>CM022474.1:11824052-11856153 GCA_011952105.1 Coreoperca whiteheadi | reverse complement strand
CCAGTCATCATTACCGGGCACCGTGCACCCCTCCCCCCCCGTTTCTACTTTCACTCTCTCGCCCTCCCTCCCTCTTGTTCCTATGTGCGTCGAGAAAGTCTCCTCCTCTCTGTGCAGCCATGATCAATTGTTTCACTTCTATTGCGCCCCGTTCATAGAGGGACACATTTCAATCCAGTAAAAACAAAATTTTTCGATGCCTGGTGTCTGCGTTCATTTCTGAAGCTACTAATGATGTTTTCATCATACAGACAAGATGTACTGAAAATGACAAGGTCACTTGGAGGACTTTTTGGATGTGAGCACTGTGTGAGCAAGGTACAAATTTATATGATATCATTAATTGGAGAAAACCAAGTGAGAGCAGCCCTGCAAGGACGTCCCAGCAGAATTGAATTAAAGCTTCCTAGGAATAGCAGCAATAATGGCTTAGGCAGATCTGAGGTCATCGCTCTCTCTCTCTCTCTGTCTCTGTCTCTCTGTCTCACCAAATATGTTGATGTGACCCTTCCTGACAGTTTGATGATGAGTTCACTGTTTGACCATTTTGTGACGTATAATACAGCTGAATGTGTTAGTTGATCGACAGAAAATTATTTGGTGACTATTTTTATAGTCAATTAATCCGGCATTCTTTTAAGCAAAAAATGCCTCAAATGTTCTGTCCTTTTCATTTTGTAATATTTTGCCTGGTTTTTCTGTCTTTTATAAAAGCAAATTGAATATGTTTGGCTTTTGGACTGTTTTTCAGCCAAAATAAAGCAATGTGAGTAGGTCAACATGGACTCTGGAAAATTGTGATGGACATTCTTCTGTATTTTCAGACATTTTTTGTGACCAAACTATTTATAACTTAAGAGGAAATTAGCGACAGATTAATTGATAATGAAGCTGCATCTGTACATTTTACATGTTATACTTAAATCATCTTTATTTCATTTTAAGATCATTTGTCTGTCGGTGTCTTTTTGATTATTTCAAATTATCTTTTTTTTTGTTTTTGTCTTTCCTTTTCTGGTTCCTATTTATTTTACCCTGTTATTTTCTTGCCTTGCCATCCTACGCCTGTTTTCCTCTTTTGGTGGCTTGTCTCTGGACATGCTGCCCCCCTAACCTCCACCACCACCACCACCAGCGGGCTTTGTGAAATCACCTCTTTCTGAGACTAAGCTCACGGGCGACACCTTTGAGCTGTACTGTGACGTGGTGGGAAACCCCACCCCAGAAATCCAGTGGTGGTACTCTGAGATCAACCGAGCCGATTCCTTCAGGCAGCTGTGGGACGGCGCCCGTAAGCGGCGAGTGTCCATCAGCACGGCCTATGGCGTCAACGCCGTGAGTGTTTTGGGCGTCTCACGTCTCATGCTGGACGATGCTGGGACCTATGAGTGCAGAGCCAGCAATGACCCACAACGCAACGACCTACATCAAAATCCAGCCACCACCTGGATCCGTGCTCAGGCCACTATAACAGTGCTGCAGAGTGAGTGGTCAGTGTAGAGGAAACATCCCATCCCACCCCCCACCCCCTTGTAGCAATCAAAGCTGACAGTTCCTGTGTGATTCATCCTCCCTCAAACCTCTCCAGAGGACCGCTAGCTTCCTCCGTAGGTGCCATCCTCCCCTGCAGACCTGGAAAATGAAGAAAAACATCATCAACTAGTCTTTGAGTTCTTTTACCAGCAGTTGAGTAGCATTTTACATTGTGCTCATCCCTTGGTTCAGTGCATCCTTCAGTCTGCACCCTGTAGAGCCAAAACTCCTCCCAGTCTCCTTTTCTTCTCTACTTAATTTTTCTTTCCCTATTAGCTGTCATCTTCTCGTTTTCCTGAACTGAATGTCATTATATTCAATTTAATTTTTTCTTGTGATTATTATTGCTGTCGTTACTTTTATTTCAGTTTTTAAAATGTCGAGTTTTGCAGACTGACTACACTTACAAGCACAAAGTTGTCCAGTGTAATATATAGTATTTGCCCACAGCAAACAATCAGTGTGTTATGGTTTTCTATAAAGTTATAGTTCTTCTTAATATAATAATATAATATAATTAATATAATTTGTCTTCTTCCCCACAAACTATCCTGTATCAGCATCTGAAATGCACAGAACCTGGATGGAAACTTGGGTGTCGAACCTCAACCTTTTCGCTACTGACTGAAATGTTTCTGTAGCACAAACAGTTGAGCTATAATATTAATTTATGATGCAGATTGTACTTTAAAATTGGGAAATAGCACAATCTTTAGCTTCTGCTCATCCTTAGTGGCACATGTAGGCCTAGCAGAAATTCAAGCTCAGTCATTGGATGCTTCTAACTGAATGAACCTTGGGAGCTGTAGTTGACTTCTCTACTTACCTTTTTATGTATACAGGCATGTACCTTAACTTTTTATTAAAGAACCAGAAAGCTTCTAATGCAGATGGTCATCTTTTGTGCTGACAATTCAAACGAGGGTTTCATGTCCAGCCGAGCCTTTGAAGTGCTCCCACTTCCACCTTCAGCCTCTGTGACAGAAAATTACTTCTACTTAAGGAACTCTCTCAGGATCCCCAAAATTATTCCTCCCACTTCGTAACTCTATTCCTGTGCAATATTGTATGACGTGTGGTTGCCTGAACCCTCTGTGCATTGTTGTTGTTTTCATCTTCCAACACACCCTCACCCACGAGTCCCTAGCAAGCATCACTTCTGTCGTAGCTGACCTATGTTTCTCTTGCAGAGCCGTCAATCATCGCCTCTGAACACATCACACTTCCCGTGGAAGGCGACATTTTCACACTGCAGTGCAACCTGACTAGCGCCCACAGTGTCCACCTGGTGAGCTACTGGATGAAGAATGGGGAGGAGATCCCGGAAACACGCTCCACAAATAGGAACACTGAGTACAGGTAGGAGTCACGCCAAAACCTTATGCAACTGATGTGTGTGTGTGTGTGTGTGTGTGTGTGTGACAGTGCTAAATACAGAGTTTAGCAGCCTGATGTGGGTTCAGGTGAGGTGTGTTTCTGCTTTGCAGGCGAAGCAAACCAAGAGCAGATGATGCTGGAGTCTACACGTGTGTCTACACCTTCGAGATGGCTCCTCCAGCCAAGGCCACCATCGAAGTTAAATGTAGGTGTTGGTTAGTGAGCTTCAGGCGTCTTTGTCAGTTTCAAGGCCACACTGGAGATGTCACCAATAAAACTGCCCCGTGTGGCCTTGAGCACTAGCAGCCCTGTCACATGAGGACCTGTGATTTCAAATGGCTCTGCTGAATGCTCAGAGGCAGCCGGCGTACTTGACACCTGCATCTAACCAATGCCCGGCTCAGTGGCAGCAGATGGTGTCTTTTTTGTCTGATGGCAAGGGATTATGTCTCAACGGTAAAATCTGGTCAGCCTTTTCTGCTGTCACACGCAGCGCTATGGAGGCAAATTGGATTTTAGGATGGTTTGCTTTTATTTTATGGGGCATTTCTATTAATCTGGGCAGAAAAACAGATTCAGAGACAGGCAGTTTTATAATATACAGAATACACAGAATAATACAGGCACCTTAATGTTACATTGCATCACATGTTCCTGATAGATTAGATGAAATGTTGTGAATGAAATATTTGATGTTCAAAATTTTCAAACTTGTGTTTAAACAGAGGTTAGTCAGACTTCCATATGTTGGACTCCCTGATCATGGCTAAAACACTTCAATGGAAATATCTTTATTTAGTGGATTAGTTGAACACCAACATTGTATCTATGTTTTATTCTTTGATTGTCAGTTTTCTTCTTTTATCTTTCTCTACTTGTTGCAGTCTTGTTAGCTGCATTATTTACCCCCTGCAGCCAATCATATTTCCCTTTATCTTCCTAACCTTTGAACGTACCCTATAAATAAATAATTATTGTCATTATTATTATTATTTGTTTGATCTGAACACTGTAAAGCAGCTGTTCATTGCCTGAAAAACTTCATTTATGTAGCTGTTTTCCATAAGCACCGCTTACTTAACTAATATTAAAAAGACAGATGCAATAAAAATAATTTTGTTTATTATCAGTTTCTACTTGAAAATGAAAAGATGAAAACCACAAATTAGTAACTCAGTTATTATTTTCATGCAACTCAAATGACTGTACTTACGTTTATAAATTACTGCACCCAAAGTGGACCTGTAACACTTTATGTTTGTGAATTTGTTTGAATGCATTATAACAATTGATCTTCATTACTTTGGTGTGTTTGTTTTAGCTGCTCCTGAGATTACAGGCCACAAGCGTAGTGAGAACAAGAATGAGGGTCAGGTTGCTGAGCTCTACTGTAAGTCTGTGGGCTATCCTCACCCTGTCTGGAGCTGGCGCAAATTCGACAACGGCAATTATAGGGTATGTGAATACAAATGTACACTCCCTGGCCACTTTATTAGGTACAGCTGTACAATTGAATGCAATCCAATACAATAGATCTGCCACAAATTCTACATTTAGAAAGATTATAATGTTCAGTTTTTGTTGACACTGTCTGAGAGGTGTTAATTCATGTCATAAACACTACATGTTTCTTATTGTGGCCGTAGTTAACGGTGGTGATGTTATGGACTGCATTATATAAAAATGTGTTAATATTCTTCCCCCCTCATATTTTTAAATTAGTTGGGAAAAACATAGATTTTACAGGTGTACCTAATAAAGTGGAGAGTGAGTGTACACATCCACAGGTGCTGCAGTTTGTTTCATTGGGACGCAGTAACATCTAGATGCATGGGGAAGTTACATTTAGTTTTGTGGCATACATACAAACCAACATACATTCCAACAAAAATGTATATTTATTGTTTCATTTGGTTATTTAAATATCCTACTTACTGGGGTAAGATGCTAAGACACGACATAGAAAGGCCTGATAAACTCTGGAATCTAACTGGTTACTGTGGCATGGAAACGTCATCCAAGTTTAGTTTTCTCACATCTGCACTAACCTGTATTATTAGAAGCAGACAACTTCTTATTTACTAGCTAAGCAGAGGGGAAACGTTGAGGTTAAGAGGCTAAAATCCACTTTGGCTTAAGCTAAAGAAAAATTCTACATTTGCTATTCTTATCTTCTTGTTTCAAGAATTCTTTGAAATCAGAAATCAGAAACAGCTTTATTGCCAAGCAGGTTTACACATACGAGGAATTGGTTTTGTTGCAAAACAATAAATATAATTGTTGTGTTTGAACAAAGGTTGTGGGCCCAAAGGCAGGAGTCAGACACGGGGATCACAGTCAGTGGATTTATTTAGGGAACAGGGGAATGGAGGATAGGGGAAGGCCAGAGACTGGGAGGCCAGAACTGGGTGGATGGAGTGGGACCACAGTGAGGATGAGGCTGTGGAGTTGTTTTTTAGGAGCTCGGAGAAGTCTGGAGGAGTTGAGGGAAGAGCGGAGGTAATGGTGAGAGGGTGGAGTGGTGGAGGCGAGCGTGGCCAGCCGACAATACGGAGCAAACAAGGGCGGGCAGGTGAATAGTGATCCTGAGGCAAAAGAGAACACAGGATAATGATTGTGACTGTCAGAAATACTCTTTCTAGTCTGTAGACGAGAGATATAATGGGCCATGTGCATCTAACAAACAACGGCAACAACAATCGGGTGATGAATGGGTGAACAGCCAGGGTAGATATACTGGAGTGGATGAGTAGATGGAAGTCAGGTATGTCAGCCGCGCAGGTGTGTAGCTCCTCAGATCAGCGGAGCAGAGGCGAAGAGGCGGCCACGCCCACAGACAGACGGGGGAAAGACAGGAGACACCGGGCAGGGGGAAACAGACAGGAACACAGGGAAACATAAACAGACTGTCACAGCATAACCGTAACAATAAAAGGAATATATACAAGTATAAAGAAGCATAAGTAAGTACTGCAGGTGGAGAATCGTTACTATTAAAATTGACAATACGATATATAAATAATATTAAACCAGAATCTTAAAAGATAATAATAATCATAGAATAATTATAAATATTATAAGCAATATCATACTTTTACTGAGTTCAAGCTTCATGTATCATCAGTTCATAATAATAATAATAATAATAATAAACTTTTGTTTATACACCACAAAACCAAGTTACATGGGAAAAATAAGACTAAAATAAATCAGCATTATAATGAAATAAAAACAGGCAAATAATAGTAGAGATAATTAAAATGGAATAGAATAGCTAACACAAAAGTAAAATATACAAAAAACAAATATAACATATGGGAACTGGAAAGATTAAATTTAGGAGTCAGTCCATGAAGTGCTTTATGTTCTTGAAATACAGCATTAAATATTGGGTCTTAATATCTCGTGGCCTTATTAATTCTTATAAAAGCAACTCTGTCCATGTAAACACAACCACTGTCAAACCCTCAGCATTATTTAGTACATTTTTTTTCCTTCTCCCTTGATAGGAAATTGACAACACAACCGGACGCTTCTTCATCAGCAGCAGAGACAATTACACTGAGCTCCAGATTGTCAACCTGGACATTGGTTTAGACCCAGGCGAGTACCAATGCAACGCCACCAACATGTTTGGCAGCCGTGAAGAGAAGTCTGTGCTGAGGGTTCGCAGCCACTTGGCCCCCTTATGGCCTCTCCTGGGGGTTTTGGCCGAGATCATCATCCTGATCATCATCATCGTTGTTTATGAGAAACGCAAGAAGCCAGATGATTTACAGGACGGTGAGTCACCAGCGGTGGTGCTTAAGATTGTTTTATCATTCCACTGTTCTTAACATATCGGAGGAAAAACTCGTTTTATTGTTCAGTTTTGATGTTGATCTCTCCTGTGAATTGTGTGCAAAGTCTTTTTACATCCAAAAACCCTGTCAGTGTGGTGTTGGCCAGCGAGGCCACTGTGAAAGGAGGGACACTTTCTTTTTCGGCGTCCGCTTGAGTCGTTCATTCACCAGAGACACCGACAGAGTCACCTGACACTGTGCTGGGCCTGCATTCAGTAATTCAGTCTGGCAAGGTTGACCCAATGGGCAGACACTGTTGCAGGAGGTCACACCTTGTCAGGACAATGCCATGCATTTAATATTCATGAGAAATATGATACTGCAGTGTTGCGAAGGTGGACAGTTTCAATTATTAATGGCTTTCCGGGGACCTTGTGCTGTCCCCAAACTGCTGCAAGCTTAACCACGAGACACGGCATCTAGCTATACAACCTGCATATGCCTTCCTCGGATTGTCTAATACTACTCATTTTCAGTAGACTAGCTATATCATAAAATATGCATTAATGATATTTTGGTGACCTTTTCCTCTCAAACTGAATTTTGATGTTGTCACATGCTGATTTGAGGCAACATGCAGTGAATGACTAACAGCTCAGAGCTGTCTGTGACTCTTTGTTACACTGTACAGGAATATATTGTCATTAGTGTTTAAGGCCCCCTTTAAGAATCCTCACAGTCTTACAAAATGGTAGATTGCGTGAGTCATACAGCCAATTCTTGCATGAAATGTTGACTTGCATTTCTTTAAATTAGGTTATGTTTTGGCTACTGAATATTTTAACAGATTGCTGTAATATCTCCCATCCTCCCCTTTTCCCAAATTGCATAACCTAAACCATGTTTGTGGTAAGTGTGAGACTTTGCATGCTCCATGGATTTCAATAAGCATTCAGCCTCATCTTCTTCCAGCTCACAGCACAGTACACAGTTCTGTTTAGCTTCCTCATTGTTACCAAGCGCAGTTAAACAATTTCAGTTTTATTTTACAAAAGGTAACTTCATATTTTTGCATCAATCTCATAATTACTGCAGCAGTGAAACGGCATGCAAGTCACTGTAAAGAATGGGAAATATTTAGTGTTTATCAATCATTTCTATTGTCACTGATATTCACACTGCTTTGATGACTTCAGTAGAGGCCTGGTTTGGATGCTCCTCACTAATCTCTTTAAGTGAACAGCTGCTCTTTGTGAGCGCTGCTTGTCTGTGCATGAAAACAGTATTTTATTTATTTATATTTTTGAATTTTGCCCGTATGTAATTGTTGCCACTTGCTCATGCATTTTGATGTGGTGTTGTGCTGGATTTAACTGCATTCTGTGTGTTTGTGAGTGACCTCATGAGGTGGTTTTCCTGTGGCATGACAGCCTATTGTTTACTATTTTGCTACTTCATCTAGTTTACGTTTTCATCCCATAACACAGTCTGCACATTCATCACATCACTGTACAGTTGAAAAATTTTCAAAAACATCAAGACCGAGTGCACCATGTGTCAGTCACAGCTACTGATTACATGTTGCTATCTGGAAAACAAAAACCCACACTGGTCATTTCATCAACGTGTGCACGTGTCCTTGCGATTATTTAAATTTTTTGGTCTTCATTTCTTCATATTTTCATATTTTCCCTTCTCCTTGTTGCATCAGACGATGACCCAGCTGGACCAGTGTAAGTATAAACATTTTACCTTCAATACTTTTTCTCTGTTTAGCTTGGTAATGTGTGTTTTCTTGTAGCTTATCATGATGTAGCCACTCCTCAGTGTACAGTACACCCCAAATCTGGGTCACAAATAACTGGGAGTATCTTGTGACTGTGTTTTGATGTGGTCATATAAATCACAAAGAAATATCTTCTAGTAAGGACATTTTGTCTGTCATTGACAAGTTATGACCATATGAACTCTCATGATTGGGGAAACTCTGCATATGAGGCTCTAAGACTAAGAATAAGTTAATATAAATTAATATATTTGTCAACAACTATAATTCTTCCTGTGGGCACCCATAAGGAGGCTAGTGTAAGCACACATAATGAATGCAGAAGTTTTTTTTCATGTAATCAGTGTACATTAGAGCTGTACTAAGTATTATTTTCATCATTGATTAAAGGGGCATTTTGCTAATAACCCTGATCACATCATCGAGGGTTATCTTGTCATACTTTAGAAAGATCCCTTCAGCGCCACAGAAGACTTTATACAACTGTTTTCACAGGCTGCATTGTGTAAAATCAGTGGAGTGCCCCTTAATCTACTGTTTTTTTGGTATGTTTTTTTCTATAATGAATCATTTTTAGTCCATAAAATGTCAGAAATGTTTGCAACATTTCCATCACAGGTTGGCAGAGTCTAAAAAGATGCCCATGTCTTTTTATTTGTTAAATGACTACAAAGATTTAAACTTTATTAGAAATGGGATCAAATCATTTCTGTCAATCAGTCATTTGACTGATTTGTTTTAGCACTAGTATACACATCTTTCATCTGAAGTCTGAACTGATTGTCTCTTTTTCTTTTTTACTTCATGCTAAAGGAAAACTAATTCAACCAACAACCACAAAGAGAAGAACCTCCGCCAGAGGAATACAAACTGAGCAGCCTGTCTGCTGAGTAAGTATTCAATTATTAAGAGGATGATTACAAGCCTGTGGCCACAAATTACCTATTTAATTCACTGAAATATTTTGTCAAATCAAATAAGGCTACTCTCAGACTGGGCTAAGAGTTTACATTTCTCTTTATTGCAGGTATCATTACACATGTATTGACCATATGAAGGTAAACAAGAACGGAATCCATACCAGTTGTTAATAGGATTTATCTGCCATTAAAAGTATGGTTGTGGAGGCGTTAAATGAGGCATGCCTTATGATTTTGTTGTGTGAGGGTGGGAGGTCAGGAAGTACTCAAACCATCATAGACTTGTTAACATTATAACCATTGTTGCTGCATGCTGTTGTTGACGTTTATGATTTTCCCCTCTTATCCACTAATTTTACATTTTTACTACTTCTAAAATAATGCATGCAAGATGTTGACCTTCTGTGTGAAGGCAGAATTTTTTGTTTTTTGTTTTCTCTGAGAGTGGCTTCATGTAGATAATCTGTACTGTGTATTCTAGAGGAAAAACAAAACTCGGCAGTGTAAAAGAAAATGCCACCATAATCCGGTATGACAGTTGTGTATAGTTTTATCCTTCAGCTGCATACCATTTTCTAAGTTTATCATTTTATCAGAAAATATATATTACATTTTAAGGGCTTTGCAATGTCCCTCTAAATTAGGTTAAGATTTACTTTACTGTATGTATATGCACTGTATGTATTGAATCTATGTATCAGATCGCCATTAATATAAAGACTATTCATACTATATGATGCACTTAAATGTTGAATAATGAAAAACTGTATAAACCTACTTTAGGAGATCTGTACTAATCATCCTAACATATTGTTTTATAATTATGTGTATTGTACAGCATGGCTATTATCCTATGCAATTATTATCCATATCAATATATTAAAAAAATCATTGCAGCTTTTGATTTCTTTGTGACAAAGCTTTAAACTAGTAGGATCACCGTAGAGCGTTGATGGCACACTACACAGCTGCATGAATTCTCTACAGCTGACGTGGGAGGCGACGAAAGAAGCCCACGTCAGGTCTGACACATGTAAAGCAATTGCAAGATCCCGACTCATTTTTAAGAATAAATATCTCAAAAAAGAAAGTGTGTCTGTTTAGTTGGTTTCTTTGTCAAAACACAAGACATTCAGTTGCACCATTAATGATGCAAATGGGAATTCAGAGAAATAAAAGCATGTGGAGGACAGCACCATCTAGTGAGATGTTGAGTGACTCACAGCAGACACGTTGAACATGATGATAATCTTCAGATCTGAGGAACAAGGGCCAACAAACCCTGATTTAAACAATCCTCACTTGGTGCGCAAAAATCCCAAAACTATCAGAGGAAAAACATCAGTTAAGCCTCAAGACTTCTATTAACAATATATACTTCATATGATGTTTTATTCTACTTTTTGTGGTTCCTTTTTAACATCTGGCCAGGGATAACAGATGACAACGGCCTTCAAAGCAAACCTGGGCTCATTTACGCTTCTCTTGATCAATGAGCATTTTCAAAAAAACAAATTCAGTAGAACATGAAATACCAGACCCTTCAGTTCAGGAGTAGCACTATATTTAACCATATTTCTACTCTGCCCATGCTGTCCGCATATTTTCTATTATATTTTTTAGAATCCAATTCTTACATTGGACTGTTGTACGCCGAAAACATAAAATGTTGTAAATTCCCTCGCCAAAGTATGAGCAGGCCCCTTTAGCAACTCTATCAGTAGTTTCAGAATAATCCTTTTGTGATTGGCTTGTTTGTGGTCATAGAGTTTTCTCTGTGGTCGCTTTAGGATAAACTGCACTGTGATGTTGCTGAGTAATACTGTTGTTCCTGTAGGAACTGTAGGGATTAAGATGTTCTGAATATAAAATAAATGGATTTCACGATTCTGCACTAAAATCATGTTTGTGGTATTGTTCGGAAGGCTTTGAAATAGCATTTGGGGGATTGTGTATCGAAATAAAAATTTACCGGATTGATTAATATGCAAGAATTAATGTGCAAAGAAATGATGTGGAAAAAGAAAATGTCAGACTTTGTTGGTAGCAAGTCCAAATTGGGGGGATGAGGGTTGCACTGGGGGGACTTTGGACTCCTGGTCTCAGTATTTCTAATCCTGGCTACAAGCCTGGAGTGATGAACAAACCCACAAATCATTAACAACAATTAGTCGCTATGGATGTGGGATTTTAGTGCAGGTATTATCTGCATATGGAGCCCAATTTATTGGTGGCAACTAATCACTTCTCACTTGCAGGTTGGACTATTTTTTAAACATTTGTACCAAGCAGCGACGACATTGTTACTTAGTGATTGTGTGCAGTTTTGCCATTGTATGGTTTTACAAAGACAAGAACTAGCTAAAACTAATGTTGTCTAATACAACAGTCCTGCAATAAATTCTCCCTTCATGAAGGTTATAATTTAGAGGGGTGTTGATTTAATTTCATGGTTAGTTTGGAGGCCGCAGTTTATGGTGCTGTTGAATTGCACTGAGAGGTATTTCAAATACTTTGTCCACCCCATTTATACTGATGAGGGCACGAAATAGTAGGAACAAGTTGAATCAACACCTCTCTAAAACAGTTTCAACAAAAACTGGTAGTTTTAGATTGGTGTATCTAATAAATTGGCAACTGAGTGTATTTTTCTGTTATTCTCTAACAGTAGTGGGCAGCACATTTAACACGTTATGTGGGAAATTACAGCCGCACAGCAAAGGTGGACGCTATTTTATTGTGCCTGCTGGCTGGTAGCAACGATGCATTTTGTTACCTTTTAAACCGCTCTTTTAATTGTCCGGACCTGATTCCCACGATGTAATCTTGTGTCCTGGATTAATATGTCAGTGGGATTCAAACAGTAATAAAAATAGTCCATTTCTAGAGCAAAGAGACATCTGTGACTTTGTGAACCCTGAAAATAAAGCGAAACCAGAACACAACTTTTGACAAAAATGATTTGTAGTTCTGTCTGTGTGGATTAATCTCTGTCAGGTAGTGAGATGAGGTCAGGAGAAGTTTAATTAAATCTGATGGACTAGTTCTTAAACAGGCCAGTGGATAGTATTTAATAACAAATTTAGTTGGTAGATTTAAACTTTGTTGGAGAGGTTTCTAGTTTTATTCATTTCATGAATTCACACAGTACCTTTCCTTTGGGCTTGTTCTACTACTTACCTCTTCTGTTTCAATTTCTCACCTGAACATCTATTCATATTTCATAAATGACCTGTGACCAGACTGATGCTACTTTAATAGATCCTCTCCAGACATGTTTCTAAACAAGGTTTGCTGCCTGCAAACATAATGGAGAGTGATGACTGGAGTGTGCTAAATAAGGCACAGAGTGTGAAATCCTAATCTGGGCAAATCACGATCAGGAGACTGACAGCTTGAAGTGCTGAAGCTAAGACACGAATTGTTTTGGACTCTGTAGGATGATTACTGATGGCAAGCGACACAAATAACAAGCAGCAGTAAAGAAAATAGGATAACCTACAGACATGCATACAGTTACATACATTTACTACAAAAAAAAAATCACTTTTTATTTTTACTTCTGTTGTATTTATTCAATTTGTCCCATTTTACATCCCCACGTTAATGGGAAAATTAAGATAAATAAATTAGGTGAAAGAAACATCTCTGTTACATACTATCAGCATTGCAGGGACTGATAGATTAACATTTATATTGGCTTATCACTGGCAGATAAGCAGGCTGGCTTGCAGGCTGGTAGACAGAGAGGCGGATAACAGGTAACTTGCAGTCCAAACTCCAAAACGCAAACAGGTAGGCAGATCCAAGACAGTAATGAAGACGAACCGGCAAAGAAACAAAGGAAGTGAACCGGTATATGTAGGGAGAGCTGAGGGAATGAAGTGCAGGTGAGGAGAGGACCAACACACTGCAGGCTGACGAAAGAAGAGTGGAAATATGCGTGTGGGTGGTGGAGCAGTCAGGGGTTATTGCAGGGAAAAAAGACAGGGAATAACAAAGGCAGGAAAGTACACACATGAGGCGGAGAAACTCCACAAAACACATAAAACACCCAACTCACCCCCAAAAACCACAACAGTATCATGAGGAAAGATTATGGCAGAAACAAACTGTGCCTGTCATATGGTATTATGCCATATGAAATTGCAGGATGGTTTAAATCAATTCAGGGAAGTTTAAATTGAATCATACAACAGTAATGCAAACAGCTGTCAACAACCTTTCACCAAATGAATCTGCCATGTTGGTCTGTGCCAGTGAAGTGTTTCATCACTTTTCTTTATGACTGAAAATGTCGTCTCCAGGGAATAAAAATGAAACACTGCAGACCGAGAGAGTATGAATGCTTCTGGATATAATACAGGGAAGAGGTGGCCAAACAGTTTGCAGCTCAATGTAATATCATCACAGTAAGTGATGAAGGTTCAAACAAGTCCCCCATTAGTGGTGGGGATGTCAAATTTCAAACAATCAATTCCCCTGTGCAAGATGTTTCGGGCCGCTGTGCCATATTGGTGAGAAAACTCGTTCTCTGTAGGTGACTGGAGGGAAGAAGTATGTTGGCTGGGAGGGGTGATAGATTAAAGGCACCATTTCGAAGGATTTTCCCTGGTTAGTTTATTGTGATTTGTTGCGGTATTCATGAGAATTTGGCACACTTATTCTATTAACCCATGTCACTAATTCACACCTTTACTTGACTAAACTTTCAATGAGCACAGACTTTAGCTTTTTTGTCTAACTGAAAACACGGTGATGGACATAAGACTTCAGCACCTTTTATGAAAAATTATAGAGCAATTTTAAGTAGTTCGGAGAGGAATGCATGGCCACACTTGCATTGTCCTCTAACTGTTGTCTTAATATCATACTGTCTGTGTCTTAAAAGCAAAGAACAACTCTTACAATCCATTGTGTATGCTAAATACATTATGGAGGTATCTAAAACACCGTTTATTAGGCTGCAGATATATCTTTAATAGAAATTGTTTGCAAGCCAACTAATTGGACACTGAAAGCTGAAATTCTGGAAGAGCACTACACAATATTTCATTATTGTTTCTTCTTCAGGCATAGCCACAAACATTTGTAGGATGATGTATAAATATTAGATTCTCTGACTTGCTTTCTCTCAACTATAGTGAACTATCAACTTAAAGGCCGGATCGCACCCTTGAATCATCCTCTCCACTTGTCCTGACTGGGAGGGGTGAGCGCATGTGCCATCCTGGCTCCTATGGCAACCCGATAGATCAGCTCCATCAATATTCACGTTATTAGAAAGCGGGACGCTGATGGATCTGTGATGTCAGCGCTGTTTGAATGCAGCTGCCAGCTGCGTGCATGTGTGTCATCACCTTGCACTGACAGAGGGCTCAGATATTTCGGGGAGGTGGAGATCATGCTTTGTCATTGAGGAGCTCAGCAGCAGCAGCATTCTCCCATTCCGGCACGTCCGACGCTCAGCATGCTGCATCCTGATGCGCCCTCGTCTGCACGCTGTGGGGTTACCTGGATTTACACGCATTTCCCGTTTACAGCTTTTACATGACCACCAGATTAAAGCGGACACGTATTGTTGACGCATCTCAATGTTTGAACCGGGAGAGAGAGGCACGTCCCAAGTGTCAAATAAGATACAACCTGTCCTGCGGATGCGCCGTCACTGTTTTGCCTCCAGTGCCACCCCAAGTGCACGAGATTCATGATTCATCCCTCTGTTTTCACGAGCTATCATTAGAGCGTATCTCTTCTCCTCCTTCAAAATGGAAAGATTCCAGTCTTCCATGCGCAAACGGCTGTACAGTTTGCCGCAAAACATTGGGCAGAAACCCTTCGTGATTGACAAAGGAGACAACGGCGACAAGGACACTAAGAGGAAAAGTATTCGGCTAAAACATTTGTCCTCTCCGTCTCCTGCGAGCAGTTGCAAGAGCATTGAGGAGGCCAGGAGCGAAGACTTGGAAGGGGACGTTATTGTGAAGACCAACTTGAACGGGGACTGTCGCATGTTCAGGGGCAGCGTCTCTTCCATCACCGGTCGGCATCCTCCGGGGTCAGATCCAGCGGAGCAGCGGCGCCTCATCCCCGAGGCTGATGCCGGTGTCAGCGAGAGTTTCCCCGGTGAGCACAGCCCCGGGGCCCAGCAGCGGGCAGCGGGTGGTCTGAGCGGCTCAACCTGGCAAGCATCAATGTTTGACCAGTCAAGTTTCATCAAGTTGGAGGGTACCGAGCAAATAATACCTGAGGACGACCGGCTGTACCAAGCCGGCTTCATGCACCGGCAGTTTGGGGCGATGCTCCAGCCGGGAGTCAACAAGTTCTCCCTGCGGATGTTGGGGAGTGAGAGGGCCGTGGAGCATGAGAGGGAACGAGTAAAGTCTGCTGGCTTCTGGATAATCCACCCGTACAGTGATTTTAGGTAATTTGTGTGCAGAAAACCTTTCTTTATAAGCACTGGTGTCTCACAGAAAAGTGCAGGGGAGATCCTTCCACACATGTTGGCTTGTCTGATCCTTTTAGAATATAGCCTAATCTTAATGAGAATAAAAAAATGATAAGGTCACTATAAACTTAATATCATAGACACACACCTAATCCCCTATATACCAGGAGTGTTTTTTCTTTGGTCACTGTGATGATGTTATGATAACAACATGATAATATGGAGTGTGACCCTGTGCAGAATATTTATAGAATTTTATAAGCAAATTGAATTATATCATACATATGTAGGATGTAAGTCCCTATTTTTTTTTGGCCTCGAGAACTGTGTGTACATGGTTTAATTCACACAAAAATAGTCTCTATGGTAATCTAACCAACCAATTTTCTGTACGGTTTTAACCATCTATAAATTATTACATTTGTGCAAACCAAACGAAGCCAACCGGCTATTCCCTAATTTATTTATAATTGCCATGCGCACATGCACGTTCTACATTTCATTGCATGCTGCATTCAAACCAGCATTCTGTTCATCACCGCCATCAAGGGATTTTCATGACATTTAACCTTGAGGCTCACTGTCATCATATTTTCACCGTCCAGTTGTACGCCGATGTGTGTCACTGCAGGTTTTTTCCACTCATCTGAATTACACTTTTTTTTTTTTTTTTTAGCAATGGATTACAGAGAGTGCAGCAGGGGCTTGGAAATGGGGTAATCAAAATAGGGTAACATGACCATTCAAGATATTAGAAGCACACATCAGTGGGGATTATTACAGTACAATTAGTCTAATGGAGCAGAGATGGTGTGGACGGGGAGGGGACACACCACAAAACACTGAACACACAGAAAGAGAGAGAGACAGAAAGAGAGATTGAAATGAAAATGATGTGAGTAATCAGGACACCCTGCTGTTAACTCTGTGCATGAGGTACCAGGTGTCATTAATTCATCCTCGGTCTGGGTCACACTTTCAGCAGGTGCCTGGCGTGGGCCTCTTAAAGTGAACACTTTCTCCTGCAGACCCCGTGTCAGGTTTCAGGTGTAAACCGATGAGATCATTTGGGTCTTTTTGGCTTATGAGACACTGATGAAGCCAATCCTGATCCTGCAACCAGTCAGCTTCACTCCCTGATAACAGTTGTGTGTTGAAATGCTCAGTGTTTCCATGACCACTCTACATCAGCTCAGTGTAACGCCTGTATCCTTTCCTTGTATCTTTTTTTTTTTTTTTTAAACAGAGGCTCTCTTTTGTTTATACCACAAGTAACTGCTGTCTTTTATTAAAGCTTTTTGTGGATACAGCAGCAGACATGTTGAACTGGCACGCTGCGTAAATATGGTTAATATGATTGCTGGTGGGCCTGATCCACAGTACAGGTGTGTGTTAAGCCACTGAGCTGCACACAGGCTGTTGTGCTTCAGCTGCGCTCTGGCAGCAAGAGATAAGTATCTCTAGTACAAATGTGATCCTGATTGATCTAAGCTCCTTTCACCATTTTAAGCCTTTTTGTGTTCACTTTGCTTGTAACTCCTCTCTCTTTGTGCTCTCATGCTCTTTAACGTACAGTTGCACTCTGACCCAAATAGTGCAAGATTCCTCTTTCGACCAGTAAAGGTACAGAGACCCCACAACTGTCGGCTTTATTGTGATGGTAACACCAGATTACACCAGCAGTTTGTCTGATCTTTGTGGGCTGAATGCTGCGTGCACAGTCAGCAGATAAGCAAACAGGATGGTCTGCAGAGGACGGCAATAATGCACTGTCCTCTGCAGACCTTCTTTTATTTTGGTCCAGCTGTTCCAGTGTTCTGCAGCGCAGTCACATGTGCAGAGCAGTAATGCTAACTACTCAACATCTGGCTGATGGGAGCTGACTTGTGGAGATGACATGGATTCCCAGGAGATAACGGTGGATTTAGCTAGAGAGGGGAAGTGCAATTAGGACCAGTGTGTCACCGCAGAGACAACAGGCAGATGAAGAGGGGAATGCAAATGCTTTGTTTGGCAGAGAACAACAGAAAGCTGATTAGAACAAATGGACAACCTGCCCTCACTGGTTCCCTCTTTTGTAATTTTGTAAAGTTTTGGTGTACTTAACTAGAATAGGTTAAACTGTGTTTGTAGGTTGTCATATACCCTGGTGACATCTCTACGGTTTGTCGCCTCTTTCCTGGACCCTGATTAGAGCCCAGAAATTGTCACATTGGCAGGAACACAGTTTAGCTGCCTGTTGCTCTTAGCTGTGTCTTTACGGAGTTTTGAATTACACCTGTTGAAAAGATGGATAGGGGGTTTGTCCAATCAGCGCTTTTGAAAACGTTGCATTTCCTCTGAAAAAAACGTTTTCTTTTCTTGAATGTAACAAGCTTTTGGCTCAGACAGTGTGCTTACCGTATGCTGCCTCACATGCCACAAGTACCCCTTAGGTGTGCTTAGGGGTGCCCCCACCCCCACCCCCTCTGCTGGCCCTCTAGGTGTGTCAGGCTCCTGTTGGATCGAAAAGACAGAATGGCTATTTTATATTTAGCTTATAACTGTTGGCTATAATTTGCCAGATTTGTTAATGAAGCTGTGAAATTGAATTAAAAAAATATTTTTGTAATACATTGAAATGCAACTTGATGACTACTGTAAACAACAACTACAAGCAGCCCCTTTTTCATGCAATTATAAATGAAACAACACTCTGCTGCTGATACTTGAGGATTTAGTGAGTTGTGAAAATCAACATTTCTTCATGAGCAATTCAGACGAATTCAAATAACCCATTTTCCTCTCCGTCCCTGTGGCCAGAAGCCCAGTATTGAACTGAATTAGAGAACCACTGTTGTTTTCAAGAATCAGGGAATTTCTTGCTTTGATAATGTTTATGCTCAAGCAGTTTGTTTGCATTGTTTCTGCTCGTTTGAACAAAGATCTATTGGCGTACAGTGTGAGACGGAAAGTTGCACAGAGATTAATTTCTGTTTGAAGTTCCTACATGTCCAGAATGGCTTTGAATATGCAGCACATATTCAGTATGCACAAAGACACACACACTCAGACTCTTGCTTTTAAAAGTCGTCTGTGTGAACCGAACAGAAACCATTGATACAATTGGTGTGTATTCATAATCTGTTGCTGTGTCTCTCAGTTTTTTTCCACCATTTTACTTAAAACAAAAGGTTCAAATTACTTATAATCTGTACTCTTACTAGGGCTGCAATTACCAATTATTGTCATTATAGATTAATCTGCTGATTATCTCAATTGATCGATTTTATCGTTTTGTCTGTAAAACCTACCAAAATGGTGAAAAATGCCCATTATAATTTCCCAGAGCCTTCTGAAAAATGACTGAAATAATTAATTTATTATCAGAATAGCTGCTGAAGGGTTACTCTGGTAACGTAAGGGTTTGGGGCGCCAACCATGAACTTCTGCGTCCCTGGTTCAGGTCCAGCTGGGGAACTTTAGTTGCATGTCATTCCCCATTTCTCTCCCCTCACTTTCTTTCATCTCTCCACTGTCAGATCTCCAATGAAGGCATAAAAATGTCAAAACAACTCACTTATGCATCCTGACAAAATATTCAGCTCAGTTATTTTGTCAAAGGTTTGAGTGACTATGATGATTTATCTAAAGACTGTGTTTGGGCCTAAATGACTTTGTCCTGCTGTTTTCTACAATATGAGTTATGTGTGTTTCAGGTTCTACTGGGATCTGACCATGCTGCTGCTGATGGTGGGAAACCTCATCATCATCCCTGTGGGCATCACCTTCTTCAAGGATGAGCACACGCCGCCCTGGATTGTCTTCAACGTAGTCTCGGACACCTTCTTCCTCATGGACCTGGTCCTCAATTTCCGCACGGGCATTGTCAAGGAGGACAACACAGAGATCGTCCTGGACCCGCACCAGATCAAGATCAAGTACCTGAAGAGCTGGTTCGTGGTGGATTTCATCTCCTCCATACCTGTGGACTACATCTTTCTCATCGTAGAGACACGCATCGACTCAGACTTTTACAAGACGGCCCGAGCTCTGAGGATTGTCCGCTTTACCAAGATCCTCAGTCTGCTGAGGCTGCTGCGCCTCTCCAGACTCATTCGTTACATCCACCAGTGGGAAGAGGTAGATCCTGCAGGGATAGGTTCTTTGGATATTAATATAAGACTTCAAACTAGCTAATAGAGCTGTAACAGTTAGTCGATTACTTGTCAATTACTCGACAGGACATTTTTCAGCAATGATTTTGCTAATCGTTTAAGTCAACCCGAACTGCTGGTTGTACTAACAAGTCATTTAAAGACCCAAACCTTGCTCTGAGATCATGTGATGGGCAAGTCTCACAGTTTTCTGACATTTCATAGAACAAACAAATTAATCAGTTATAAAAGTAATCATTAGTAATCATTGCAGCCTTAATCTTAAATGTTCCTCTGTGTGAAATGCTGTGCATAGTAAAATTTCTCTTGCATTAGCAGAATTCTCAGAACTTGTAACCTTGTCTGGATTACTACATGTTTTTTATTTCAGGGAAAATACATGAGACTGCTTATTGTAAAAAACCAACCAAATATCCATATTCCTAAAGCTGTAGAGTTAATTTGTTGGTTGCCCTCTGAGGCTCACACACAATAAACTTACTTAATTGATTATATCCTGCATTATCTTATTTTTATAATTCCAACTGAGGCTGCACTCCCTATAGGCCATTCATGTTCCTTCAGATTGTTACACAACACTGAAACAGCCTCTGGTGGTCTTTAGAAAATTAAGAACAATGTGGTCTGGTATAGGACCCCAGTATCCATTGGCCCACACAGCACCTACTGTAAATCTCAAATCCTCTGATTGCATGAGAGAGAACTGAAATATTCTAGCTTTATTTATAAAGATGTGTGTTTTGTTGTTTTAGTTCCATTAATGATAATCTGTGTCACAGGTTTTCCATATGACCTATGACCTGGCCAGCGCCATGGTGCGCATCATGAACCTGATTGGCATGATGCTGCTGCTGTGTCACTGGGATGGCTGTCTGCAGTTCCTGGTTCCCATGCTGCAGGACTTCCCTCCTGACTGCTGGGTCACAAGAAACAAGATGGTGGTAAGTGTGTTATTTATGAGTTAGACGGCATCCAAAGGTGTTCCTCTTAAAAGCCCACAAAACTTTTTTTTTTCTACATACTATCCTGCACGTACTTTCTGCCAAAGTTAGAACAGTTTTGGTTGTTTCATGAGAGATTTTCTGTATTTTTAGCTCTTTTCACTGGTGGTCTCAGATGGAAAAAGATGAGAGCTGCACTCGTAGAAATAAAGGTGCTGACTACCTAGAAATGTTCTACCTAGAACCATCTGTGAAAGGTTCCACCCAGAATCTTTTATTAGAACCGAGCATTTATTTTTTATTCTGTGTTTGCGTAATTAGTCATATTGTGGCAGGTGGCGCAGAATGAGAGACAGAAATCAGCTCTCGACAACGGAAATCATTTAATCACATTCAACACAGAGCAAGAAATATAAAGCAGAGTGGCAAAATACACATCAGGTCAAGAAATGTTATAGCCACCCGACTAATGATTAAAACTATAAACCAGTACAATAATGACAATACCAAGATAAACCACATAAAGCACCATGTTCTGAACAGACACATTACAAACACTATCAAAAAGTAATATTTAGTTTTGGAACATGAAACAGGTAACTTAAAAAACTACTCAGTCCAGCACTAGGCATGATGGGAAATGTGGACCGTCACACAGATAATTGAGGGTGAAGATATTTTAACACTCATGTTTACAACAATCCTTGAAGACCTCTTCTTCTGAAAAGGGTTTGTTGGATTAAATGGGTTTTTAATGGAACCCTTAGTTTTACAAAGAACCATTGAAGAACCCTTCCTTCGCAAATGGTTTGGGGTGTAACCGTAGCCCTTCAGGAAGAACAATTTGAAAACCTTATTTCTAAGAGTGTGCAACTATTCAATTAATCAGTTAGCTAGTTGACATAAAATTAATTGGCAGCTATTTTAATAATTGAATAATCGTAGCAAAAATGCCAAACATTTCCTGTTTTCAGCCTCTCAAATGTGAGGTTTTAATCATCTTGTATGATAGTAAACTGAATATCTTTGGATTTTGGACTCTCAGATACAGGGCATATTTCTCAATTTTTTGACATTTTATAGACCAAACAATTCGATCGATTAAGTGAGAAAATAAACGGCAGATTAATCGATAATGAAAATAATAGTTAGTTGCAGTCCTAATCGTATTCAAGTATTTATAGATAAGCTTTATTAATCATTGGTCTGAGTAAAGAATATATTAATATGTATACTGGCAACTGAAATAGACTTACACCAAAAACCTCATACAGTACAGAAATGCAGGTGCATAAGTCAGCGTGCACGTTCTATGGTGCTGTTTTACGACAGTCTAAGCCCCTCAGTAGGGTCCTTCAAAGCCAACAAAGCTGGAAAATAAAGACGTCATCATCTGTAGTCTTGATCTTAGACTCTGAATAGATAAACACAGATGTGCTGCAGCATTAATGTTGTGGATAAACATTCTCTTTCCTCCTCTTCGTCTCCTTGTAGAATGACACTTGGGGTCAGCAATACTCCTACGCCCTGTTCAAGGCCATGAGTCACATGCTGTGCATCGGGTACGGCCTGTACCCCCCGATCGGCATGGCTGACGTGTGGCTCACCATCCTCAGTATGATTGTGGGCGCTACCTGCTTTGCCATGTTTGTGGGGCATGCGACTGCACTCATTCAGTCTCTGGACTCCTCCAGGAGGCAGTACCAAGAAAAGGTGGGTGTTTGTTCTCTGCATGGCTGATATTTGTGAAAGAAAATCAACTTTCTTTAGGTTTAAGAGAGTTGAAATCAGTGGTGGAAATGTAACTAACTACATTCACACAAGTACTGCACTTAAGTACAATTTTGAGCTACTTTCACTTTTACTATAAGATTTAAAGAGTAAGATTTTGAATGCAGGACATTTACTTAGTAACTTTAGGACTTTAGTACTTTAGTAACTGTAGTTGTAAATATTTTTCCATTGTGGTATTTCATCTTTTACTTAAAGAATTGTAATACTTATTCCATGACTGATTGAAATTGAAACCCACCTGGCATAAATCTTTAGGCATTTAAGTGAGAAAATACCACACAGAGGAAGACTATACATAGAGGAGATGGGATAGAAATTTTTAAGTGGATTTAATTAGAAATGAGAGATATTGGAGAGATGTGACTTACAGCAGCACATAATATACGTAGATTGGGTACACGGACTATTCACATGTTCTTTTCTGGTAGAGTACACCGCTGAAGGACACAGTAGTTAATGTTATTAGCTGCAGCCTGCAGGGCGCAACTGTATTTGTCAGATGGGACAGAGGCACAACATTGCTCTGTGGGCAGGTTTCACAGATGGCCTGACAGTTGACTGTTAACATAATGAGACACATTATAGTCCACCTCTGAGCCAACACATCACTTTAATATATTCATTTTGACATGACTTTGCATTTTGTGTTAGATACAAATGTAGTTACAGTTACAAGTATTATTGTGGCAGCACTTACATACTTTTAGTGATTTTATAATTATAATAAATGGATTTATTTTTGTTGTTACAGTATAAACAAGTGGAGCAGTACATGTCCTTCCACAAGCTCCCTGCCGACATGCGCCAGAGGATCCACGACTACTACGAACACCGTTATCAGGGCAAGATGTTTGACGAGGAAAGCATTTTGGAGGAGCTGAATGAGCCATTGCGAGAGGTCAGAAGTCATCTACTTAGTTGTTGTTGTCTTGATAATAATACTGCTGAGTCATGATAATGTTAAAAGACTAAAAGAAAATCTTTAACTCATCCTATTTAGCATTTTTAACCAGTATATAAACATTTAATAAATGGTTTGACACACTATAACGTAACAGATATAAGTGGGTATTAATGCACATCAACAACTATAACTCCCTCTGTGAGCACCCATATGTGGAGGCTGATGTGTAAGCAGTTATAAATCACAATATAGTAGAAATATTTTTAATTGATAAAATGCTGTTATTCATAGGATAATTAATATTTGTTTTAAATATTCTGCACATTAATAACCACTTCAAAATGTCCAACTGCATTATCGTGTGTTATAAAACATTTGTTAAATGTTTATATACTGCTTATATGTACTTTTTCAAAAGTATTATGTTTTTCAGCGTCAAATATGTGGATTAATGAAGTGAGCGTCCTTGTTTTAAATGGTTTACAGTTAATTATTTATGTAATCTAATATGGCTCTCTTACTTTGCACGTTAATGTTAATAGTCATGTAATCTGATTAGTAATAGCTGGAGACTGTATGAGGACAGAGAGCCTCATTAACAGAGCACTAAGCTGTTAACCACCCTGCTTTTATAATGATTGAAATGTACACATGTAGCAACACTGACATTTGCCTCAGCTAAAATCTTGTGTCTTCTGCAGGAGATCATCAACTTTAACTGTCGTAAACTGGTGGCCTCCATGCCTCTGTTCGCCAACGCTGATCCAAACTTTGTCACCTCCGTGTTGACCAAACTGCGCTTCGAAGTCTTCCAGCCTGGCGACTACATCATCAGAGAGGGAACCATCGGCAAGAAGATGTACTTCATCCAGCATGGCGTTGTCAGTGTCATTACCAAGAGCAGCACAGACACCAAGCTGTCTGATGGCTCTTATTTTGGAGGTAATGTCTGCACACAACCTGCCGTGTGCACTGCATGCTAATATATTCTGTAGCTGGCAGCGAGTCAGTTTGAATGTATGTGAAGGAGTGGTGATGGTATGATTTGTTTTGATTTATTTTGCTCTGGCACTCAGCAGATTAACTTCCCTGACTATTACAGCTGGGAAAAACTGCCCACATCATCTCCTTAAAAGGGCTCTGGACTAAAAGGAGCAAAGCTTTGTGATTTTTGATTCCATCTGTGGGGTTTTGCCCCTTTGTTAACACCATATTTAAAGCTGAAATCCAGAACTTTCCATTTGTTGTCGCGCTTCTTACATCGTCTCAAGCTGTCGTTGTCGGTGTCCAGCTGGGTAGAAAAGTGAAATGTCATCATCGAATGTCAACCAGGAAATATAAATACAGAATTTAATTGACTTGCATTTTCAACCCGAAAGCAGTGTGATCTGACAACCCAAGCAACTTTTTTTCGAAACCAAAATATGGAGATTATTTCCAACCGTATTTTAATGTTTAACCATACTCCAGCATATGTTTTTGGTACAAGAATGATATGTGGTAATCACAAAATATGATATGTTTTGGCATAAAGCTACTCAGCACAGCTAAACACACACACACAGATGTGAAAATGGTAAATGAGGACAGAAAATGTGTGTTTAAAACCAACACATAGCAAAATAAATATATCAGAAATCCCATGTTGTCATGTGTAAAAAATAGATTAAATTGATAAACAGGACAGGGAGGAGAGAGAGAGAGAGAGAGAGAGAGTGTGTGTGTGTGTGTTTGTATATCCTCAATATGTCTGTCCTGAAAAATATGTCTACTTTTTTCTCTCCTATTTTTTTTTGATCTGGCACGGCAGATGAGGTCAGGACAAATTGTAAGCTGCAGAAATTGCATTAAGTGCTCCATCTGTGGGGTTCAGAGGCAACAGTCTTTTCATATTTTATCGTCTCACACTAATGAAACTTTTTTTTGCCTTTCCTTTTATGAATGGATCGCAAAAGATATAAATGTGAATATAATGTTTCTCACAAATTTTATGAGAAAAGGGGAAAATCATATAACACTCCATATCAATGATTACCCCTTTTTTAATTATAAATCCTTGATGATAATTTCTGACTTGCTTTCAGCAGGACATGTTTTAAAGAAATGGTACAAATAATTGAAGTTTCCTCCTCTAACTGCAGAGATCTGCCTGCTGACCCGAGGCAGGAGGACAGCCAGCGTGCGAGCAGATAACTACTGTCGGCTGTACTCTCTGTCGGTGGACAACTTCAATGAGGTGCTGGAGGAGTATCCAATGATGAGGCGGGCCTTTGAGACTGTGGCTCTCGACCGCCTGGATCGCATCGGTGAGTCCTTTGCCAAGAGATAACACCTGTCTACAGGAGCCAGTTCCATGTTTTACAATTAAATTTTATTTATAATTTCTATGTTGACATTTAATTTTGTTTGCTTCTATTCTTTATATATTACGTTTAAAGCTGGTCTACATTGAATGAAAGCAATAATATTTTATTTACAGTATATGTTATTGGTAGTACACTTAGAAACTGAAAAAAACTACAGTGATGGTGGCTGACAGAACATTTAAACATATTTAAATACAGGATCCAACAATTTACAGTACAATTACAAATCAGAACACTTACATTAAACAATGGATTCAATTTGATTAATAATGTAAATCAGTTCATCATTATTCTCACTTTAATGCATGGTCTTCAGACTTTACTAAACATAGGAATCTAGTATGAATGCAACACAAAACTGTTTGTTTAACGCTCAAACAAATGCATGAAATATTAAAATAACCTAAATGTGAAATGTCCATATTTTTAACTCACATATGTTGTGCCTTTGTTCTGCACTCTGCAACGGTTTGGAGGACTGACAGGCCTAAAGGGTGGCGTTTTTATAACAGCCTGGGAGTATCTAATCAGGAGTGACAGTCTATGCAGGGAATTGGGTGTGGTGGTTCAAGGTATAGATATATAGACAAACAGCGACATTTTCTATTGGAATAGTCTCTGTTTTTATCAAGTTTATTCTTTACGAGAGGACAGTGGATTAATAAACCCTTTTTCCCCCCTTTAAATTACAGGAGAAGTTGTCTGCTTAGCAGAATAAGAAACACTTTAATCATTTAATCACTTCAGTCATTTTAAGGCTTATACTCTGTACTTAATTTTGTTTCTCACTCTGTCTTTACTGTTTCAGCTACATTATGGTATAGTGTAGGACCTCGCATAAGAACTGAACAGCCATGTAAATTGGTTGTAGATATGTTTTGTTATGTTGTGTTATACTATGCTGTCACATTTAAACCCTCTCTTTAAGAGAGGCAAGGCTTTGGTGCTGCTGAGTTGTCCTAATAATATGCGCTCATTAATGGAAAAAAAACAAACAAGAAAATAGCCTGGCCTTATTTGTATTTTCTTAACAGGGAAGAGGAACTCTGTTCTGCAGCATAAAGTCCAGCATCACCAAAGTTCTGGCACACTAAACTTCCAAGAGAGCGAGATCATCCAAAGAATTGTGCAACATGACCGTGACATGGCCCAATGCACACAGCTGATTCAGACCAGCCTAAACCCTCCCCCTGCTCCCCCATCGCCCACCCCGGTCATCTGGGCTCCGCTGGTTCAGGCCCCGCTCCAGGCTGCTGCTGCCACCACCCCACTGGCTCTGGCCTTAGCCCACCAGTCCCAGCTGCCTTCCATCCTCTTCCACCATCCTCTGGCACCAGGCCCCCTGAAGGACCCCACCTGCCACCCAAAGAGAGTCCATGTTGGAGCCAACACGTCCAGCAGCTGTGGTTCAGGGCCCGGTTCTCCTGCTAGTGCCACCAAATTCAGATTTGGGGTTGAGACTCCCACACTGGCGTCCCTCAGAGCACACCATCTCTCCACTGGGCCCTTGTCACCCACGCTGACGTCCCAGCCCATCTTCACCAGCAGCCTGCAGCCTCTGGGCCCTCTGCCCTCATACCAGCCCCCGGCCCATCCTCCCCACTCCGGCATAGCCTCAGTCTTCCCCATCAGCCAGGCCACCGTCTCCTATACCTGCTCCGCTCAGCTCCACTCTCAGCCCTTCCATGGTGCTATGACCACCCCACCACACCCGATAGGTTTACTCCAGCAGGGGGTGCCAGGGAGGTTCCCAGGGAAATTCCCAGCCCCCTCAGCCTCCACCATAAGCCCTCTGATCTCCAGCTCAGTCGGCCCTATACTAAGCCAGCTGCAGCCGACGCTCACGCAGCAGATGGGGTACAGTCATGACAGAGCAGGCAGGACATCCGGTGGTCTGAACCTCCCACATTTTCCCTTCATCAGCAGCACCCACCCCTCCAGTGGATTTATTCAGCCAGGATCTGCAGTCGGAGCTGGGGCCGCAGCCTCCCTGGCGCATCACAGCCTTGCAGGTCTCCAGTCTGTTTTCCTCCCCCAGGTTCTCCCCGAGCACTCGGCCCTGGCCTCCCTGGCCCAGTATGGCTCCGCAGAGGCCTCGCCCTGCTACACGCCTCCAGTCCACAGTCCCAGCATACAGAGCCCTGTGAGGTGTAGGACAATTTACCACAGTGAGCTCCCCAGCACCGTGGGCTCTCACAGCCCTCTAACCCCTCAGACCTCATGCCCTGCCAGGGTGGCCTGTACCCTCAAAGAGAGGGCCGAGTCCTCGGGGGATCTCTTTACCCAGAAAATAAAGACTATCTCAGGCTCTCACAGCTCTATACACCAGGAAAGGCCTTTGGCCACGATCGGCGCCTCAGAGGGGGTACCAAGGGCATCGAGCCCCTTCTCCTCCCCCATGGCTGTCAGTAAACCCTACAGTCCGATCCCGGGTCAAGCCACTCCTGTCAGTCGGACACATTCAGGACCTGAATCTCAGAACCAGCCTGTTGGTGTTCACTTTCCCTACGCTAGATCCCCTGCTAAGATGCTAGAGACCGAACACAAACTTCCTTCCAACTTGTGAGGTTCAGACACACCCTCCTTTAATGCCTGAACAAATGGGAGATCAGTTCCTTCTTGGCATTGTTTTAACCACTACTTTGTCAATTTTTAAAGTAGGAGGGTGTGTTATTCTAGTCAGATTGGAGATCAATGGTTTCGTTTTTAATCAGAGTGAATGGATCGTGGATAATAATGGACAATGATATTTTTTTCTACAGGATATTGCATCTTTGAATATAGTAATAAAGTCCAAAACCTATTGATGGGCATATATAGCACCTCATGAAAATATCAATTGTTATATGTATTGTATTATAATCACAATCACAGATTTGTTCTAAGTATTTGTTTAAACCCCATTGTCCAGGCAATTTTGTGTAACCTTTTAGCGACACCCGTTTAGTTGGAAATTTGTCCACAACTGTATGCAGTTATGAAACCAAAAATTATTGTCCTTTTTATATCCTTTCCAGCACCGAGTGTGTTGTGTGAATGCAAGGTTACCCCCGTAAGAGATTCGGGGAGAGACAGATTGTGCACTTTGCTCGTTTCAGAGATCACCTAACATAATGGTTTGATGACGGCATGTCTTCCAAGATAGCGTTTCAGCAATATTGCACACCCAAATGGGTCACACAAATCAGATCACATAAAAAAACTGAAGTAATGAATGTAAAGCAGTATTTGTCTGCCTGAGTGGGAGAAGTGAGATTCATTTTTCAAAGTGTTGAACTTGAGGCTGATGATGGTGTTCTGTAGAGTACAGGAAAGTGCAACCAGTTTCGTCCCTCCACAACTGCTCCGGCGTGTGGCCTGGCGCACAACTGATGCCAACTCATTTCAGTCTGACAATAACTCTGGTACAGAACATACACCTGAGCCAAGGTCTGTGTGCCATCAGCATAGTATGCAATAATCTCTGTTTTTTTATGGGTATACAAAGGTACTGTGAATCGAAGCACTTGAGCCAACAAGTGAGATTCTGTTTATAGTTTGAAGAGATTAAATCAAGAGACTTAAATGAAATAAAAGCCACAGTGGATAATCTAACATCCTGAAACCAGCAATGCACTAAGACTGATCTGAATGTTTCTTGCACCAGTCAAAGGGCTAAAAGCAGTTACTTGGACACACGGTTAACAAGAAACCCTGAAGGGTCATATTGCTGCATATTTACCTCTTTCATTTTACATTATTTGATTGTAAAATTTGACATCTGTGGTTGAACAGTTGCTGCTTTGTGATGCTATGCTGAATCAATAAGATGTTTATCACTGACTGCTTTTTTAAAACCAGACTCTTAAATCCTTCTAATCGTTCTTAAGTTCATGTGTTTAGATGATACTTCTCTCTCTCTCTGGACCTGTGGCTGGCGAGGAACTGTGAGCAGCTAGCTGGTCAACATGTCAAACCATCAGAGGATCCTGTCCAGTGGCTTTAGCCGCCTGTACTGGACCTGAGATTCGCTGTGACTTTGGGGAAGAGAGATACTATCAGTCACTGCCAATGGGCTCGATCAATCCCTCATTACTATTCTCCTCCTAAACCGCGCCACCACACCACCTGCCAGAGGCATCGGCTCGGATTGGGTGTGAGGTTACTTTGACTGCATTCAACTTAAAGGTGTGTGTAGGAGAGGAGGTGTCAGTCATTCATGCATTTATATATTTATATCTCATTTTGCTGCCTTTTAACCATCATATTTGAGGATTCCATCACCTATGTATGTTAGGCATATTTTATTTTAGCTACTGAATTCAATGCAATAAAAGTAACATATGGTCAATGATGCTCGTCGTAGCTGTTGATTTCTTTTCACGAGCAGAGCATGCCATGAAGGACAATCTGATAAAACGCTGGTAAAGTTTAAGACTTTAAACCGGATTATAAATTGAGAACTGCGTGGTATTGCTCAGTGCCGACATTCAAAATAGCCGGGATTATAATCTGCCAAAAATTCAACTCGTCAATACAAAGAGAATTATTTGCAGTGTTCATGGAGTGATACCTGCTGGATTAATGAGTAAATATAAATATTAAATTCAACGCTACTGCGAGGTTTGATTAAAACAAGAATTTTTTGGGCTTGGAAGGTGCCAGATTTAATTTTTCATTCTTATGTTCCCTGTCCTGTAATAACTCCAGTAGATGAGCTAGTTTTTTGAAGATTGCTTTATTATATTATTTATGGAGACCCGTAGTGTTCAATATTAAATAATTAAATAAGTAATTCTGAAAGGAATAATCATATGACTAAATACAAACAAAATATCTAATATGACCATATTATGAACATTTTATAGTAAAAAATCAGAGAGCAGAGCCAGTTCATTGGCTGTCCGTGTTTTTCACACCAAAGCAACAGCCAACAACCAAATTGGCTCTGCTCTGTTTGTCTTGACAACAGACAACTGATGAAAAGCAGGAGTATTCAATAAAACGTTCATTGGGAGAAATGACGTCAAATAAAAAGTGACTTTTGGTAAAGGACATTTTGTAAAATACACTGCTGGACTTAAATAAAAAGTTTTAAAAATGAAATCGATTATTTCACAATATTATGATTATATTTTGTCTGTATATATTCATAGGATTACTTTTTTCATAATGTTTTATTTATTTAATATTTAACATTATCAGTGTTTGTTGAGGCTTTTAGCTTCTTACTCAAGGCATTGTCTTGCATTCATTGTCCTTGGATTTAAGCAGACTCGTCCTGCTACTACTGTGTGAAAATCAGACTGAGTGCTGTGGTGTCCAACAGTGATCTTGTTAAGAATTCATCTAAACCGGCAACTTCACCAACTTTTTTGCCAATTAATTTTGCCTAGGTTGTCATAATGCTTTCATTTTCTCTTTTGCCACATTAGGTAATTTGGGAGTTTTAATAGCTTATGCTCTTGGAGCACCTGTAGTACCACATGGGCATTCAAATTATTATTTTTTTTTTTACTTTTGTAGTATGCACTTCAGATGCTTTAGTTAAGAGTTAAAATCCTTTATTTTGTGGTGTATCCTTTATTTTGTACAACCACTGTACGTACTTTTAGTCAGAAATGCATGTAGGCACCCTGTGGCTTAAGTGTTAAGACGCCGCCAACCATGAACCACAAGGTTCCTTGTTTGAATCCAGCCTCAGAGCTTTGTTGCATCTTTCTCTCCATTGTTTCCTATTATCTGTCCACTAAACCTATCTAATGGCAAAAGGCATTAAAGAACAAAAATGTATCTCACTGGAATACTTGGCATGGAAATCCTGAATGAAAAAATGACTCTTGTCTCAGTTTAGTTTGACAGTGATTACAAGAGGAAGACAAACACAGTTGACCCAATAATTCCTTTTAATGGATAGAAACACAAATGACAGAAGAGTTTCCACTAAAAGGTTTTGAGTTCAGACTCTGGCAGCAGGATTTACACAATAAATAACATATGGATGACAGGAATCTGGGAATTTCTGTCTGTGAACGACCCCATCAAAAATCCTTTGAAGGGGTGGCCTGGTTTGGACTTTGTTGGTTATGAAGACCAACAGAAAAGAAAAGTCCG
>CM022474.1:11696566-11824027 GCA_011952105.1 Coreoperca whiteheadi | reverse complement strand
GGTTACAGGAAAGGGAAGGGGGAGTGGTTACTAATGTCCTTTTGATGATGTTCAAGGCACCAGCACAATTCTCATAGTGTTAGTGTAACCGGAACCAGGGCGCCAGCCGGTCACAACAATGGTCACATCACCAGACTTGAAAAATTTGTGGTGCTTTCCTACGGATAGAGAAAAGAGAGGTGTTTAAAAAAATAATAATAAAGGATTAAATTAAATATAAAGCCTTGTGACTCCTGATGACGAAAAACATTCTTCCACACCTCTTGGCTTTTCCCTCCCTCCTAATAATTTTACTTTACTGTTAAAAGTCCTCTCATTTGAGAATAATTCAAAACACATAAACACTCACCAACTTCCAGGGCAAAGTTCACACGAAGGTCAACGTCCTCGGCCCAGACGTCATTGGCAGGCTTGGTGTAGAGCACAGGGTAGATACCGCGGTACAGGTGGGCCTGGCGGGCAGTCTGGCCACAGCGAGTCACAGCAATGATGGGGGCACGGGGCCTGTACCTCGACAGCATGTGAGCAGACCTGCAGGTAACACGTACAAATTATTACATTAATGTAGAACTCAAAATATTTCAATATCAACCCCGATTCTTAAAAGGAGTGCCAAAACTTAAACCTTGTTTGGTTGTTTCAGGGCTGTGGAGCTTTTTCGCAGCTGAAAAGCTGAGCATTGAGATTGAAGCAAAACAGAAAGTTTGATGGCTGGACAGCTAAACAATGAGCTGAAAGATGCTATAAAGCTCCAGAGTTATGGGGAACAGCAGAATCGGGAGATAATTCTCTGTGCTACTCCTTTCACATACATGTAGTCATCTGATCCATTGTTAATATAGAAATATTATATAGCTGCTTTATATGCCAATTTTATTAGGAAATCCATCAAGCTGACAGTAGTATGTCTTCTGTACCATGTGTTGTGAGGATGAACTCCCAAATGGAGAGGAATGAACAGGGAGTTAAAATTAACTTGTGAAATGTCAGGGTTCAGATATCTAAAGGTCACAAGTGGAGCACAGATTGTGAGTGCCGTGAAAGTTGGCACACTTCATATGAGCCGAGGGCTTGTGTTAGGGAGGGAGCGGAGGCGGAGGGATAGAGAGATATTATAATGCACCAGTTTCTTTGCTCACAGTGGGCGCTGTGGAGGATATTATGAGTCAGAGCTTTACAGAGGAGATTTACAGCATGAACTTCTTCTTGGAGGCTCACCTGCCAGACTTGGTGAGCACAATGATGGCGCTGGCGCAGCACTTGAAGGAAGCCTCGACAGCACCAATAGCGACGGACTCTGTGGGGTCACGGGTCAGGTGAGAGGTGCGACGCAGCTCCTCGAACATCTGCCTGTGGAACATGGCTGCCTCGGCTTCACGGGCAATCTGAACATGTGAAAACGAAAATGTAAAAAAGCAGAATAGTGTCCGGCCACAGTCACACAACCAGCTTTAACTGCAGGAGTTACTTTGTATTTTAAAGGACAAAACAAAGAGGCAGTTAACCTCAGTGCGGAGGTCTTCATACCTGAAAGCACACTGAGACATGAAGTAAAACAACAGCGGCGGCCATGATGTCCAGGGACTGTTGCTGTGCACTGCAGATCCTCAGGCACATGCTAATTGAGTAATATGATCACACAGTTACAGCTCAATGCAAGAAGACAAGGAGAGATGTTCGGTAGCAGATGGACAAAGGGAGGGACAGTGCAACAGTGATACACAAAGCAAGTTGAAAAAATACTAAACAAGCTGTTAGTAAAACCCAAGCTGTTACCAAGGATGTGCTCACTATGTAAAAGCCACCTTTTTTCTTCATTGTACATGATTAAGAAATTATAATTATAATTTATACCACAAAGCAAACATTATCTTCAATATAGGCATTCCTGTCTTTCTTGGTCTTTTTATATTTACTACCGTGAGCAGGATATTTTTAAGTTACTTTTATCACTGTGTGTTGGTTACTTGTTTATTATTCATGACCTTGATAATTGGGGATGCACCATTATGGAACCACATGATGATGAAAATGATCAAGCGGTTTTGGATTACAGGTCACACCAGCATGCACAGCTCTTGTAAAAGAAGCTAAAGCATGGATTATTGTGTATTTTCCATGGTCAATACATGACCAAATTAGACTGATTCCACATCACAATAATTTTTTTCAGGTCTCCACAAAACAGTGAGCCTATGTATATAAAGCCCAGACAGGAATAGGTGCAAGGCCATTAGGGTACCAGAACCAATGTGTTGCTTGATCATGTGAGTTTGGTGGCTTTTGTCATTAAAAACCATTGGCACAATTTTCACCTGACCAAAAACTGACCAAATCATGCAAAAACACTGGTATGCTGTTTCAACATTGCTATGAAAGATGCCTATATTGAACTTATGGAGTGGGACCAGTCCGGGGTGTTTTCACCTTGTGCTGTGTGCGCACAGCCTCCAGGGGGTAGTCTCCCTTGGCAGTCTCACCGCTTAGCATGATGCAGTCGTTGCCATCCAGCACGGCGTTGGCGACATCACTGGCCTCAGCTCGAGTGGGGCGAGGTTTCTTGGTCATGCTCTCCAGCATCTGGGGAGAAACAACAAGACTCTCTGATACATTTTTCTTTTTCAAATGTTTTCCACAAAACAGTCGTCCTCCTGATGTCACAGACCTGTGTGGCACAGGTAATGGGCTTGCCGATCCTGTTGCACCTGCCAGTCATCATCTTCTGGGCGATGAAGACCTTCTCTGTTGGGATTTCAATACCCAGGTCACCACGGGCAACCATGATGCCGTCACTGGCCTCCAGGATCTCATCAAATCTATCAGACAAATAGAAGGAGATTAACAATTCTCCCAAGTTTCAGATCTGTCCAGACTCAAGAATGACCACTGGCAATCCACCCACCTGCGCACACCCTCGTGGTTCTCTAGCTTGCTGATGATCTTGATGTTCTTTCCCTTCTCGCCCAGCACTTTCCTGACAGCCTGAACGTCAGCAGCCTTACGGATGAAGGAGGCGAAGACCATGTCAACACCCTGCTCCACGCCAAACTGCAGGTCCTGTATGTCCTTCTCAGACAAGGCGGGCAGGTCGACAGCAGCTCCAGGCAGGTTGACACCTTTCTTGCTGCCCAGCATACCGCCATTCTCAATCTCACACATCAAGTAGTTGTTGCCTTAGGACACACATAAGGAAGAGAAACTTCATTTCCACCAATAAACAGAAAGGTGAAAGCAAAATCTGCATGAAAGGCAGACAAGATGAGCCAAACAGATGATTGTTTTTGCGCTTACCAACTTCTTTGACCTTGAGGGAAATCAGACCATCATCAATGTAGACATGGCTTCCGATCTGCACAACCTTGGTGATGTTCTTGTAGTCGAGCCACAGAACTTTCTCATCACAGTTCTCCATGAACTGGTCATCGAGTGTGAGCTTGATGGTTTCACCCTTCTTGAGCTCAACCTCAGCAGTGCCACTCTAAACAAGACCAGGGAGAGAGCTTGTTCATTCTCAGGATGAAAATTGATGCATGAAACCTCCATACAATTTTCGGCCTTATTGGCGCCCTGGTAATTTGGCCAGAACTCACGCCCTTGATAAGTCCGGTCCTGATTTCTGGTCCCTTGGTGTCCAGAGCGATGGCCACTGGTCGGTAGTCAACAGATCCTGACTCGAAGCTCTCAGCTGCCTCACGGACATTCTTGATGGTCTCAGCATGGTACTGTATGATGACGAGCATTAAAACAAAGGTTATCATGTTGAAAACCTCAATAAATCAGTGAATTGAACTAGTTCATAATTACTAAGTCAAAATACCTTGTTTTATTTAGGTGGAGAAAAGATTATTTGGAAATGTGTCGCAAAGTTAATACAATAACAGGTGGACAAACTCGGTCACGCAGTCACATGAACAGCACGGCACTGGTTACATAACTAAATGTAGTAAATCTTGTATGACAGCTGCAACACATTTTTAGCACATTACATTGTTCAGTTTCACTGAACATAAACAGCTGCTTAAAGACTATCAGTTCTTACATGAATAGATTCCAACATATTAAACCTTTAAAGCAGGGTGTTGGACAACTCCAAGTAAATACATACAAAAAAACAATAACAAATTCAAAGTCTAATCTGTACATTGAACAATGAACGCCTCACTGTGGTTTCACTACATGCCGTCTACTCGTACTGTTGCTGCGAGGCTAACTCAGAGAAGACCTATTTATAGCTGTACTGATAACTGACACACCAATGAGACAGAGGGAGGTCAAATATATTTTGCCCTTCCCATAACAAATCATATATTCACTTTGTTGTGATTTTCTGGAGTTATAATTATCATTTTTATTATTTTTTGCTGCTAAAAACCTGGCTTAAGTAGAGACATTTTTTATTTAGCAGTGCTGAGCAACCACACCACTGCATGGACAACTCAAAACCCCCTCTGAGGGTTGAGTTACACTGGAAAAAAGCACTGCTATTAACCTTTGAAGTTCCAAATATCAACTGTGGGTGTTCATACTACAGCTGATGATAGATGCGATCGCTCATCCGATCGCTCATCCACTCAGGTGGCAATGAAAAAGGTAAAGAGGCATGACTTTTAAAGGCGAGGGGTCAGTAGTATAAGGTCGGCCAAAGAGTTGGCTGTGATGCAGTTGGCTCGCCAAATCACAAGCTACAACACAGACCCAGCTCTGAGGGGTAGGTACAAGCTCCAAGATCACATTACAGCCACAGACAGTTACCAGACCACAAGAGTAATGCCACACTGACGGCTGCAGCTGTAAAGGGTAAATCCACACTAATGCACTTGCACAGATTAAAGAAAATACTGCTGTTCTGCTCTGTCTGGGTTCAAACGCTCAGTTACGCATGTTACACTTCTGCACACACTTGAATCAGTTGAATCAGGTCACAGCAGGAGTTATAGCTTTGACAGCCGCTGGTAAATCACCTGCTGTGACGTCACCATTTGGGATTGTGTAGTAGAACAGGCTGGAAAGTTCAAGTGAAGTTTTTGGATATGTAAATAGATAAAAAAGCGGGACAAAAAAAAAATTGCTGAATATTTCTGACTCACTTCATGTGTGCCATGAGAGAAGTTCATTCTTGCAATGTTCATCCCAGCCTTGATCATTTCCTTGGCCATATCCACAGATCGGGAGGCAGGTCCTGCATGGAGACAGGTGATTGATGGGATTTTAGAGAGAAACACTGAACTAAATATGAAGTTTGCTGGGTCATATTGATGTTTTTAACCCATATACAACAAGAGAATCTTTGAATGAAGTGTGTAACAAGAGATTAATCCACAGGGTTTGTTAATTAGTCTGACCGATTGTGCAAATTATGCCGGTGTTGCGAGACACAGCAGGTTCAGAGTCAATGTCCAGCAGGCACATGTGCTCAATGAAGGTGTCCGCCATGGCAGCATGAAGCTGCTGGGTGTGGATGATGGAAGAGCCCGTATCCTTTGACTTCGACATGATTGGATCTGTGTCTGCAGGGAAAATCCTGTGGAGACAGAGAAGGAAACAAGTATGATGATCAATTAGTACCTGACAACTCTACCTCTGACATTTATTATAGGTTATATAGGAGATTTATTTTTCATGGGCCACAGAGCAAAGACAGTCCGGGTAAATACAAAGGCTCTTGACGAACTGACATCAAGTACTTGTAATAGAAGCTACATTAAAAGTAACAAATTATCCCATAAATGTGAGCACATACATATTCAAACAGTATGGAAAGTAAATTAAAAACATTTCTATGATTCTATCAATTATCTCAATTAATAATCCAAACAATGTACATTAAAAGCATACTTATCAGGATTCAGCTTGCAGTTGGCTACAATAGGGGTATGCAACATGCATGACAAACAGGTGTTCTTAGTCAGTGCATGGTAACATGGTGTGTGTGTGCGTGTGTGCGTGTGTGTGTGTGTGTGTGTGTGTGTGCTGGGACACCATTCCTGCCCACAGAATTCACATAAAATAACATTACCAGGGAGGGAAAAAACAGGATACAGGTAAGTAGATAAAATATATACAATTAACAAATAAATCAAAGTTAGAGAGCTATAAGGGACTTTATCCTAGTAAAGTGTGCATAAACGAACTGTATGTGCAAAAAACAATACTGCATTCTCCTGATATTCCAGATCAAAGTGACATTTAGACACAGATATAATATTATAATATATAAATGTAGCCATTTACCATCTATTAAGTCGTATAAATATTGTCATAGAAAGTTTGTTCAGTGACGACTTCTTATACAATTTTAAACATGACAGGATCAATCAAACATTAATTCATTCAAAACTAATACAAAATCTCCTCTCCACCCTCTGCTTGCTGTTACTCACCTTCTGACCTTCTGGGTGAACTTTGCAGGGACCAAAGGCGCCACTGGCTCTGCTGGAGCAACAGTTTTTATTCCCCTCACTAACCGGAACTACTTTCCCGTGTGAACGACACCGGTGACACGGGATATAGGGCGCGACAGTTAAGGCTAGATTTACCGTTTGGATAGCGAGCTGAGCCTTCTATTTTAACACTGGAAGTTGCTTTCTAAACGTAAATATCAAATCCAATGTTAAAATGATAAAAGCACAAAAGTTAGACAAATATTGAGGGAGGATACAGCGCAGTTGCGGGTGTTGTTCGCCTAGCCAATCACAAAGCTCTCCGCCGATACTTGAACATGAGCATGGGTCATCAAGTTGGACCTGAGGCACTATAAGCAACATGACCTTTTGACTGTAATTTAGGCTGTGCTGCTTTACTTTCTTCTGTATCTTATGTTCTTTCATAACTATTATTGTTATTATTGTGGCTTATATTCTCTCTTTCTTTATCTTATTTTCTCAAGGACCAAGGAGTTACTTCAGTGGCATAATGCAATATTTGATGTTTTATGGATGTCTGTGCTTGTATCTTTCTGAAAATGGCAATAAACTATTTTTTTTTAAAAGCTGCAAGCAGGCAAAATCATAATATTTTTAATTTTATGGGCTACTTGTGATGACCAGCCTCTTATTCTGACCTCTTAACTAAACTTTACTGAACCAATGCATAAACAGTGTTACACTGACCTTTTGTCCTCATTTTTACTTAAACTCTAAAAAAAAACTACAAATCTGTAGAGCTACAAAGCGCTTAAATAAGTGTATTGGAAAATGTATTAAGTTTTAGAGATCTCACTTTTCTGTTCTTTTGATGACATGTTGGTGAATATAGAAATACAATAACCCACATGCTTTTTTCTTTGGTGCCTTTAATTTCCTTTCCAGGATACAGGATCATCAACATCATGCGACATCTGCTAAGAAATGTTTATTTGTTGAGATCCCACATTGCTTCAGATGCACACCTGGTCACAACTATGTCAGGACTTTTCTTCTTTATTTCATTGACATGCAATTTATTTGTTCTATATCTATTATGACAATTTCCTCCTCCTTTTATGGTTTCACTGTGATCTCATTTTGAAGCTGACAAATCACTGGACTTCATGTCATACAGCTGGACAGGCAAGGCTGCATGATTTTAGGTTGTTTCATGAGCTCAGGTTATCTGCATCCCTGCAGCATGATATGACAGTCCAAATGCATTCACTTAGAGCTTGATATAAGGTAATGGGGTTTCAAAATGAGAAGAAAGGTGCAGCTTAGCTGAAGCTTTGCAGATATGCAAACTTAATATCAACCTGCTGACATATTATAAAGATGCACAAATGCATTAGTCAGGTATAGTAACACAGGACACACCTTTACCAAAAATAATCACAAAACCCCATCATATACCTAGATGTCCTTCTTTTGATGTCTGTTATGGTATATGAATATATATTTGAGCCATGCTAGACTCCATGTAGCATGAGTAACATGATAGGAACATACTATAAAGTACACACTATAAAACAGTAATGCATTCACTTTTATCCATCTTATTGCTCTCTGTATGGATATGTGTGTAATGCGTTTTATTTTTTTTTACATTCCTCAAGTTTCAGCAGCCATTTTTATTAGGTTTAAAGAATATAAAATATTTGTTAAATTGAATGGAAAGGCTCGAGTTTGCTCATCTACTGTATTTTAATTTTTATTTTATTTTTTTAAAAGAGGTCTGTGGCAAGAGCAAAGCTGGAGTCTTAATTTGCTGACTATAATTAGCTAATTACCCTTAATTTACAAAGGCTTAAAGACAACCTTAAAGTCGCGAGAGATGAGTTTTAAAACAACAAAACAATTTGTAACAAATCTGTTTAAAAAGGTAAAAATAAAAACACATGAATCGGGGGCTACAGTATTTCAGCCGGACCTGTGAGACTTGTATGACTCCTGTATATTCTCGGAACATGTGGATGCTGTGATCCTTCAAGAAGCGGGAGGCTGACTCCAAACTGACTTTGGCCCACCTCCTGGCCATGTAAGGATAAATGCACAACCGAAAGTAAGCAAACAGTGTTGGGCTGCAGCAGCGACAGAAGTGTGTGTAGCCGACAGAAGCGCGTCGGTATGACGGTGCCAGCACGCGCCAATCCTCGCGCTCACGCACTGCGATTTTGCGCATTCACACACTCAGGTAAACTAACGGCAACCGTCACCAGCCAGCAACCTAGCAACTCGCTTGCTGCAAGTTCTTCGCTGTCTGTTGGCAGAAAGTGAATATTAATTAAGCGTGGTGGTTTTGGAGCAGTGACAGCAGAGAGCACAGCTTATTGACAGTTTTATTGATCACTGAGATAGCATTGGCTTGGAATTAAATTGGTTCAGTGTAAGAAAAAGAAAACCGCTGCTATGTAACTAAAGCTACTTTTGCCATGTAGCTTACTATGCAACGGTTCTCTCTGGGGAGGTGGGAGCTTCAGTGTAGTGAAGCTTCTTGCCATTTAAAGTAGAGTAACTGGTAGCTTAGCTCACTACCCTTTCCAAGTAGCTTGCCCAACCCTACTGGAAACCAGTGGAGCCACTGGCTGCAGACAAATGCCTGCAGTAACACACAAGTAATTGTGTTGATTTGGCAACAAAATGTACTTGAATGAACTTACATATTACATTATGAAACATAGGTATATAATAACACAGGTCAAAATGATTTCCCTTATAATGTCACATTATTTTAACAGAATCCCTTATCTTATCATATTTATCTTCTATATTTTTGATGATTATTTCCCGTTTGGTAACTACACACCCAGCTGTGTCCTAAATCCATACTGCATACCAATTCTGATAAGGTTTTGAGTCTGTAGTGTGTTCCCACTGCAATATACTCAAAACAGTCAGCCTGCAAATCTGCAACGAATGATTATTTTAATTATGGATTAATCTGCTGATTATATTCTCGAATTATAGATTGATAGGTTTGTAAAACTTCTGTGAGAAATGCCGTCACGATTACCCAGAGCCCAAAGTGACGCCTTCACAATGCTTGTTTTGTCCAACCAACAGTACAACATTCTAAATTATTCAAAATAAATTAAAATAATTAAAAGGAAAAGCAGCAAATCTTCACATTTGTGAAGCTGAAATCATTTAATGTTTTTACGTTTTTACACAAAAAATGACATAATGATAATCAAAATAGATGCCAACTAATTTTATGTCAATCGATTTAATTGACCAATCGTTTCAGCTGTACTTGTACATTTTCATATGTTTTGTGTGCAAAAATCTTATGGTGAAGTAAAAAGTACAACGTTTAACTCTGAATTGTAGTGGAGTAGACATATTAAGTGGCATAAGAAAAGAAAAAAAACAGAACTTGAGTTAATGTACATTTTACCACTGTTCATTTTTGAGTAAGTGATAGACACTATTCTCCCGCAATGTATTGCAAAAAGGAAAAGGTGGCGTTACTCCCAGTTGCAAAACCGTAAAATAACTTGTAGCTGTTAGCAAAGCTTTGTGAACTCCTCAAAAAACTAAGAATACTGTAAGTGGGAAAACATTTTGATATATATTTGTGAAGTTTAATTGTCAGTGACATTCCAAAGTCACAGTTTGATTTTTTCAAGACAATTAGTATACAATATATTATATCCAATTAGAATAAGATTTGGGACACACTGTCCTTCTTTGGGTCTCTCTATCTCTCAACAACAGCTCTCTCTTGTGGACAACTGGTTGAAGTGTCTTGAGTTAGTTTTTTTTTCACAGAAGGTCTGCTGAGAGTTGAAAAAGTGCCTCACTGCCTCTGTTCTCTGCTCACATTAAAACACTGTAATTACAACATCAGGTCACAAGACTTTTTTAACTTTAGCTGCACCACATGTTCAAACCGGCTTTATATTGAATGCCTTTTACAACCTTGTAATTGTTTATTGTCTGTAATGTGAAACTAGCTTGGATGTTGTGTATGTGTGTTCGATTTGTGTTTGTTTGTCTAAAAGGTGTTTTTTTTGCGTAAAGAGGTCAAGCTTTCTGGTTTGTCCTGGCGGTCAAGACCCATAACTGCAATGTCCTCAGTTCAAATCCAGCTTGGGACCTTTGTTGCTTGTAATACGCTATTTTATACACTCTATGGTCATACCCCTCTTTATATATGCTAATTCCATGTATCTCAACTGTTATTATAAAATTAAAAAAATGTATTTAAAAAGAGAGAGGGATAGATCTTGATCTCAATTAGACGGCCTGTTTGAATAAAGCATTTACCAACTTGTAGTCATTTCAGTTTACTTTGTGATAATTCTCTGTTGACTGTTATGTGTTTAAAACAGCTGCAGTAGATATTCTTCTTACAGCAAGGCAGCATAAAAACACAAACATAAAACAAGAAACATAAACGCACTAAAAACAGACAATTGATAATTGTAGACATTATAAGCGCTGTACGATGCACACAATTCAGAATAAAACAAGAGTGTATGATAAAAGGAACGAAACTTGCAAAATGAGGAATAAAGAAAAGAAAAATAAGGTTCTAAGCTGAGCAGGGAAGTTGAACAACTTGAAGCTGTTGCATGTAATTTTTGGAAACCTGTATACATTTTTTCGCTTTAAACATGGCAGTATACAGTATGTAGAACAAGGTCCATGATATTGTGCCACACACTATAAATAAACAACCACAACAAACACCCATTCGTGTCTAAGTGGATTACTCTGAGAAAAGCACTTGTCAAGAGAAGACTTGCACAGATGTATGCAGTCCTAGAAGTGTCTAATCTGACCAGACTGCAGAGCAGCAGGCGGCTGCTAACAAGGGTAACTGCCGATTAAGGTCAGACTGCAGCATAGCATGCCGACAGGAAGACTAATAAATGCCAAACATCACCCGTATCACCATTCTTCAACTCTGCCACCAGGGATCTTTGCTCTCATCACAGTCTTAAAAGTGATTCATGAACCTTTCAAGAGTCTAGAGGAAAGTATGATACATGGGTTTGTTTTGCTTCTCTTTTACTGAGGAAAATATCATGTACGCTGTGGAAAGGATGGCAGTCATATCACACAAATAGGACAGAGATACTATAAGTGTGCATAAAAGCATGGACTTTTCCTCAGCCTCTCCTCTGTCTGGAGCAGGCTCAGCTGATCAGGCTGTCAGTATCTGCAGCCAATCATGTGATGCTGAAGGCTGAGACTGAACATGTGGGACTTCCTGCTGTTACAAACCAGAGAGGGGGAGAGGACAGCCAAACGCAAACAGCCAGTCAAGTCACCAAACAGGAATATCCATTTTTGCTGCTTTTGCTGTTTAAGAGCCACATATGGAATTAAGATTTTCCTTTTTGTTGTTGTAACTGCATTGTTTGTTCAACTGGAATATGTGGAAACTCCAAATTTTTCTCGGGAAGGAAAGGTGAGGGCTTTTTTGGTTTTGTGCCACTGACATAATTAATACATATTACTAAACATGTTCCATCTGTCTTTTGAATAATTTTATTTGGATTTTCAATAATGTCCCTGGCGATGCTGAGTTAAAGGGAGGCAAATCAAAATTATGTTGGTAACAATTAAAACATAGTTTAAATTGCGAAGAAAATACTGACAGTGATATGTTCATATATTTGTATTGTAGAGGTAGCTGAATTAATCGAGTCTCATATGTTTTTCCAGCATAGTGTTTAACTGTGTCAGTCACAGTGGAGGGTACAGGCTGTTGATTGTTGCTGAAAAGTGCTAAAGAACTGACCATATGGTGAGTCTATAAGTCTCTCTCCTATTCATATTATATTGATGCTATATTCTTAATATCATACAACCTGGATATGATTTTAGCAAGCTGGTTGCATTGACAGGCAATACACCTATCTTTTAAAGAAATGAAATCATTATTCAATTGATTATTTGGTGAACAATTTTAATAATGGATCAGAAATTCACTGGTTCCAGCTTCTATTCTAGTTCTAAATGTAAAATACTTGCTGGTTTTCTTTATCTTATACAATATTAAATTCAGTACGCTCGCATTTTGGACAGTTGGTCTGACAAAGCAAGACATATGAACATACCACCTTAGGCTCTGGGTAACTTGGCAATTCAATAATTGATTAATCAAGAACATAATTAGCAGATTCAACGATAACACAAGCAACCACTAGTTGAAGTCCTATCTTGTTTTGCAACCGCCAGATGTGACACGGCAAAGAGATCATATCATAAAAGTATATGCATAATATTTCCTGTGTTCAAATGTTTATTGTCTACAGTAGATGTAGTGTTATATCCTCTAAATGATCTGCAAGTGTGTTGAAATCAGTGGCAGTCTCAGCAGCAAGGTTAGCTGACTTTGTTTGAGTGGCCAGAAGGAACAAATTAGCTGTGTAAATAAGAGGAGCTCTTGTTGACAGCTCTTCCCATTAACCCAACAGGAGAGTGAGTGCGAGCAGTGGACAGAGAGCCAAACTGATGAGGACAGTGACACAGAGGAGGTCCTGTGTGGATTCCATGTAAGCATTATTTTGTAGTGGTTTGAAAATTGTTTTAGCACAATGCCAAGTATCATCACACACTTTAGTAAAGACAACTACCTAGAGGAATTCTTGGATATGAAGTTTTGATTAAAAAGTTATCATATAGTCACTGGATGTTTGAATGGAAATGGCTCCCTTTGGCTTGCATATTTTGGAGTAAAGCGTTTCTTGGTATGCAAACCAGAATATTAACACTTAATAAATAATAATAAACACATAATGTAGCTGTATAAATACGTCATTAATTAATATTACAAATACAATTATAATAAGCACTTAACCATAATCGTTAAATGTAACGTAATCATTTATTATGCTATATTTAGTTAACAAATGCATTAATAAACACTTTAAAATCTCCTTAAATATGCTTATAACTACAGTATAGAGTGTTATAGTACGTTATAAACCATTTATTAATTGTCTATATACTGCTTATACAAATGCTGAATACAAAACAGAGGTCGATAAAATAACTGTTGCCCACATTTAATATCTTAAAAAAAGTCTTGTTTCTTCATGATGGGAATAATAGCCTTCTTCTCAGGCATTATTGTAAGAATCTGTGAGTGGTTTAATCCTTCAGCCCCCTGTGGCACTGAGCTGTTTGGACCATAAGGTGAGTGTGTTAGTGTTTGTCTCGGCAGGAGAGCTGTGCCACTGACCCGTATCATCACCCCCAGCTGGATACTGACATAGAGGCTGTCAGGACTTTGTATTCAGACTCTGCAGTCTCTGTCAGGTCAGAACATATTTTCTTATCCATGGCCTTTAAGGGAAAAGATCTCTGCTGCTTTTCTACATTGTCAAATGTCCCCTTCCTTTTCCTCTGCTAGGGAGTATGGGTCAATTGATGATGTGGATGTTGACTTAAACATAAATGCCAACTTTTTGGATGTAAGTTAAATTTACTATACACTCAATTCAAGTACAATATATTGACATGTTTGTTGCCATGGGATCTTGTTCTGTTTAACCTGATTACACTGTTTGGTGCCCACAGGAGGATGTGGCCAAGGCCTGGAGGGTTAATCCATCAGAGCCAATCGTCATCCGTCTGCACTTATCTCTGTCTCAGTATCTGGACGGACCTGGTGAGCATCAACAAAGCTGCTGCAAACCAAACTTACAATAAATTTAGATTTACTGTAAGTCAATATGACACCCGATTGAGTGATGTTTCTCACCACAGCACCTTCAGTCGAAGTCTTTCAACCATCCAACACAGATCATTTCAGCCTTGGGAAACAACTACAGAAGTGAGTGTTCAAATAATTTTTATGGCAGCGATAGTTAGACAGATGTCACTTTAAACTTTTTAGTTTACATGTGGATGAAGATTTTAAGCCCTTTCTATGTTATTCATAGCCCGCGTACTGATTGCTCAGATTAGCTCTTCATTTTTGTTCCCCAGTATTCTCACAGTCTTCTTATCTCGGGAGTGGAAACATCTGACCAACGAGAACATCGTAGTCCGACAGAAGAGCAGACACAACTGGTTCAGGCCAACCGGAACCATCAAGAAATTTCGTGCCAGGCTTAGCATCTGGCTCCCACTGTCAAAGTATGTGACAATTTAATAAATCCAGCAGCAACATTTCAGATTCAAGCTGTTCTTGATTCGCTATTCACTGCTTCCTCACTCACGGTGAGCAGGTCCAGTGAGCTCCAGGAACCAAAGATCATTTTACCAGCGATGAAACTGAACGGTTTCACGAATCCTACAACTTCCTACACCTTCAAGAATCCAACAGGAAAGCTCTTCACCTACACACCCAGTGGAAAGGTGAGGAATAATTAAAAAATACCCCTCTGTGACATTCACTTGAGTATTTTATGGATGCGTCTGTGTTTCCAGGTTGTCGTCTCTCCTATTACTTAATAGGTTCTGTAAGTGTTTAATTATAGTGTTTGTGTCCCTTCATCCACAGAGGGTGGTGGTGTCGGCAGTCAAGTCATCAGCTCAGCTTAGTACCAAACAGCTGATAGAGCTGCTTTTCTCCTCCCAGGCCATCAGGCACTGTAAGACCACCCTAACCCTGCAGCACGGCTTCTTGGTACAGGTATATTATTTATATTATATTTTGTCAGAAAGGGAATTTAAAGAGTAACTGATTGTGCTGACAACTAGTGGTGATCACATGCTCCTTCCACAGCCTGTGCAGCAGTGACTTGGTGTGCCACTATAGTATAATGCTAGTACTTGTGTTGTAAAATTAGTACAGAAGCACCCACAATCTCAAGTTCCATTTTCCATTTCACAGAACTGGAAAAATGGCCAAATGGAAAAAATTCATTCTAACAATTCTGCATACTGCACCATTTATAACAATGAAAAATACCAAATCATTTCAAAAGAAATATTAAATATAAAAACAGTTGACAAGACAGTCTCACCAAAAGGTCCAATCAGTAGCTGTTCTGGAGCCTTCAATCATATCACACAATCTTCCTTAAGCTTAAAAGTTGACAGTACATTTATTAATTTGGCAGACCCTTTTGTCCAAAGCAACGTACAAATGAGGCACAATCCAAGCCAGAGTGGAAACCGTGAGACAAGGAAAAGCCTTAGAGAATAAGTGCCACAACACTCAGTTCCATGCGTCACCTGACGCAAGTACCAAAAGGTTGCAGGTGCATTAAGTAGCACACAAGTGCAGAGCAAATTACTTTTAAAAAAAAGCAATACTATATACTCTTTACACAAAATAACGTCGTTATAATTTCACTACTGATCTTAACAGAACCTTCAGAAATCTACATTTCTGAGATGAGATCACAGTGAAAGCGACAGAGATTCAAAATAGTTTGCTTGGAATGTATTTTGAAATGAATAATAATGTAGCAATGAAACAACCATTCTCCACCATAATGTAGTTTGTGTTTAACAATGGGCAAAATGTTGTTAAATAGTTTACAAATGTGTTCCATATTTTAGTAAGATGGAATGCAAGCAAAATGTTGTTAATGTTTTTCATTGTGTACACAGATAATGAAGTATGCTGAGCAGAGAATCCCCACGCTGAATGAATACTGTGTGGTCTGTGATGAGCAACATGTGTTTCAAAATGGCCCTATGTTAAAGGTACACTCTTACAATGAAATTGGCTGGCGATGTAGCGGCTAATCTACTCAAGAAAAACTCAAAATACAGTTGCCTGTTAATAAATTGTTATTATTCTACTTTGTGTTTCTAGCCAGCAGTTTGCACCAGGGAGCTATGTGTGTTTTCCTTTTATACGTTGGGGGTTATGTCTGGAGCTACAGAAGAAGTTGCCACTGGTGCAGAGGTTGGTAACACTCATACGCACTTTTATAGGTAGTCTGGATGATCATAGTATAAGATTACTGTATTGCAGTAATCGCTGTCCTACAGGTAGTTGACTTGCTGGTGGCCATGTGCAGAGCCGCCCTTCAGTCGTCACGCAAGAGCATCATATTTGAGCCGTACCCATCTGTTGTTGATCCGTGCAACCCCGAAACCCTGGCCTTTAGTCCTAAGGTATCAGCTGAACTAGTCCAACTTATTACTGACTTGTAATGCACTATTCAGTATGCCACTTCTTTATTCTCAAGCAATCGTGTATTGTTTTGTTGTGACAGAGAAAGAGCTACGACAGGCTGCAAAAAGCTCTGGACAGTCTCTTGTTAATCAGGAGGATGGCACAGGTGACTGATCTTAAAAATATATCCTACACTTGCAAGACCATTGTCAAGATTCATGTCTGGTTCTCTGGTGAATGTTTCCTCTACATTTGCATTAATATTAAATGGATGACACTATTTTGTCATATCCAGGGTCCATATTCTGAAATAAAGAAGCAGATGGACAAGATAGACCCTCTCGCTCATCCTTTACTGCAATGGTGAGTGACACAATCTATTGCTAGCATTTCACTCATATTTGTATTCTGTCTCACAAACTTGATGTGTCACGAAATCCAAATATTTCTTAGATTTATATACAGGTGTCTGTTTGTATGTTTGGCAACAGGATTTTAGCAAGCAACAGATCACACATTGTCAAGCTTCCGCTGAACAGGGTATGATAGAGTAGTTGACGGTTAGAACCTGATGTCGTAACACAGTAGTTGCAAGTTTTACAGCCGCAGTAGTTCATAATTGGCAGCTAAATATTAGATGATATATTGTGTCTATCTGTTGTTTTTTTTATCACTTGGTGCACAATAGCAACTTAAGTTCATGCACACACCCCATCAGTTCCTGTTGATCAGCAGCCCTCCATCGAAAGAGGCTCGTTTTCAAACTGCCAAGAAACTTTATGGCAGCACCTTTGCTTTCCAGTGAGTAAAATCAAAGTTTTGCCACTAAAATAAAACCTTTATATCAACACTGTATAGAGTATGATCCCTGCTTCATTCGCTTAGACCCTATTTTCTCTTCTTTCAGTGGTTCCCACATTGAAAACTGGCACTCTATTTTGAGAAATGGGCTGGTTAATGCCTCTTACACAAAACTGCAGGTAGAGTATGAAAATAAATAAAGGGTTTTGTATTCTTTGAGCTATTCTTTGTTTACAGTGGAGATTTCAACAGACTTTTGAGTTGATCTCAGATTATAGTGTACAGTTAGACCAATGAAACCTGTAAAGATTTTAAATTAACTGAAGTGTTCATTTTCTACAATCTTTCATTTTATGGCCTTTTTGCTATTTAAGCTTCATGGAGCTGCATATGGGAAAGGCATCTATCTGAGTCCTATCTCAAGTATATCATTTGGATATTCTGGTATGAATGCACACTATACATTTTTTCCATAATACTCTGCATACAAAACAACCCGTTTATACACAGATTACCTTTACTTATTTATTCTAGCATGTTTTTTGAAACGTTTCCTCTTTGTTCAGAGATGGGTAAAGGGCAACACCAAGTACCCACCAAAGAAGAACTCATAAAGAAATACAACCACATAAACAAAATCAAACAGGTAGATTATATTTCGCATTAGTCCAAAATTTGCCGAGATGCACTTTTGTTTTTTGTGTCTCATCCTGTGTTCTCTCCTTGTCTTAGGAACAGACGGGGCAAGCCAGGTTTCTGCAAAATAGGAACCTAAACTGCATTGCTCTCTGTGAAGGTAAATTTGAGAAACTACGTACATGTTACAAAGAGCTTTAATTTGATAACACAAGGACTGATTATGTGACATTGTTTTATAAGAGTTGCCGCTATGTCTTGACAGTCATAACTTCAAAGGACCTTCAAAAACATGGGAACATTTGGGTGTGTCCGATATCCGACCATGTGTGCACACGCTTCCTCTTTGTGTGAGTATAACATGAAGCAACAGAGACGTAGCTGCCTGGAAAACCTGCCTCAATAAGAAATTTCCAGACTATATATCAGATTTCTACAAAGTTCTGCTTTTGTCTTTCTCAGGTATGAGAACGGCCAGGTGGGAGATGTCCACATCAACACTCAGGAAGACAGGATCCACAGGGAAATCTTAAAAGTAATTGGTTCAAAGCCGTGCTGAGGCTTGGAAGCAAGAAAACGCATAGCAGGAGTTTCTTTGTGGCTAAATTCATTACGTTTGGCTTTTATTGGTTTGATTAGTGAACGTAAACCAATGAGCTGCTTGATATTACATTCATCAGCTTTTCTTTGAATGAAGAACGCTAAGGAGGATAAGAAGGAAAATGAAGAAGGCATCTCTTCTTTCTGTTATCAGTTGCAATAATATTAGATGGATGAAACTAGCACCTGTAAAAGCTTGTTTTGCCTTATATCTTAATTTACAGTATGGTGTAATTTAAATCTGTGTCTACCACCAGTGTCATAACTCTGCACTGTAAGCACATATTTTGTAATTTTTTATAACCATGCATTTTTGAAATAAAGGTTTAAAATATTTGCAAATAATTTTGTCCAACAGATCAAATGCTTTCCTTTTACTTGTAAATGCAGATTGCTCACAGCTCAAAGGGCCACTTTGTTATTTGTGTAATACATCTGTTGTACCACAAGATGGAAGCGCAACCAATAACAACTACTCTGAGGGCTTATTCGTTGCCAACACAGAGCCAATAACACCCTACAATTGTTATGTTTTGGCAGTTATAATTCAAAAGGAAAATTGAAAAGGAGAGACTGAAACAGATGTTTAAATTAGATAGCATTGTGAGCACATTCAAAGCTTGGGTGTTCACGTGAGCCTGTGTTATATTCTTAACAACACTAGACAACTGCATAACACACCAGATGTGTCACAGGAGTCACACACAAAAATAATCATTGCCATTGAGAGTTTTTTTGTGGGACATGCAGGGACTCCAGTAAACCACAGCCATTATCCAAATGTTTTACCAATATTCTCATGGTGGGAATATATTCACTGATGTGCAGTTAATGTGCATTTAATTCACATTCATGTCCAGTGGATTATTCTCCTGGGAACCAATTGTAATTTTCTCTGCACTGTATTGACACCACTGAGGAACGACATCTTTGCGCTCATTGTTTGAGTCAGTGAATATCACGGGGTGCATACCATCCTGTGAGGCAGAAATGCACCATTATAACAGTGTACTGGTTCCATATGAGCCCCACAGCTGCCTCCTGCACCTCCTACCTCGGCTCAGCTCCTCCAAAGAAAGAATCGAAGAAAACATCCCTTTTCGTATCTGGATACAGATCTTTTATTACAAGTTTTATGATTTTATGCAAGTTTGGCCAAAAAACAAAAAGCAGCAGCTCCAAGGTATGATTGCCCTTATAAATGTCATTGATTCGAAGGAGGCACAAATGATGTAGCTAGCATTTTCTGGGTCAGCCCAGCAAGCGATGGACTGAAGGGAGGAGAACTGTGAAGTTGCAGTAATAGCCCAAAGGAAGACATTTCTCAAGGACCATATGGCTCTCTGATGATAGTGCAGAGGGAAAGTTGTCTTGAAAACCATGATATACCGTATGCTGCCATAACTGTTATATTATTTGAAATGATCTTTAATACAGTGAGATTGTAGTTTAAAGCAATATCTGCAAAAATCACATTAAGAATATCAACAACCAAAACCAAAACAATTAAAACAAAGGATTGTTTCAAAAGCATGCCTTGTTAAATCTCATTAACTCATGTTTATTCATCCATATAATTCAGGCAACCCACATGGACAAATAAAATCTCTGAGCCCTCAAGGGTTTAACAAAAGCTTCCCTCCAAAACCAACAAACTAGAATGTGACAGACATTATTAAATGTTGCATATGCCTTTAAGAGCACTATGTCCCACTGTACATGTCTCTCTCTGAGCCTCATATGTGTTTGTTGGCATCAGCTGTCCTCAGTGCTGAATAGAGCAAGGACATCTTTTCCTTCACATCAATGGGATTAGAGGAAGAAATACCCTCTTCATTCTGCTGGCTGTCATCTCAGTGCTCAGAAGACAAAATGGAAATGCAGTATGGTCAGAGGACAGAAAGAAGAGGAAGATAAGTCACAAGTTTGGATTACAAAGCTGATCAGTTTTTAGTTTCTTATACTAATTGAACAAGAAACGTTTTTCCGATCCCAAGGGAGATGTGCAAAAAATCCGAGGCTGTGGCCTCAGAAACAGCATCCTGCGCTGTCATTTCACTGCTTTCTAAACAATGACTGAACCCAGGGGTCAGATGAAGAGTTCGAATGGTGCGAGCAGCACTGTAATGGGTCTGCAGTCTCCTTCATCCAACCCTGATGTCCCATCGTCGTCTTTGTCTCCAAAACTTGGCCAGAGCAACTTCAGGAGAGTCAGCTGCACAGAGGACAGCAGTCCCTACCCGATCCCCGGCCTAGCAGCAGGCATCCTCCACATGCGAGTGAAAGAAGGAAGCAAGATCCGCAATTTGCTCCGGTTTGCAACAGCTCGCATACAAGGGGAGGGAAAAGACAGCAACGGAACATCCCTGAGACAGGTGGTCTTCACAGGCTCAGGTCGAGGAGTCACCAAGACCATCACCTGTGTGGAGATTCTGAAACGTAAAGTGGAAGGGCTCCATCAGGTGTCCAAGCTCTACTACAAGACAGTGAATGAGGTCTGGGAGAGTCCACAACAGGGAGCACCAGGTGTAACCATGCAGAGGACAGTTCCTGCTATCTGTATCTTGCTCTCTAAAGACCCTCTGGATCCCCAGGAGCCTGGATACCAACCCCCCCAAACCCTGAATGTTCCCACAGAGGATGCAGAGAGAAGTAGAGCTCTGCTCAGGCCAGTTCACAGTCCCTCCTCACAGCACACCACCAAGAGAGTCCGTCTGGATGACTGGAGTGTGTGTTCCCCATGAACGTCTGACTACATCATGTGGAATATCAGAAAATTAACATATATATGAGGCATGATCAGAGGATCATTCTATGATGTCATTTTAGCAGCATTACGTTTGCCTAAAATATGAAATTTGTCTGATTTCTTTTTGGATTTTAATATTTATGTAAGGTATTCCGCCACTAAAGTGAAACAAATGCGTTTGTCTCCAATGGCCAAAATGAAAGACTGAAAGTTCCACAATTCATATTTTACTCTGAATGATTTGTGTGACGTGCATGTTGGAATTCTGTCTTGTGCAACACTTAGTAACTTTGTTATGAAAAGTAATGTATGAGTTTAAATGATTATTAACAGCAATATAAATGTCCACACTGGTAGTTAAATAGTAAAAGAGTAGTTAAATACTCTTTACATGTTCATGACCATGGATCCTAGGACCAGAATATTTTGGTGTAAGGTTTAGTTTCAGAATGATGCTGTCTTTTAATTGATGTAATATCTCTGGAATAAATTAACCAGTTTGGAAATTCATCTCAACCTTGGTGTTTAAGGCTGTGTTGGAGAGCACGCATCTTTAATGTGAATAAAATTAGAAATAGCCTTATAGAACAGAATAGGTTTAAACCTCTAAACTACAGCTGGGTATCGTCACTCATTTCCCGAATCGATTCGATTCCATTTCACAAGATCCCGATTCGATTAGATTTACGTTTCAATTTGATTTGATTCAATATGGATTCAGTTAGGGACATTTTAGTAACAATACCAATTTTGCTAGGATATGAGTGATATTCTCAGAGAACTAATGCTGTAAACGGAACCCTCTAACCCGGTGCATTATTAAAAATATTAATAATATTTACATTAAAACGGACCCTTTTTATATATAGGCTATTTAAATATATCTATATATAGGCTACAGTATATATAGAGAGATATTAAGAAAAACAACTTGACATTTAAGGTTGTAATAATGTTCCTCAATCATCAAGTATTGTATTTCTAAATGTTTTGCTGTTATTTCCGCGTTAAAAGAAAAGAAGAATTGTTAGAAAGTTTTGATAGATTGTTTGATGACTGCTCACACAGTCAGATTTTCACTCGACACACAATACCTCCGTGATACATCATAATCGTTATCATAATATACTGTAATGGATTGTAATGCTATTTACGCTTTAATACTGCGTGGTTATGTATCAACGTTTATACGCATCTATGTGCTGTTTTTATATCAGAGAAAGAGTTCATCAGTGCAAATCTGTAAAGTTTCCCCAGGTATTCCAGTGTTGCACCCTCGGTACGCCTCCGGGTCCGAGTCTCCTGGAGAGGAGCAACTAACACTGGTGGCTAGATCCCAGCCTCATGTATCTAAAAAAATACGGGTAAACACCCCTTTCTGACCTGGGTGTCGCCCCCCCCCCCTTGTCATTTTAGCTACCAAGCTAATGTCAATCTGCTTCTCATAGGAACAAACCCCAGGCGCAGTGTTTTTCTCGCTTCACAAACTCATCAACTCATTCAAGCCTCACGCATCCACAGGAAAGGGCATAGGCTATATTTAAAGATCGATCTTGGATTTTATGAATCAATAGACTATCGGATAATTCACATGAAGATCGATTTAAATCGGTAAATCGATTTTTTTTAAATCCAGCCCTACTCTAAACCTGGTATTTTACAGCGAGACAAACCCTTTTTTGTGCGCATTACCACATTAATTTTGATCCAGGTTAGTTTGTGTTTGTGGGTTACATTCTTACCTCCAAAACGTGTCATCTGGAAGGCTTTTTTCCTACATTATAGTAAAATAGTATCCAACACCACAAGCTTTGGGACTATTTAACTCCAGTTATCTCATTCTCATACTGACAGAATATAGCCTGTGAGTAATCTGATATTGTTTTAGGGTATAGTGTATGGTAGGGGGGTCATAGGTGAGGGAGGGCAAAGCTTTACATTTTCATACACAGGGTAATTCAAAACAAAGTCAGAATAACATTGATTGGGTCTTATAGAATGTCTTATAACAGCTGCATTTTATTCCGCTTTAAGTTTTTTTTGGCCTTCTACTAAAATATATCCCCTTAGGCCTACCGAGCTCCTCTGTGAGAATAACAAGGTATACATGTATAAACATATTCCAGCAGGGGAATAAAGACAGAAATGTCATAAAAATGTTCATCACTTTACAGTATAATTTCTAGGTCAATGTCAGAACCAGTAGGTCAACAATACATTAAAAAAACAATGCGGGGGCAGTTTGCGCATGCGCAGCACGGGATCGCTGACGTGTGTTGGCTAATCAGCAAGTTAGCGCGCTAGCTTCCTCCTGCCAAACCGCACCGGTTCGTGTCGCTGGCTGTCCCGCATCATGTTCAGAGCCGCCGTCCGACTCTCAGTCTCCGGTGTCCGGAGTTTAACCCATACACAACCAGGGTGCCAAGGTATTTGTTCACCTCTCATTGTTATTTTGTAATTTGGTGTTTTATGAGACTGCCAGGGCGAAGTTCTAGCGGAAGTCGAGTGTGGCTGTCGGCGCCCGCACGGCTAACGTTGAGCTAGCTAATGATGTTAGCTTAGCCAGTGTAACCATCACTTACAAATACACGCCGCACTGTTAAACGTGTTACTGTTTCAGTCAAATTGTGTAGACTTTCGTCCAATAACAACACTACCCACATAGCCTAGGTGTGTGCTCCTCTGAGACTGTCCCGGTGTTCAGTTCGGCGATGTGTGTCCTTGCCGTGACCCAGTTGGAGGGCTGAGTCTGCGGCCCTGTGGTTCTGCGGCGGATGCTAGTTGCTAACACGCTAACTGGGTTAGTTGACTGTCGCGGTCTCCAGTGTAACGTTACTAACTCTACTAACGTTAGTCGTTAGTGTTCGTGGTAGTAGGGTAACGTCGTGGTTTGGTGCGGAGAGTAACACGCAGGAAACACCCGTTAGTCTCTTGTCGTGATGTGTTAGCTCAGATTTCGCTGCATTTTCTTTGTCTGTTAGGGAAGTAAATTATGTAGGTCTAACTATCGAAATGCACATTGTGTGATCCCCACGTCCTCTTAAATATATCATAAACACCATAGTATAAATCCAAACCCCCTGTTTGTCGGTGTGTATGCTTCCTGGTAGGTGCAGTAGGTAGATCAGATCAGGAGGTTGGCAGTGATCCAGCTGCATTAGACAACATCTGTCCTCTCCCACTTCACTCCGTGTAACGTTAGATATCCTTGACCGGGTTTGCCCTTCCGGATTACCTGACGCTAGATGCCACTGTTAGTGCTTTGTTTTACTGGTGACAGGTTGTCCATACTAAAGAGTGTTTTCACCGTGCAGCTCTTCTGGCCTCAAGGTGTTACTCACATGGGAAGCAAGAGACAGACGAGGAGTTTGATGCCCGCTGGGTCACCTATTTCAACAAGTCAGACATTGACGCATGGGAGCTGAGAAAAGGTACGTTCATGGATGAAAACCTGAGTGAGACTGAATACACAATGTCCAACAGTAATGGACGGGTTTAGCATAAGAAACTTGTTCTCACTAGTTTAGCAAGAGTTGAGATTTGGAGCAAATCGTGAGGAAAACTGCTTCATGACAGATGTACAGGCTTAATAATTAATTTGTTTATTCAGTGGATACTACTACTACTCAAGAAAGGTTTGCATTAATGTAGTAATACCAAATTGCTAAAATGTAAAAATTTAAAAGTTTGATTAAACAAATTTGCTAATTTTATTCCCATTACATTATTATTAATGCAATTTCAATGATCGACGTATCTGATCTGTCTGTAAAAGTGACGTTTGTTTCCATGATAACGTTTGTCTCTGTGTAATTTAATGGGAGTAATGGCCCCCGTGTCCATTCACTGCTAGGGCCGGGTATCATTGTAAAGTTTTCAGTACTAATGCTAATTCGTTATCTGGGATTTCCTAGGTGTCATTAACACATAACAAAACAATACTTTTTCAATGCCTTATTTTGAGGAACATACACACGTTTTTATACAAAACCCTTTTTTTTTCTATTTAACAAAAGAATCCAAACTTTTCAAACGTTAAATGTTAGACAAGTAGGCATAAAAGAACGTGTATGTAAATATGATTACAATCAGAAACTGATAAAAGAATAAGTAAAGAAGAGTACCAATTTGAGCAAGCATTCAATGCCAGCTTTTAGTACTCGATAGTTTTCAATACTTCATACTTAGTTAGTTGATACCCAGCCATACTCACAGGGCTCCAAACAAACCTTTTTCACCACCGTCACGAAGTGAACGCCTAAAAATCTAAATGTTCTTTACTTTGTAGTACCATCTATAGCTGTCCGTGGCATAATAAAAACACCACTGAAATGTTGAGGAAATAAATAATTATATTTATTTTGCTCCATTCAAAGAAATCGGTTTAAAACAAATACTGAAAATGTATCTGTAAACATACGACACAATTTAGTAACGCGCAGCAGCGTTTACGCCGCCATGACCACATGGCCCTTTGTGACTGAGGTGGTAGATGGACCGATACCGCGGGAACATTTCAGAACCCGGATGTTTTTCGTGGGTCTTGTGCTCAGTAGTCAGCTAGTGATGGTAACTATAGTAACAAAATGAGACCAGGTGCTCGCAAAGAAAAGTTGGACCAGGCTAAACTTTGCACAATGTCATCTAGCGATGCGCTGCGTTGGCCAATTAAATACAAGCAAGCACACATTTCTGGTAATTATTTTATAACGTGAACACTGTATTTCTAGAGTTTACCTCACTATTTCACATTGATAACTTTCCAGAGTAATACAGTCCTGTCACAGAGAATCATAAACAGCTGTGCAGTCTGGTGAGCCGTCAGACGCATTAATCTGTTACTCACACTGGACTTCCTGGAGCGTATTTCATCATCTCAGTGGTACCTGCATTATCACACATTCTTTTAATGCGGGGTTGTTTTCGGTCTGAACGCCCACATAGAGGAAGAAATCACAACGGAAGAAATTTTTGGTGTGGCAGAAAAAAAAAGAAAGGAAAATAAAGAGGCTCATTATCAAGTGAGAAATCATAAGACCAGGAAGTCAGTTAAATGGCTCAGTAGACAGTCGTAGTGGTTGAACATTACTATAAAACATGTCAGGAAGCAGTGTTGCAAATGTGGTTGGTTAGCAATTTTAAATAAAAAAGTACGTTTGCTTAACTTGTATATTGAGACAACATTTAACGATAAGGTAGGAGTTTTTCCATGTTTTTCATTGTCAAAAAATCCCATGAACCTAGCAATATGTTAGTCTGTCTCTCAGACTGTCTTTGTCTTTCCTACCTAAGGAAATGTGGTTTATAGTAGAAGTGTTGGTTTCTGTCTGTGTTCTCCAGTTCAAAGTTATTCCTTCTTCCAGGGATGAACACATTGATTGGTTACGATCTGGTACCCGAGCCAAAGATTCTTGAGGCAGCACTGAGAGCCTGTCGGAGGTTAAACGACTTGGCCAGCGCTATCCGAATTTTGGAAGCTGTGAAGGTGAGAGAAAAAGGCGAGCTTGGTAATAATTCGGGGAGCATCGCCAAGCAACATCTTTGTAGTTGGTAGTCATAAGTAAATGATTAATGGGTTTTACCATTTCTTATGTCCTCAGGACAAAGCCGGCCCTCATAAAGAAATCTACCCGTACCTGATCCAAGAGCTGAAGCCAACATTAGACGAGCTTGGCATCTCCACACCTGAAGAGCTCGGCATTGACAAAGTGTAGATGAGTAGGTATTAAAATTCTCTGATCAGTTGTGTGTTTTATCCCCCACCAGTTTTGTCACAAGATTGCAATCTAATAGAAATGTTGTTGGTTTGTTTCAGGTCTAACGACGGTAGATGTCCCCAGGACACAGAACCCTTGTACCTAAATGTTTGCCTCCTATAATATGTGTGATATTTAATTTGGCCTTTATTAAGTTCTTTTGCTTGTAAAATATTGATGAACCTAATAAAGCAAACTGTATCTTAAGTGTCACAAGTATGTTTGGGATATTTTAAATAATTTGAGTACTTATTGAAGCAATACATTTATTTCAAGTTGCTCTGATGGAGAGCAGAGGGTCACTTTACGGTGTATGTTGTCCAATTGTGTCTGGACGTTCATGGGAGAGTCACATGTTGCCACCAGGGAGCAGCATTTTCACATGAATGTAAAAATAATTCTACTGTATTCAAGTTATATCACATCTGTTTTCATTTCAGGGAAAATGTACATGCTGATACAATAAACTTGTTCAAATGTAAATGGTGTAATGTTATTATCAGCACAACTGGAATATTATTATTTATTATTTTTCAGTGGGACAGTAGGCATTTCTTACAGTTCACTGACATTTTTTAGGATTTTAAAAAAGTAATTTTACATGTGGATGATATTGGATTATCTGAAAATTGGCATGTTATGCTGACAATTTCCATGAATGCTTTATTGGGGTGAGCAGAAAATTATCTTTCAAGGGATGAACCCACAGTGTCAAACTAACTTGTAGTTGAATTATTGAACTTTTTCTCATTAAAACAAAATATGTACTTAATGGTAAGTACTCTTTGACTTGGAGTAGGAGGATTCAAACATTTTCAATAATTGTGTTGGATTTCTAAATCAGCAGCATACAATCAAACCACTGCTTTACCAGGCAAAATTGGAGTAAAAGCTTGTGCTTGTTAATTGACAGTCACCGCCTCTGCTATAAGGTCACTGACTGAATCTCTATGGCAGAAACAGATTATAGAGAAGTTTAGATATACGAGAGGAATGATTGAGTTTAGGTCTTGTGTGCTTGCCAGGGCCCTTTTCAGAATATACCATTTGACTGTCAGGGTGTGTGAATAGATTATGTGTATTTCTCAATGTAAGTAGTGTTTCTGCCTAACGCTCTCTCTGAAAAAGACATCTTGAGCTTAATGAAAGCTAATTCTTGACTTTGATTTTTTTTTTTGCTTTCATGCTGTAATTAATCAGGTCATGTCAACAGCATGTGCTTTGGGCTTTTTATAGAGGGTGGGAGTCACTAAAACCACTGATTCCCATGAAAGCCGAATGTCCAGCATTGTCACAAATGGTATTGTGCTGTTCAAAATAGAAGCACGTTAGATGTCCGCCACCAAATGGCTGTTCAAATTGGTTTTGTAGCCAACCAAAAGTCAAGAGAGTTCTTTTTCTTTTGTTTGGACTCCCAAGAAACCAATTAGCACTTAGCGATGAAGTTAATCTGAATACAATACACGTTTACCTCAGACACATGACCTCTGCCAGCCTCTGACCATTTACATTTTCTTCGGGCACATTTACGCACGTTCTGTTAAATATACTGTAACCCTGCCAGAATGAATTTCCATGCATGTTTCTGCTTTGAAATGTAACCAATTTCCCAAACGAAAAGTACAAAAAGAAGTCTCCTGTGGGTGTAGAGGCCAGACCCATTTGCGATGAACGAATGAAGCCGCTCCAGACTAATATATGGTTTTTGTTATATTTTTAGTAAGAGGCCGTGTTACTTTAAATGTACAAGGTAAGAGCAGTGGCTGGGGTTTCCTTGTAAAGTGGGTGGGTAGTTCCACAGACACGCAGGCAGGAAAACCCACTTTTACGAGCTTTACGCACGGGGCGGGCCTTTCTTTCACCCAGGTTGGGGGTGTGGGCCACTCAGTCTACGACAATCAAAGATGTTTGAGTTTCCTGGCGCAGGGACCACGGAGGTAAAAGCGCAGAGCATTATTACTTACCCCTCCTCCAGCCCCGGTCACTCCGGCCTCCACACTAGGGGGGCATTTTAAATCACATTTGATCAGAGGAATGTTTTCTGTTTAAAAAGAAAACTGGTCATGCGATGTGATTTATTTCTGCTGGCGGACTAAAAAGAAAAGCTAGAGAAGACCTGTTGGCGGTGATGGATTACTCAAAGGCGCAAATGGTGAGTGTCGACGACTGTTTGGTAAAGCTCCCACTCGTGTTTGTTACAGTAACAAAGCAAATGACGATTTGTAGAGATTTTCAGGAGCATTTCCACCTAAACGCCGAAGTTCTCGTTTTAGTTATTGATCAGGTTAAGTGGTTTTACGTAATTATTGACGTAGGCCGTATGTTCATATTTATCTGAACTTTGAAATAAGGTTGATTTTTCCATTGTATAAAACTGAATAAATATGAAAGGACGTTCTTTCACATTTAAGGGGCGTTTAACAAGGCGAGGACACAGAACATGTTGGTGAGAAACGTTTGTGTCCTGCTTGTAACTTATTCTAATGTAGTATATTTTCTGTTAATTAATAATTGTCTCAAGCTTTGTTGCACTTTAATCACTTTTAACCAATAATGTGCTTTCTGAGACTGAGACAGCCTCTCCTTCACTTCAACTTGAATATTTGTTTGAATCCAAAAACAAATATGTAGAACATCATTAAGACACACCTTGTATTTAAACAAACAACTTGGTAAAAGTTTAATTAGTCTCCGTTTAGCCTTTTTGTACATGCAGCTTTCATTATTTAGAACTGTGGAAATTTTGCTGCAGCAAGCAAAAAGACCTCATTAAACTGTGAGAAGTGAAGTAACATATGACAGTTCCTCAATGAAGTTGGTGATTTCTGCTTTTTGTTCATAGTCAAGCTTATCCAAGGAGGGTAGCTCAGCCGGGTGTCCACAGTTCAGTCCTGCTGGGGTGAAGCTGGAGGCGGTGATGGAGCAGCTGCAGAGACAACAAGAGGTCAAACTGGAGATGAATCTGCAAGAACAACATCTTCAAGCCCAGCTGCTGTTTGCCCAACACGATGCTGCAGCGAGAGCCTCTGGCTCCAGAGTGGACTCTGCATTATTTGGCAAAGCGGATGGACAGACACATCAAGCAGCTCAACAAGCTTTGAACAGACATCTGAGCCGAATAGATCCAGATGAGGAAACTGAAGACTCAGAAGAGGAGGAACAGGAAATGGTGGAACCTGAAGAGAAGTATGAGGAGGAGGGGGACGGGCCTCATCAGCAGGCGAAGAAGCCTCAACTAGCGCAGGATGAAGGCTTCCCCTTCCCTCCTTATTCCACATCTCAGTCGTCTGCTGTGAAGCAAATGTCCGGATCTCCACCTTCAGCAATAAAACAGGAACATGAGGAGAAGGAGCTGCTGTCTCCCGCTGGCAAGCAGGCCTTCACATCACCCAATGGCTTCACTGATTGGGGCTATGATGAGCCATTTAAGCAAGTAAGTTATATTTGATTTGACTGTCCAAATCAACACCATACTGTTTTTCTTCGCTGTATTGTTTACCATCTTTTATAGTGAAGTTTTAAATGTTTTTGCTCATAAATCACATCAAATCCCATTGTCCTATCCACTCTTGGATATATTGTAGTGATTATAACTTGCATTTCGAAGTAGTTAGAGCCTCAGTTCATCTTTTACAGAGAAGAGATGAACATCTGTGACTCTCCTTTTTAGCTGGTGTGTTCTAACTCTTATTAATTGTTGACTTCTTCCTGCTGGGAGTCAAGCTCACTGCTGCCTGGTCTGCCTCCTGTTCTCTCACATGTGGAGGAAGGAGCGTTTCCCTTTTGGCAAGATGCCCGAACTTGATGGTGTTTAATTACTGGCCAGGCCAGAGATTTCTCCTTCTGTTATAATTCACCACGTGTCTCACACTTTTGAAAATCATTCTGGCCACCAGCCGAGCTAATTGGTCTTGGCTGTGATCCAGTCCTAACTGTTCAAAGCAGCCCGTTCAGGCCTAACAGAGATGGAGTTAAATGAGAGCTATTTATGCACAGGGTAGGTTAGGTTTCAATGGTTAACTACTGTAAGGAATTGCTGGGTGGGAAGGTGGACTTTTCTCTTTCTATCAGCCAGATCTCCTCTAAACATGAAAAACAGATATGTTTGACTTTGTATTGGAAAGAGAGGGTCCCCTCCATAGATCCTCTTTCTTTATGGAGACCAATCTGATTGCTTCTTCTGTGCTTCCCTTGAAAAGGCCCCAGGTTAATACAATACATTATGATTAATGAGGCCTGTGGGCAGAGGGACAGCTGGGTTAGAGCCTTACAGCATACCAGAAAGCAACCGCCCATAAAGTTTACTTACAGTTGTTTCAGTGGCGCAGAATGGGCTTTTGATATTCATCAAATGTTTTACACACCTCTTGTTCATCTTTTAGAGAGATTTCATATTTTCTTGTGCTTGTCTTTCTCCTCTGTTGCCTGAGTTTTGGTAAGTTGCTGGTTCTCTTTATAAATTGAATGATCATTCAAAAAGTTGTGTTCATTGGCCTTTTTTTAAAACCTCAACAGGCTCGTAAAACTCAATGCTGGCGTAGCTGTAGCTCAGTGGATAGCTTTGCATAATTTAGCCATCGCTCGGCAACACTAAATGGCAGCTTAATTCAGATGCAAGTAATCAATACATTATATGGTTGCTTCTTTGAGAATGCATTTCCTTTTTCTCAGAACAGCACACAACAGCTGTGGCAATGAAGAACATTTCTTCTGTTTATAGTTAAAGCACAATAATGAGTTGTGAGAGACTGTTGTTTAAAATAATTTAATTAAATGTGTGTAAAAATAGTTTTGATTCTGTTTTTCAGCTACTTAAAGCATAAAAAATAATCTCAGAACCTTTAATTTATCATTAGAACAAATGTATGCAAGACATTTATGTGATCCATTTGTGTTCAGGATTTGTAAACCTCTTCGTATGTGGCCAGATTAACTTTGGATGCTTGTGATATTTAATTTCATCCTGTGAATTGTAAATAAGCTCACTTTGTTACATGTAGTTTGAAATGGGGTCTAAAATTGGTGGCTTGTTGAAATGTTTAATGATTTAATTTTGTTACCCTCTTTTCACCCTGAAATTGTCTCTCTACTACTTCTGTGGCTTTTTCTTTCATTCATTTAATTAATCAAACATCTTTGAAGATCTGTACATGCTGAACAGCCATTGTTCACTCCTTGTGTGGGGTCTCACTGTATGCCCTTAAATGTAGCATGGGCGGGGGTTAAAAAAAAAAAAAGTCTCTGATCGCTCTGTCTTAGCTCACTGCACAGCAAGTGACTAGTTAAATGATCTTGAGTTGTTTGGATGACTAAAGGCCCAATATTTTGATTTTGATAAAAATGTGGTCCCCCCTATGGTTACATTGAAATTTGGAGAGGGATAACTTTTCACTGTTTCTCTACTTGAGCAGCTGAATAATTTTAATGAGGCTCATTCAAAGAGGTAGTTTCCAGTTAATGTTTGAGTATTTTAATGGGACATTTCAAATGAATTGTCATTTATTTTATTTTTTGTGTCTTGACTGGTTGAACAGATATACTTTTACATGACTACTCCGTGTATACTAAAATGCATTAACCTGATAATTTGTACTATTTAAAACAATATAAAAGCCTAATAAAAAAATAGCCTTTTTTAACAAAACAAAAAAAACCATTTCCTGACCTGCATACTGAATACTATCAGGATTCCCAGGGCTGGATGTGTGAAAACTCTGTGAGCAATTAACTGAAAGCTCTTTGTTAATAGATCCACAGTAGGTCTCACTTGCTCATCACTAAGGGGGGGAAGGGTTTTATTTCCATTTGATGGTGAAAAGACTGGGATGTTTATCTACCTTCACATCAATAAGCTTTCTGGTGGGGGAGTAGAAGTCCTTTTTATTAGAAATTCTAAGCTGAAGCCATTAGTTAAATCGACAGCTCTGCCAGCACAGGGGCAGAGTACAGTTAAAAAATAAAATAAAATTTCACATTGAGTCAGCTGTTTATATATAGAGTGTGAAAGTTAGCAAGCAAAGAATATGAAACAGTTAGCTAAAATTGATAAATGGTTGCAATCTATAAGTAATTTATATGTTTAAAATGTCCAGCTTCTGCCACTAGCTAGAGTAAGAGTTAGTAGTACAAACTTGATCAAACAAACCTAAACATTGAGAGTTAAATTGTATAAAAGATTACTATAGCAATATCCACTTTTAAGCAGTTATTGGCGTTTAAATAACATCCAGTTTTAAATCTAACTATGACAGGGCTGTGGGGGTACATCTGACAACAAAGGTTGGGAACCACTGTGTTACAACATCATGCAGCTGCTTCGGTGTCAGCATTTTCAGTTTGAATTGTGTTTTTACTGTAAACACGAGGAGAGGTACAGTTGGACTGGAGGCCAGGCGATTATTGGTTCCCATCTATTTTATAGCGCAAAAGGTGAAATGTTAAGGTCATTAGACCCAGGTCGCATCAGGTTGCCATGCCAAACATTTAGTGACTTAACTACTAAACTTGCCGGTGTTTTTTCCATGCTCTTGTCATTACATTCACCATATAAAGCAGTCAAAGAGGACAATCTGAAGGACAAACTGTTCACTGATGTTACTCTCTGTGGGTGTATTTACAGAGAGGAAGGGCCATCTGGGCTGAAGAGAATGACGGAGGAAAAGTAAGAGGAGAACCATCCAAGGACTTTGCCAAGGTCAGTAGATGTATGTAAACAAGAAAATGCTTGAAATAATCACAAAGTAACAGTTGACTCTCATGTTGCTGATGTTTCCCCCCCTCCCCAATTTACAGCTTTATGAACTGGATAATGACCCACAACGGAAGGAGTTTCTTGATGATCTCTTTGTTTTTATGCAGAAACGAGGTAAGAGTCAGTTAGACCCATCTGGTTTTACGAATCTTTGTTTTTGTTTTTGTGAGTAGCCAAAGCAGCTCTTATTAATGTTCCTTTCTTACTCTATCAACCCAAGGGTTTTCAGCACAAAATAAAGAACATAGGGGTGCTCTTGAGGCATTGCTGCTAGAATACTTTTTAGATGTCAGTGTGCTTATTTGTTATTAAAGGAATGACAATTTCAGCAGCAGGGTTGTAGCTGACCTTTAAATTCTACTGTAGGTGAATGCAACAGCATACTTTAGTGTTAAAACTGGTGGTCAAAGTTGAGGATTGACGGATCTTTGGATGAGCTGAAAGGTGATTCCCTTTTAAAATTATGTACACCTTTTTGTTTTTGTGTAGATTTTAAAATAAATAAATAAATGATGATGCATTTGATCTTTTAAGTTTACTTATAATCTAATGAATTTACCTCACTTTGTACAGTAACTGAATTCCCTATTTTCATAGCTTTGCAATAAAAAAAAAAAAAAAAGCAATTTATAAAAAGCAATGCAAACTGTCTTGGTCCATTATAAAATAATAGGTGACAAACATGACGCTCTACAGGTTGAAGTAAATACTCCCAAATATATTAAAGTGTTGGGAGCAATAATCTAACTTCTCGGTTTTATTTGGAATTTAATGTGGCTAAAATCTTGTTTTCTACATTAACCACAATCAGCAATATAAATGCTTTGAGGCTTTTACAGTATACTTTTGTCTATACCTTCAATCTTATAGTTGTCTAGCAGTGTTAAAGGGGGGGTATGCAATTCTAATCCAATTCACTTCTTTTTGTCAAATTTAGCAAATATTTCCTCGCGGGCCGCTAGCTGTCCGTTCAGTGTGTGCTTGGAAAAAAAGGTGGTGTGCTACTTTGGGAAACCGTCTCTGGCTGTTAGCTTCCCAGCAGTAACTGTAGGGACAGTTTGCTAACCCACAACCTAGTTAACGTTAGTTACATTACTTGCTGTGTTGTTGTTCCCTCTATATTGGGCTATTTCATGGTACTGGATTTCTCCAGAATCGCATTCCCCACCTTTTTAAGTACTGTTGTTAAAGATTAATTAGGTCCAATGAAAACAAATCCCAGTCAAACAAAAGTAGAAGCAGCGGGACACTGTCAGCAATCTTTACTCATATGTGCAAAGGTCATGACCATAGCAAATGTGTGCATCTGTGGCATGTGTTCATCTCAAGCACAAAATAGTCTTAGTTCTAGAACTGCTTATTAGCCTCCTTCATCAATTGGCTTTACTCCAAATCAGGATTGGAAGGGTTAGCTGTCAACCCCTGTGATTGGCAGGCACTGCTGGCTCTAAAAGCACCCCTCCCCCTGTGCTCAAATCAATGTACCAACAGAGCTGCTGTTGTGAAATCATCCCCACCCCCATCCATCTGAAATAAGCTTCATTAGAGAAGTATAACCACACAGATTATACATGCTAGCCACGTTACCTAACATTAACCTCAGGTGGGTCATCATCTCAACTCATCTTCCTCCTCGTGCCTGTCGTTTAGTAGTGCTTTTACAAGACCACTCTTCTTTTATGCCAACTTTTCAGGAATAAAATTATATCCTCTCATTCATTCAGGAACTCCTGTGAACCGCATTCCCATCATGGCGAAGCAGGTGCTGGACCTATACAGGCTTTATAAACTCGTGACAGAGAAGGGAGGCCTGGTGGAGGTTATTAACAAGAAGATCTGGAGGGAGATCACCAAAGGTCTCAACCTCCCCACATCCATCACCAGCGCAGCCTTCACCCTTCGCACCCAGTAGGTGTCGTTCTCATTTGTAACAAACACTAAGAAAGTTGTTGCGTTGACAGACCTTCTCTTCCGGGACTATCGGAGGAATAAAACATGAAACCCATTTAATGGATGTATTGAATGTTTGATCTGTTACATGCGTTTTTATTTTTAAAAATAGTGCTCATTTGCACCAGATCATGTGACTCATGAAAAGTTTCCTTGCAGGTATATGAAGTACCTGTACCCGTTTGAGTGTGAGATGAAGGGCCTGAGTTCTCCAGGTGAGCTGCAGGCTGCGATCGACGGTAATCGCAGAGAAGGTCGACGTCCCAGCTTCACAAACAGCCTGTACCGCTACTCTCCCTCCCCGAGCTCTGCTCCGCACGCCCTCCTCTCTTCACCCACGCTCGGACACAACGGCCTGAATACATCCGCTAGCCCAACTCTAAAGAGAAACACGGGTATGACAGAGTGTGTGCGCTGTGTTACATTTAAACTGGTATTCCTGATTTGATATCTGATCAATATGACCCATCTTGTTTTATGCTAATCCATTAGAGGATACTTGATTCTTAGATCACGTTTTTAACAATTTTACTATTTAACTACTTTCCTCATCATATTGTCTCATAAATAAATCACTGCCCTGCATCCATTTACTGTGGCTGCCTGGTGGTGAAACGGTAAGTAAAAGTAATGTAAGATACTTGTGACCTCTAGTGGTTTAAATCTTCATGGCATGTTTAAAATAATTTTCACTTTATGTTTTTCCAATCAGATGAGACGACCACCCCTGTAATACCCAGCCAGCTGCCCATGGCTCTGGCACTGGGGCAGCAGCAGCAGCAGCAGCAGCAGCAGCAGCAGCAGCAGCAGCAGCTGGCACAAGCTGCCACATTAGAGCATCTGAGAGAGAGGCTGGAGCGAGGAGCAGGAGGAGCTGCAGCCGATGGTCCAGAGAAGAAAATGATGCGGCTGGCGGAGGAGCAGCAACGTCTCATGCAGCACGCTCTCCAACAAAACCTGCTGGCCATTGCCTCTCACATCAACCCCATGAACCACAAAATTAACAATGGACATGGTGAGTTGCCTTTGCTGTTATTTAATTATTCCGGGTACTTAACATGATTTTAGGAAAGGCCATTAATTGGAGTATTTTCTTTTTCTCCAACAGAAAGCAAACAGGATTTGTCTCTGAGTATCTCCACCAATGGAGCAGCCAGTATCAGTGTATCTGTGGAGGTCAATGGCACCACTTACTCAGGTGAGTAATTCACTTTTAAAGGAAAACATGCGTTTGGCCTTTCTGTGTTATTGATTTTTTTTATTTATAAAAGAAGTTGCTAGGAAATGTATTTTTATTAGATTCATATTTAAATTTGTTTAGATTTAGTTTTTAAATCATTTTTTGAAAAATAGTTCAACATTTTCAGAACTACATGTGTCTGGCACCATGTCCTGACTTGTACAGTTGTAACTTCAATTTTTTTTCAAGTGAAAAAATGGAAATCAATCTTTATCTGTGCGTTTAGTTCAATATGTAGTGTACAGACATGAGAGTGGTATTGATCTTCTCATCTAACTCACAGCAAGAAAGGGAATAAGTGTCTTTTCCAAAAAGTCAAACTATTCCTTTTAATACTACTGTAATTTACTGTCATTTTGTACCTGCTTTATTTGTTTTTTGCGTCTATTTCTTTATTGTATACACTGCAGCACTAAAGGATTTCATTCCTCTGTATACAAAGTATTTGACTTTATAATTTCTGCAAATATGACAATTTAATCATACAATATGTGTCTTCTCTTTGACGTCTGCATTGCAGGAACACTGTTTGCCCAGAAGTCAGCTGCTCCTGTGGTGTCACAGGCCACAACTCTGGCAGGAACAAGTGGTTCCAGTGCCCTTTCCTCCTCACACAGTCCCCACTCTTCATCATCCACCTCCTCAAATGGACCAAATTAATGCTCACTGTTCTAAGCAAAATTATTAAACAATATACCTCTCTTATCCAACAAGAACTGTATGAATTCTAGGGAAAATCAGCTGCAACACATGAAGCAATTTAGTTTTTTCTAGCATTGTTTTCCCATTACTTTGACAGTGTGATGTACTTTAAATGAGTCTTGTCAAGAGGACATTGATCTTTGACCTCATAGGCTTCCAAACTGACTATAATGTAGATTCAGATCACTGTTTACCTCAGTGCCTGTAAGAAGTTATTTGGGGTTATGTACACCATCGGTTTCCCCAAAAACATTGTGTCCTAAAGATACAAATGGATTTTGAAAGAAATCGGTTTCAGGTTTGGTGGATTTTTAAAAATAATTTTTTTTATGTTTTGTATTGTGTTTGGGTTTTGTTTTTTTTACTTTAGTTTAATCATTTGTTTCTGCATCATATTTACACAACAGTTTCTTTCATGTCTGCTGTGAATCAAAGGCAAAATGCGAGAAACAAGGTTTCTGTTGGCAGCTATACATAGGATGGAAGTGATACAAATTTACCTCAATTGACTTCCCATCTCGGGAATTTCTTCTGGACTCAGGAATGTCCTCTCGACTCATCACTGTTATACTCATATTGCTGTGTTGTATTTGTGTAAATGCAGAGAATATAGCGTTAATGACCTCAAGCTTTTGACAACACTGAAACAGTACTACCTCACTCTTCTAGAGAATATGCAATACTTAATGCAGCATGTGTTAATTTAGCCATCTGCTGAAATATACTGTATGTGGACAATCAAGCAGATCATGTCAAACAAATGTCACTGTAAAAAAACAAACAACAACTCTGCTTTGGCCTTTGATTAAGGTATTTCTTGGACATAAGGAATAAAACAATCTTGTGTGCTCTAAAGACTCTTACGCTTGTGAACCCCTGAGTGCTTGTGCATTTATGGAGATAAATTGCAAGATCGTAATGTTTTTTTAAAATGTTAGCTATTATTTTACATGGCATGTGTATGATAGTGTTGATTTTAGTTTTTAAAATTGTGTAGTAGTCTTTTTATATTTGGGTTACAGCTTTAACTAAGTGAACATTCTATACCATGAGTGACAAAATAATCTTTATACAAGGTCCATTTATAAGCAGTTTTTGGAGCTTTTTCTGCATTATGAGTACTCTTACTTTTGATATTTTAAGTACATTTTGCTAATAATACCTATGGACTTTTATTCAAGTGACATTTGCAGAACTATTACTTGTAATGGAGTATTTTTATATTGCAGTATTACTACTTTTACTCAAGTAAAGGCTCTGAATACTTCCTCCACCACTGTACATACCTAAAAGAAAAGAATACATAAGTGAGTGGCCAGATGGGGGTAGTATTTCATCCTATACACAAGACACACACACTGTTTCAAGTAAACAACAAACATGCACATTTATCAGTATTTCCAATTGATCATCACTTTGGTATCTCGGTTCTTAATATCTATAACCAGGAACCTGAACTGGTGAACAATTAAGAAGTAACAATTCCTGCACTGAATTTTATAGTCTCTTTTGTTTCTTATTGCTGCATTGGTTTTCACAGTATGTATAAAACATCAGGTTACGTTTATCAAGTAAAACTAGACACTGTGTATATGGAAAAGGAAGTACAGAAAGAGTCCGTATTTTAGTTAATTCCTGAACTCTGCAGCAGACCGATGACAGAGGCTATACTAATGGAGATAAGAGCTTATGGGTCAGAGGAAAGGTTGCAGGATTTACTGTTGGGATAGTTATTCTATAGTGACACTGCTGGATTGGCATCTGGGCCACTGTAGAAGAAAGATGCTACAGGCATAACTGAGAGGTATTATGAGATGGATATCTCCGCCCACTGTCCCCGCCTGCCAGGGAGGAATAATACCAGTCAAGTCACTCTGCAGATGAGGAGATCACTGTCCTGGAACGAAAACTGGAATATACTGTATGTAGCAAGTGACGACCGCAGGGAAAGGGAGAGTTAAAGACACCTGCAGCTGCTAAAGATTGCTGGACTTTAACTTCTGGAAGGAGGTCCATCCTACATATCAGAAAACCTTTTTATCAAATCTGGGGGTATCATGTAAAGTGCAGGTTTTGTTACTCATTTTTTTGCTCAAACCTGAAACTTGTGATTCTAAATACCCAAGATGTTTTAATGGGATACAGATGTTTTTGTGCCTTTTTGACTCCAAAACAATGGCTTTGAATGACCCTCAGAAGCCGAATTGCGTGGGGAGATATCTCCAGCACTGAAAGTCAGAATGTGTTTTCATAAGTCAAGCAATTGATCTCCTTTACTGGGACAGCTGGGCTTCTATTTGTGAGTGTTTTGAAATAGGCTCCAACAAACCTTCAGAACACTGTTGGCACCATGCCTTACCATGATGAGGAGTACCCAGGTCAGTCTCTGTGGCAGTCTGTACTACTCTTCTGCTGTAAGGGTATGATTGAGGGCATCATGGTCATACTCTTCTTCTGGCTTCTGGTGCAGGTCCTTTTCACCAAACAACTAGAAGGTATGGTCTTAGGTTTTTTTTTTGTCTAAAACAAAACTCACATGCCCATATTTCCCACCAGTTCACGGAGATCACTTTCTAGCATGATTCCAATGTAAGTGATGGGGGACAAAATCCACATTCCTTGATCTGTGCAAAAATGCATGAAGCCAAAGCTAAAATGAGGCTAAAATCAGTCTGACTTAGTCAAACCACGTGGGTATCTTGCAATAATGTTACTGTGTTTTAGGTAAGTGTTACTATCCCTCCTCCATAGCTCAAGAAAGAAACTCTATCTGGGGGGAAAAAAGAGGGAATTTTGCAACAAAATGCTGTAACTTTGGAAGATAATCCCTCGTTATGATTAATTCAGACTGCTGAAGTCTCATTTTATAATGCTTTTTTGCAAAGATCAAGGACTCAAAATGTATCGCCCATATCTTCCATTGGGGTCACATTAGAAAGGTACAATAATCATTACGGCGACCAAAGTTTTTTTTCAAAGTACATATAGGCATGCGAATACTGTTTTATGATAGACAAAAAGGGAACCAATCCTTTAACAGTACGTTTTTATGAATCAAGGGGGTCTATGCTTTTAGGTAAATGGGGTAAAATAGTACTTGTTGTGTTTTTATGTAGTCCAGGGGTTGCATGAATTCAAATTACAACCGTTTCTAAACTGCTGCATCTGATTGATCTTATTTTTCTCTCTTATGTCTACAGTTCACCTCCAAATTCTTCTTTTGGTTGGACTGATCATCTTTTGTCTGTGTTTGTTCCTGGGATGTATTTTGTGCTGGAGGAACAGTCAAATGTGTCCAGTGAAAGACAAAGATCCTGTGACATCAGCACCAGGTCCAGCTGAACCTGTGACCAATGCCCAGAGTCCTCCTCCCTCAGCAGTGACGACACCATCCAGGCAGCAATATGAAGGTCTGGATGGAGATATACTTAAGTACCCTTCCACTTTCACCAGCCCTGCCCCTTCGGGGGGCGAATTTACCTTTCTACCATTCTCCAATCGAGCTGCCTCTGAGCGGAAGGAGCAGCCAATTCCTTATTTTTCCCTGCGCCGCCTCAGCACACCACCGCTAACATCACCCCTTTATAAACCCATAGATTCCAGTCATGCTTCCCTGCCTTCATTTCCCAAACTGGGACTGTTGTCCAAAACATGTAAGGCTCTACAGAGGCGCTGCACGGTGACTGGGGGTAGTATATCTTATGAACACAGCAGGCTCACCAGCCCCAGTGCTGTCTCTCCTTCTATGCCTGAAGAACCAATCCCTATGGCTCCGCTGAGCTATGGCTCCAGTGACAGCTGCCAACAGCCAATATCACCAACACCATGCCTCCATTTCACTATGGCCTTCTCTCCAGAGCAGCAAACCCTGGCAGTCACTGTCCTCAGCCTCACTGGGACGCCCCACAGACTGGAGGATGTGTCTGTGCTGGGCAGCCTGCCACCTCTGTACCCCTGTCCCATACAAGCCTCTGCCCAGAGCAGCCTAAGCCCTGAGAGCCAAAGCCTAGTGCTGCTTTTGAAAGTGAGCTCTGTGAAGGAGCTCCAAAGGTGTGTACTGAGAATAGCCGCATACACACGGGAACCTCCCAGCCTGAGAGGCACCACACTGGGTGAACTGGAGGCCGAATGTGGAGGAAGAGACTGGAGAGCAGAGCATCCATTTCACTTCACGAAAGAGCTTAACCCAAACAAGTGGAAGCTAAAAAAGGTAGTGGTGTATTGAATTAATATCGGTGGGCAGGTGTTGACATTATTTTTAAGATACATAGAGGTATGGCCAGATTAACCTGTTAGGAGGCCCCGGCCCCCTTTTGAGCACTTTTTGGACTTAAGATCATGCTTAAACCAAAGACTGCTTCCAAGTTATCAAGGTCAAGAATGAAAATCCAAGCTCTACATTCAAGCTCCACATATAACATAGTGACACACAGTGAACCTGGGGGTTTGGGGATGGGTTTGGGGATTGCTGTGGGTCTTGGGGCCCAGGGCAGATAGTTGCCTGCTGTGCCAAGTTGGTAATCCAGTCTTACAGGGAGGTTCCCAGCTGAAATTATCTGCTGAAAAAAGCAAAAAGGGGAAGAAATTGAGCCAAATATCAGTATTTTGTTTTCTATTGTTTTGTTTGATTTTTGTTTTGCTATGATGCATATGAACATGTGATATCTGTGGTCAGTACAATTAAAACTTTTTTTCCTTTGGTAATTTATGTGATTTTTGTATGCTAAAAAGCAAAAGCCCCATTCCGTATTTCCTGCTGATTGAGGTTTCCCTCTCTGCCCTTTGATCTTTTGCCCCTTGACTTCAGAGTCTGATGTCACAGGATGCACCATTGTGCAAGGGGTTTATCTGTCCTCCACAGATCTTCATTTTGCTTCAGTATCAGGCTCTGGCCCATCGCATCAAAGCCACGGTCCTCAGAGCAGATAACCTAGACACCCTCGTTCCCAAGTCAGCCGCAGCAGGTAAAACCAGCATTTAATATCACTTGAATTTAACAAAATGTGTATTTGATTTAGAGATCCCATAAGGACATTGCGCATAGAGGCATTATGTAAGCATGCGAGGGATGAACTAACTTTTGCCTTTCAGGGGCAGAGGTAAAGTAATTCCCTATGTTTGCTTTTAATGTTTAGGGGATTAAATGATGTCTTACAGGACCCAAATGCAGCAGGAGATCATCCCTTTTTTTTAATGACATTGTGGTTTAATCCTTCACTACTCACAATCCTCAGGAAAATGTTCCAATTTCCTCTGGATCTCTGATCTGACAGATCTAATCTTTGTTTGCATTAGCCTGCGTAAGTATTATTTTTATTGCAGACACGCACATACAGAGCCATTAGATTTTATATCTGTTTCGTGTATATTATGCCACATAAATGTGATGAGGATAATTTCTTTATGTTTTATATCAGACTCTGTATGTGTTCATGAATATTTAGACAACAGAGAGTAGAGAGAACTGCATTACTATGGATAGAGACAGGGGAAAAAATATTTATTTTATGCATTCTAACTCCATGTTTTACTCGACCATACCTTACCGTACTGTATTTACAGGAGAAAAGGTGGTGTAACTACAGTAAAAAACCTTGGGTTCATTTTATTTTTATCCAGATTTTTCAACTGGAAAGTATAAGCATAAATATTCTTGTATGATGTGTTTTTCAACATTTCTACCTTTATCTAAATAACTAACAGAGAGACTCTGGTGGGTTACAAAATGTATGCTTGCTTGCGTATTTGCAGTTACTGTCTTATTATTAATCAGTAATCTTTATTCTTTATTTGAATCCCCGTTAGCATCCACAAAGTGGTCACTGGTTTTTTCTGGGGTCCACACCAAAAATACCAATAAAACAAACAACTAATTAAAATCACACATTATTAATAAAACAAGAAAACGCAAAACAAGCCGAATATATAGATTAGAAAATAAGTGACATTATTTCACATATGAAACAAATTTGTTAACAGTGGGGAAGTCATTTCTTCCCAGCTTCCATTTTTATCTTAGTTTTCATGTTAAATATTTATTCAACAATATATTTTTTTGACACATTATAACATTTGTGTGCCTGTTCACAGAATACCAGGTTGTGATCAATCTGCATCATGAGGGAGTTGTGATCAGCAGCAGAGAAACTAAAGGAGGGTCCTGCACTGTGTGGAATACTACTTTCCTGTTTGATCTGCCTCCAGGAGACATCCGTCAGCTGCCCCTCATGCTCGAGCTCATAATCATGCAGGTAAAAATCATTTTGGGCGCTCACTATTACAGAATAAAATGCATTTCATGAATAACTACATTTATTTGTATTGTGACTACCCTGTGAATTCCATATTCCTGCTCCTTCTTATGTGGCAGAATCAGGTCCCTTCAGAAGGTAAAGTTCTTGGTCGAGTCCGAATCGGTGCAGAGGCCGCTGATGCAGGACGTGCTCACTGGAGGGACATGTGCAACCAGCAGGTGGACCAGACACGTTGGCACACTGTACAACCAGAGCCTCTATAGGGTGACACTCTGACACACGTGTGCTGAAAATACTATTTTGTGGTCAGTGGACCTGATGTAATGTATGAACAATGGGCATCCAAAATAAGATATCATAGGTCACCTTTGCCATGAATGTTTCACTTTGCAAATCAAATGATGTGTTCACTGACACTGCTGTTCTAATGGGTGGATATATAATAATGGGCACTCAGCAATATAATCTCTACAATGGCCTTATTTCAATGTATCAGCCTGTGAATTATCGAATGGAAGTAATGTAAGTGCACAAAATGGCTTCGAGAACAGCACAATGGGATTTTAGAGTTTGTTGGCTTATAACAGAACGATGTATTTGTGAAACATTATCCAGGACAGACTTTCTGAATGGATCTTGTACAATTTTGGAAAACTTATCAGTGATCCCTTAAACCTTTCGGTCTCCATCCCAATAAACAGGAAAAACATGAAGGTACCTGGGCAATATGGTCTTTATCAAGAAATACTGAAAGGTTACTCTTGTATTCAGTCACTGTCAGTAAAATACACTTTCTTGTTTATTTGATGTGTGAGTAACATATAATAAACACAAATGTACTTTATATACTCTCCTGTGTACATCTGTAATTTCACAGTTCTTCTGAGATATGTTGAAAATATATGTTTTTGTCTTTAGGATGTTCTGAATGTAAAAATTATGTGAAGAACCATGTCATATAAATAAAACACATTTTTGCCTGAGTTAGCTTGGAGAAATTTATTAACACTACTGTCTGAGGTATAAATGTTGAAATTGTTGTTATTGTATTTTACTAATCACCACTCAGTGATTTTCTGTTAGATGGAAAAAAACTTCCACCAAGTATCACCTTAGCAGAATCTTGTCTTTAAATTTAAGTGAAGTGAATTAGTCCATGCATTTCATTTGAGTTAAAAACATACAGTATAAACTATAAGGCACAAAGTTGGCTGGTGCCGCACTCTGTAATGACTGTTCTATGTAAAGATCTGTATAATTTACAGTAAGTTTCGCCCAGTGCAGGAGTCTTGACAAAACCTCATGTATCCTCGCCCCCCTCTTCATCTTCATCAGGGCTACACATATCTACAAGCTCAGCCAGGTATATTCCATCTGGATAGAGGGAAGGGGGGATAGTTACATAAACATTAATATCAAAATGTTATAAATCAATTTTGTATTCTTACACATGCAAGAGAGAAGGCCAAGGAAAGAAGAAGGGTAATTAATTGAGATCAGGCACTTATCCACTGATAGTGATGACAAATGCAGCTTGTTATTTTATTTAGTTAGGTATTTGTGGATATGCCCCTGTCTGAGATAAAGATGTGAATCCCATCGTCTTCCCAAAGGCTCCAAACTACAAACACTGCACAGATCACAGCCCACGTCTAAACTAATGAGTATTACACTGATTCATGCACAACTTCACCTTTCAGCAGAGTCACAGTTTCTGCCTTCAGATTGCTGATTTCTGCACCCATAGACATCTGGCAGAGGAGAGAGTGGTTTCAGATCTCCCATGTCCATGGAATTTGCTATTTCTTAAGATGTTTTACTGTAATTTCAAAATGAAAGGCTGTATGTATCTGCAGTAAATATCACTAAGACGTTTTAATGACTTTGAGACAGACTTTATCATATTGTGTCTGGATGGTACTAACTAGTTCTCTGTTGTCATACTGTGGTAGTCACAGGCCTTTGGTATAAGACTGTGACGTACTGTAACTCTTTCCTATCCTCTTATGGTTGAGTCAGATGTGTTCCTGCTGAGCAGTTCACTCCTCAGCTTTAAATCCGATTATTTACAGAGTAGAAAGAGTCATATGTGAGATTATAGCTGGACTACGTTTCACATAGAGTTAGGGTAAGTAGTTACTGTATGCAGCCAGGCAGACACCCCGTGTGCTGTATGCTCTTTAATTAATGCAGAGCTGGGATTAGTGCTGTCTGCACATATGTGTTTGTATATGTAATGAATGAATGTGGGGTAGATCTGTTAATTTTATGATACAATCTGTGTGCCACGATTATGCCATTAATGATATTAATTTGCACCAGTTGCAGATGCTAATACATCATTTATGAAACATCCTAGCATGACAGGCAGTCATTTGTGTGGTGTGGTTGGAAGTTTTATGTTGATGTTTTAATCATTTAGCTGTTGCTCTTAGCAAACATATGGACATTGCCTGTTTAGGCTGTTTAAGAATTTTCAACTTGGTAACCATTCTACTTGGTATAATTTAAGCCTTTACAACCTGTTGCCTTTGGTTGTTGATGTTTTCCTCAGCATGAGCCTCCTCTGCTTGCTTTCCCTCCTCCCCTCCTGGCCAGTCACTGCTCTCCTCGTCCTCTTCAAACACTGGCATCAAACCTGAGCCTTGCTGCCAGCTCCTCCTGTCCACTGCAGTCTGAATGAAAATTGAACACAAGACTTGTTCTTTCTGCACATATTCATGCTGGTGTAATCCATACAAACCTGTTAATCAGTGTTTTTTGGTCAGGATTTTCATTTCTTCAGTGCCGATTTGATGAGGCTTCTTACCCTTTTAACTTTAGATGTGGGAGTCCAGTCTTGCAGTGAGGAGGCTCCGGTCTGAGCTGCTGCTGATCTGTCAATTTTTCCCACCTCCTTTCCTTCTCGCTCCTTAAACAGACTCTTTAACTACAAATATGGTAAGATACAGTATATTCCTCTTATGAGATTTGTTTGTAATTTACAACAGGTATGAAATAAATAAAGTTTACCCTCGTCAGACTATGAGTTTAGCCAGTTGGCATGCTAACATTTGCTTATTAGCAGTCAGAGAAGAAGCACTCAGATCTTTTACTGAAGTAAAAGTAGCAATACCACAGTGTAGAAATATTCGGTTTCAAGTCAAAATAATGCATTCAAAATTTTACTAAAATAAAAGTAACATCATCAAAATATACTTCAAGTACCAAATGTAAAAGTGGTCATTATGCATAATGCACCATTGCAGAATAATTCATAATTTGTTCATTAATCAAACAGTGACTATCAAATCATAATAATAATTATTATTATTATTGTAGAAGAAAATGAAAATACTCAAGTAAAGTACAAGTACCTCAAAATCGTACTTAAGTAGGCTACAGTACTTATATAATATAACAAATATACTTAATTTCCACCACTGCTTATTAGCACTTAACACAAAGTATAGCAGAGGCCGGTGGGAATGTCATTAGTTTTGTAGTTATTTGATGACCAAATTGGTACAGTATATAATAGACGTGATGATGGAGCTATAGAAAAGTCAGATGATGATCTAAGTTCTTACAATTCATCCTGAGGGGGAAATTAATTTCTGTCAAATTTCATGGTTATCTATCCAATAGTTGTTTAGACATTTCACTCTAAACCAAACAAATGTCAACCTCATGTTGACTCTAGAGACAAATTCAGGGGATCACCAAAGTCAGTAGGATTCATCCTCTGGAGACATGAATGTCTGTATAAAATTTCATGCCCAATTCATCTGATACTTATTGAGATACTTCAGTCTGAACCAAAGTAGTGGACCGACAGACCAACATTACCATCCCTAGAGGATAAAAAAAAGGTGAACTCAAATCATGTTATACCTGCTCAGTGACCATCCTCCTCTGCTGGTCTGTCTCTAAAATAACTGGACAGACAGTTTTGTCCTTCCCTCCTTCAACAGATGGTTTCTCATCTTTAACCTGTAGACAAGGAGTCGGTCATTTATAATGTTCATCACCACCATAGGAGGCCATCTTAAGAGGTGTTGTTTTTATGAACTTTACTGGGTAAAGCTGCCTGAATGTTTGAATCTTCTGGGCTGCCAGTGTTTTCTCCTGCTGCAGCTCGTTTGCCCTCCTCCTGCTCTCTGAAAACATGTGGAGGAAGAAGTTTTAGAGCTGAGCCAGTGAGCAAAATCAACCCACTGTCCTCTGTAGCTTTTTCAAAAGCAGGCTCATACCTTCTAGCTGGGCCCTCAGTGAGTTCGTGGTTGAGACTTCTGCTTGGCTGCCATCTTCAGAGGCCTTTTTCATGAGAAACAGAGATTGTAACGAAGGAAGAGGTGTGCTAGTTACTTCAACACACCTGCTGGTTCACAGGTGGTTAAACACAGATCCATGTATTTGTGACTGCATGTTTGGGGTGTAGCGACTGCACCTTGAGCTCCAGAGCAGAAATCTTGAGTTGAGCCTCATTTTGTTCTGCCTTTCTCAGCCTTTCTAGACTCTTCAAAGCTTCTTCCCTTTCACAGTAAGGATGAAAACCTGTTATATACTCACTCCCCAATCTTTAAAACAATTAGCCATTCATCAATCTTTCAAAGAAGGGCTTACTTTTCCCTCAGTTTCTTCTCTCTTTCAGTCAGTTTTTGCTTTAGCTTTTCAACCTCACTGCTTTGTATACACACCTATTAATCATGAAAGTTAACTGTCAGTAGTATAAAACACAATTTATTTACTCTAAATTCATATTTACATAAAAATACATCATTGTGTCTTCACTATTGTTGAAAATTTAGAAAAGTTGAAAAGTTCATTGAGGGTGGAACATCTTGTTACCTGGGGGGATTTGTTCTGGCTGGTCTGGGAGTCTGACGGTGTCTCCCATAACAAAGAGGATTCTGATAAGCTGATAAACAGATAGAGTACACGATAAAGAGACGGATCACAGAATTTAATTTTGAGCGTTTGCTGATGGTGCATTTTGAAAATGAAAATCTCATCAGAATCAGCTCACTCTGTAACTGTCTGTTTGTCCCGAGTCTGCACAGCTTCACCACCTGCAAATACAAGGTCACAGCAGTTAAACGCCCCCTTGTGTTTAAGGAATGAAAGAACATTTATTCCCTGGCGTATTTAAACAGTAATCTTGTTGACACTGCTGAGCGTACATTCACCTTTACCTTTACCTTTGTATCTGTGAAGCAGCACCTGACTCCTGCTCCTTTCCAGCTCCAGCTCTTGTTTGCATGCGTCAAGCTCAACCCTTAGCAGTGAGTCAGATTCTTTCTGTTAAAAAGAATATAGTTAAATATGCTACATCTTTAACAATTACAGCATCACGGTGCCCTGAGGAGTGGTAAAAGGGTAGTCTTACTTCATTCGAGGAGTTGCTCTTTTTGAGTTCCTCTAGCTCCTCCTGTGTGGACTGCAGGGTCAAAGCCACCTTTTGCCATTTCTCAGTCCAATGTGTGGCCACAGCTTGTAGTTCCCTAATGCTCTGGACTCTCATTGCATCTTGTTTCCGATACTCTTGCTCCTGCACGTGTAGCTTCTCCTCCTTCTCAAGGACCTCAGCCTCCAAACTCAGGCACTGATCCTGCAGTTTCAGTTTTTCTAATTCTAAAACTTCCACAGATTCCCTAAAAAGATAGTTTGGTAATTATTTTTAAACTGCATAGTTGAAAGTGAAACATCCATCTTCAAATATTGAAGAGTAGTGTTTGAAACCATCACACCTGAGCTGGCAGCACTCATGTCGACCTTCATTCATTTTAAGCAGCAGTTCCTCTTTTTCTCTGATCAGCTGAGTGCATTCTGCCTTCAGGACTGTGATCTGTTTGGAGTTGGTGACCCTCTCTGCTCTTATCTCCTGTAACTGAGACCGTGATGTTTTCAGATTCTGCTTAATCATTTCAAGCTCACACGTCAGCTCTTCATTCACCTGGTGTAAAGACACAACAGGGATCATTTAATAAAGAATTTAGAAAAAAGTGAAACTTCACAAAAAGATGTCCACTTTCAACCTCTCTGAGAGTCTTCGATTCTTCCTTTATCAGAACAGTTTCCTGATCCTGTTTGTTGTTGTTTTGTGACTGAATGACAAGGACCTCACAACCCTCTGAACCTTCTTGGGCCCTCTTCAGCTCCAGCTCCAGGACCTGGACCCTCTGATGTAGATCTGCATTATCCTATACAAGACACATCCACACAAAAACAACCCAAAAAAGCCCATGATATTTTGATCTTAGATACCTCAGACATTGTAGTTAAAGATTATATATGACACCTGGATCAGGTGATCTTTGTCAGACAGAGGCCCTGTCAGTTTGGCCTTCAGTTCTTTTATATCATCTTCCAGTTTTAGCACTTGAGTTGACAAGATGGCTTTTTCCTGAGAAGAATTAAAGATAATTTTAAAGGTGTAATTATTATTATAAAATGTTGTAATTTAGGATAAGGTAATATTGAATCAGAGACGGGAAACTGACCAGGTATGCTTGGCTGAGCTTGTTGTTTGCTTCACTCAGCTGTTCTTGCACTTCAGAGTGATTCTTTCTTGTGTGGCTAAGTGTCTGGTTCATCTCCTCTATTTGATTTAACAGCATCCTCTGTGTCTAGGTACATAGAAATGGAATACACACAGCCTATAGGTGTAAATATGAAATGAAAAGAAAATGGCAGTACAACAGACAACTGCAGTGTAACTTTGTGATCTCGTATAAAATATTTTTGAGATTTCCCTTGTATATTTTTAAACTGACCTCTGTAGAAGTCTGGAGTTTCTGGAGTGCCTGGTTTCGCTCTTCTTCTTGTGCCTTTGCCTTCGCCTCAGCTTCTCTTAGAGCCTCTCTCAGCTTGTACAGCTCTGTGTCAATCTTTTGACTCTCCTGAATTAAAGCCATGTGTAAAGGCAATGTTTGGCAAACAGAAATGCAGAATAATACATTATTTAGAACACAAATCTATTTTTCATAATACATAAAGCTTACCCACCTGTCTGTTAAAGTCTTCTTGACTCATTGGTAATGATCTGCTAAGTGAGCCAGGAGTATTTTCAGTTGGTTGATCATTACTTCCTCTGTCCAAAGTAGACCTCATTTGCTGCAGGTCCTTCTCCAGCTTTAGGACCCTTCAGAGTGAATTTCACATGAGGAATTTCTATCTTTTCTACAGTAATTCAAATTATCCTTTCCATGTCTTTTGCTGCACTTACTTTTCATGAAGCTCTCCACATTGCCGGCTCTTTTCAAATTGGGATAATTCAGCTGCCTCCTTCTCCTGCTCGAGAGCACTCATTGCTTCTGACAGCTGTTGTGAAACACATCAGTGCAAGATAATAGGATGCTGTGTGCAACTGAAACACGTATCAAACTCCCATTTGAAGCAGAAAAAGAATAAAATCAACCCTGTCACCAAAACAATCAGTGGAAATAAGGGAGAAAAATGCACAAAAAAGGTAGACTGTAGAATTTGTTTCCATATACATCTTAATGTTATTTTTATCACTTACCTTATGGTTCATATCAAGCAGTTTTGCAGTAGTTATGTTGTAGCTCAGCTGTGAATTTCTGGTGCTCAGCCGGTCTAGCTGAGTGTCGAGACGCTCATGAGCATCCTGCAGGCATTGCACCACTTCTGCTTGTCTAAAGCTACTTTCTCCTTGGGCAGCCCTTAATTCAGCCCCTGGACATGGAGGAAAGGATCGTGTAACACCCACAGGCGCCAGATGAGACAATGACTGCCACTTCCTTAGACCTGGGTCATTCTGTCTGAAGCCACCGGTACTCCCAGAGGTGCTGGAATACATACAGTATATCAGCCAGAATGTATTACACCACCCTGACTTGAAAATTAATATTAGCCCACTCTGTCTCCATCACTTAAAAACTGTATAAATCTTCCCCTCACCTTGTGCTGACTTTGGACAGAAACCCTGTCCCAGAGACAGTTGCCATACCACACCATGCTGAGGTCTAAGACAGAAAAACACATCTTTTTAAAACAACTACATTTTGATCAACCTGTTCTACCATTAAAAAAAGACCATATCTGGGTCTTACCTGGGCTGTAAAGCGAGATTTGGTGTCCCACATGTCGAGGTCTGTGAGAGAAAATGGACTTGAACTTCTGCATGAGGGTCTAAACATCTTGAAGAGTCTGTCTAGATCCAAACTATCACTTCCCTTTGTATGGGAGAGGCTACAGTCCTCATCTCCCCACTTGTCTGCCCAAGCGTCAGGGATGGATTTTCACACAAAGGTTACAGATCGAGGTGTGTGGCTATTCTTGGATCATGTGTCTTGATATTTCCACTGCTTGCTTGATGGTCAACAACTAATTTTAACACTGCGTGATAATTACAGTGTGTTTGTGATCTACAGAATCATTTACTCTTATTATAAATGTGTTAATTATACCCTTTTCATATCTAAACACAATATTATGTCTGATCAAATGTATAAAAATGTGATTTTATAGGAAAAGAAACACAACATATGTTTTGATTTAACAGCTGGAGTTTGAACAAAATGACACTCTCCCTTACGGTACCTTGCTGCAGAAACCCTCTCCAGTCCACTGACAATGCTCACTTGCTATGCTTGTATGCCTCACACTGAGTATCCATGGTAACCTTTGCACACAGGATGCAGTGAGGTGGGTGTGTCATGTGCAAACACTTCTGGGATAGTCTCCACATGATCTCACTCAGTCTGCTGACTTTTTGTTTGTTGGCATGAGTTGTTAAGAACATTAAAACAGTTATCATAATACACATAGCTTAAGCATAGATTCATTATGTATGACAGTGAATGTGTCAGGATTGATTATGGTGTCCTTTAGGCACACAGAGACAAAAAACGCTATCATTTCTTTGATAAGTGGTTTTTAAAGGATTTTATTTTAGCTCCAGGGGTAAGCAAGAATGTGATGAATTGTAAGATAGTATCATGGCTATGTAAGCATGCTAATACTCAACAGTTCAGCGTGAAATATTGCATGCTACTGCATAAATCCAAAGTGGTTACTTTGCATAAGCCAGTCAGACCATTATTCAGCTCTATCTTTCAAAAACATTGCACATCCCAATTAATGCTCAAATTGTCATTGGCGTTAAATGTGACTCAGCATTCAAAATACAAAAAACAAGCCACAAGAAAAGGATAAACATTTGACAACCAAATCTATCTGGGTTATAGAAATCTCCGATTTCGCTCATTTACGTTTAGGTGAAAATCACCATTTCACTGTTGAGCTCTTATTTTGAAAAACGACTCATATCGGAAACCGGACGTAGTCGTCCAGAAGCTAGCAGTAGCTTCTGAACATTCAAGAAGCTAAAAGCTAACAGTGTAAGGGAGCAACACTTTTCCTTTCACAAATTAACTTGACACGTCATTCACTTGCGTTCTTGAAAAGAGTGTGCTTCGCATTAGTTACAGAAAGGTACAACAATTAACCCCAAATACAGCGTTTTCATCTTGAAATTAACACTAGATAGTTACTTAGTTATGCTAACGTTAGATAACAGGCCGACGCTAACGTTAGCCAGTTAGCATACGTATTCGGTAACATCAAGCAATTAGTTAGTATTTCTGATGTCCTGCTGTCAGAAAGTCGGCTTATTAATTTAACAGAACATTTGTGGTTACTACAAAGCCTCTCTGACAAGTAACGTTAAGATAAAACTTCAGTTTGACATCGTGCAGTCATGGCTGCGGATTGGTTGGGTAGTTTGGTGTCAATTAACTGTGGGCCAACATTGGGAGTCTATCAAGGAGAGGTGGTTTCTGTGGACCAGTCCAGCCAAACCATCTCCTTAAGACAACCTTTCCACAATGGAGTGAAGTGCCCTGTTCCCGAGGTCACATTCAGGTAACACATTGTTTGCTCCCTTGCTGTTTTTCACAGATTGGGCTGATTAACGGCCAAGGTTTCCTCCTGTTACTAAATATAGCATTTTACACTTTTTTTTTCTGCAGTGCCATTGACATAAAGGAACTCAAGATTTTAGATATCAGAAATGGCAATGTTAGGAACAGCTCTTCTGCATCTACGAAGGGAAGCAGTCCTTCAGTCGCAGTCCCAAAGGGTGACCCCAGGTGTGTGGAGAAACTGAACTCTCCTCAGCACTGCTCTAAAAGCTATGGAGACCGACATCTGGATGTACCTGGCCAGCCAAAAGGATTTCGTCGAAGACACAACTCCTGTAAGCGCGATGTAGTACAAGTCAGTCAGAAACACATGTTGCTGAGTGTTGTTGAGATTTACTATGTATTTCTCCCACCAGGGTCATCTAGTAGTCGAGGGGCAAACCAAGTGACACCGAAGAAGAACGGGGTGAAGAATGGTCAGATGAAGCACAGAGACGATGAGTGCTTTGGGGATGGCATGGATGACGGGCTGGATACAGACTTTGATTTTGAAGGAAACCTGGCTCTTTTTGACAAAGCTGCAGTTTTCTCAGAAATCGACATATCAGAGCGCCGTAATGGTGCAAGGTCACGTGGGACACCTCAAGAGCAGACGCCCTCACGGTACCGTCATGATGAAAACATCCTGGAGGCCAAACCTATTGTGTACAGACAGATTACTGTACCGCAGCCTGGGACCAAAGAGTACTGCACTGGTAAGTGTTTAACATTGCAATGAAACAAAGGATAGTGAGGGCAAATTATCTGAAGTAGACAGTTATATACTTGTGTCCTTTTTCCCATACAGACTCGGGGCTTGTTGTACCAAGTATATCCTATGAACTACACAAGCGTCTGTTGTCAGTGGCTGAACGTTATGGTCTCTCACTGGAGCGGAGACTTGAGATGACCGGAGTATGTGCCAGTCAGATGGCACTTACGTTGCTGGGTGGGCCCAACAGGTAAGCATGTACAGCCGTAGCTAAATGACAGTCAAGTCCTACTTGTATTTTAATGCCTGGCGACCTAGTATCCTACAAAAAGATCTGCAAGAACAACCTTCTCTGGCCAGTATAGTGTTTTGATTTTATTTATTAATAGGAGTTAGTTACTTACCTGTTTACAGTGGCGTAGCGTTGTTAGCGAGATACATTATCAGCTGTAACAAAATGAAAGATTCTCAGTGTTTTCATTTAAGACCCCAAGTGTTCGATATTGATAAGCTATTACTGAATAATCAGAAAAGAAGCAGAATAAAATAACATGTCACAATATTGAGCAGAGTTTTAAAAGTACTTGGTGATTTCACAATGACATGATTGATTGTACTATGTTTTCTTTATATATTCACACGATTATGTATTTGTTAATGTCTTATTCGACACTTTGAGTCTCCATACTAGTGAACCTTATTGTTTTAAGTGCTTGGAGAGCACAAAAATCAGGAAAGCAACGTATTTTCTTTTTCATGTTTCTTCCAGATTCACTCCAAAAAATTTACACCAGCGTCCCACAGTGGCTCTGCTTTGTGGCCCTCATGTTCAGGGTGCTCAGGGCATCAGCTGTGGTCGTCACCTTGCCAATCATGAAGTGGAGGTCATCCTGTTTCTGCCCAATTTTGTCAAGATGGTCGACTCAGTCACCAGTGAGCTCACACTCTTCAACAAGACAGGTGGCAAACAGGTGTCAACTATCAAAGGTGGGCATATTTTTCTACTTTTATTTTTTACTCTGTTTTATTATTATTTCACATTTTGCCTTCTAGGGGGTCAGGTGAAGTGATTTTTCAATTTTTTTTTTCTCTGACTCCACAGACCTTCCAGACACCCCAGTGGACCTAATCATTAACTGCCTGGACTGCCACGAGAACACATTCCTGATGGATCAGCCATGGTACCGAGCAGCTGCAGACTGGGCTAACCAGAACCGAGCGCCAGTGCTCAGCTTAGACCCTCCTGGCAGTGGACAGGGGCCGGCAGTTGAGGCCAAGTGGTCTCTCTCTCTTTGCCTCCCCCTTCCCCTGGCTGAGGGAGCTGGCAGGGTTTACCTGTGTGACATAGGTGTTCCTCGCCAGGTGTTCCAGGAAGTGGGAATCAAGTACCATTCTCCTTTTGGCTGCAAATTTGTCATCCCCTTGCACTCTGCATAATAGGACTAAAGGTCCATCTTTCACCCTCCTTGACCATTTGAACCTTATATTCCAGAGTAATCAGCTGTTTTTCAGTTCATCCATTAAGTTTCTAACCCATCAACATGTGAAGGGGACTTTTCCCTCATACTGACGGACCACTGTTTATCACTAAGGGTTCAGTTTTAAATTGAATAGGACAATCTCTGACTTAAAATGGCACGGTAAGCTAACCTCATTCCAAAACCATGTGGTAAATATACCGAGATCCACCATATAATACATGCAAATGCAATGTTGTAACATTAACGTGGATGAGACAAGAGAAATCCAACTTACTTTGGTGTTGCCAATGCTAATGTCTTTGCCTTCATCTTGCCGTACTCTGCAGCACTCTGTTTCTGGTACTGTCAGATGTTTTCTAAGAATAGAAATGTGGAATATTTGTCATGTATGTGAGTAATGCTGTGTTTTCAGCCAAAACCAGTGTTAAATGGGGCAGCTACTGGAGAAAATCCTGGTATCAGCAGTTTTGTTTGTCCATGGTAAATTAGGCTGTGATGATAAGGGCTTTTATACAATGACACAGCATGCAAAACCTTTAGCAATCTTGCCTTTTAGTGAGCTGAAAAAAGGTTTGCCAACCAGATTTTCGTACAATAGAGAGCTGTATTCATGACGTCACATCCAGGCCAGCTTGTGTTCCACTAGCTTCTGTAACTCATAAATTGAAACTTCCTTGACGCTAACAAATTTAAACAATTTCTTTGAGAGCACAGAAAAAAAAACTAGTGTCCAAGAAAAAGAAATCTACATGCATGACGACGCAGGATTAGATCATTTTTTCAAAAAACTACATTCCTTGTCTAGACACATGAAGCGAGCAACACCACATACTGCTGTGATGTCTGAATTTCTAGTTTTTAGCATTGTTACAAATGTCGATGAGGTTTTATTACTTCTGGAACAGAACTCTGAAGTTCCAGTTTCACTTCGCCTCTCCATTTAATCGTTTAAAGGACCATACCAGAGTATTTGCAAGTTTCAGTTCCTTCACTACAAATCATGTATATTTAACATTTGTGCGGATTTAGTTTCATATGCAAACTACAGTTTAAAATGTTTTGATTTTTCTATTGGTTTCAAATTATTACTTTACAGTATAAAAATCATTAAGCGGAGTCTTAGAACTCATGTTGCGTGATCCATCACAGCGAAATCCAAGTCTGCAGACGTTTTGGTCAGTGTTCCATTATTGTTGTGAGGTAATGTAGTTTAATTGCAGATTTCAAAAAGTCTGCACTGCATTACACTGACTAAAATTAATGCATACTTGATGTTGTCTGTGATCGACTAAAGTTTCAAGAGAGTTTTCTAGCAGATTTTTATGTTGTGTGGCAATGAATAGACGCCAGTGGATGCCTGGAAGATAAAACACGTCTACATTTATAATGCACAGTAGCTTGGTTTGCAGATGGTCAGCTGTAAGTGATTTGTAAAAACAAGCTCAAAACCACTTGTACGGTCCTTTTTAAGTTTCAAACCATGTGATTGAATTTTTTACCTTTGCAGGTTTGAATGTCCACAGTTTTTTTTTTTTTTTAATCAAAGCTGTGTTGGTTTAAATGATCTGTATATGACAGAATCAAATGGGTGAATCATCTTGATCTAAACTCACAATGATCAAGATGCAACTTCCTGCACTGAGAACCCTCTTTGAACCAATTAGATTTGGTCTTTGTGGCGGGACCTTGTTTTTTTTTTTTTTTTTTACGTTTTTCAGTTTTCTTTTCGTGCACTCCCCGTCCTGATGTTACAGAGTGATAATGCTGATGTGCTCGACCATTCATGGTATTTACCGTGAAACTAAAGCATAACCTGTGAAAAATAGTTCAAGAAGAGCTGCTTGTTTTGTGCTGCTTCTCGAGGCCTTGACCGAGGGGTTGTAGGCATCTCTACTGTCGGATCCTTTGCTTGATCTTTAGTGAGATCACATTTAATTTGAAATGTGTCCAGAACAGAGACCGTTGCATTAAGTTCACCAGTCTTTACTGGACGTGCATATTGTGCACATCAAAATGTCCTTAAATCTTGTATAATTGTGGTCAGTAGAGTCTAGAAAAGGCTGTATTGGAGCATTTTACACCTGCAGAGATTACCAATCATGTAATCTGGGATATGGTTGATGGTATTTTGTTCACTTGTTAAAGTCTGAGGAGGATTAGAAGTACTAGCATTATATTTTTGGGGTTTTTTTCTCAGTGCACATCTGCCTGCGCAGGGTTCACGCACTGATTAAGTGAAAATTACTTTCATGCACAAAGGTTTTGTCCTTTCTCCAACATTCCTCCGGCCTGATGTGTTCTGCCACATCTGTTGAGACAAGTCTGGCTCGGGAACATCAGCCGGCCTTCCTGAATGTGAACAGGCCGCCAGGGGGCCATGAAACCACACGTTTGGTGGCTCTTCCTTTATTCTGCTGTAATGGCAGCTTTATGTACTCCATGCCATTTCCGCAAAGAATAGTGCTGTTTCTATACGAAATGTGAACAGTCAGAAACCACGTGGTGATCTGGCGTTTGGCAGGAAAGCACCCGTTGGAAAGTGAATTTGTTTTATACGTAGGGTTATTATGCTTCTTGGGAATTAGTTTAAATGTTTTAAATTCTTAGATCTGCGGGAGGTTTTTGTCTAAACCGGACAACTGTTTCCTTTTGGGAGCGAAGTAAACCTTCAGGTTCTTGTGCATAAGTTCCTGTGCAGTCCTCTCGTGTCGTGTCTGCAGATTCAAACAATAAAACAACTTTCACCGGTGCCTTTTCGTTGTGGACTTTTTTGTTGTTGTTGTAAGCACCGATGACCAAATTCCTTCACCAACTTGGCTCGAATAGATCCACTGATCCATTTTTAGCCAGACTGGCGTATCATTGACGCGCATGTGCACTGCAAAATCAAGGTGGGGCAAAAAAAAAACTTGAATGTCTGACGGGGTAAAGGAACGCGAGTGGGGCAGCCTGCTGTAGACCCAAACTAGTCTGAATCGCGTCTATTTCATCGCTGCAATTTCTATCCAGTTGCGTTAGGCTTTTCTGACTCATTTTACTTTTTCAGCGGACGGACCATCCCGCCTGCAGTGATACGGTTGTAGAAAAGTCCAGTTTTCACCATAACGCTGCTCTTCCAAATGATGTTGACAGGAGTCTGGGCTGCTTTTACTGAGGTACTTTTGAGCTGCTGAAATTTCGGGTCACCTGAGACAGATTCCACTTCCTCATCAGGACTTGATGTGCTTTGCGCTTCGACATCAACTGTCGGTTGTTTACTTGGTGAATGGGACTTCGTGTGCTCGGATGAAAACGGACGTCGGGCAGTAGCCGAATCACCTGTTGTTGCCCCAAGTCGCTCGGTTTGGCCTGCAAACAGGTACGATTTTAATTTCGGAATGCTTATACACACAGTGAAGCTGTTATGTTGTGGCATACCTTTCTAAAATATAGCTAACCTGTAGGCCTATCAGGCGTGTGCAATTACATTGACTGACAGCTAATGAAGTTAAATTCGCCTATCAGAAAGCATTGAGGTTTGGAGGCTGTGACAACTGGCAAGTAGGCTTAGATAATAACTTTTATCAAAGAGGAATGCAGTGCTTTACAGTAAAACAAAAATAGAGGTAATAAGCCTGATTTCATGATAGACGTTGCCTCGATAACATCCCCCTCCTTCAAACTTCTGCCACTTCCTCTGGCTCCTGGGTTGCAGCAGTTGCATCACGCAGCTCTCCACACTGCTCTTTCACAACATGGTAGATAATGTTATTGATAACAATCATGCTATTCTGCTTACTCAAGATGCTGGACATGCATGCGAACTGTCACATAGCCATGGACCTTTTTTTTTTTTGAGAAGCTGTTACTGACTCCGCAAAGCTGGCTGCACTTGCAGAAATGTTTGACTTGCAGAGGGCTATTATGAAATGGTAATGCCTCTCCGTTTCAATTGAGCTTTTTCCTCATTTGGTCTGTCATTCTTAGGAAGCAATCAATCACAAATTTGAAAAAGCCAGCAGTGCACTAAAATCAAGTGCCAAACAGAAAACAAAAGTTCACTGAAAGCAGTACTTGTCAGAGAGAGGAACTGAGGGCCTCTTGGGTCTGTTTCGGGGTGATGCTCCTCTGGCTGGGACAGGAATTCCCTCAAAAGGTCAGCAACTTTCTGAAAAAGACTGAAGCCAGTCTGGAGCCTTTGAGCCTATAGAGGATTCATCTTTTTAGAGTGTGACAAAACTGTAAAGAAGGATTAAGCTGGTGAAACAAGATGAAGAGAGCTCATGAAACCACAGCAAAGCATAGCTGCTACCCTGTAATGTGTCATGCATGGCTGCAGCAGCAGAGCATCGTTGCACTGCATGGTGTGCACAGCACCGCAGCAAGGAAGTGTCCGTCCACCGCTCAGGCATCGCAGCTGTGCCTTACATGGTGTTTTGCGATTAGTTTACTTTGTAAAACATTGATTACCCAAAGTGTCATAACTGTGAAGATCTTCAGTGTGTTGTTTGAACTTTGGATAGGAGTAAAATGCAAAGTTGACTGTGATGTCTGGATGCCAAATTAACGTGGATTTTCCCCTGACTGACAATCATTGATTTGTCTCTTCCTGTTACTCTGAAAATGGCCTTTTTCAGTGTTAAGTTGTATATTTATTTGTGATAAACAGGGTGCTATTTTAGGTGTAACGCCTGTCATTTTCTTTCATGCCGTGTACTACAGAGCCCCACAGGCAAAACTGACAGTCATTAAAGTGATACAATGATGGCTTGTACTGCAGGGCCTAGCACTGGACTCACACTTCCGCTCTGACATCCTACAGACAGTTGTTTCAGTGAGCAGTGCTGCTGCACCAGAGCACAGCTGTTGTCCTGGAGGCAGAGGTGATTTCTTCCTCTTGGGCTCCTCAAGAACATCTGCAGGCTGTTAGACCCAGCTGGGTGAACTGCTGGCTTGCACTCTTTCTCTTTGTGTACATTTCTCACCACTTGGTGTGCTGGCTTGTATATCTGCCAGATAAAAGCTCAGTGGATACGGGCAGAAATCCTCATTGTTTCCTTCTCTCCACACTTGGCCCTGCCACCCTGCTGCTGTAATGGTGATGATAACACGGCAGCAGCCGCAGAGCATCCTGAGACTGGAGGGTCGGGATGAGGAGCAGATTACCCAGGACCCCTACTGTACATTCGGTAGAAGAGGGATGCGAACAGCTAATAACAAAGTCATTTTGCCCATTGTGACATTCTTACTACAAAATATCCAGTGGTGGAAGAAGTATTCAGATCTTTACTTAAGTAAAAGTACCAATGCATTAATGTAAGAATACTTAATTAGAAGTAAAAGTCTGCATTCAAAATCCTACTTAAGTAAAAGCACAGAACTGTTTTTTAGCAAAATACACTGAAAGTATCAAAAGTAAAAGTACTCGTTACATATAATACTGATGCATCAATGTATAAGCAGTATTTTAATGTTGTAGGTCGTAGAGCTGAAGCTAGTTTTAACTAATGTAGTTTAGTCCCGTGGTTCCCAACATAGGGGTCAGGCCCATCAAAAGGTCACGTCCGAGGCTATAGTCCTCACCACAGGGACCCGGATTCGACTCCGACCCGTGGCAAATTTGCATGTCATCCTCCCTCTCTATCTCCTGCATTTCCTGTCTCTTCAGCTGTCGCCATCAATAAAGCTGAGAAAAGCCTAATAATATACTTTAAAAAAAAAAAAAGAAAAGTTTACAAGATAAATCTGAGGGGTCGTGAGATGATTATGCAGCATGAAAGAAAGAAGAAAACCCAAAGTTCTGATGCACAAAATTTTGCTAATTTTTTGGACTTTTCTCTAATCCATGTTTTTGTTTGTGTGACGTATTGGAGATTTTTAACTCTTTGTGCCTTGAACACTTATTTAAATAAAACAATGTGAGATGTTAACAGGGAAAATGTCTCTTTGTTGAAGACCTGCTCACAACTCAGACATCTGAAATATGAACTCCAGTAGACACTGCTTTTTTGTAAGAGATCACAAGCCAAACATAATTGGAGCCACTGATTTACACTACATCACTCAGCTTTTGCAACACCTAAGCATGATCAGAATTTTCACCTCAGATTCTGTCTGCAGACAGACGAGGGAGTGGCAGATTTAAACAAGGCCAAAGAAGATATTTCTACATTCCTGCCCTGTCTTGCTTCAAGCAGTCCGGCTACCACTGATTTGTGCAGTTTAGTCTATGATTGATTTGCATAAGAAAATATTAAATATTGATAAACTGGTTTGGTTTGAACAATAGGATTGATATGGATTCCATGAATATGCATATTGGACTATAATAGCAATATGAGCTTTGTTTGAAGAGACATGACACCTCTGTTTATTAGCTGAATGTGGAGTTCAATCTGTCGCTGAGTTTGCTGGATTCCTGTTGCTTTCAGTAGCTTCTGTCATGCATCGCTTCTCCTGTAGCAGACAACATTTCTCAATCAGACGTACTAATTCACCGCTTGCAATCACTGTTTCATGGCATTGTTCGGTGTTTGTGAGGTTGTTCTTAGTCCATATTTAAAGAAGAATTCACATGATAATGACAGAGCAGAAGACACAAGCCAATTGTACTCGCAGAATAAAATGTGAAGTACAATTCATATCTCCAGACCTGCATAACTGAAGCATTGCTGCCCTTAAAGCTACTCACTGGACAGACTAGTGATGATGGACTTCTCAATGAGACAGGGGTCAGTAGAAGCCCAGGGGTCAGTAGAAACTCGACCGACTCACAATGACAGCCTTGTCCATTTCTTGAAAAGAGCAAGCTGTGGTTCCATGTAGAGCTCTCTGGAAATGGCAGTGTGACACCATGAAAGACTGAGTTCTGTCCCATTGAATCAGCTGCTGGTGGCCTGCTGCTGAGATGCATTCACTGTCCCAAAAGAGACGTATTAAAAAAGTGCTGTTGTGTGTCAGATCCATTCCTCTCTTGGTGAGATCACTTTGCTCCTTCACCAAGGACTTTGCCCAGACATAGTCAGTCTGTTGCAGTTGCAGTCCATAAATTCTGATAGCTTTGCTGTTTTCAGAGCATAACAAGCACGATTTCTTGCTTCAAGTTAAAACTCATACTGAGATTTTAGTTAAAAGATTGAATTTCTCACCTACATTAGATTAGTTTTTAGCCACGCTAGCAGCATGGCTGAATAGGGTTTAATTTAATTTAGACTGAAATATCTCAACTATTACTATTGGATGAAATGCCATAACATTATGTACAGACATTTTTTGTCCGCAAAGAATGAATCCTACTGACTGTGGTGATGCCCTGACTTTCCCTCTAGCGCCACCAGCAGGTTGACATTTGTGATTCAAGGTGAAATGACAGTTGGATAGATTATCGTGCAATTAGGTGCAGACATTCATGGCGTTTGTGAACTTTGGTGATCCCCTAATGGTTTATCAGTGGTGAAATGATGTTCAGATCTTTTACTTAAGTAAAAGTAGAAATACCACAATTTCAAAATCCTCAGTTACAAGTGCAATTATTTACTTAAGTAAAAGTATTATCAAGAAAATGTACTTAAAATGTATAAAAGTCTCACTATTCAGCTAAGTGGGTTCTGTCTTTGTAACATTATTATATATTATATTATTAGATTGTTATTATTGATACATTAACATGTAAGCTGTATTTTTACTTTGTAGCTGTCTGAGTATAGTTACATTTTATGGTTTAATTTACTGTATAACAATGCATTGTATTGTACATTCTCATTATCATAGGTTTTTAAAATCAGTAAAGTAACTAGTAACTGCAGGTACCAAATAAATGTAGTATAAAGTAGCACAAAATTTAAATACTCAAGTAAAGTACAAAGAACTCATAATTGTACTTGTACAAGTACAGTACTTGTGTAAATATACTTAGTATCTTTTCCAACACTGCTTTCTATCTGGCGCAGTGGTTTCCAACCTGGGGGCAGGATATCCTAGAGGGGTCACAAGATACAGCTGAGGTGCCACGAGATGAATAACGGGACAGGAGAGAATCTAAAATTATTTATTCTCCACAATTTATGTTTACTTTTTTCAGACTTTTCTCTAATAACTCCCTTTTTTTCCTTGTGAAATAGTGGATACTTTTAACCTTCCAGGCCTCTGAAAAATATTTAAACAAAACAATTTGAGAATGGAAAATCACTTTGGTTGAGCTGTTCATGACTCATAGGCATTTTAAAACTCTGATGTGGGGCCAACTGGAGAAATTGGTTTGGTTTTCTTCACAATGAGCATTACAGCTTCAACGAGCCACCATGGCTGAAGACTCTTAGTCTTCTTTTCCTGTTATGACCTTCTGCACAGTGTGAAATGCCGAAGGGTAACGTAGAAAAGATGGGTTGGGATGTTCAGAGGCAAAATAGGGGTGTCCTTGCTAGATGTGCGTGGGAAATGTGTCCAGATAGTTTTGTCCCTCGATACTGATAGACAGCTGCAGGACTCCATTCGGGACGACATCCGCCAAAGAGGACACATGAGAGTTTGTTGTCTCACATTTGGTGTCTTTGAAGAGGCTGCTTATTTATATAAATGTGTGACATAGAAGATATGTCAGATTATGTTTTCAATGAAAGAAATGTGCTTTGGAAAGGAAGAGTTTGGAGAGTGATATCAGCAGAGTATCTGTTATATCTTTTATGTTTCTGAGAACCCCACCCTAATATTGAAATATGCTAAATCTTGACTCTCGTAAAGGAAGTTGATGTCATAGTTATGGACATGTTGGAGGATGTGACCTCATGTTACAGTGACAGATCTATAGGAGTCATGATTTTCCCTGAGCTCTGACCATTGAGCCCCACCACTGCTCCATGGGAACCGATACAGGAAAAGAGGAAATGGGGTTTTGGGGGACGAGAGCGAGGGGGGGACATTGACCATGACTTAATCCAAAGGTCATCATTTCCCTATAATGCCTCTGCTCTAATTTGTTGCGCATGTATCATGGAAACACTGCCCCGGGTGAATCAGGCCTGAGGTTACTGTCGCAAGGGGCTGCTTTATTGACATAAAGAAACGCTGGGCTGGATGAGTCCCCTGTGCCTGGTCAGATCTCACCACAAGTTTGCATTCCGATGTTGAAGAGAGCTATCTTGAAATTTTCTACAAGGCTCAGTCATTGCAGCTTAGCTGTAGAACCAGTGTGTCCATTTTTGGTCAAAATGAAGCAGGTTAAGCAAAATATAGGAAGAATCATACCATATACAAAGTACACAGCAGATCACGTTTTATGCCTTTTATTCATCAGCTAGAGTATTATTCCAAAAACTACGTTATAGCATAATTCTGAGTTTTTTATTTGTGCTATTGGTCCATCAACACACTGAAGCATTGTCTTTATGTACATACTATTATCCTGCGTCATGGAAACATTTTGCCACAGTTGTGAAAGTGTGATTTTCAAAAATGAAGACTCGTTAGTTCTGCTTTCTGTATCATCAAGCTATTTTTTACTGACACTGTCTGTCTGATCTTCCGCTGCTCTAGTATGTTCTGATAATAGCTGTCTTGTTTGTTATGAGTTACTGCGTGCCCCTGCACAAAAACACCACAAATTAATCATCTTCCTGAGAATGTGTTAAGTGAATATCTCTTTAGCAGGGGCATCATACTGACTCAGTTCTGTTTCTCTTCATAGGTACTGCATGTGTGTGTGTGTCTTTACCTGCTCTAATGGTAGCAGCTAGAAAACATCACCTGTGACAGGATTAAACCGCCTCACCATGACAGAGGTCCAGGTAACCGAGGCCTTTAGAGTACAAACAGTAGTGCATGTTAAAACTCAGATGCAAAACAAGACCTGTCTAATGAGTAATCTGTTAAAGATTTGTTTACTAATTAGTAATCTGCCCATGTTCCCGTAGACTCCATGGCCACAGGGCACTGAGTGTGTGGCCAGGTACAACTTCAAAGGCACATCAGAACAGGACCTGCCCTTTAACAAAGGAGATGTGTTGACTATTATTGTCGTCACAAAGGTAATGTTTCAATGACACTTATTATCTGTGGATATGAAAACACATGGAATGACTTCATGGTTATGTTACCTACTCCACATGAATACTTATTAATTTTAACAATTTCTGACGTTTTGTGTTTCAGGATCCAAACTGGTACAAAGCTAAAAATTCAGCAGGTCGCGAGGGAACAATTCCAGCCAACTATGTTCAGAAAAGGGAAGGTGTGAAATCTGGAGGCAAGCTGAGTCTAATGCCGTGAGTACACAGATTATCATGGTCTATTTAGCTCTGATTCCCAATGTAATCTTTCACTTTTAAAGCAAACAGGATTATGTATCTGCTGTCTGTATCTCAAAGGTTGTCACCACACCAGCTTTGTGTGGTGTCTGGCGCGATGGCTAAAATAGCTTGATTTTGCCCTCTTCCCATGGCTATGTGGTTGCTGAAGGCAGATGGCCTATTTGTCATGGCAGTGATTCCTTACTTATGTGAATGGAGACCACAGTTGGGTCGGGCTGTGTTGTAATTGCAGTGCACTCGTGTCTGTTTCTAGCTCAGCTTTGCGTGAACACTGCTCAGTTTCCTGTTGTTTTCTTTTCTACCTCAGACTGCAGTAATCTAAAAAATCTCCCCTTTGTCCACATGACGGGTTTCCGTGTGCAAGCATGTGAATGAATGACAGGTTTATTTATAGAGCCCTTGATCAAAAACTTATGTCTCGAATGACTTTATGAAGACAAACCTACCAAGACCAACAACCAGTGCCAAAAGACCCCCAAAGAAAGGTAATATTAAACATAATATGACAAAATATAGCCATTAGGATCACATAACAGCCGTACTTTGGCTACCCTTTGCCTAATCTTCCCAACATTGACCATAAAACATCAGTTAGTATGTGTATGGATGTTCATAGACATAAAATGTCTTATTTATAAATACAGACTAGTGTGGATGAGCATCCATTCTCTTGTACAGCAACACACTAAAAAAAATAATGTAAAAAGAACAGACACAACAGAGGAGTCGAGGAGTGTTATCATATAAAATGCAGTTCTCATTGTAAATATCACCAGTAATTAATGAAGCTGCTTCTGTGTCTGTAAAAAAAAAAACCTTTGTCTCAGGTTTCCAACAAGGTTTTCTGTGAGATATTTAAATGTAACTTTCTCATGGAGCCAGATGCAAATGAATTTACTGTACATTCTGTAACCCTCTTCATAATAAAACACGGTCAAAGTGGTTATGCAAATTATTTTAATCTATACCTCTAGATCTCCAGAACAGTATTTATTTTATTTGCATTAAACCTTAACCCATGTTAAGGTTTATAATAACATTATGACATTATGCATTAAACAAGGAAAGATATGTAATGGAAAATAATCAGCAACACAGGCCCAAAATGGATCCCGGCGGTATTTCCTCAGTAACCGGCAGGAATTTGTTAGTCTGATTAATAGCTCTTGAAACAGTTAGAGGCATCCCTTGAAATGCCAACAGAGGATATACTTTGTAAAAACAAGGGAGGACCAACTCCATCAAAGGCTTTTGATAAATCTATAAATATGAAGGTGCACTGTTCTGTATTGTCTAAATGATGAGCATTAAACCAGACTGATGTGGAGAATGAAAAGTAATACATTCAGCTTTATTGGCTAGCAATTCCAGGATTGGTGCCAGGCAGGAAAAATGAATGAATGAACAATAAGCCTGCACATATATACATACACACACACACACACACACGTAAGTCAATCCTAGACACCAAGTTATCAACTGAAACCTATAAGCAAACACACCTGGGGGAGAGCGGGAGAGAAAATATGTTATTAAGGTGAATTCCCTTCAACCTAGCCAATAGAATTTAAAATAACCTCATAAAAAGCAATTGGTCCACAGAAAAGAGGTTAATATTGATTACAGAGCTGTAGAATAAATAGGAAACATGATAAATCTCTTCCATATTTGTACATGATAAAAGTACAAACCAGTGAAATACTACACTGAAACGCACAAAGTCTGTATAGAAAACATTAATGGTCCAAGCTTAAAGGACATTTTGGAGGCTGTAGTTTGCAGTGCTGTTGAATTGTGGTGTTTCTATTATTTGCTCTACTTATTTGGACAAAATATTTGAAACACTACTCAGTATAACACGGTATAATTTGACAGCACTAAAACTGTAGCTGCCACTATGATCAGAAACATAAAGTTGAATCCACACCGCTCTAAAACAGTTTAAACGGAAACTGAACATTATAACCTTCATGAAGGTAGAATTTATTGCCGGACTGTTGTGTTAGACTGCATTAGATTTAGATGCGTGTACCTAATAAACTGGCGAATGAGTGTACATGTTGTAGGCTTTATAATGACTGATGCAGACAGAAGGAACTCCGCAGAAATGTGAAATGTATACATTATCATAATTTTAAGGATTGTTCCTTCCACTCCCAGATGGTTTCATGGGAAGATAACACGGGATCAGGCAGAGCGGTTGCTTTACCCTCCTGAACCAGGCCTGTTCTTGGTGCGAGAGAGTACCAACTTCCCTGGCGACTACACCCTGTGTGTGAGCTGCGATGGCAAGGTGGAGCACTACCGCATCATCTACCACAACGGCAAGCTCACTATTGATGACGAGGGGTACTTTGAGAACCTCATGCAGCTGGTTGAGGTAAGACATAAAATCAGGTATTGATTTCTAAATATAACAAGATGTTTGTAGTTTTTGCTCTGGTGCTATATAGAGCTTCCCTCTACTGTATGTATGGTGTGTTTTCCTGTTTTAGAGTCCCCACATCTCTGTGCTACCATTTAGACCACATACAGTTCCTGGAACAAATAATGAACAGGAAGTGTCAAAGAGGAAGAGAAAACAGTATGCTGAGGTTCAGAGTTCTCACCTCAAAAAGACACCCGGCATTACACTCACAAAATGACTCGTGTGCAACAGGAGCATGCTATTTATTCTACAGAATAAAATAGAGGCGTATGAGTGACCTATTTAAGTGAAAACCTTGTCAGGCGTCCATTATATCTTTTGCTAATTTGATGATACAGCCCTCTATTGGTCATTCTCAAGCACTGCTTGCTGAGTTTTATTGCTTCCAAACTGTAATGCTGGTGGTTTTTTTTAATCATATGTATTTCTGTTATAGCTCTGTTAGTGTTCAGATAGTTGGTAGAGTTGTATGCTTAAATCTTTCAAAAAAAACCCCGCCAGTACAACATAACATAATGAACCAAGAACACTGATTCGGATTCTGGACTGATTCTGTCTAGATGGAGGGCACCTGGCGAATCATTTAGCCAGTGGTGTACTGAAAGCGGTCCTGGTGGTTTCCTGTGCTCTAGTAAAATGTTCTTTGCTTTTAAAAAGCTATAAGCGATGAGCAACCTTTACACTTTTTTTCCATTACACTTTTGGTTATTTTTTGGTTTTCCTTTGTTTGCAGCACTACACCAAAGATGCCGATGGCCTCTGCACCAGACTAATAAAGCCAAAGGTGGAGGAGGGGACGGTGGCCGCCCAGGATGAGTTTTCCAGGAGTAAGTCTCAGTTTGTCAGTCCTTTACAATTTATGCAACTACATCATTGCAGCCTTTTTGTTTATGAAGCGGATGTATGGGCCTGTTGTGTTTCAGCTTCATGTTGTTCCCTCTTTAAATGGCCAACAGGTGGCTGGTCGATGAACAGAAAAGAACTCAAGCTGCAGCAGGTTATCGGAAAAGGAGAGTTTGGAGGCAAGTAACTTCAGGTTCACAATTATAACTTTGGCCAAGTTTACACTGCATAGTACAAGTGGCCCACTTACTTCCTTACATGTGGGACGGATCAGATATGTATTATGAACATGTCAACAGGAAATAAAAATGGAGCATGATTGAGTTCACTCTAAAAAATACATTGTGTAAACGAGTATAGGTAATAAATTTAGCTTTAAATGAGCATTTTTGTGTATAGAATTTGTACACATTCAAACCTTAACATAGCAAACCTGCTCAACTACAAAGTCAATGAAAAATATTCCCTAATGTTGAGTATGGTTTAAGTGAGGGTTTTTGTTGTTGTGGTTGTATCAGGAAGAAGGGTAAATTACAGTAGACACTGTTAAATGTGAGTAAACAGAACCTCAACAGGACCAGCTGTTTTTCAACTTCTTTACGGATACAACAAAAAAGTCAACATTAAGGTGTTATTCCAGCTACATTTGTGTCTATTTTTGGTCAGATTAGGGTCTTATAAATGCATGTTTCACTCGATCATAAACAGCTCATTGTTATTGTTTGTTTGATCATTCCAGATGTCATGGTGGGAGACTACAGAGGTACTAAAGTAGCTGTCAAGTGCATAAAAAATGATGCTACAGCACAGGCTTTTATTGCAGAGGCCTCTGTCATGACGTAAGGAATATTACACATTTTGTCACTGTGTTTTTTAGAAACATGAATGAAGAAGTAACATGTAAAACCAGATAAAATGTCTGTGTGCTCCTCTCCTTCCTCAGGCAACTACGGCATGATAACCTGGTGCAGCTGCTGGGGGTGATTGTAGAGGAGAACGGGAGTCTGTATATAGTTACTGAGTACATGGCCAAGGTAGATGGACGACTGTGTGTCTGATGATTTGTCAACATCCAGAGTATTGTTATAAAGAGGTCACGTTTGTTTCTTTCTTTCATTCAGGGCTGTTTGGTTGACTACTTACGTTCCAGAGGCCGGACAGTACTTGGTGGAGATGCTCTCCTTAATTTTGCACTGTGCGTGTGACTGCAATTGTCTACAATATCTACATGTATGCTCTATGTAAGGTAGACTGTGGAGTCTTTGACCACTAGTGGCACTGTGGAGCAATTTGTTTGATGACTGTGCCCTAATTGTTTGTATTTTGTGCTCTACCAGCATGCACACGAGAACCGGTGTGAAGTGTTACTCTGGCCACTGTTGAAGGTGGAAATGCAAGTGCACCTAGCTAATGCTTCTGCTCCTGCTTCTGCGCCTGCATGTCAAATTACACAATGTGTTTGTAAATTAAACTCGCATGTAGGCCTACCTCAAAAACAGACCATTATCACCAAACGAAAGGGACAAGAACAGCTGAATGATGTCTCTGTTTCATGCAATTACACATTCCACACAGTTGGTGACATCTTTTTAGCTGTAAAAGGCAGCAATGCACCAGCAAAAGACGAGAAGATGAAAAAAATCTGCTTTGCCAATGTTTCATGAAGTTGGAGATGCATTCAGCCTGTTTGTCAGGTCAAACATGGTAAACACATTGTAGGCGAGAAACACTGAATGTTAACGAAACCGTGTTTATTCGCAAGAAGACTCCACAGTGGACCCTTTCAGATTGTCCATGTTTTGTTCAGATCATTAGGACATTTGCACTGCATGTTTTTGATTCCAGGATTGAGAGTTTAAAGAGAAAAAGTCTTGAACGTTCTTTTCTTGTACTTTTTACAGAGATGTCTGTGAAGCCATGGCATACCTGGAAGCCAATAACTTTGTCCACCGAGACTTAGCAGCCCGCAATGTTCTTGTGTCAGAAGACAACATGGCCAAAGTTAGTGATTTCGGTCTCACCAAGGAGGCCTCCTCCACTCAGGATACTGCTAAGCTGCCTGTGAAGTGGACATCACCAGAGGCCCTCAGAGAAAAGGTACACTGTTGTTTACAAGGACCGTTACCATGTCGAGTGCCATATGAACACCCCATAGACTGAAATAAACCTTTTTTTTCCCCCTTAATCAATAGAAATTTTCCACCAAATCAGACGTATGGAGCTACGGTATCTTGCTTTGGGAAATTTACTCGTTTGGCCGAGTGCCTTACCCGAGAATTGTAAGTATCAGTATCTTTTTGGAAAAGGCATACAGCAAATATGAAGGAGGAATTAGAGCTTTTTTTAAGAGAAAGATTAATTAGCAATGCATTTAAAGTCTAGACTGCATATTGCAGCAAAGCTAGAGACCATATCATGCTAAAGGGTACAATTTTGGTACGATATTCTGATGCGTTGACCAGTCACATTGTTTACCTCAAATCGTCCTTTATGTGATACAGAATACAGGGCTCACACTAGTTTTTCAAAATAAGTTTTGTTTTCTCACACTCTTCTACCAACAACTTTTCTCTTTTCCATTCTGCAGCCATTAAAAGACGTTGTGCCTCGCGTGGAGAAGGGATACAAAATGGACTGTCCAGATGGCTGTCCTGAAGTAGTGTATAACATCATGAAACAGTGCTGGATCCTGGATCCTGCTGCCCGACCAAGCTTTCAGATGTTGAAGGAGTGGCTACAACATATCACCCAAGGGGTGGGAAAAAAACAATGAGAGATCTGACAGAACAGACACAAAATGTGACTTTCCTCTTCCTTCATTTTGACATCTTGGACCATCACCTGGGACGAAACAATTGATTTCAAACTATACTACCGTATTTGTTTTTTACACGTTGTCCATAAACTGTCAAAGTTTATGTTACTCAGCGTCATCTCTCACCTCAAACTGCAGTAACTCTTAATTAACAGTTTAGTTGCTCTAGTAGAGCTCGGTTATCAAGAGTGAATGATTAACTGTCATATCGACGAGTCTTTCAGTGCTGACAGTGCTGCCTCAGAGCCACAGTGCCTTGACCTGTTGTTTTATATATGTTTTATGCCCTTTATGTTGATATCCTTGGTAATATTTGTGGCATCATTTCATTTTATGAACATGTACACAGCAACATCATTTGACTACTGTAAGTTGACTGAGTCCATGGTATCCGTTAGGAAACATGCTTCAAAAGTAGGAATATAATTTTGATATGTCATTACTTGCGGTATTTTGACAGTTTCCAGGTACACTGTTTTGCATGAATGTTAATTATTTTGTTAAAAGGACTAAGTTTAAAATAACCACAATTATGCAGCTTTATTTTTTCATTGTTATATAATTATAAATATGTTATTCCTACTTTTGGACCCCTCTGTAAGTCAAAAAAGGAAACACAAGTTTGGAAACCAGTCACCTTTACTACTGATACAATAACACCATTCAGCTCAGTCATGTAGGCATCATTCCCATGTGCAGAACCACATGGACCGACTTCAATAAATGTTATGTTTTGGGAATCTTTGGATTTAACCAAACAATCTGGATTTTGTATGTAATGAGAAAAGGAGAATGTAAATTTACTGGGTTTCCATTTTCAACAATAAAAAAATAAGACTTTTTGCAATAGCTACTATTTTTAACATCCTTTAAAGTTAAAGCATTTGCTATTTAATATTGAAGTAGTACAGTAGTTTAAATTCCATTAATGTGTAAAAGTACACTGTAATATTACTCAAATACTGTAGTTACAACTGGTACCAGAACAATTTTGAGATATTTGTACTTTACTTACCACTGTTCCTATTTTTCTTTCTACAATTTTACAAACAAAACACATCATCTTATAAACTATGATGTATTATTATAGATTAAACTCCCCAGTAGTATACAAATTAATTTGTATTGCTCCCTACTGACCAGCTACCACATTGAAATGCATGTAATAATAATGCAGTTACATAATATATGTAATTTAACATTCTGAAATGGACCATTCTGCAGAATGAGTACTTTAAAACTTGTAAGTATATGTTGCTGATAATACTTACCTCAAATTAAATGTTTGTATGAGGGATATTTGCTTATATTTTTATAGTCTGGTGATGACACAATAAAATTGATTAAAAGAAAGAAACTGGGGAGGGGGAGCAAGACGGTAAATCTTGATTAAAATTTGATCGATATTACAGATTTGAATTTGTTTTGACAGCCTTCTTATTAAGAAGGGTGAGAAAGTAGCTGTATATCAATCAATATATCAGTTAATATGTAATCTCTTTGCACTATTTGTATTTGTTTACAACCTGCGGAACACTTGACTTGTATATAGACAAAGAAAGCAAAAATAATAGGTTATTTTTGCAGGAAGGGGAAAGTATTGCATAACATTGTGAACTTTGAAGGTGTTAAAGCCTTTTCAGAGTTTGTGAAGGAATGTACAGGTCTAGAATAAGTGAAAAACGGGTTCAAGTTGCAATTCACTTAAAGAAAACATCACATGAAAATCATTTTTGATCTTACACACAGGAGGCTTTTCACGGGATTGCAACGCGTTCAGTAAAGCGGAAGTGGCGGAACCTTGGCGAGGGAACCCAACTACAAAACGGGGGCTGATTTATTTGTTGCACTTGGTGCTACAGGAAAATGTAGACTGAAAACAGAGGCGGGCTGTCAGCGACAGCGTTATTTGACAGACAACAACTCAGGGCTCGCAGATTAACTCAGGCTTTGTTTGACTTTGTGATGGATGAGAAGGTTGACGTCTTTTATCGGGAGCTGCCGAAAGTGGTAAGTTAAGTAACACACGAAGTGGAAACGCTTTAGAAGTGAAAAGACTCGGAGGAGTTTGAAGAGCATAAACGTAACGTTGGTCAACGTTTGTCGTAGCTAGCTTACATGCTAACGTCAGCGTTTTCGACTGTCGCCAGGAGCTTCACGCTCACCTCAACGGCTCTGTCAGCTTCCAAACCATCGAGAAACTCATCGGCCGAAAACCGCATCTCAACATTGAACACAGCATGACGGCTATCGGCAAAGGCCAGCGGAGGACCCTGGATGAGTGCGTACAACTTTGTGTGAAAGTTTAATATGAGAGATAGCGCTGCTGTTTGAACTCAAACGGGCCTAGATAATGGGTGATAAATTCGCCATTTCATACATTTATTTGATTAGTTCCTTAGCCTAAGGGATGCAGAAAGTTGATATTAGAGAAGGTGTTGTGTCCATTAGTTCAGCTGTATCAGGTTCTGGCACACCACAGTAAAGTCACAGTGCGGGTCATCATTAAAACAACATGGCGCGCATGTCCGTAGGTGTTTTCAGGTCTTCAAAGTCATCCATCAGCTGGTGGACACGGAGGAGGATATCCTGATGGTGAGGAGGAGTGGCTGTTCGTTCAAATAAAAATGAGCTTTTGTTGTTTTCTCTCTCTCTCTTTTTTGTGTCCAAAATATCAGAAACAGATGTTTGTTCTATTTCTGTCCAGGTGGCTACAGATGTTATCAGGGAGTTTGCAGCTGATGGTGTCAAATATTTAGAACTGAGAAGTACACCAAGGGAGGAGAAGAACACAGGTAAGGATGTCAACATGGAGCATTTTATTTTACCTTCAGGATTGTCTTACCAAGTTATTATGTTTATTATCTTTTTCCTAGGACTGACAAAAAAGCGATATGTTGAAACTGTCATCAAAGCCATCCAACAGTGTAAAAACGAGGGAGTGGACATTGATGTCAGGTAGGAGGCAAAGCCTTTATTATTTCAGTGTGCAACAAGTCAATAAGTGTGTCTTGTAAGTGAGGTGTTCAAGGTGTGGCTGTGTTGGACAAACACCTCTCACTGGCTGGTGATAAAACCACCAAAATGCTGCATAATGTTTTACTATGATGATCCAGTAACTTGAGTGCCGGTCACAGTAGTGCATGCTGTAATTATCGGTGTGTGTGTGTGTGTGTGTGTGTGTGTGTGTGTGTGTGTGGTGTTGTATCTAGAATGACCTGACAGGGGAGCACTCTTGTGTGATGCTGAAGCAGCTGAATACAGATGGCGACCAAGAGCAGAGCCAGTGGCTGTCTGCCTTCTAAATGTGCCCGTTTGTCCTGAAGGTTTCTGGTGGCGATTGACCGCAGGAATGGGACTGAAGTTGCCATGGAGACGGTGAAGCTGGCTGAGGAGTTCCTGCTGTCCTCTGATGGTTTGGTGTTGGGACTTGACCTCAGTGGAGATCCAACGGTCAGTCAGCCAGTTTGGGGCTTGTAGAAAAGAAAAGTCTATAGAATTTAACGACTATTGTGCATCATTAGAGTGAAAATACTCACTTAGTAGTACTTAGATGCATTTTAACATTTAAGTACTTCTTACAGGTCACAGCATACTCAGAATGCGTACTTCAACTTTTGATACTCAAGTCTAATGTTCCGTCAGTTTTCCTATACATTTATGAAGGTAACATAATGAAAGTGAAAAGTATCAAAAGCATCATGAAATTTCTCTCTTACTGGACGTGTGATCTTTCCATCCAGCTAGCTGCAGTAATAACGTTTTTTTGCCAAAGAAAATTAGAAAAATTGTTTTTGCTGTTTTTAAATGCTGCTACAATTGAGTTTTTCCAAAACAAGGTTTTTGACTGAGTGGCACAAATTAAATTCCATTGAGCGCAAACTTCAGTAGATGCCTTCAAACGTCAGCAAATCATACCAAAACTATCTAGATGGAAAATCATTCAGCCATTCAGGGGGTGCTACTTCCTGTTAATGAATGTAGTCTTAATTTGAAGGTTGGCCATGGCAAAGACCTACTTCCTGCTCTACAGAGGGCCAAGAACTGTGGACTGAAGTTGTCACTGCACCTCTCAGAAGTATGACCACAACATTTTTTACGTTATTTTTGTCTGTAGAGACATTATCTGAGTACTCTGACATTACAACAAAAACTGTTGCAGGTTCCATCACAGCTGGAGGAGTCAGATTTGTTGTTGAATCTTCCTCCAGACAGGATCGGTCACGGCACCTTCTTGCATCCTGAAGTGGGTGGATCTCAAAATCTTGTTGACAAAGTGGTGAAGAACAATGTACCGCTTGGTAAGACTGAGGTGACACGATTAAAGTTCTATGGTGTGCACAGTAAGTTGACTTGGTTTTTGAGTTCTCCACTTTCTTTTTCTTGCAGAGCTATGTCTGACATCAAATGTCAAAGGACAAACCGTACCGTGTTACTCCAAACACCATTTCAAGTACTGGTATGAGTTGGGACATCCAAGTGTGATTTGTGTAAGTTTCTTCTCTTTGCACCTCACATGCAGTGAAACTTTTTCTAGTAAACGTTTTTCAAATTTTGAATTGGGGCTGCGAAGCATTAAAAGTATTTGTAGAGCAATATAACTAGAGTTTCAGTACTGATGCCAGAATTATACTTTATTTGGTACCTTACTTATGTACTTACTTACCTCACTTACTTTATGTATAAAACCTATAACCTTTTCATTCAATTAATTTGGCCAAACTTCTCAAATGTGTTTGTTATCCTAATACACATTGTCAAAAAACTTTGCCCGAACTCGTGATTGAAATCAGATATTTAATTAAAAACCTAAACAAGACTAAGAATGTAACCAAGAATTTGGTGCCAACTAGGGCTGCATGATATGGTAAAAAAATAAAAAATCATATTGCGATTATTTTGACAGACATTACAATTGTAATAGGATTCACAATTAGTGGGAATGATCATTTTTGCCTCGCAGTGGTCATGTTCACTGAAAAAACAGTAGGCCAGGGCATCTCTGCAGCACTACAGTGCTTCAATATCATGCTGTTTCGTCACATTTTACCTTTTAGTTAAAAAATTGCAGCGTCTGCGATTTGGATTTTGTACTTATCGTGATTTCGATAATAATTTCACTAAATGTGCAGACCTAGTACCAACTTTTGGTATTTGAGTTTTTGATATTTGGTGCTATAGACACAATTTGGGCGAGTAAGGAGGTTCAATACCCAGTCCTAACTCTGATTATTGGTCTGCTTTGTTAAGAGGTACTCCAGCGATTTAGAACCTCCCTGCCCTCACTTTATAACACATATTTTCTGTCAAATATTTGAAGTCTCAAGCCTAACTACTGTTTTCACAGGCTGAGCAGAAAACTGACGTGTAAAATCGGTGGATTTTAAACAAAAACAATCATTTTTGTAGAGCCTGAGATGACACTAAAATCAAAGTTCACCATGAATGATTTTTATTCTTTGTCACATTACAGACTGATGATAAGGGAGTCTTCTGTACAGACTTGTCTCAGGAATATCAGCTGGCAGCTTCCACGTTTGGGCTCAGTCGTGAGGCCGTATGGAAGCTCTCCCAGCAGGCCATAGACTGTATCTTCGCACCAGACACTGTGAAACAGCAGCTTAAACAGAAGTGGATTGATTTACAGCCTCAGGTGTTCAAATGATTCGCCCAGTAGAACCTAAAGGCAATCATACCTCACATTTCAGTTTAAAAACAATCACCTTTCCATTAACTTTTTACAAGTCCTTGTAGAAATCATGAAATCAACTAAAAGGGAACTTAAAATATTGTAAAAATGAAATACTTGAAAGTAAATGATACCTATTTAGTACAACAAGAGTAAGTGTGTTACTTTCTGCTGATATACAGTTTGTGCATTTAACATAAAACTAAGCGACAAACTTGTTATGACATGATGTAAAAATCCATTCTTGTGGGTGCTCTTCAATAAGTCCGTCCAAGAAATCCAAAAATCTCGAAATTGCAGACCATGTTGATTCTGCTTTGTGCCCACATGCGGTTATGTCAATGCAGCACCGTTTACTGTCACGCCTTCTTTCCAAATTTGCCATGCTTGTCCTTGTTCTTCTTGAATTTGCCGTGTTGCATTTCCTTTTTTTTAATTTTCCCGTGCTGGGCAGCCCCATTGCTTGCTATGGCGTTCCCCCCATCCAACTTCCTCTTCTTGTCACTGTTGGAAGTAGGACATTGTTACAAATATGTTCCTTTAACAACCACACACACTACTGCCAAAGATCCTGGCTGTCACTGCACCTCTTGATGCTGATAATAGCCGTGTTCCCTGCTTTCTTCAACACCTGGTCCCATTCCTCATCATCTCCACGGATCCTGTATCTGTAAATACAAAGGAAATCATTACAACTACAGCAAATGTTACTCTGTACCTTTTTTTTATTAATCAAAATTCTACCCCCAAGTAATGACCAAGACCACCCCCTCCGCATGTCATACTCACTCTTCCAGGTCCATTTCCTTCACTTTCTCAACATCCTGCTTGTGCCTCTCCTCAAACTCCTTAGCTGCTTCATTCTGTTAGTAACAGATTAATTTTTCAACATTTTGTCCTCAAACCTATCATAAGGTAAAGGGATGCAAGTAACTTTTGTTCCATCAATGATGTGTTGACTATTTTTGTCACAATTGTAACAAAAACGCCGATTACATTATTGCCAGAGACCATGGTGACGTCTTAAAACTCCTATTATTTCCAAACAAACAGCTCAGAATCCCAAAATGTTTAGTTTACAACAAGAAAAGCTAAAAATTCTCACACGAGAAGCTGAAAACTGCTAATAATAATTATTAATTTTTTGCTTGATAAAATTGTGACCACGTACCAGATCATCATTAAGGCTTCCGACAGTGGGCTCCATGGAAACGTCTTTAGTGGCCGCCATCTGTGCCTCAATAGCCTTTTCTTGGATGCTGGTGAAGACCTAGGATAGTAAAAGGCCAGCAAAAGAGTATTAATGTTGTTGCAACAGGTTTAAATGTAGCTTTTACGGCATCTTTACATCACATTTTTCAATGGATTATTAAGACGTGAAGAATGGACTTACTTGCACAAATTTCCGAATCAGACGGTTGAAGAGGCCCATGAGCTGCGAGCTTGGGAGTTCAATTTCCTTTTCTAGCTGGTCCACTGATTTGTGCTGTAACCCTATACCAAGTAGTAATGCCTAGAAAAGAACAGGGACAATCAATAAGTATAACATTAACTGTATTCAAGGCACAGAAACGACTAACATGACCAATGTGGGAAACTTACACACTGTGCCGCTGAGAGACCGACGTCACCGAGCTGCTTGAGGAAAAAGATGCGTGCCACTGTTGGTATGAGGTCCATGATGAGGTGGTAATCCACCATGCTCCTCGAGTACAACTCCAGACGTTTGAGGTCGTAAGGGCTGAAATGGCCTGCCAGCTCAGAGCTACTGAGAGCTGTGAAGGTCAAAGATAAGTCAGATCAGGTCTGTAAGACATAGAGGAAATCTATCTAGTTAGTAGGAGTCTTACTGCTCGTCTCCTCCTTGGATTTCTTCTGCAGGATGCTGAGTGCCAGGCTCGGATGGAAGCTGCTGAACTGGTAGGAGAGGAGAGACAGGAAGCGCCGGCGGAAATCTGAGGAAAACAAACCCGCTCAGTCAGACTATAATACATTTAAAACAAACCAGGTCTCCGGAGGTAGTACAGAAAAAATAAGTTCACCTTTCCAGAAGGCAGACAGCCACTGGCTCTGCTCTGGGCCGTCATCTTGATTTAGCTCCTTTAGCATCACACAAGAGTGCTCCCCTGTCAGGTCATTCTAGATACAACACCACACACGCACCAATGATTACAGCATGTGACAACAGCACAATGTATTAAAAAAACCCAGATGTTTTTATACTTACAGGGGTTTGTCTTAAGTAGACTGGAGTATAACCTGCTCTTTTCCAGAACCTGTCAGGTTGCAGAAAGAGTTTTTGACATTTCTAAATTTGCTACAATACTACGACCCCCTTCCTCTTCGCCATATTCAAGGAAACTCACTTGAGCAGCTGTGCAGTAAGGCCATAGGAAACTCCTAGATAGTCCAGTCTCTCGGCTCTCCTCTCACTCAGCTTCAGCAGCAGAGGAGGGAGCTCCTTCCGTGGGGTGATCACCTCCTCCAGCAGACTGACAGCCTGGGCAACAAGAGACAACAGGGCTACTGGCACAGAAGTTTGAGTTTAAGCTGCCTAATCTAATCTCTAAATTGTGTTTTTATTCTAGTTACATGTCATGTGATGTCTTTCTAATATAGCTGAATACATTTTATGTCTTTAATTGTATTACCTCACTGCTGACGGAGGTGATCTCATTGGGATTTGAGCTTGTGCTCTCATCCATGGTGGGAAACTTGCCCTCATAGTACATCTGCAGCAGCTGGAGAGCTCTGGAGCCGTAGCCCATCTGGTGGACAGATTAAAAACCAGTTACATACAGTCTATCCAGAAAAACTGGACAAACTCGCTGAGACCTTTGAAAGTTCTTACCCCTTGGTAGTCTGGGTTGACAGCTATTCGCACCACTCTGCCTCCAGAGAGGCTGCCAAACTCTGGGTCTTGGAACTAGAAAGAAAACAGCAGATGATTTGTGTTTGCACCGTGGAAACATGAGCTGTGATGATTTTGTCAACAGCTTCGAGACCCTTGTGTACCTGTTCTGACACCGTCCAGGGAATGAGGTCGCCAGAGGCCTTCTTTCCTCTGGCCAGACTGTTTAGGATGGACTGCTGAGATATTTCTCCCTCCAGACACACCTGAGGGAGCGTAGAAGAACAAATGTATGTAATGGAGAACATGTACAGCAGGTCAAGTCAAACTGGTATGTCACAATTGGCATAAAAATGGAAAAAAGAAGACAAGCATACAACCAAAAAAAAGAATAAAAAAAAGGGTGGTGCTTGTCTGAATGCTTGTATAAATTAAGGACTTGCTGATTTGGTGGAAGTTATAGCATAGCATAACCTACTGTATATAAAACAAACAGTCTGTTTTCTGAACTCATTGGAACACATTTGCAAAGAAGCCTCTTACCACAGCTGTTTGCTATCAAATGCACGGAATGGCCATCACTCTTCTGCCCATTGAAAACACAGGAGAATTTCATGAGGGGTCCTGTGTGTCTTACCTGCACCACAGCGAGGACCTCGGGTAGGGAGTTCTGTGTGGGAGGAACGGGTGGCAGGAGGCAGAAGAGGTGATGGGCCGGAGCGTCGGACAACATCTGCAGGTCGTTCGGTGAATTCTGGATCCCAAGAAAACGTTCAGCAGTCAACAAATAAACACAAAGATGACACAACACAGTGTGAAGGACAATATGCTCCTCGAGGAAAAGCTAGTTACGCGATTGCAAACGAATAAGATCACCTTGTAGTGCGATGCCACGTAGAGGGCCATCAGCCTCTGCAGGAACGCCTCCGACGCCTTGTGGTAACAGAACAGTGTGTCTCTGTTCACATAATATCTGGACAGTGTGGGCTCAGGACAAACGCGGAAGAAACTACAACTTGTTTTGCTTTAGACTCACAAATTGTCTGTCGGAGTGTCACTCTCAGACAACAATCAGTGAATACGCATTTAGATACGCTGTTTTACAGCGTGACACAAAAATCATACAGATTTATTACAGAGAACAATCCGATATGCTGCAACTCAAACCTGATTTGATTGGACTAGATTTACCTAAGATCAAGGGTCTGACTGGCAGTAGCAAAATTAAAAAGATGAGAAACTATTTAAGGGTACTCTCCAATGTTAGTAATATCCTTATAAATATTTGAAGTGGAGATGTGATTGGAGGGCTGAACAGAAGAACACATTTTTGGGTTTTTTGACAGCATACTGATTTTTTACTTTTTTATTGAACTGGTTTTGAATTTATGTAGCTGCACCTCTGACTTGAATACATTTTTAAATACCTACTGGTCAATCCTAACCATCAGGTGAAAATCAATTATTCATTTAAGTTGGGAATCACAGGAATTTCTGATGGACATGTTTCCGTTTGGTTTTTTTTTGAAGCCAAACAATTAATCTAGAAAAAATTGATCAAAGATGAAAATCATAATTTGTTGCAGCCCTACTCTAAATGCTTTCGTTTACTGAAATGTCACCAGAGGAACACTTTCATTTTAACCAATTCTGTTTACTCCACCTTAATACTGACCCTCCTGCTCTATCACACATGTAGCCTTGGTTATTTTTCTTTTTCAATCTTTATGTCATGTATGTTATTGTATGAGATACTGTATGTGCATCAGCTTTGACAGGCCTGGTCTAGACATGGGGTAACGTTAAGTCCATCAAGGATACAGGTCACAAGTCTGTGGAAGTGGGCAGCCAGAAATGAGCCTGGGTATGTTCAGACAGTCCAGACAGAGCAGATCATTCAGCCACTTTTCTACAGCGTCCCCTGGAGCGTACCGAATGGACTCGTGGAGAGAAACCTCATGGAGAGATCGAGCTGTTTAGGGAAAACAGTAAACAGCAGTCAGACAGATGACAGAGACACACTGAACACACAGTATAACACTGAGATATTTACCTGCTGCTAGCCTCGCTGTGTTGGCAGTCCTGTTCTCTGCCGACATGTTCTGCTGACTGTCTGCACTCTGCTGCCTCAACTGCTGAATCAGTTTGAGGGAAAGAGAGCGTCCAGTGCCTTCATAACTACAGAGAAGAAGGAAAACAGTGCTCAGAAATGCAAATAACTAGAGATGAAATTATGAAGTGATTTATTGATCGACCAATTATTAACTATTTTGATTCATTCATCAATTGTTTAAGTCATTTTTGAAGCAACCCCCCCCCCCCCAAAAAAAAAATTCACTGGTTGCAGCTTCACAAGTGTGAATATATGCTATTTTTCTTAAGTCTTCTATTAAACTAAATATATAAACAAGCAATTTGAGTATATAAACTTGGGTTTAGGGAAATTGTGATGTACATTTTTCATAATTTCTGACAAATTTATACACCAAATAATTAATCTAGAATGATACTGAAATTAAATTATAATGAAAATAACTGTTTCCTACAGTCCTACAAATAATTATTATTGCTTCTACTTCACTGGTAATTAAATCCATATTACTCAAGATACTTTCTCAAAATGTCCTTGTGTGTATTGTTATTCACTGGAATATCATCCAGGCCTTTTACTGACCCGTTGATGGTGGAAGCCATGAAAACCAGATAAGGCCCCAGCAGTTTCTTAACCAGAGGCAGAGGGATGGCTGCAGCCTCATCAATGACCAGGAGTTCTGCCTGGCCCAGCTTCACTGCATCGCCTGGGTGGATGTACTGTGGGTCGCATGCACAGGAAGGTCAGATATGTGTATTTCACTTACTAGTGTAGATAACAGGAAATGGAGGAGAGTGGTCTGCTCTCGTTTACCTGGATTGTCTGCCGATGCTCTTTGAAGATGTTCACCCGCACCACAGCTTTGTTGAACTCTGGATTCAAAGACTGGATGATTTCATAGTCAAGATGCTCCTACAAATGCAAAAAGGGCATATGAAGCAGGATGTGCTCACAGCATGAACATAATGTCGCTGATACAGAGAAGACTGTCAGGCGGCCTACCTGATACTGCAGCGCATCAAAGCCTTTGAAGATGAATTCAAACAGGGTATGGAGGTTGTCCGGGCTTGGTGAGGTTACAAAGATATTGGAGTAGCTGTAAAGAATGTCAGGCAATTAGCACAAATTCAAGACAATATAATAGACAAAAGTGATATAATTGTATGAGGTTATAAAACTAATCTGTACCCAAAAGCCACAGCTCCAGCGACAGCCAGCCCCAGTGCTGCAGACTTGCCTCGACCCCGGGCAGCAGTCAGGGCCACGGTGCTCCTCAGAGTCTTCTCTGAGATGGCCTCAATGGACTTCAGCACTCCTTTAGCCTAGAGGACAATACAAACCCTTAGGAATATTGAGGTGTCATTTTTCAGGAACAACGTCATGATCTTTGCACTTCAAAGTGCTGGTTACTTGAAATGACCAAGATCTATGAATGGTATTGGTGCATTCATCAGATGTTATACTTGCTAGATGTGTAAAGTGGCTCTTAGAGAGAGGTCCTGACCTGGTCCATGGTCCTGCAGCGATCTACCAACACACCCACAGGCTGAGTGTCCTGAAGGGACTCCTTCAGATCCTTCAGTTCCTGTTCTCGCGAAGACAAACCATCCTCCTGAAGGGGATGAGACAACTGGTCAGACAGACAGACAAAGCAATAGAAAACAAAGACACTAAATTGTACAAACCACAAAATAATAAGTTATGAAGTCAAGAACATTAGACAGAAAATAAGTGAGCTTTAAGAAGCTTTTTCAAAACGGGCACTGGTTTGGCTTCAGGAGGCTATTTCAAAGTCAATGAGCAACGACAGCAATCACCTCTAGTTTTCATCCATGATCTTGGAACAGCCAGAAGTCCCTGCTCTAAAGACCTGAGGCTCCTCAAAGGGGTAAAAACTAATTTAATAAGAGGCCTGAAAACATAATGGTTTGTATGATCAGAGTCAAATATCTTATGTAGGATCTACATTTAGTACAAACAAGCAGTGAATTGTGCTTTTTGCTTTTATTGTTGCGGATTGTTTGGTTGGAGATTAATCTTTTAGTTTATAAAATGCCAGAAAAAGTGAACATTTCCTGTCACAATTTCCGAGAGCCTGAGACGACTTCTTCATATTGCTTGTTTTGTTCGAGCAAAAGTCCAAAACCCAGTATTATTTACTTTAACCCGGTTAAAATCACACCTTTCCTATCTGAGCAGTCTACACAAGTCCTAGTCCAGGCTCTTGTCTTGTCCAAACTAGACTATTGCACCGCTCTACTGGCTGGACTTCCTGCTTACACAACCAAACCTCTGCAGATGATCCAGAACGCGGTAGCAAGAGTGAACCGAAGAGAGCGCACGTAACCCCTCTCTTCATCAGGTCACACTGGCTCCCTGCTTTCGCCCGCATCGCCAAGAGCGATGCTCTTGGCCTACAACAAGACCACCACTGGTTCTGCACCATCATATCTTCGCTCGCTAATAGAGACCTATGTTCCTGCCAGATCCCTGCGCTCTGCAAACAAACAACGTCTGGTGGTACCATGCCAAAAATGAACAAAATCACTCTCGCGCACCTTCTCTGGATCCATTCCACACTGGTGGAATGATTTGCCTGCTCCTACAAGATCAGCAGATTCTGTAACCACCTTTAAAAAGCACCTGAAAACGCATCTCTTCTGTCAACACCTAACTGACAATCACTAACTTCTTCTTCCTTTCTAACTCTTTTCATAAAAAAACAAACTAAAAAAAACCCCTCCTATCCTTAGCTTTGTATACTGTGCTGGGCTTTAATAGACTAGTTTCTGGTGCACTTATGCTTTTTGTTACCTTGTGTTGTTATATTGCTTCCATTGTCTTCCTCATATGTAAGTCGCTTTGGATAAAAGCGTCTGCTAAATGACTAAATGTAAATGTAAACGGAAAATGATAAACAGAAAAATCACCACATTGGAGACGCTGAAACCACAACCCTGTCTTCATTTTCTGTTGATCAACTAATCGACTAGTAGTTTCTGCTCGAACATAGTCACCTGTGTCTTTGGGGGAACGGGTCTGATGTTTGCCATGTGGCTGGAGATTGGCAGGATGTTGAGTTGGTCGTCAATGACAACACAATTTTTGCAGGATGCAAGCGACAGGATGAACCTAGAAACAGCAGAACAGAATTAATAATATTGTTAAATCATCATGCGCTCCAAATCCCTTGAAAGCCAGAGGAGCACTTACCTCTCATTGAACCTTCCCACCACATCCTGATGAGCCTCAGTCCTGTATCGAGAGTGCACGTCCTGGATGAAGACAAGCCACAATGATCCCAAATCACCTCAGTAGGAAACAGCCCGACATGTGAGGAGATGGAACAGGTTACAGACTTACCATAGTCATTGTGTACAGCTGCTTGAGCGAGTTCATTGTCCTCAACAGTAACACCACCATACCACCTCCTTCCACGGTCTCAATAGTTCTCGCTAAGAGATTAGGAGTGATGGCTTCAAAATCCTGTGTGACACCGAAAACAAGAGTCAAATATATTGGCTACATGAACTTTATCTACAGCAGTGGTTCCCAACCATTTTTTTTTTGCACCCAATAAAATGAAATATCTTTTGTGTCCTTTTACTTGTGACCCCTTTGATATATCTTGATGCCCACTGGTCTGCAGCCAAAGAGGAAGAACTCACCTGCAAGACGCACATGCCGAAGGTGTTTCCCAGGACCTTGTGTGTTTCGTTGTAGTAACAGTAGCGGATGTTGGTCGCAGCGATGAAGAGTTCAAACGGGTCATCCTGATTCAGATTCAGTGTGCCTGTTTTTATCTTCTTTTGCAGCTGTCTCATGCGCTTCTTCCGATTGCTGTTATGTACGACATTTGTGAGAAACCAGACACCCCCCCCACCACCACCTTCTCCTTTTTGACACAATAAATGGCAGACAGCTAAATCACTGAGGGGAGTTTACACTTACCTGCTGAATCCCAGGTCTTTTTTGTAGCACCAGAGGACAGAGGGCCGTGCTCTGACGGCGGCTTTGGACAGCATGTGATGCAGAATGACAACCTGGATCAGAGGCAGATTGAATCGGTTTGATTCCAAATGCAAAGAGACTTGTGTAACAGACAGTTACACGGACACAAATGAATATTTAAACAAGCCCATTGCTACGCAGACTGGCACATTGGCCCGGGAGAATAGGGACTGAAAGATTACCTGATCTCTCCCGCGATCTCCCACCACCACAAACATGGTCCGATGCTGCAGAGCGACTCCATTCTCTATCTGGACTCGAATCCGGTTATCTACCTTCTTGCGGACTGTTGCCATTGTGTTTCCTGCTCCTGAGAGACGAATCTGCTACACAACTGCACTAACACACAGAAGAAAATATCAGCGATACAGCGCGACTTAAACGGTGCAGTTACACCCAGAAAGTGCTGTCAAAAGAGTTAGGAGGAAGGATTGACTGACTTGCAGCCAAAACACAGCAGACGTCAAATCTGCCACAACGCGAGGAAGAAACAGAATCAAAACACACAGCGTGTCCAGTTACCTTCTGATACAGACCAACTCTCTGCTGTTTAATCTTCTTTTAACTGCAGCAACTCCACGGCTGACTTTACACGCCAGCCATCACGCTGTTGATACACTCACGTGGAGACATCTGGTCATGGAGGACCCCCCCCCCCCGCTGACGTCAAACTTGCGCGACTCTCTCCGGTGCTCTGCGTTTGTTTCTGGCCCCGAGTTCTGCCTCCCAGGAGGAGTTCTCTGCAACCGAAAGGATTGATCGATTTGCTTGCTATTTTTAATCGTTTGAGTAATTACGTGATTGTGAATATTAGCTGGTTTGCCTCGTCCTTACGATAGTCAGTCAAATATCTTTGGGTTTTGGACTGATTGGCAATCGGATAAACTTAACGTCAGTTGCAGTCCTATCCCTCTCCAAGAAAACTCCACTAATGGAGATCGCGGCCTATTGAATTGCGTCAAGGGTTTAGGTGATGGAGATTGGGATCTAAAGTTATATGTTAGGACTTTTAATACTAACAAAGGAGGCAGGATATGTACGAAATTCCGCCTGTGAGCATTAGTTCAGGGGTAAAAGCCCCAAATCTCCTTCAACAAGCGCTTTTCTCACAGCACTTTGTTGGTCATCATAACATTTAGCGTAACGGATAAGTTACGGTAAGAGCGGAGTCTGAAAAGCTGATACAAACATGTTAAAAGCATTTGCTACTTTAATCTATGTCAGAAGCCTTAATTGAAAAAACGTGTAAATGTAAGTGCAGTACTCTGATGAGCCACCGGGTGGTGCTGTCACAGACTGCTGAAGCATCCGGATCTTTCTAGTCCCTAAACTGGTTCAGAGACCAGGATCATGTTAGAGTGTACGCTTTCTAAGAGCAAGCCCTGTTAACAGGGAGGGTGGTAAGGGATGTGGCCTTGCGTGACACACCACTCATTTCAACTACTCTCCGTTATGGGTGATGTAAACTGGCTCGAACAAGACCGATTTAGATCTACAACTAAAACATAAACTGACCATGCAACACAAATCCCTGCTGAACTCTACAGTAACAAATGAAGCCCTGACACTAAAAGGATAAAGAGAAAACCACAATTATCCATTGCAGCATTTAATAGTTGATATATTTTGCACCCTTGCCTTGTGACTGACACATGCCTGAACCATACAGCAGAAACCTGAGGCTGAAGCATGGGTATGCAACACAACTTTATTGAAACTCTTGAAGCAACATCCATTTACAAACAAGGAAAGGGAGCTCATTGAACATAAAATCCTTTTTTAGAACCAAAATGACAAAAGAACTGAGAAAGGGAATAAACTCCCAAGGATTGGACCAGCAGTGGCAGGTGCATTTTTTTAATACAAAAAATAACTTATGAAATCTTTCAAGTTTACAGGAATATTGTAACACATGGCTTGTGTAAATCGATGATTGGATTTACAGCTTAGCATGTGTTTTAGACGAATTGATTTAATATTTCCAAATATCAAAGCAGGCATTACTTTGATTTAAAGAGACAGGAAAAATACCACTGATGAAGAACAAACAAAAGAGAACATGAGTGAGCGGGGGCAAATGCATTCTTGAATTTTGAATTTTCAGTGTGGTGCAAGTTAGTCACAGTCATTATGAAAGGCCTTTTCAGGATCGTATTGCCTGAGTGCTGCCTCTTGACACTCCTCTAGGTCCCTGACCAGCTCCACGCTTGTAGTTCTGTTGGTAACCATCCTTCAACAGAGGGGGAAAAAAAGGACAGACATTTTAGAAACTATTCCAACAGACAGTAAAGATGATATAAACAAGGCCAGAGTGAGCTCTGAATGCTTCTTCCATACCCGCTGATAATTCCCATTTGAGTAATCCCGAGGTGTGTTGAACTGAGTCGGTCCATAACCAGAGTTTGGAGTGTTGGCGAAAGGAGGACGATAACCATCATAACCGCCTGAAAGTAGGAAGACTTTAAAACTTAAAATGCTTATCTTGAGATTTACAATAAAATAAGCTCCGTCTCTTTAGCACCTTTCCAACATGCAGCTCATTACTTAAATGTGATGGCAGTTTTACATGTCAACAAGCGTCTGCATTACTTTTATATAAAAGTCCCGTAAGTTGAGTAACATTTCCACAAAAACTAATCAGAATGCTCTCAAATTAAGTTAGAGGGAATAAATGTACTTCTTGTTCCTTAAGAGCATGGATTTATTTTCTACATACATATTTAATTTTCATCTTAAATGCAATAAAATAAAAATGTATTTTATAAATTAAGTTGTAGAGATACTTCTCATGTCAGGTGAGTCTATAAAAAACATTTTTCCCTCAAAAGAGGAAGCGAAAAAAAACCCTGTTCCATAATAAATAATCAAATTGATGAGACATTTCACTGTAAGAAGCGGTATCACACACAGACACACATGATGGTCATTAATTGAGGTTTCAAAATTAATTTTAAAATCCATCACCGTTGGAGAACAGAACAGAAAACACTTGATATGAAATACTTTCCAACTCAGCGATGGCACTTCTTTCTGTAAAATGGTCATATTATGTGTGAATAAAGAAATAACGTAACTGACACTTGTCTGAATATCAAAAAGCCATTTCTTTCACAGATAGATGAAGACAGCAATGTCGCCCATTCCTTGTCTCAAAAGGGTTTAAGTGAAAATAATGCATTCATTTGTGGCTGTAGGTTGTGAGCTTACCTCTGAATCCATTCGATGAGCCTCTGTAGCCATTGATCATGCCCCTGGCATTGCGAGGTCCGCCACGAGACATGCCTCTGCTGTTGTAGAAGGACTGACCCTGCCTGCCGAAGCCTTGGCCCTGCTGGGAAGGCTGCTGATGGCCTCCTGACTGGTCTTGGGAATGGAAGGCACCAACTACTAAACACACAGTTGGGGTGCCCCAGAACAGATGCAAGTCAATCTCCAGTCTAAGTCGAACGTGCAGCATTTAAATAAAATTAGTTTAATTGGAACGTTATCTTAGGAAGACAAATATAGCACAATCAATCCAGTAAATAATAAAAATAAATAGTGAAAATCTGCCCACCAGACTGCAGTTGCTCCGACTGCATCTCTGTCTGCTCCACAGGATGCTGCGTCTGGCTGCTGAAGGCTTGGTTGTAGCTGTTCTGGTATTGGCTGGCCTGGTTCAAAGCCTCTGTCTCATTAGCTGGCGGAACTGGGGCATTGAGGTTGAACACCTGAGGGGCGAACAAGAGCCACATTGTGGTGAGGCCAAAACCAGAGGAAAGGTCACCGGCTCATTAGAAGCAAAGTCCATTACTCACTATTTCCTGGATAAAGCTGCTTCTCTAAAACCAATCCAACTGCAATATGATGAGAGGGCACTTACAAGCAATTCCTAATGTAAGTCATTAATGCACTTCAAAAGTCCTGAAAATAACTTTTTCATCTACATGACAGGCCAAATAGTCCAGTCTTTGAGTTAACTTCAACATTAAATGGGTTTAATAAAAGGTATTATTTCATAACATGGCTAATTTGGTCAGTAAGTTTGATTGAAAAATAGGGAGCAAGTGTCATCCCAGGGGCCTTACTGTCTGCATTGATTGGAATGGTGCTGCATTGACATTGATGCCGCTGCTGTGGGGAGTTTTGGAAACCGGCTGGAAAACCTGCGTTTGAGAGGCAGGTGGGAGAGCTGTGGAGGGTGGAGGCTGCTCTGACGACAACGACATGGAGGTCTGTTGAAGAGGGGAAACATAACACATACATTTTTATGTATGTGAGAAAGTTAATCAGGTGGTGAAAAAAATTCAAAATGTCACTTAAATTTGAGTGCAGGTTTCCCAATTCAGGTTCCAAATTCTTTACATTTTCATCAAAAGATTCTGGTGTTTATTAGATATGAGGTATGCTGACAACTGAGGTCATGTCCTTGGTACCAACTTAGTAACCTATAATTAAATATTAAACAAGGTTGGCATTTTACAGGCTGATTCCAGTATGTTTAGACTCCATATACTTAACTGTGACTACTTTTACTCAGCTAAATACAGGACTAGTGCTGGATCTCCGTATATGCGTGTATGGTACCTTGCTTTCGGGAATATAAACATGTTTTGACCTTTTTTTTTTTTTTTTTTAAATATTACAAAATATAGTCACGCTACGCAATGCATGTTAGATAAGACCTTTTAACAATTAAAGTCATAAGTTAGTAACTTTTTCCTGAATTAAATCAGGCAAAATGAGACGGATGCATTTCAATCAGTACTCAAGAGAACATGTTGATGTTCAATACTTAGCAATATTAAAAATGACTAACCTTTTCTCCCCTAGAATTTTATTCTTGGCAGTTTGGAAGGCTTTGAATCAGCATTTAGACTTTCATCTTGGGAAATAAAATTTACAGAAAATATAACTGAATAGTTGACTGAAAAAATATTTAAGAAATCCAAATTACTAATAGTGGGGTGGGGGGTGCTCAAAGTAGACTTGGACTCATGACCTCAGTGTTTCTAAAAACCTGGAATCGCTACGTGTTTCAAAATGTTAAACAATTTTGTGAATACAACTACATTGAAATCTCTCACGTTATGGGTGCCCATATCCATTTCCCATAATTCTTCTACTTTCATAACCATCAAATTGATTCATGGTCAAAAGTATTAAAGACCTACATTTCACACATGAAAATGTAATCCTTTAAGTCTCAAAGGGAATCTTTCGCAGAACAGCATGGTTTACCTGGATGGGGTCGATGGATTCTGTCGAGGGTCGAGGATCTGGCGTGTGTGAGGTCTGATACATGGGGGACGGAGTCGGGGAGACGATAGGAACCTAAAAACAGTAAGAATGAAATTTGTCCTCATTGAAAATTTCATCATGGGCGGCTACACAATCAGTGTTCAAGTTTGATTACTTACTTGTGTGGGCTCAGGTTGGACAGGAACAGTGTTGGGTTGCGATAGCCGGGACTCTGGGTGAACTAAAAAGATTTGAATATAGCACCTTAATGAACCAGGAAGCAATTTCAAGCTTTCAAGTGTAATTTCTACACACCACATGACATCAGAAAACAGAGTTTCTCTTTGTGAAACGTACCTGGAGGACACACCATCGGTGGTAAGTCCATGTTCTGAGAGGGTTTCATAGGCTGCGCAGAGACAATGGCTGGGTCAATGGGCTGTCCGTCAAACTCCAGCATCGAGTCCTGAGGACAGAGAAGTGATGAGCACCATGTTTAATATCTACAGTAAAATCAGAATCAGGTTTATTGGCCAGGTTTGTGTGCACATACAAGGAATTTGACTCCGGTTCTACGTTGCTCTTCATGTACATACACAGAAGTAGACATAAATTTAGTAGACATACGTATGGAAATACAAAGCAAAACAACAACAGTAACATCTGTAAACAGTAAGACAATTAGTGCAAAGATGCAGAGTGCAAATGGTGCTGAAATAAATTAAGATTAATGTAACAGGTTGTATTATATAGACGAGGTAGGTGGAGATGGCGGTAGATTAAAGTATGTACAGCTTGCACGGGTATTAAAAAATGTTCATATTTACATAAACAATGAGATAAATGTACAGGCACAGTGGATGTTAGTGTTACAGAGTTCCTAGCACAAAGTCCTCACCTGCATGAAGTTGTACGTTCCCTGCATCTGTGCCATTAAGTCCTGCACCACCTGCTTCCTGACCATGGGGTCATTAGGTGGCACAGGAGATGCTAAGTTCAAGGGGTGGGTCTCCATGGCAACAGGGGAAGCCGCAGGCTGCACAGGCTGCTGCATGGCACTGGCTGCCTGAGAGTGGAAGACAGACAGAACAGGTGAATAAGAGACAGAGGAGAAGGAATATTTTAACCTCAAAGTGCCTCACAAAGAAATAAAGCATTCAACATAGAGACATATAACACCATAAAATATAAATAAAAAGAAAACAATTACAGGGCAAGTCTAAACAAATGGGTCTTGAGCTGCTTTTTATAAAACATGTCCATTGTCAAGAGATATTAAGTCCAAAGGGAGAGGGTTCCAAAGTTCAGGGGCCACAACCTCAAAAGCACAATCCCCTTTAGTTTTAAGCCTAGATCGAGGAACAACTATACAAGTTACTTACTCACATACAGTGTAGTGCCTATAAAAGACTCTCCACTCCGAAGGAACTTTTCATGTGTTTTTTACAACTTTGAATCATAAGTTAAGAAATCTTCTTTGACAATGCGCAACAGAAAAACACTTAATGTTGGCATTGAGTCAAAAAAACAATGAGTCAAAAAAAATAAAAAATAAAATTAGAGATCGAGTTGCTAGCTCCAACATGATTATGCATACTAAGTGAGTGATGAAAGAGATTCATTTAAATGTTGACTGCATTGTTTCAAGGTGGCCAACAAATGTTCCCGGAGCAGGTGTGCTGGCTCTGGGAAACCGTCTCCGTCCTCTCTGGGACAGTTTGCTAACACACGACCTGGCTAACGCTAGTTATATCACTTTGCTGTGTCGTCGTTCGCTCTACATCATGATATTGTTTTTCTTCAGAAATCGCATAACCCACCTTTAATCATTTTGAAAATGTCCTCGTTTGATTACTTCCACTGAAATACTTCCAACAGTAATATGGATTTATGTCCCAGTCAGCAAAACCCAGACTTATCAAAATGAAACCTCCATCTTAAAATGGAGGTCAATCGAGGCTAGATTGCTTTAAAGATGCAATAAAAAGTTAGAGGGTTAGTCAGAAAAATGAGCAACACAAAAGAGGGGGAAAAAAGGCAACCTCAATCCCATAAAACCACACCCCTGCAGCATACCTCTGTTTCTGTGGTCCACTCATCCCCCTGCTCCTTCTCACTGCCGCTGTATGTGCCGTCTGGAATGAACTGTCTGTTTACAAACTGGAGGGGAAAAAAAACAAACATCAGCACAATGCTAAACAATCATATCATCAGCCCCAAGACTAAACTGGAAAATGCATCTCACCTCAGTTGTTTCCACTGCTATGGGCTCTGTGAACTCCTCAATTATTTCAGTTTCTATAAAGAGAAAAACTATTTACAGAATGCAGTGCTTATTTCTTTATTGCTTGATTACATTAGCATTTTAAAACTAGCGAGTTTCGTGCAGCATGGCTTCAGAGACTGGTCAGGACCTGGATCAACAGTCTGCTCTTCTGCTTCTGACGATTCAGCTGCTGCTGCTGCTGCTGTTGTTGTTGTTGCTGTTGTTGTTTCTGCTGCTGCTGCTGCTGCTGCTGGCTCTTCCTCTTCTTCCTCCTCTTCCTCCTCACACACTCCATTTTGGTGAGATGGAACCCGGTCAAAGTACCCGCTCCGCAGAACCTGGTCCAAAGTCTCTTTCAGTGCCTTGTCTGGCAGAGGAATAACATAGTAAGCAATTTATTGATAAATCAAGCCCTGAAAGAAGACGTCCAATCATCATATTTACAATTTAACAACACTCAAACCCTTATTTTGGTAGCTTTGAATTATTAACCATCAATCGGGGTGGAGTGATTTTCTGAGATGTTGAACAGATGTCACAACTCGGCTTGCAAAATAGATTGTACTTTCACAAGTTAATACACTCTTTAAAGAAGTCCTTAAAACTGCTTGGAAACATTTAGAGCTGCAATGATTAGTTGATTAATTGATCGGGATTTTGCTTTTTATCTGCAACTATTATCTATTGATAGTTTAATTAATTTTTTTGAGCAAATTACAATTACAAACAACAATACCAGCTGTATACTCGAAACAAAATCTCAACAGGTGTGTTTTCAGTATGTTGTCAATTCAAAGAATTCTTTGGTTCCAGCTTCTCAAAAGTAAATACTTGCTGGTTTTTGTTGTCTCCTATGATAGTAAACTGACTCGCTGTGTTTTGGACTGTGGGTCAGACAGAAGAAGAATTTCAAAATGTCATTTGGGCTCTGGGAAATTGTGATGGATATTTTCCACTATTATCTGAAATCCTATAGAATTAACTATTGACAAGATAATTGGCAGATTAATTAATAGTGAAATTAATCATTAGTTGCAGCCCTACAAAAAAAATAAACTTTCAAAATTAAGAATACAGTGTTTACGTAGGACCCCATTGCCAAGAGTAACAAACAGATTGAGAAAACATGTTTCAGAGCATTAGATGCTAAATTGCCATAATGCAACAGTCACTGTATGAACCGAAAACTATCGCAACATCAACATTTATTCAGGATTTTAAAAAACCCATGGCCCGATAGGGGCTAAAATTTCTCAAATTTCTGACTGACTAGATTAGAAATATGCTACTAGAACAATCATGACTTGTAATTCACTAGAAAAGCCCTTAAGCTAGCTCAGACATTTCCACTTATGGCTCTTCAGGCAAAGCAGGTCAATTTTATTTCCTTAACTGCCTCGTGCCTCAGGCCAAGAAATCTGCTGCTGCCTGAATAAATATTACCCTGAGTCACCAAGTGAGACCTCCTTACAGAGGTGAAAGGGTTGGCTGGTGTCACTACAGTGAACTGGGTCACCAGTATCCTAATGTGGGTCCAGAGATCTGACCGGTGGAACCACAGGCGGCAGGGCCACTGGCACCCTGCCTCGCTGCTGAGTCAGGATAAGCCCACAGCGCTCAGCCCCAAAGCAGAATGCAGCAGTGCAAGTCCGGAGGCCAGATCGCTGAGAATGCAATACGCCAGTATCCCCAAGGCCCGATTATTCACATCAGAGCACTGCACATACGCTGCATTAACAAAATACAATGCACATGCTACATTAACATATTAAGACTGGTTAATGGCCTGCAGAACCTCATGACAAGAAGGTTTTGTTTAGAGACTACCCTTGGGATCACTCAAAACTATGTGACAAATTACTTATGGCCAGCTTCAACATAGTAAAAAGCTTACTGATGACTGCTGTGCCACCAAACATCTGATAAAATGTCCTGCCAACAATTTTCATCACCAGCTGGGCATATAAATAAAGTCTCAAAAAAATAAAAATGTATAATAATAAATCATATTTATAGGCACCTTTCAAAACACTCATGGTCACCTTACAAGACAGAATTAGTGTAACAAGTAAATAAAATGTAACAATAAATCAAAAAAATTAAAACAAAGCAAAGTTACGGTATTTAACTGGGAGCCATACCCAGCAGCTCAAGGACAGGCGCAATATGATTAATTGAAGGGGTTCTGGTGATGATACGAGCGGCAGAGTTATAAAAGTTGAAGCTTATATAAGGACTTGAGAGGAAGGCAAAAGAGAAGGGAATCACAGTCATCAATGTGTAATCCCACTGTAATCAATGGGAGGAGTTATCAATGGTAAGAGAAAAACTGTCAAGTTTTGTCAGAGTGGATTTGCTGCCAATGAGGAGAAAGTTTGAGAAAGTTGCAGGAGAACCAGGATTTCCATTACGCAATCAGAGAGGGAGGTGGGTGGGAGGGTGGAGGTAGATTTAGGGGACAGGTGGAAGAGAGAGGTAAGAATTAAAATAAATGTTGCTATAAATTACAGTAGGACTGCAACTAATAATTATTTTCAATATTGATCAGTCTAACAGTTATTTTCTCTATGAATTGATTAATCGTTAGTCTATAAAATGTCAGTAAATAGTGAAAAATGAGCATCACAGTTTTCCAGAGCCCAAGGTAACATCTTCAAATTCCTTGTTTTGTCCGTCAAACAAACAGTGAAAACCCACAGATATTCAGTTTACTATCATGTAAGATTAAGAAAACCAGCAAATAATTAACAGTAGGAACCAGTGGACTTTTGGAATCCCTTTCTTAAAAAATGACTTAAATGATTAATGATTATCTTAAACAGCTACCAATAATTTTCTGGGGAATGACTGGTCGATCCATCTACTAATTGTTTCAACTGTAAATTGCAGCGTGTGCTGAAAATAATTAGCCAAAGCAATCAGTAACCAAAATATTGAGCTCTACTGCTTCCAACTATTTGTAGGCTCCAAGTTAAATTTGACTTACATGTTGTTCCAACCACAGCCTTTTCCTTCCCTTCCAGCAGGTCCCAGAGGTGTACAGATGCTTCTTCATACTGGTCAGACAACCTGCAAGTGTAGAGGTAAGTTGTATGGATCCCCTTGTTAAAAAGGAAAAAAGAAGTACTAGAAGTCATGTGCACCTAAAATTCATCCATAAATCAGGGCCTTAGACTAACCTGATGTTTTGGTCACGGTCTGGCCCCACTAACTTGTAGAACTCATCAAAAGCTGTGAGATCTGCATTTGTCAGCAGCGGTGAGCCAGCAACTCCCTGCTTCAGGTCCTGCCGCACAGTGTCGTCTCCCAGCCGGTCCAGGAGGAACTGCAGCTCCAGAACCGTCTTCAGCCGCCTCTGCTCTGCTTCCTCCCGCTGCAGCTGCTCCCGCCGTGCAGACTTCTTCACCACCTTCTGGATCTAATGATAATAGACGTGATAATATACCAAGTCAGGGGGAACGCCACTCTGACGGAACAGCTTCAGAAAACCGTAGTCATCCTTACATCTTGTCCCAGTGTGATGAACGTCTTCTGCAACTCTCGGGCAAATTCCAAGTTATTCATGATTTCCTGGTATTTGGCGAGGGCCTCCTAAAAAGATGAAGGAAAAAGAGACATTCACACACATTGCTAGGTTATAACGTCTTTGTAATAATGACAGGATTATTTGTGCTTATGTACAAAATGATGAAGGCTTCAGTGTACCCACCAGCTGGTCCTGATTGAGACGCTCGCCGCTATTCTTCCTGACTTGATAATCATCCAGTTTGCTCTGTAATAGAACATCAAAAATGCAGCAAACTGTTCTGAATTTTAACACAATTAGTTGAGAAATTCTTGTTGCCAGTGCTGTAGTTCTCTTAGAGCACTTCAGCTATGGATTACTCCTGAGTGGGGCACCTGTCATGGATCTGAAACAAATGGCTGTCGACAGTAGCACTCACCTTTTTCTTCTCCATGTTGCGGGCCTTCTTGTCAATGACACACAGCACCTGCTTCAACACTTCGCACTGTCCACCGAGTGCAAAATTGCCCATTGACCCTGGAGCGGATCCCACATCTGGGCTGACAGACTGCATTGTCCCATTTGCATTCATCACTGAGGGCATCTAAAAAATTAAAGTGTGAAAGGTAAACTTCTGGTGGTAATAAAGAGATACCTTCACCATTATGAAAATTATATAGATTCATAAACAAAGGATTAATTATAAATGGCTGTCATCAGCATGAGTTCAAACCTTTCAAAACTATCATTGGACAGACTCTATTAAAGTGATGTGATGACTATTGAGGACAGTGTCATGGGATTAGGGCTGCAGCTATCGATTATTTTCATTATTGATTAACCTGCCAATTATTTTATTAGTTATATTAATCATTTGGTCTATAAAGTAGAAATGCACCAATTGGACACTCCAGATCGGTATCAGTGCAAATACTTTGTCAATGTCATTATACATTACATTAATTTAGCCATGGCAGGCCCCCCGACTCAGCTTTTAGTGCCACAGCAAGCCCTGGCCTCATGTTACCCGACACAAATATGACTCCAATGAATTTCAAGCCACGAAGTACACAGACTTTTAATTTGGGGAAAAGAAAGCACTGGTATTGGATTGGAATCCGCAGATACCCTGAGCTCAGGTATCAATATTGGTATCAGGAGAGAAAGTTGGATCGGTGCAACCTTACAAAATGGTGAAAAATGTCCATCACAATTTCCCAAAGCAAGATAAGAAAATTGCTTGTTTATCTAAACAAGGTATGAATTTACTTAGAAAACTATGCAAACCAGCAAATATTCACATTCAAGAAGGGGGATCCTGTTAAATGTTGGAATTTAGCTTAAACAATGACCTTGATTATTATAACTGTTTACCAAAATTGTTGCTGATTCATTTTCTGTCAGTAGCGTCATCGATTAATCAACTAACCGTGTCAGCAGGTTATATATCGTCAGCTAGCATTATACAGGGGGCCTAGATAAATAGATTGACAGATTGATTTATGTCCCAGGAATCAAATGTCACAGAGAAATTAACTAACGTTATGCATTTTCAAATATTAATAAAAAAAATGGTAACGTTAATATGATTAACATCTGGAATAACGAAAGAGGTCAACGCGGTTACGGTGGGATTTAATAGCACAAGGAAAACAGTAACATCTATCCACTGCCGGAGATGCATTATCAATGTAATCTAACGATTTGGTGTAAACGACATATAAACATTAAGCATAGCTTCGTAACAAAATAAGTGTAACGTTACCATTCAAACTAACGTTACATTTACATCCCAAAACCATTCATCATAGCAAGTGGCTAACTTCAGTCCAAACTGAGTAAACTGGAGGGAGGACGTTTTTGAACCCTGTGTTTCTCCATATCAAAATCTTTTCTCTATAACTTCGCCTACAAAGCTGTAGCTGTACGCTACCCGACGTGTGGCCCCAGAGGTAGCCTCGTAGTGCGGTCGGCTCGCCGGTGTTGTCGCCGAGGTTGGGTAAAATGGCCCTGGCCGCACAACCGTTAGCACCGAACATTCCCTTAGCATCCACACGCACTGCTAGCTCGGTTGTCTGGTAGCTACAGCGACGCGTGCTAAGCAGCACCCGGCCGGGAGCCTCGTTACCTTGGTAGCGCGACTCCTGATTCACCCACCTTGATGTTATTTTTCCACTGGGGAGCTTGCTAGCGAAATGTACGAAACGGCCAAGGTGTTATTATTGTTGTGTTGCTTTATTTTCTCTTTCACTCTACTGTGGGATCCGCCCCGCCGGCCTCACCGACAACTGAGACGGTTCGAAAGACGGAGAAACTCTTTATAAAGGCGAAGGTCCGTTTTCAGCTGTTAAAGATATGCCTGAATAAATAAACTACAAAAACAAACCCTGATAGAGCATACTTTATTAATAACACCACTATAATATATAACACTAAAGTATGAATTAAAATGTTTAATAACTGGTTAATCTTGCTGCAATTAAACTTTATGACGTTGCAATTTGTGGTCAGGCAAAATAGTCTACAGCCTCTTGGCAGAAAATCTGCACAATCATTAGCTTTGATTAGGCTATCCTATCTCTATCCCTATACCATATACAGTATTTCTTTCTGCAGCAGCTGTGCCATCCCGCTGTAAGCAATGTGCTGGTTCACAGCTGTCTCCATACACAATCCATTAGTCATGACAATATATGACTGTACCATCTTTTGCACACCAGTTTGAAGTTGAAGCAAAACATGAAAATGGGCATTTAAATATCAGAAGATGACTGTCACTGGAAAGACCTTCTCAAGTTAAAGTTAAAGTTAAAGTTGCATTTATAAGTGAAGTTTGATTTAGTACTTTGCAAAATATTATGTTGCAAGCTGTAAGACAAACACCTAATTCCAAATACAGAAACTAGACACACTATTAAAACCAAAATGGATATTTAAATATATTTTAAAAATAAAGAAAACATATTACAAATGTCATCCATTAACCAATTATACTACTAATAAAATAAATAATAATATAGTAATAATACTAATAATAAATCAATAATACATTTTAAACAGATTTATTTCGTTTTCTCTGTAGTCCCAATACTATATTGGGCTGGACAAAGCAGTAGGGATCGCACAAAGTGAAAGTCAGAAAGATATAGTGCTGTCTGATTCAGCCTTGTGACCTTAGTTCATTTTTGACGATATTTCAACATTGTCAGAACTTTTAGAAAGCTGTTAGAGGAAAAGCTGGGATCCACTGTCTGTATTGTTTTAGTATTTGGGCGGTTTAAAACATTTATAAAACACATGTTATAAATATGTGCCTTGGAATAAATAACAATGACAACAGAAAACATATCCGTTTTGGCTCTTGAAATAACTGGTTTGCCAGAACAATAACAGGTTAATCATTATGTTCATCAAGAGGAGTAGCCTATTACTGAACACTTCCCGTGTAGTTTGCCCTCGCTGAAATGCATTCATTTAGCCAATTCTTAATCAACACTGAAGTGAGGTTGACCACTGAAAGATTATTATTTCAAAGATGCTAGTTTCTACAGTTCAGAGGGCTAATGTCCTTGAAATACTCCTTGATACCGAGTTTATTAACCTTTTCTGGCCTAGTTTAAAGCCCTAAAATAATGACTCCAGCATGAAAAAGAGTTGTCAAGTTATTTTGTAAATATGACTAGGGATTTCTTTTGCATTGTATTTTCAAGAACATTAGCTCCAACAATATTTTATAGAAATCATGAAGTACAGTATTTCCTAATCTATTGTTCACACTTAAAACTTATCAAACACATATCAGTCAGCCCATTTTACAAACACACATCCATCTGCACCTTATGCATCTCTGTTGTCCTGACTCCAAGGTTGACAAACTCTGCAGTACACTTTTCACACAAGAAAAAAAAGTTCATTTAAAGACACAATTATAATGTTACCCATATTGAGAAGCCATTAAATAATTATATCAAAATATTGGCTCTGTAAGCACTTAAGTAAATGGAAAGTCTCAGATATCATGCTTATGCTGATATCAGCTTCAATACAAAATGATTTGTGTTACTTATCAGTAGGTGGCAGTAAAGCTCAGAAGAATGAAAAACAACAACAACAAAACACTGTCAAAGTAAAACTGTGGTTGGAGAGAAAGTGCAGCTTATTTCTAACCTCTGACTATTCATTTTTAATAAATTGGCTGACAAATGTACTATTCGGCAACATTTATAGCTTACTATACAGATCACATATGTATACACTCACTGAATAAATGCTGAAAAAGTTCCCAACGTAAAACAATTGAATATATCTTTGATTATCTAACTTTTCCAATATCTTTGGGACTGCTAATATGTTTTTCTGTTTTACTTCAGCTTTGAGCACATAGTTTACGTCAGTCTCTAAAGGAGAGCAAACTGACCAGAAGTATCTGAAACCCACTTTCTTTTGTTTTGCCAAATACAGGAAGCAGTTAACATGGCTGCACAGCTTTTTGATTGCACTGTTCCACTGAAAGTGTTTTCTTTTAGGGATAATACTGATTGTGGGAGGATCCCTTGGATAAGTAAAGCTCTCTTTCAACGAGTGACTCATTTCCGCAGCCTGCTGTATTTCAGTCAAACAACAACACAGTCCAACAGCCATTTTCTAAAAGAATTCCAGGGTGGTTCCACATCTGACCTCTGACCTTTACACCTTAACATTTTAAAACGTACTGTATATCTCACAGGTCATACAAACCCTTGTGGGAACAGTGAACAATAAAACATGTCCACCTTTGTACACCTGTAACAGTTTAGGAGGAGGGCTTTGAAACAGTAGCCAATAATCGCTTCATTTCAGATTAGGCAGGAAGTGGTCGGTTTTGCTATTGCTGTTCTAGAGTTTGTGCTATCAAAGAGTCAACAATACGTCCAGAACCCTCGTATTTGAGGAAATGGGCCTGCAAGCCTGTGTCCAGTCCATGATTTATGGATAACCATCTTTGCTCCACTGCTAATTAGGAGATCTATTTAACAGGACAGCTCTAGGGATTTAGCAATATGGGTGGATATTAGTTGCATATCCTGCAACAGCCTTGCTATTTAGTACAGACACTTGTAGGCTAAATTGTAATAAATAAACATTATTTGCTGAATGATGAGAGACAGGACCACCAGCTGTTTAGTATAATTTTACTGCTCGCTCAGTGCTGACACTCATTTTCCAGCTGCCCTCAAATTCCACACTGCTTTCAACTCCATAATGCTCTCTGTACCAAACAGGCAAAACAGGAAGCTGGACATGAGTGTCACCACTTCCCAAAAGGTTGTCTACATTCTTAACTGTTTGCTACCCAAATTCTACCTTAGACAGGAATAAAAGCGGAAAAAAGATTGCCAGTGTAGCCCATAACATAACATGAATGATTAAATAGTCAGAACTCTTATTTAAAAACTTTCAAATTGTGACATGAAGCGTGCCCCTCCTTTCTGGTGACATTTAGGACGCATAAGGACACAGATAAGGGTTTTAGCGCCTAATGCCAACAAGCTAGAGTTTTTATGGTGTGCTGCCTTGTTACTCCTATCATACTGAACCATCTGGAGTTGACCTGTCTATCTTGGAAGCCAGGAGAGGGGTGTCATCATGCATGGTGGTGGTGGGGGGTTGGGGGGTAGGAAGTGAATGCAGTGTGCACCAACCCCCCAGGAAAGCTTCATCTCTGCATGCCAGTTGTACATCCTCTGGGCTTTCTCAGTCAACTCCACAGGAAGTAGCAGATGACTTGGGTGTCATATCAGTACTGACTTTCTCTTCTCTTGTTTGTCTTCTATCATACATTTGTTCTTGAGCATTGCATTTGTGCAACATGACATTTTGGAAGGTTGAGACATCATGGTATCGTCAATGTCTTTTTTCGTTTCAGCTCTTCCATCCCAACAAAACCCAAGAGTGGGGTTAATTATTGTAAAGACGTTTGTGCAAATATAATACATTTGCTGCAGCGAAGCTAACAAGCAGAGAGCCATTTAACATTACCTGACACACAAATCATGGCTAGAATGCCTTGAATAGTGATGAGCCACTTTGTTATTTCCCATTTACAGAGCCAGGGCTGTGTACAAACACCGGATTTTCTTTCAGTACACACTGAACCGAGAGCTAGTGGACCGTGAGGAGAAAAGATGTGTACTGGATTAGAATTGCATGATTGCATGATGTGATACAACAAGGCCAGTGACCCCCACAGACACTGACTTTCATACTACCCCCCCCCCCCCCAATACTACAGTATACACATACTGTAAACATTTGCACATTCCCATGTAAATATTTTGCATGTTGCACAAACTGTCAATTAAATAACAGTCATAATGTTTATATGTATAAAGTAATACATGTCTATTATTTTCTTATAACACTTTTAAATAGTCTTTAATATCTTACTGTCAATTTTATATTTTATATTTACGAGTCTTGACCGGCAGTACTTGCTATTTCTTTATATTTCTACTATGTTTATTGTTTTAGACCAAAATACCAAAGCAAATTCCTTGTATGTGTAAACCGACTTGGCAATAAAGCTGATTCTGATTCTGATTCTGATGTCATCTAAACATCTAACCCTAACCGTGTTGGGGGATTGTCAAGAACTTTTAATATCATTTTTTAAGCCAACATGGATGAGAGGTCCCTAAAGTGCTAATAAAAATGGAAATTTGAAAATCTATATTTCCATGACAACTGGAAAAACTCTTTTGGCTGAGAAAGATTGTATGATATGCTGGAAAGCTCACCATCTGTAACTACCTAAAGGAAGATAAAGGAGGATATTAGGGTTCAAGTGAGTGGTGTTTTTTATTTAATTAAGACTAAGAAAGCCACCATGGCCCTTGCACTGTGGTCTTGTGTTGTTCAAAGACAGTAGGCGAAAATCTTGTGCCAAAAGTGTTTTTCATTTGAAGCTTATGAAGTTAAGAGTTTTATCTCTGTCAGGCTGCTTTGCTTTCTGTGTAGCTGGCACAACACATTGCCATGCTCACCTTGCTCCTGGGCCTTCTCAGCTTGGTATCTATCCAGTGAGCACACAGTCCAACAACTGTCTAGCCCAGGGATGCATTCAGCCTGAATTTTAAGTTTGCCTGCGATCTTCCTTCCATTGCATCTGGCTGAGGAGCTGGCTGCTGGAGTTGAGGTGCTTTATCTCCCTGCCCAGTCCAACTGCTGTCTGTGTCCCTCCCTCCTGCAGGCAGCCCCGAGGCATTGGCAGCAGATAAGAGGAAGAGCCCAAAGCAGCTCTGGTTTGAAAAGGCTGTGAGGACACCAACTATGTAGGATTATCATTGCATTCATTTCTCACAGAGACAACTTTCAAAAGATCTTATTTTGGGATATTTCAGAGCATTAGTCACTCATATTTTCTCCTCCACCAGTTTACAAGTTAGTAGGCCGATTATCCAAGAGCGCTGTAAAGAAGCTCTTGGATTCATTCCCCAGCATAGAGGGGGAAAACTAGAAGAATCATATATATTGAAAAGTGTGCAATTTATCAACTTTGTATATTGACATAACATCTGTATTTTTTATCTTATATGATTTTAACAGTGGAGGAAAGCCACTAAATTTGCTCCTGATCTGTATTATTACATACTTGTACTTAAACTATTTCCCTTTTCCTTACTTTCTCCCTCTGCTCTACCACATCTCAGAGGGAAATATTTTACTTTATGTTACTTCACTACATTCATCTCAAAGATGGAGTAGTTACATGCCAGATTAAGAACAGTCCAAATTTTAGGAGGATGTCAGTGGGCTTTCCTGTTAGTTTTGTTGATGGAAAAGTTATAACTTAATCAATCTTGTTATTGTTAGTAAATGGTCACCATATATAAATCTCAACACGGCTTTTCACAACTCCAACCTGAGCAGGTCTAATCAGCCATGTAACTGCGTACACCGGTGTGGGTATGCAGTGCCTTTAATCTATAATAATACATAATATTTGATTAGTTAATCATATGTTTTGTATGCAAAATCAAACTAACTAATAATTAGAACTGCCAAATTAGGTAAATGAATTGTTATGGAGTAGAAGTATAAAAAAGCAGAAATTGGAAATAGGTAAGGACTACCTCATAATTATACTGAGGCTAACTACAGTATAGGCTACTTGAGTAAATGTAGCCTACTTTGTTACTTTCCACCCCTGTTAATGACTTATAAGCCAGAGAGACTTTTTCACAACTTTTCAACCCAAAAGTTGTTCTAATTAATAGCTTCTAGCGGATCTATAAAGCATAAGTAAATATTGTAGGCCTAATAACCATTAATAAAGCCATGCGTTTCAACTTATAGCCTACATCCTTTATTACAGGTTCTTTATTAGAAGGTGGCACTAGAATTGTTTTCTCAACATAGCCTATTCATCCCTTTTTTCAAAGGGGAAGTAGCTACTGAGAAAATACACGACGCATGTGCTAATTATATCATGCCGCTCGTTATCTTTTGTCCTGTCGGCTCTTTGGTGAAGCAAAGCATATAATGAACTCATTAGTCTCAGTCACGACCGAACTCCAGGCCTGGCAGAGCAGCCTGTGCGGTGTAAAGCTGGCGCTTTAAGACCGATTTCCCCCCATTGTCAAACAGTCGTGAGCAGGAAGAGGGAAGCGAAAGCAGAGACCGAGGCGGCCCGACGTATTTAAACACGATGCTGCCGCACAATAACCGTGACGGCGGCTTCGTACGGAGGCGCGCGTCTGCAGCCCGCTCAGTTAGAAAGGACGCACGGACAGGGAGAGCCTCGCGAGTCACCTCTCCGACCGGATCGGTGCTGTTTTAATTCAAAGAACGGACAGTCATCAAAGTCGCTGCAGGATGATATAGGTTGAGATGGCATGGAAGTGTCACCGCGGCTTCCTGCCTCAGGAAATGATGACAGTGTCCTCCATCATCGCTTAGCTGCTTAGAGCGAAATTGTCTTGTCTTGCGGCCATTTCCACAGGACTCAATTCCCTATTAATTTAACACGCAATCGGGTGTAAGTTGCCCCTTGGAGGCAGTGGGAGCAGGTGCAGCGCGTCTTGGCTTCGATCTTCCCGCAAGCAGCTTCACCGGTAGCCGCTGAGCCGGCTGTGGACTCTGAAACCTCATCTGGATCAGGCTGGACATCGGATTTTAGAAATGTCATCCACTATAGAGAGGAAGACACTGGAAGCCAATGAGTAAGTAGCATAACTGGCATTTATAATATTTCTGATAGCCTGTTAGAAAAGAAAAAGACCTTCATCATTGTGACAGGCAAACTATCTCGCGTGCAATAACTGTAGATGGTTAGCGTGAGGTCCGGAGTGAAAAATGACCACGTTCACGTCCAAGAGCAGATTTTTAAGTGCGTGTAGAAAGGGAGTAAAATAGATCTTGGCAAGAAAAAGTTCCGCGTTTCCCAGAACAAGTGAAGTGTCCTAGCTAAGGTATTTAACTTGCCAATTGTCCAAAATGATTTCACAGTTAGGCTATATAGGCCCGAATATAGGCTCCTGTAAGAAGTCTTTCTCCCATAAAGCAGCCTGCCAGTAGGCCAGTATTAATTACTAAGCGGTGCACCCATACATTATTCAAACCCCACAGAACTTTAGTTTAAATTCTGGTGGAGATCACATGCCAAAAATACCAAATTTGTCAGGTTGAATTCCGGAGAAATGTGTAGAAGATGACGCACAAGACATGCAGAGTATTTACATTTGATGACTGCTGTAGCCACAAAAAAAACTTGAAGGGCTTTTGAATATATTTCACTAACCATCATATAGTTTAAATGAAGAGTTGGAATAAGATTATACAGAATATATAGACTATAGTACCAGTGGACAGTGTGGAATAATTTAATTTTAATAACCTTAAAGCTTTCTACAGGGAAAGAAAAGGAGAAAATGGAATTTAAAGGGGTTAATAAAGTAGCGCTACGCTACTGTATTTAACAATATCCAATGGCTCCCTCAGGTGGACAGCATCAAATTGCAACTGTCCAAGTAATTTAAGATAGACAGATTAAAATCAGTTGACCGACAAACGGCAGTGCAAGATCATTTTGGAAGTCAGTTTATTTTCAATCATATTCTATTGTAGATAACAGGGTCATTTAATATACTTTAGAGATTAAACAACTACTTAATTAATACATTTGTTGACCCCAGAAAATTAATTTGCAACTATTTTGAAAACTCATTAATCGTTTATCTTTTTTTTTTTTCAAGTAAGCCTATAAATGCCAAAAATGGCTGCTTCTCAGTGAGGATTTGCTGCTTTTCTTTTCTATGATGGAGAACACCATAATTTGCTGCAGCAGTAGAATATTTGATTTTCTAACCAGTTATCTTTCTCTCTTGTCTAGGGAGCCCGTGGATGAGGTCCTCCAGATGCCACCATCTCTGCTGACATGTGGTGGGTGTCAGCAGAGCATCGGTGACAGATTCTTCCTGAAAGCCATCGAGCAGTACTGGCATGAGGACTGCCTGAGCTGCGACCTGTGTGGCTGTCGACTCGGGGAGGTAGGCCGCCGGCTCTACTACAAGCTGGGAAGGAAATTATGTCGGAGAGATTACCTCAGGTTGGTGTAATGTCATAACGTCATGATTTAATCAAGCAATTTGTTCATTTGTGCAATCACGAGACACTGGTTAACAGTAAAGTTTCATGAGAGTATCAAAGTGCAAAGGATAAGTCTGATGATATTCTATATGTGTCTTATTGTCATCAAATCCACTAAAAAACCAACAACAAGTATATGCCTCTGTAGCCAAACCCTCATATAGCTTATTCCTTTGTGCTATAGAGCTCCGTTGTTGTCAAGAACTATTGAAAACACATCAGTGAGCCTTTAACTTAAAAACCTTAGTTTATTTTGAGTCAATCCCACATACACTGTTCTGGTGCTGTAAATAGAAACTAGCACACCAACTGTGTGCTGAAAATAGTCCCCAGCAAATCCACTGTTAGCTGGTTTGAGTAATACTTGATAACAGTGCCCAAGCTGCTTTAGGAAAGTATTCAGCCTTTTTTAAATGAAACCATATTCCTGACACGTTTTAAAAGATTTACATCTTCAGGAGAAATGAGCTTGGGCCTGAGTGTCACAGACAGGGTAAAGAGGTTGTAAAATTTTGAGAGATGGACTAACAGATTGTTGGTTCTGGACTTTTTAAGGGGTTTGTTGACAATAACAGAAATATAGAATATTGCCAGCCTTAAACCTTTAAAGAAGTGGTGGAAACATGCAAAATCTCACACATATTTTTGACAAACATCACTTTTTCACATGTTGTATTTTATTGTTTTATATTGTATTGTTATACTTAAAAGGGACATGGGGAAACGGTTTGCCAATGTATCTGGATTTCTATTTTCTCCTTCCTGCTGGACATTTTTTACTTTATAGTCTGTGGGAAAGTGCAGACTGATGAGTAGTGGAGATTCAGGGGCACAAGGGATGCTAGAGTTCGATTCAGGGAGCACATGTTGTTTATGAGTCATGGACAAGCTAGATTACTAACCAGGCAAAGTAGGCAACTGCCATAGGGCCCCTGAAAGTCACACTTTTACCAAATTTCAGTGGGTTTTGGTAGTTTGCAGGAATTTGCCCAACTAAAGTACCAACAAAGGCATTATGCATTATAACTTAATCTTGCGTCTCTTTCTTCTAAAGGGGCTCTGTGTCAAAATGTTTAAGAGATATTATGGTCGATACAGCCGTGGTCAGGGGAAAAGATCCACAGTAGCTATATTTAGACTCAAGGGATTCCATAAAGTTTCATGTTATCAAGAAATGTTTTCCATCTTCCTCTCAGTGTTATGTTCATATCCTCTCATCCACTCAGGCTTTTCGGTCAGGACGGTCTCTGTGCTTCCTGTGAGAAGAGGATTCGAGCATTTGAGATGACGATGCGTGTGCGGGACAAGGTTTACCATCTGGAGTGCTTCAAGTGTGCTGCCTGCCAGAAGCACTTTTGCGTGGGTGACCGCTACCTGCTCATCAACTCAGACATTGTGTGCGAGCAGGACCTCTTTGAGTGGACCAAACTCAACAATAACAACATGGTTTAGCATCACCCTGCCTTTTCTGGCTTTAAAGGGAATGAACCATTGATAAACAGACTTTTTCTAGCCTGTGCAGGCTTTATCATGCATCTGACATTCATATTTAATCATTTTAAAACAAAAGGAGAACCTACATCCATGCATTGCTCCCTGCTGGAGAATAATGAAGACTGCACCAGAAATAACAGAAACCTTTTCATCTAAGGCTTCATCCTTAAATGCAAAACATACTTTAAACACTGAAAATATTTAAACATGCAATAATAGTCGTTTGTTATACACACTGGAATTTTAAAATTTTAGCAATGAACAAAAACAAAATCTTTATCAAGTTTCTTGTAGTCAAACACTGTTGCATCACCTCAGTCTGGTCTGAAATGTTTAATAAGAATTTCGGTAATGTTTTACATTATGTGTCGATAATTCCCTGGGAAGAACAATGTAATTTGGTACTAATCATAGGTAAAACTAAACTGCTCCATTTAAACCCCAGTAAATATTAATTCTTTATTGGAAACTTTAAGTCTCCATATATGTTGAATTGTGTGCTTGTCTGTGGACAAATTTCACATCTTCAGCTTACCTGCTGCACTGACTGAAAGACATGAACACTGTTTTCTATATGAATAGTATAAAATTACATGGTTCAGTCAAGGAAACTTCCCAAGGAAATTAGTGAAAATCTATTTGAAAATTACAGACCTGTAAAATAAAGTGTTACCAGATTTTCACATTATAAATGGAATACAATGCCCATTTTGAAAAGTCCTGAATGACTTTACTGGTTGAACTGGCGGCGCCCTCTAGTGAGCGAGGGAACCCATGCAATACTAATTTTACTGACTTTAGGGATGTTTTTAGTCTCTTTTGTAACTGTTACAACTCTCTGGGCATCCACCCAATACTTTTTGGATATTTACATGTCAAATTTATAAAATAAAATTACAATTTAGATTAACATTGATAGTCTTTGGCTTGCTTGTCTTCCTGGTAGTTAGAAAGAAACCTGAAATCCCATACATTCAAAGGAATAATGTAGAAAAGCCACCAACCCACGAGCTGTGTCCCAAATCCATACAACATACTAATTCAGAGCAGGTTTTAAATATGAAAATAAGCCAGATTTTTGAGTGTGCTGTTGAGGGACAGTAATCTCCCACAGTGCAGTGCAAAAAGAAATTGAGGAGCTTCTCATGACTGGAAAAAAGAATACATCTGATTGTAGATGCTGGTGAAACAGCTCCAGGAACACCTCAAAAAACAAAACAAAAATACTATTACCTTTTTGGAAAAACATTTCAGAATCTCTTTTTGGAGTTTAATTGGCAGTTGTATTAAAAAGTCACAGTTGATTGCTTTTGCACAGCACGCGTATCATTTCCTCTCAGTATAAAGTAAAGTATTGAGATTTCTTGTGCAAAAAACTGCAGAACAACAATATGCTATAAGATTAGCACATGGTATACTACATACAATTAGTATATATGAAATTGGGACACATCTTTGGCCTTTAGAAAAATATTGTGGGTGTGTGTTTAACAGTAGATTCTTATGGTGAAGTCCTCCCTCACATTGTGGTATTTTTTGCATTTCATGAAGCGCTCTATTCTTTATACCTATTTTCAGCCACAAGAGGTCACTAAAAGACTCATAAAGTCCAAGCATCCAATGAATAACAGCTCAATCAGGTATCAGGTTTTTCTTGCCAGGTCAAGGAGAGCTGCTGAATACTACACTGTCAATTATTGCAAATCTATTATGGGATGCAGCTTTTTCTCATAATAATCTCTTCTGGCAGAGAATGAATCCTAGAGAGAGACACAAAAGAAATTGGTGTTAATGAAGTCATGATGTTTTGGGCTGTAATATTCGCTGTCTCTGCCTTTTTATCCTTGCTGTCTGTCTTCAAAGCTGGTGCCCTTCAGAGTGTTTCTTCTTTCTTCTTCATGTCTGCTGTCAACTCACTCTGAACTGGCCACAAGCTGTGCCATCCCACAGCCTCCTGCCACCCCCAGTTATCTTTACAGGCATAACATCAATAATTGAATCCATAAATTGCTCTTGCATGTGAGGTTGGGAACGAAGGCACCTGACCACAGCGTATTAGTGGGTGAGAGAAGCAGCCTAAAGTGACATTAAAAAGTGGGTGAAAAATGTGATCGGGAAACAATTTGCAACAAAGACAAAGGAGAGAGAAAGAGAGGAGAGGAAGGTAAAGGGAGAAGGCAGAGCACAGAAGCTCCAGGATGATGTCTTTAGCTTGGTCTGACAGCAGTTAATTCAAAGACGAGGGAGGAATAAGGGAACAGACAGAGTTAAAAACCCACCCAGGCTGAGATTACGCTTTTGCTGAAAGAGATACCCATGGGGAAACTAATGCGTTTTCCCACAATAGAGATGAGAATATACTGTATAGGCACACAGAGGGATACAGGGCCTTTGCTCATTTGGAGGTCTGCAGATTGAAGAATCGTCAGTGTGGCATTAAGCAATGCTTGAGGAATGGCTGCTTAGAAAAAAATCTACGCGGTGGTCTCGACAACAAATCAGCTCCATATTGAACACCAAGCTTTAGATATGTGTGGATAAATAACATGTTATCTACGTAAATGAATAGAGTACTGGCAACAGCTCAGTAGTCTACAGCATCTACAATGCTGGTGACATAGGACTGTTAACCCTTGTGTTTTGTTCACTTTGGCTTTACTTCGTCGTAGTCTGGGGTCTCGCAAACCTCAAAACTGTGTGTAATAATAATAACAATAGTAATTGCAAAACCAAACATTTTTTTCTTCTGACTGCATTAAAACCCAATATGTAGAAAAGTACAAAAGTGTTAACCCTTCTCTCTGCCACAAATTGGGCTTACACATTTGGAATGAAGGTTATTTAGGCTAAGCATGAACAAATATCTATTCCTTTTTCAAGTAATTTACAGATAAATAAATATAATGCTACCCTACATAGTGATGTTGTTTGAGGTCCATTAACTCTTGTTCCCTGTTTGACTGCTTATGAACAAACTTCAACAACAGATATCCAAACAGACTTGTTTTTAACCCTTATTAGCAATGCTAGCGACACAGCTCTATGGATGGCAATGACAGTGTGTTGGTTGGTTGGTTGGTCCCCCACTTTTGTTCAGACTGAAATATCTCAATAACAGTTAAATGGATTAGGATGAAATTTTGTGCATAAATTCAAGGTCCTCAGAGGATGAATCCTACTCACTTTGGATTGCCATGAACGTTGGTACAGATATCCATGGCGCCCAGAGGATGAACCCTAATGAGTCCTAATGGTGATTCCCCAGATTTTTCCTCCTTCTCCACCAGCAGGTCAAAGTTTTCTCTTATCCTGTGAAATATCTCACCATCTACTTGATGAATTTGCATGGAGTTTTGTGCAGACATTCATAATACTCACTCAGTCTACCTCAGTGCCATCATCAGGTTAAACTTTTAATTTGTCGAATACTTTGGTTTACAACCAAATACCTGCAGAACTAATCACATTCTCATCAGCCTCCGCTGTAGTTCATGTTTACTGCTAATTAGCAAATGTTAGCATGATAACACCCTAAACTGAGATGTGTTAGCATTTAGTTTAAAGCAACACTGGGCCTAGGCACAGCCCTGCAGAGGCTGTGGCTGTGGCATGGCTGTAGTCTTTTGTTTACAGCTGTGGTCTCTTGGACCTCACACAGAAGTAACAGAAGTCATTTTCTGTAGCGGACTTCTGAAACATGTCATAGGTCCAAAATCAGGTTTATAAGCAATTCTCATACAATTAGGAAAATGTCTAAGTATCAAGCTGATAAAACAATGTTAAGTATGTTTGTTGAGCTGTTAAGGGGAGCCAGAGTCTGCAGGACCTGAAACAGAGCTTTAGGGTTAAAGGAGGGTGTTGTACTCTTTATCTGCTTCCTTCTCTTTCTACAGAGAGTTCACTGAGTTTAATGAGACTACAGCTGAGGGGAGGCCAGGTCTCATCTCACGACATTCACACACAACACACCGGTCTACAGAGACCCTCAGCATCGGCCAAGTGGCCTGCGTTCCATCGGCCCGCTCTCCTCTGTTACCCTGCAGGCTGAGCTTTGCCAGAGCACTGCCCTGACTTGCACAGCAGCCTCAGCAGGACTCAATAAAGCCTTGTGCCTCTTGTGTCATCCCTACCAGCTGTACACAAGGCCGGGAGTATAGTGCTGTGTTTGTGTGCCTAGGCTGGCCTGTTTCATCTCCAGTGCCCATGTCACAGCAGTACCGTACGGGTAAATCTAAAAACACCCAGCTGTGTGCATGGAAACCAAGGAGACTTTCTGAGGATGAAACGGCAATGGCTTGCAGATTGTTTTTATCAAACAGCTCGCCCCACTGAAACAACCGCCACACATCGACCTCACTCTGGTGCAGTGTGCAGTGTGAACAGCAGATGGCGGTTCTGGTCCAGGTAGATATTCTTGGGGTAATGCTCAAGAAAAAAAAGGCTGTATGTGTAAAATAGCTGACAGGCAGATTAAGGGAAAGCTGGTCTTCGTATGGTTGCCAGTTCAGGAAAAGATGAATTAGACCTGAATTGAAAGTGACGAGCCATATTCAAAGCACTACAGACATGACAGTGAGAGTTCAACGACACCTACAAAGGAAGATGTGGTTAGACAATTATCTGCAGCACCATGGTAATTAATCACAGTGTGGCCTGTCAATGTCAAACCCATCTGACAAACTGAGTCAAGTGCTATTGATCATGCCCGCCTTGGGTTTCACTTGCACTCACACTTTATCAGATGGGGCTAATTGGGAACATATTCAGTCTGTGGTCCTGAGAGATGTGTCTGTCAGGAGTCACATTCCTGCTCCGATTCTCTGATAGCCCGTAGCGCCTCCAGTCTGGATTGAGGACAGACTGGGGGAGTAGAGTTTGGGGGTTGGGGGTTGTGGGGTACGGCAGAGGTGAATAGGTGAGTAATAAGCGTGCATCCTTTAACTCTCGCTGGGCATGTCCTCTGACTGGATTAAATATGTGCTGAGGATTTATTAGGTAGAAAACCTCTGGGGCCCCAGAAAAACTCCAACACTAAGCTGCTTCTACCTCACTTTTCTCCCTTCTTATATTTTCTCTCTTCCTACCTCACACAATCTCTCTAACCTATTTTCGTCTACCTTCCTATCCATTTTTTCTTGCTCCCTGTATGTTTTTGTACATGTTAGTCTTTCAAGCTTTCCTCCCTTTCACTGTCCTCTCAGCCACCCATGTGTATAGATGTGCGATGTGATGGATTCTGTGATTATTATGATGTATACTGCTTCAGCCTGGATGCCTGCAGGCTTTTATGTCCAACACAGAGGCAAGGGGACTAGAGCACAGTCGTGGAGGAAGTATTCAGATCCTCTACTAACTTGTAGCAATACCACAATGTAAAAATACTCCATTACAAGTAAAAGTCCTGCATTAAAAATGTTACTTAAGTAAAAGTAGGCTACGTAAGTATAATCAGAAAATGACTTAAAGTTTAAAAAATAAAGATACTCAATGCAGAAAAATAGTCCTTGAGTGTTAAACTATTATATATTATATTATTGAATTATTATTACTGATGCATTGATCTATATGTAGCATTTTAAATGCTGTTAGGTAGTTAAATCAATGTAAATGCATCATATTGTATAAGATAAGCAATTGTTTTGTATGTAAAATTTTTATTAGCAAAGTAACTAGTAACTATGTCTGTCAGATAAAAGTAGTGGAATAAAAAGTACAATATTTCTTCCTGAACTGTAGCAGAGTGTAAGTGTAAAGTAGCATGAAATGGGAATACCCAAGAAAAGTACAAATACCAAATAGTAGATTGATACCACTATCATGACTGTACAGTAAATATGAAGCTACTTGAGCAGCCGGTTAGCTTAGCTTATCACAAAGACTGGAAACAAAGGGAAACAGCAAGCCTGGCTACGTCTAAAGGTAAAAACATCCGCCTACCAGCACCTCTAAAACTCACAAAGGTCCTTGTTTGATGTGTACAGTATATAAAAGTGTAGAAATTACAATTCGCCATCTTACAGGGGGTTATGTGGGGCCAGTAACTTCTTGGAGTCTCTGCTGATTGCCCGGCAACCTGGTCCCAGACTGAAAATAGTCCGTGGAAGGCAGATTTTGTTACCATTGGACAGTGCCAGGCTAGCTGTTTACCCACTATGCTAACAGGCTGCTGGCTGTAGCTTCATATTTACTGTACAAACATGAGAGTGGTATCAATCTAACTCTTGGTAAGAAAGCGAATAAACAAAGTTCCCAAGATGTCGAGCTATCCCTTTATGTATAGTACTTGAGAAAATATAGTTTGTCACATTCCTTCCCTGTCAAAGCAGTTTGTCTGTACACATGCATACACTGACATACTTTTGCATTTATCATGGCTGAAATTCCATGGATCGGCAAAAATATGTGATGCAAGTGTAGTAAATCTGCTCTGAGCCAATTTAACGTATGTTTTATACATATGTTTCTTTGGCCATAAGTAATTTCCCCCTAAAATGATCTCCATATGTTGAATATTGTTCCTGGTTTCTGATGAACCAACTACACATCGCACCAGAGATCCTAACCCAAGACCTGCATCAAACATGCTGGGGAGAAAGTGCTGCCTTTGTGGGATGGGTGGGGTGTTAGGTAAACCATTCTATGACATGGCAAGCAGCAATATTGCAGAATAATAAATGTAGCTGCATGTCAAGACCACATAATATGGATTAGAAACTATGGTCATAGGTATTATGTGCTTTATAACTCCAAAACCACTGACTTGTTGTGCTTTCATGGATGAATAGTCAAGAAAATGAACCAACATGACACATGAAACCAATCCTGAGGGTTCAGTATGACTATGAGTGAGTGTATACAGTGTTACAGGTCAAAGGTGAGCTTTTGTCTATGCTGCAAGCAGAGAGAGTGGCTCGTTATAAAGAGTAAACCTGTCCAATAAAGTAGAAAAATGATTTTCATAACTGAGAATCTTAGGTAATGTTTGTGATTTATTCTCTTTCAGCTCTTTCAGTTTTTAACAATTTAGTGATTGATTCCTGTGGTTTCTTTTCATTCAGCCAACTATCTCCATTTTCTCATTAAAACACAACACTATCATGTATATGATATTTTACCCAGACCCATTATTCCAGTGACTGTAAGTGACCTCTTGCACCACACATCATGGGGACCTCATAAGACCTGCTTTATTTAGATGAGCATGAAAAAGGGTTAAGGTTAAATCTAAACCTGACTTCCACCTCCTTCTCATCAGACATCAGTGAAAAGCCAGACCGTTACCAGGAAGCAGACCGTGGCAATGCATTTCTCTTTCAAGCAATCAGTGATGGAAACTCCAATTAAGGTGGTGGAAAGAGGTGGCTACTGCTTTTAAAAAATCAGTGCAGATGTGCAGGTAAGTGACCATGCGTCAAACCTTGGCTACACAGCGGCGGGCTCAGTGCAATTTCCGTCTCTAATTGGACTTCCCACGCAATGCCTGCTTCCAATCATTGCAGAAAGCCAGCACAGGCAGGCACACAGGCAGGACCACAGTTGGACAGGTCATGAAGAACTTCAGGACAGAAAATTGACCGGCAGGCATTATAAATTACACATTTACAGGTTTTGTACGGCTTTTGTCAGTGTTGGAAGAAGTAAAAATACTCCACTAGGTAGAAGTCCTACTTAAAATATTGAATATATGGGGTTTTGGTATGTTGGTCAGACAAAATAAGACATGCAATGATGTCACCCTACGCCCTGGGATATTGTGATGTGGACGATTAATCAAGAAAATAATAGTTAGTTGCAGTCCTAAAGATGATGACATGTTTTATGAGTAAAATCATATTCTGCAAAGTAAGAAGTAACTATAGCTGCTAAATAAAAGTAGTCGAAAATGTAGTGGAGTCGAAGTATAAAGTAGCATACAAAGGAACTCAAGTAAAGTACAAATACTTCAAAAGTTTACGTAAGTACAGTACTTGAGTAAATGTACTTAATTACTTTCCAATACTGGTTTTCTTCTATGAAAGTGAAGTCTATGATTAAAAAGAGACACTTTCCCGAAGAGTTGAAGCACCACAGGGAGTTGCCACCCACCACAATATCTGAGCTTCATCGATTCTCTACACCTGCTGGTCTAAATCTTCCCTTAATGCTTAAATCCTGGCAATGCCATCCTTAGTTAAGATTTTTTCTCTTCCCTTGAATTTCCTCTTTTTCAGAGCTGCCTCACCTGGAACCAATCTGTAACACAATCAAAGTGTCCTAACATGAAAGCTCAGCTCCTTCCTTTGATAGTCCATTTTTCTCCACACTTGTTCTTTCTCTTTTCTCTGGTAGCTCAAGCAGCCATGCATGTCTGGAAAAAATTCAGCTTAAAATAGAGACTCAGTCACAAAGCATTATGCAAATGTCCTTGAAACAATTCACTGGTGCTCTGCCTTTTGCTTTGGCAGACAACAGAATGGGCCCTTTGTCTAAAAATAAGCAGTGCATAATGAAAACTAAGAGCCTCGCTTGTTGAGAAATTGAGAACACTGTTGCAAAGGCCTTGAAAAATTTGAGGTAAAAAAATAGGAGGAACAATTACTTGCACTGGCCATTCAAGTATCATTTACAAGTATAATCTAGTGGCTTCACAAACCAATTGTTCATGTTTGTAGGCAAGAGCCAGTTTTTAATAATAAAGGAAGCGTGAAATGTGGAAAGAAGAGTGTAGCACTACTTTTTTCAAAGCCCATTCTGTTTCCTCGTCATTGGATTGCACTCATCCATCCAAAGCGTTGATTGCAGCTTCTGGATGAGTTGATGCTTACAGTTTGTATGCTGCATGCTCATCAGTCATCCCTCTCAGCTTTAGAGTGTGTGCAGGATCACAGGGTGATTAAACTCTAATAGCAGCCTTTTGAGAAGTCCAGGGGGATTTACTCCTGAGTCAACATGCCAGACCCCATTTCCTCCTTACTCACTGCTGCCTCTCAACACCCAAGCGGCTACAGCCACAGTAGATCTCCACAAGGAACTTGTATAGATTGAGAAAACCTTGGAAATGACCCTGCATAAGGCCTTAGACATACACTGGGAACTATGCCAATAAATGATGAGATTACTCTCAAATATTACGTAATTTACTTTGTTGCAGTATCAACATTTGAAAATGTAACACTAAATACATATGATTAAGATGTTTGTGTTTGATTATCACGATAAATGCAGATACAAAGTCCTGCCAGATCCTGCTGGTAATCCAACAGGAAAAGTGATAATATTTTACGATGCTTGAATAGGCTATATGCAAAAATGTCCCCAATTGAGTTTAAATAATTAGTCAATTAATCAATTAGGTGATCAACACAAAACATTTTTCAAGAAAAACTGATCAAAATTCACCGGTTCCAGCATCTTAAATATGAAGATATGATATGATACTAATATGAATGTGGTTTGCTTTGGGACTGCTGATTAGACCAAACAAGGAAACTAAATACATCAACCGGCGCTATGAAAATTTGTAATGGGCATTTTTGTTATTTTCTGTATCTCTATCGTAACTTCAGAAAAAGTTTGTTCAGTAAAAAAAGAATACTTTCTTTTCGAAAACTTAGAAATTATGAAAACTCTTTTGCTTGTCTGAGTATCTGGATGATGCCTGGTCATTAAGAAATAACTGTTTTGTTTTTCTGTGTAAAACAAGTTATCTGTTTAATCCCCACTTCGATTCAGGAACTACATACAGTTTGGGGTTGGCAGCATGATTTGCTTTTCTTTGGAACATGCCAATGGAAATGTCAATTGCCGGAAGCTGTTATATATTGTATTATTGTGTCATGTAATCCCCATAGGATGGACCATTTTAATGGTATAACATGAAAATCTGAAATTCATTCAATCATTCATTTTCTTATATTTTATAAACCAAATGATTTATTGAGAAAATAATCAGCAGATTAACTGATAATGACAATCATCTCTAACTGAAACCCTAATATAAACCAGATGAGTATGGCCAATTTCTAACTGAATGTATCTAACAGACCCCCCATACATGTACCTCTATAGATCGTGGTATGACACTTGTTACATTCGGAATAGATAAAACTCTTTTAGGAATGGATTAAACAAAGCAAACGTTTTTTGCTAAAAATCTTTGCTAATGTTGATTTGATATTGCAGCAGCCTGTATAGCTGATACATGTAGGAGGGATGCATAGATTAAAAAAGGCGGCTTGATCGTCTTGTTCTTACTGTATTTAATAACAGACAGCGTTTTCTGCTGCTTCAGCCCAGACACATTAAAATTGATAGATTCTTTGTTCTGAAATGCTCTTCTGCAAACCACTGCTGGTCTGAGATGGTGATTGACATCCCGACTAGCGGGATCACTATTCTCTTCTTAACTTTTCTTAGAAAAGTCTCTAACAGGATAATTTATGCTGATCATATCATTATTTGTAAAGTCTGGGCACTAATTGCAAAATTATTGAATTCAATATACTACACTATATTTGAATAACTGTATAACTACATGAAATACATTTTTGGCAAATTTTGTATATATTTGAGACATTTGTAGCCAACTAATCATGTTAATTATACTGTGAGCTGCTATGAATGGGATGTAGTTACAGAAAAATGTCCGTGTTTGATCTAGATTCATGCTGGTGCTTTCCCAAGCTGTTGTCAAAGAAAACTGATTGCAGCCAGAGATTGAGACGCTTGTCATAGTGCTAACATTTCAGACATCTTGTTTTGAAACTTCCCACGAACAACAACACAGCGTCCGTTATCCAGTGTCCAGCGACAACGTATGCTGCTCCTCCATGTGACTTTAATTGAGCGATTAGATGTAATTCAATAAGCAATCGACGGGCAATGCGCGTGAGTTTAGGGCGTAAAGCAAAAGAGCACTGGTGAGTGGAGCCTTTGTCCATGACCCTCCATCATCGCTGCTACCTTTCAGGCTAAATCACGCACCCTGATCGGCCTCTGGCCAGCATCCCTGTGTGGACCCCTCCACTCTAATTGTCTAGACCACCAATTTCAGGAAACCATGCAGTTTACAGGTTTAGTTCCCTGGTTTGCCATGTCTTGTGTTTGCCATGTGAGTCACTATCTTTAGACTGGGATCAACCACACAAAAACATCCCAATTATTATTGTCTGCGAACAGAATTTCCACAAATCCCTTTGCTGTGATACATCAAGTATTGGGAATGTTTGCCATCAGCCAACGCTGATAGGCCAATATTAAGTCAAAAGCCATCACACCAAACACATGGACTTGACTGCTTTCAACAACTGAAAGAAGAAAGCTTCAAATTCAGAAACATCAGTGACACAGGATTGCGAAATGACTCCGAATTGTGACACAACTTATCCTGGCTTGAAATATTACCCCTGCCTGTGGACCCTTTAGCCCCACATTCACGCAGCTGTTTATTGTCAATCTGGTCCAGTTCATGCAAATTTGGCAGGAAATGGCTGGCATTATAATAAAGAAAATGAAAATGCCCTACTCCATAGCTTAACTGTGATGCAGTGAAACTGTTCCATAAATTACTTAAAGTCTGCTAATTCTCAGAGTAAATCAAAGTCCCCAGAGGAGCTGAAGTCTGCAAAATATGGCTCATTACTAAACCAAAGGGACACAAGCCCTTAGTGGGATTAGAAAGTCAAGGCTAGTCATAAAATATAAAAGAAAATGTTACTCTTGAATCCAGGATTGTAGAAATGTCTGAAAATTCTCGCCACTATTTGAGGAGCTGACTTGTGGAAGAAATCTTGGCAAATGTGTGTGTAGACAAGTGTATTATCCAACATGTGTCTTTAATGCTTGGTCAGCCCACTTGCCAACTGTCATATTGTTAAAGATAGACTAAACCCTCTTCGCTTGTGCCAAGAAGGACCATAGATTTACAGCAATACCCTGCAGCACAACAGTGAGAGCAAGAGCAGAGGCCTGCGGGGCAGCCAGAGGCCCTATTCTAAAGTTATATGTTGTAAAGCTTTGTTACTATAATTGTTACAGACTCCTGGATGTAATGATGACTACTGCAGCTGACTCAGATCACATCTGAACCCACAAATCACAGTTAAGTCATATTCACATGCAGCGTGTTTGTATCAGCATAGAAAAGTGGGGCTGCAATTGACGCTCAGATACTGACATCATATCTATGACTGCCATACTCATTTGTAATATCTGATAATACAGTGCGCTGCAAAGCGCATGCGTAGGAATATGGAAGTCCCGCGGTTGAGAAAATGTTGTGTCAAAGGAAAGGACTGTCAGCATGGTAATGCAGTGAGAATCTTATTTTTTATAGCGTACACTTAGAGTGATATTGATTTTTTGAACTATCACTTTAAGGGACTGTGTTTCCCAAATGATTATTAAAACAATATTATTACAGTGATATCACTATGTAGGCATATACACATGAAAATAAATACTAGATAAAACCAGTTAAATGTTATACCCCCCCAATTAAATATTTTGGAAACAATAAATAAATAAATAGTTTGTCAGGCTAATTATTTCTGAAAATGTAAGAAATACACATAGTGACAGGCAAATCACAATAAATAAATAAAATTGAAATAAAAAAAAAACTGATAAGCATACAGTTCTTAGTTTGCTGCACCATATTTTCTCCCTCTTTTTAAAGTAAAAACTAATCATTATTTTTTGTGGATCAAACAGTGGATCAAATGAGATGTAATGTGAAAGGAGTTGCTTGAAGTGATGAATGATGAGCATTATCAACCGGCTCTGCAGTTCGCCTTAACTCTATAGAGGGTTTTAGTGTCTTTCAGCTCAATGTTGTTTTATGGCCCTTAAATTTATTGTTTTGGTTCACTCTCATGGCTCTCAGCAGTTTTCAGTGGAAAAAGTTCACATAAACCCACTGTATACTTACTGGCCAGCACCAAACAGCAGACAGACAAAGTTAATGACAAAGCGAAACATTTAGCAGCTAAAGGGCCAGACTACAAACTGTATTGATTTGCAGTTGTACGACTCTAGGCTTCGGCATTCCAAACGATCTGTTGCAATCTGTTTGCCAACGTGTACCCTTGGGTTCAACCCCAACACATCCCTGATTAACTTATTTTGGGAGATCTGTAATTTCTCCTTGATTGTTTTTCCCCAGACGTTGAAACCACGAGCAAATAGAATAATCAAAGCAACACAAGAGTAAAAGGTGACTCGTTGTTTAAAGTGGCAGTGAACAGATGTGGCATTAGAGAGACTGAGACATGGGCAAGGCTGTGAACTAACATTGTCCTGTGGTGGTTCTGTTGGGGTGAATTGGTCTCTGCAGTCTCCGTTTGTAAGAGGACAAGGCAGTTGTTCAACAAGTGTCCTCCGAAATTCAGTGCAGGGAGCATGACTCTGATTAAGCCCCATGTGAATGAGCTTCTTTCTTGTCTCAATGAGGACATTCCTGACAATTAGGAGGATGAGTACAGCTTTGTTTGTCTCTTGGAACGACCTTCTATGTTGGCTCAGTGACTACCTGGGAGTCTAGATGCACAGGAACCATGTGATCTATCTGCATGCAGCTCTGCAGTGACAGCGTTAACAAGTGGCAGGTGAAGAGCCACCCTTTTTTAAGTAGGGTTACTATTCACAAGAGGGTTACAATGACAGCAAATGCTATTATTGTTCATGTCACTTACAAACGATGAACAGCAAATAAGTGAAAAAGATGACTTTCTGGATTTTTACCTTTAATTTCTTCATGACAAACCAAAGAGCATAAATGGGAATGTCCCTTGGTCAGGATATTTTATGGTGCAACAACAAAACCAAATCCGGATATTGCCTCCTGGGACGCTGAGCATTCAGAAACGGCAAACTCTGGCACTAGAAGCAAAAGAAATAGTGTCAGCAAAGAGAGATAATAAAAGTTGTATGAGGAAGTTTGTGTCTTCAGAGATGGAAAAGGAAAAGAGAAAGAGAGTTCGAGCAAAGAATGGCAAAAAAAGATGAATGCAACTGAATAAAATTTTGTTGTCTGACATAATTATCCCCAAATGTTGGAGCTGAGTTCTTTTTAAGACAAGAATATACTGCTGGTGACCTCGCAGCTTAATCTCCACTTCACTACATGTACATGATAACAGTCCATTCTACCAGCCAAGCAGAAGCCCTCCAGGTCATCTAATTGTCTTTAGACCATAAAAAAGTCCCACATCTCCTGTTTAGCCACGGTAGTGACATGGCTCCAGGGATGGTCAGTCTGTTCGTCCACCACTTTGGTCCAGACTGAAATATCTCAACAAGTATTGGATGGATTGCCATGAAATCATTGTCAGACATTCATATACTGCTCATGATGAAATGTAATAACTTTGGTGATCCTCTGACTTTTCATCTAGCAACATCATCAGGTCAAAATTTTAATTTCTCTAATTTTCTAACCCTAACCCTTTGATTTTTGACTAAATACCTGCAAACTTAATAACATTCCCATCAGCCTCAGCTGTACCTTGTGCTTAGTGCTAATTAGTAAATGTTAGCATGTTAACATGCTAAGACAAGTTGGTGAACTTGGTACAATTATATACATGCTAAACAGCATGTTAACATTGTCATTGTGAGCAGGACTAGTGCTTGATTAGTTGATTTGATGAGTGATTAGTGTTACTTGTTTATTTAAGACACTTTCATTAATGGAAAAATAGGTGTAATAGGTGTTTTGGTTAAAGATGATCAGTAAGGAAACACTGCTGTGTTATAGGGAAAAACATAGAAATGATAACGAGGTGAAAACTGTCTTATTGCAGAGCTGGGAGGAGGTGTAGGTAACCTGCAGTGGGTCACAGTAACGATAACGATCGGGTCAGATGCACTCTATCCTTGTGCCCCCCCTTGAATATGCAGGCTGGGTTAGTCAACCAGTCACCCGCAGTGTCTTCCTGTTCAACCTCCTTTAAAGCGAGCTCTCTATTGGATTAATGTTGGCCTAAGGGTGAGAGTGGGTAGAGGTAACCTGAACAGAGGGGAAATCGGGGTCAGCCAACTGTTTCAATTGAAAGTGGAATTTGGGGCATCTGTGTTTGTTTGTAATTGGGTGTGTTTGGGGCTAACGCTGACATCCTGCAAAGCCTAAGGGGTAGGGCAGAGGTTAGCCGTCGTAGTCCTGGTGTACTCTGTGCTCATGCCTAAAACTGCACATTGACCACTGCTGTTGAACTTTGAGCATCCATACTTTTCAAATGTATCACCATCAGGTTTGGATACAAACGGGATTTTTTTCTGACCTGTGAACCTGCATCTCTCCTCCTCTCATCCCTCGAGCGAGTTATCAGGGTCTGTTGGGTGTGATGATGTCACCACGCCATTGCTGGCAGAGATTAAAGGACCAAACAGGTTTCTGATGACAGCTTCTCTCCTCGCCTCCTTGCAGAGATTTGATTTTCTGTAGCTGTCCTCCAGTTTGCTGAGGACAAACCAGGCTCTTCTCAGCTACTGGCAAGTAAAATGTGGACATCATGCTGCCTGTGCAATATGCTAAAATCACATGACTGTGATTTGAACTCAGATACATATTATTTTCAGCCAATATTAAAATCTCAAACTGTGTTTTGAAGCAAAACACTGACAGCAGATCTCAAGATTTGTTGAAATATTGGTGTGTTGCAAACTCTGACATGGGATAGCACAGAGCTCCAGGAACGGCCTCCTGTGGCCCACCTCTGAAACTCCTGGGGTGAAAGGTTACCACTGTGACAGTGCCGGCTCATCTGAGGGTTTCTCTTTACCCCAAAAGCAAAACACCCGAGGGCAGAATGGTGGGCTTGTCTGGCCACCCCAACACGACTCCCCAGGATCCTGGCAGGGAGGCAGAGAACCCAGGATCAGGGCTCCCCCCTGCACAAATACAGACGGGGTCGTGGGTCATCTGGGGAGCTCACATAAGGCTTTCATCCTAGAGAAGCTCATTTCAGGGGAATGTGGCTCCTTCCCCATCTAGATAGGAGTCCTCCTTGAGCCCTGTGTGGCTGCGCTGAACCCTGGATCGACAGACATGTTCCCTCAGACACGTTTGTTTTGTTTTGGTGTTGCGTCTCTGCACACATTGCCTCGCCTGGTTCAGACACTGCGATGGGAAGATCAGTTTGGGTCAGCACACACATGGTGTTCTGTTACAATCTAAATACGTACTAAAACTGTATCAAATGGACAGATAGTGGAGGCCTGGGTAAAAAAATTATGTTGCCGGATTTGTGGCTATTATCTTGTGTGGTCTTAGGATGACAACAATAGCTGATATACGTACGTACGTAATAAAATTTTGTTCATTTCAGACTTTAGAACACTTAAGCAAAATGACTAACATGTTGTGAGTAAGAGAGACGAAAGCTCGTCTTGGAGTGTAATTCCTTGTGTATTTATTTAGTTCCAAGCCTCCACAAACCCAAGTCAAATGTAATTGGGCAATTACACTGTTTGGATTCAATGCAAGCCGTGTTACGTCTTGGTCATTTTCCCTGCAGAAATACTGTACCAACATGTACACCAAATAGATACTCTTGTTAGGCTCAATTATAATCATTTAGACTTCAGTACATAGATATCCACAGAGGTCTGCCGTTGACAGCAGCTTCTTTTGCAGTGATCTGAAAGGATGTGAGTTTGAAGCGTAATCAGTCCTCCAGGTAATTTGGCCTCATTGAAAAAAAACACAAAAAAGTGGCATGTTCAAGAGTACTTATTGTAAATTAGGGTTAGGGTAAACAATAAACATAAGTACATGGAAATGCAACATGTGCTATTTTCAGACCGGGAGCATTTGACTTGCATTAGGCTGGCCCTAACTATGAGTCTTTGTATGAATTTACTCAGGAGGTGCACTGCAGTAGCTAGAAACCACTGGGAAATTTGCATCTATAAATAGTTTACAAGCATATTTGACTAATAGCAAGATGAGGAAGATATTAGAATACAATAATTTCAGTAGTAGCCTTGAGGTGTATGATGCCTTCATCGTTGCATTTCATGATGGTTTGGGAACAAAGCACATCTGGCTTTTTCCAACAATATCAAAGCTAACGTCAAAATTACAGGATTTTAGTGTAATCTTTGCAGAATGCTTGGCACATGGCACATTTTCTGTCTGCAATCAATTTGCACAGCATTAACAGAGAGACTCATTAGCTTCATTATCTCCCGTGTTCATTTTCAACGACTGATCTTCCGCAAACTCAGTGCGAAAATACCCTCTAGCTGCCATCAAAAAGTGCTCACTATAATTTAACCCTAGATGTTTCTTCAAATTACAGAAATGATCAATTCCTTATCTAAACAGTTGCTGATTCAGTCGACTATACAACCTAATCGTTTCAGGTCCAACATTATTGA
>CM022474.1:11503070-11696548 GCA_011952105.1 Coreoperca whiteheadi | reverse complement strand
GCCAGGTGTGTCTGAGGGCATGTGGGCGGGGAACAGGGAGTGCAGGGCAGGCTGTGCGTCCAGCGGGTACGCACGAGAGTAGTGGAATGAAAGGGAAGAACGTTTTTTGCTATAGAATAGTCTGAGTTTTCTTTAAGATGCATAGAATAGTGTAATGGTATTGTCCTGGGTTTGCCTAACTATATAAACTTAATAAGGAAACAATAAACGGGACGATAAGTCCAAACATCTGAATTTAAACATTCTTAGAACACTTTGTTGTAACACACCACACAAAATAAAACCCCTCCCTCCCTCCCCAAACAAAGAAGAGTTGAATCTCACTCAATTATCCCTCGCGGCTCTGTTACAGTCAAGATGGCGGCGAAGATAACAAAAACGGGAATTTATTCATCTTGTGTCGTGCCTAACTTTAGTGGATCATAACATATCGGGTATGGAATTAATCTGCAGATGCTCTGTTTTAAGATGAGACCAAACTTTTCTATGGATGTCAGTTTTTGAGCCACGACAAAGACCAAAATGTGGCCTGCAACAGACTAGGTAAGCCTTGTTTTTGGCCTAGCTGATTGACAGAAATGACTTCTGCTATGTTGTAACGCATATCGTAAAATGGCGAATGCTGCTGAAAAGACGAAAGTCCAAGCTTTATGTAGGCTCAGTCAATAAAAACGTTTTTTCAAAATTTGTGAATCACCGTCCATAAGCATACAGTCATAAACGTACACAAAAATATTAGGCCGATGGGTCCAGTAGTATGCGAGATTTGCTGTGGACAGAGAGACACACACACGCACACACAACCAAAAAACGCACGATACCTCCAGTTTTACGCCTAGCGGAGATAATAATGATTCATTCTAACCTTAATCCTAAACAGCTGGTTCATCATAAATTTCAGCAGGTGAACAATTCAAGTGAATGAGCCCAAAAAGTGACCAAATACTTTCAAAAATGAATACAATTCTTTCTTTTACAATTAAAAATCCATTGCTGCCAGACACTATCATGATCTAGAGCTGCAACTAAAGATTATCTTCCTTATAAATAAAAATGTTCTTAATTAATTGTTTAATCACTTTGCCAATAAAATTTCTTCAATATCTTATTTAGTTTGACCAACAGTCTAAAACCCAAAAATATTCTGTTAACTGCCATATATGACAAAGAACAGCAGTAAATTATCCCATTGGAGCGGCTGTAGCTGGTGAATGTTTGGCATTTTTACTTGAAAAATGACTGAATGACGATAATCAACTGTCAAAACAGATGTCAATGTAAAACTCAACAGGTGGTTTATTATACATTTCAGCAATAGAACACTGTAAGATGATCGACCATCGTATCTGCAGATTATTTTCTCTATTAATTGTTTAATGATTTTACCAATAAAATGTAAGAAAATAAGTCAAATAAATCTTTCCAAATGGCTTGTTTCAGCCGATCAACAGTCCAGAACATTAAGATAATCAGTTTATGATCACATAAGTCAGGGCAAAGCAGAAAATTGTCACAACTGAGAAGCTGGAACTAGAGAATGTGGCGTTTTTACTTGAAAAATGACTAAAACAATTAATCAAAACAGTCGCGGATTAACTTTCTGTCCATCAACTAATCGATTAATTGGCTAATAGTTTCAGCTCTATTATGATATATCTTACAAAAAGGATATAAAAATGGTTCGCTTAGGTGATTTAAGTTTACTATTACTCTCTACAGCCTCACTCCAATGTATCTATATTCACTGACTCCAGAGGGCCTGTGTCGGCTGTTGCAGCGATGATGGATGGAGGTGTGCTCCTGTGTGTCTACCACTCGTGGGTTAACTGTCTGTGGCTAAACCAGATATAGAGCTGAGAGATGAAGGCAGCACAGAATCCCCTCTGTCTGCCCCTGCTCGGTCCTGTTTATTGAATTATACATCAGTACAACCGCTGCCTCTTTTTTCTCTCCCCTCATCTCTTCTTAATTTGATCAGAGAATCTGCTGATGCAGTGTGTGCCCGGCTCATGTGAAACCAATTTAATGCTACACATAAAAATCTGGTATCTCTTTAAGTCTCTCTCACAAACACACACACATATATATATATATATATATACATACATACATACATAGGGTGTGGTGTCTGCCATTTGTCAGAGCTGCTGAGACCCTCTAGTGATAATCTGCCTATAAATCTCAGCAGGGAACCCCACCTGATCACTTGTCCACAGGTGAGAGAGAGAGAGAGAGAGAGAGGGATTTCTCTAATTCAGCTGGATGCCAAAGCAGTACAGAACAATGTGGCAAATATTGTGAGTAGAGCCATGTTTACAAAAATGTCTGTGGTTTAAAGGATTGTGTATTTATATCACATGCAGATAAATGCTGTGGCAACATCGTCTTGTTGCCATGGCAATGGATCAACAGTTATTGTGGGTGGAACCTGCTATTCCCAAGCTAAGATGAGAGATGTTAACTGTGGTGCAACCCATGCTCATCTTATTAACATGAGAAGTTCTGTAACGTTACACAAACAAAAAGCACAATCAATCCAGCGATTCACATCCACTATCAGAACAGCAGTCACACCTGTGTGCTAATGAGTCAGTGTCTACACTGGTGGGGACAAGATTCGTGCAAAGGCGATTTCACTGAGATGGGAGACATTTCCAAAGTTCTGTGCAAAAATGCATTTTAGCCAAGTTTAGCCAAAGCTAATATGAGGCTTCACCTGTCTCTTCTTATCTTCCAGTGTTGTTAGTGTGAAATTCCCGCTTTGTGTTAGCCTACTATCCCTCCACCATGGCTCAGTAAGGAAACACTGTCCACAGACACACAAAGCTGGAGTTTTACATTAAAAAGACTAACTTTGGAAGATACCCGGTTGATTTGCTGAAGCCTCATATTAGCTTCAGAATACATTATTGCACAGAACAAGGACTTATTTGAATGGGACTTCTGCATTACCTCAGCAGGGTTGACAACGCAGAGTCTTCTGGCAAAAAAGTTAAACCGGGCTTAACTTTTGCCACAAAGCAATTCAGCATCATCTGGCAAGAAGTTTTGCCAGACCGCAAAACTTTTGCCAGACCGCTACTCTTCTCCATCTACATGACATCCCTCGGCTCGGTTATTCAGAAGCATGGCTTTTCCTATCACTGCTGTGTGGATGACACCCAGCTCCACTTGTCATTTCAACCTGATGATGATTGAACTGTCTCTGCTCGCATCTCGGCATGCCTGAGTGACAGCTCGCTTTGGACGAAGGACCATCACCTGCGGCTGAACCTCGACAAAACGGAACTGCTTGTGATCCCGGCCAACCCAAAGACTCACCACAGCCTCTCCATTCAACTAGGCTCATCGACCGTTTCACCGTCCAGCAAGGCCAGAAATCTGGGGGTGGAAATTGGCGATCAGCTAAACTTCAAAAGCCATGTTGCCAGCACCACCCGGTCCTGTAGATTCATCCTCTACAACATCAGGAAAATCAGACCTTTCCTATCTGAGCAGTCTACACAAGTCCTAGTCCAGGCTCTTGTCTTGTCCGAACTGGACTATTGCACCGCTCTACTGGCTGGACTTCCTGCTTACACAACCAAACCTCTGCAGATGATCCAGAACGTGGCAGCAAGAGTGAACCGAAGAGAGCGCACGTAACTCCTCTCTTCATCAGGTCACACTGGCTCCCTGCTGCGATGCTCTTGGCCTACAACAAGACCACCACTGGTTCTGCACCATCATATCTTCGCTTGCTAATAGAGACCTATGTTCCCGCCAGATCCCTGCGCTCTGCAACCGAACAACGTCTGGTGGTACCATGCCAAAAAGGAAAAAAATCACTTTCGCGCACCTTCTCTGGATCCGTTCCACACTGGTGGAATGATTTGCCTTCTCATACAAGATCAGCAGATTCTGTAACCACCTTTAAAAAGCACCTGAAAACGCATCTCTACCTCTGACCGTCACTATATTCTTCTTCCTTTCTATCTCTTTTCATATAAAAAAAAAACTTCCTATCCTTAGCTTTGTATACTGTGCTGGGCTTTAACAGAATAGTTTCTGGTGCACTTATGCTTTTTGTTACCTTGTGTTGTTATATTGCTTCCATTGTCTTCCTCATAGGTAAGTCGCTTTGGATAAAAGCGTCTGCTAAATGACTAAATGTAAATGTAAACGTAAGTTTTGTTGACCAATCAAATACAGCCAAGTGCACATTTCTGGTGGATTATTCTGCAACATGAATATTGCATTTTTACCTCGCAATTTTTGTGACAAAAGATAACATGAATGACTCTGTAATAACTAAATAGAGTTTTGAGAATTGTGTCTCATATATTATAAACCACTGTTTGGTTTTTCAGCCTTCAGACTCATAGACTACTACTAAAATGGGCCTTTCTGGATTATTTATTTGTTTGTCTCACCAATGCTGCATTGTTTTAACACAGGATGCTTTTCTGTCTGAACAGGCAATCAGCAATCTCTTCACAACCAGTTTAGAGAGCAGGAATAATTACAGCAATCAAAACTTGTGTCAATGTACATATGGGCATGTGACTGTTGTTTTAAGACAGACTTGAAAAAATGTTAAACTATCCTTTAACGTAACCCGCAGCCTCAGGAGAGAGAGAGACTAAAGGGAAAGGACACTGCTACAACACAGATTACTGCAGCCATGCATACAGGAGACAACACACAGAGAAATACCAAAGAAAAAATACCAAAGCAAATTCCTCGAATGAGTAAACCTTCTTTGCAATAAAGCTGATTCTGATTCAGAAATGTCGCCCCAAAATAGACTTTGGGACAAACGACAGAGTGAGATCTGATCTGCAGCAGTGATGTGACAGGGGAGGCTCAGCTGGTTTATGAATTCCCAACATTCCTATAATTAATCTATGAGCAAACTGGGCATTGCAGGAAACAGGTTCAAGTCCAACTCCAGTTTCAATTAACTGTGTTGTTGCTCTTTCTACTACTGACTTTGATCAACATCGTTCTAGAAAGTTGCGTGTGTTGTTATTCAATTTTTTTTTTTACAAAAATGCTACGTCAACATTTCTGTATACATTTAAAACAATATTCCCATTTAAGAGCATGACAACAACATATAGCCTATATATTTCCCGTCTCCCATGCCTGACCTTTCCCATAGCCAAACTGAACATGGCATTGCTGAGACATAAAATCTAACCTAAAGCACTCTCTCCAGCCCATTAGCCACACCGCCACGCCTCTCATACGAGAAACTGATTTCAGGGACCCTGCTGCTGATACACAGGATGCCTGTGCCAACATAAACCCCAGAGGCTCTGAGCTGCTGCATCAGTGGAGAGCCCGTCCCCTCAGCAGTGAATACCTGGACATGATTCCTGCTGGAAGTTAAACAGACAAGTCGCCATTTGGTGCAAACCTTTCGGAGAGAATGCCACGCATGAGGGATGTAGATCTGTGACAGCTGAGACTTTAGCCTGTAGCAGTGGAGTGGTTTATATTAAGGGAGGCCTGTATATAAACTGCACTCAAAGTCTGTCATTCATGATTGTTTAGCTGTGTGACAACCTTTGACTTGTAATTTCTAGGTTCTTTATCATGACACTATTATCCTAAAATGTTTGAATCAGCTTTTCCTGCAGGATAGTTAACAGTGAAAAGGAAACAATGGTGGAAAGAAAAAGAAATGCTACCAAACATACATCTTCAAATTCTTAGTCCCCCCTGTATTTCTTATATTTGAAACAAAACTGTGTGCATATACATGCCTGTGTATATTCTCTCTTTTTTACATGCCCGTACTGCCCTGTGCACACAACAGCGAAATTGAGTGCAAATAAATGTCAGAATTTCTACACCAAAATGTTTGATAAAACTGTGAAATCTGATTTCATTTTAATGATAAAAAAGAAACTACCTGAATAAGTCTTACAACACTAAGAGAGAGTATTTATAAGTCAAAAGGTAATATCAATTTCCCGGTTTAGCAAACAAATAGAAATGTTTAACCTAATTCCTTTGAAAACAGTGTAAAATGTACAGATTAACTAGAGACTGGCACAGAAAGCCTCTTTGTGCCAATCACACATTAATAACGATATTCATATACAGGTAAATGCTGATAATGCAGTCAATGTCAAACTGCTTTCTGATCCTTGTTGATTCATGTGATCTGAGATCTCTTATCCACAGAGACATGAACACAGAAAATCGACTGAAACAAAGTGCAGCCCTGAGCGTGAAAAATAAAATGAGAATAGGTCTAACTTCTCCTAAAAGCCGCAACATAAAAAATAACTAAATGACAAAAAAAGAAATGTTGGGCTGTGCAGCCAAAGTTAAACTCATTAAGTTATATTGCAAATACCTCTTCACAGGAGACAATATAACCAAAAGTCTCGTTAACAAATACCTGCACAGCCAGAGAGGTGCCGGTGGTGAACAAGACTACACCGAAGAGACTGCACGTGCACTGGACCCAAACCAGTAAATTGGTATTTTTACAACTGAGCAATTTAATTTTCATTTTTTTAAATGTGACCTCCTTACAGCAAGAAACGTCATAGACGCTAAAACATTATTGCTCTTGGGAAGGCCTTTGGATTAGATGAGTGGAAGTAAAAAAAAAAAATAAAAACGGCCAGCAGCTTAAAATAGAGTTTGGGATTTTCACAGTTGTATCATGTTTATCTTTTATTTTTGAAGAAGTGTAACCCTCCTCCTGGATGGGTTGGACTGCAGACGTCATGTTGTCTAACAGCGACAAGACACGAGTTATGTCTCGAGTCATAATGAATGTGTTAATTATGCCGGGAAATAAGAAAGAGACAGAAGGGAGGCTGAACTTCACTGAATGAATCTGCATTCAGAGCTGACAGCCGCAATTCAAAGACTGTGAAGAAATATTTCGTTTCCTCACCTTCAAATAAAATTCAGGAAAGGCAATTTTCAAGGATACTTAGCCTACTACTACTACTGCTATTACTACTACTACTAATAACAATATAATAATAACAATATGTTTGGTCCTTAATTATTAAGATTAATTATATAGTCTAACTATAAAATATTGCTTTGTATAGGCGACTAATCAAACACTTTTTGCTGTGTCAAATTTGAGAGGATATAATTTCCTCATTCACTGAAATTGATGTAACCATTACCTACAAATCTCTAGAATGGCTTCAAGAGACTTCAACTTACCCACTTTGACTACCGACAGGCATAAAGGCCAATCTTGTTTCCTTAAAACACGCTTTAACCGCTTGAATTCGGGATTTTATAGGCAACAAAAGGCGAATTGCTTGCGCGGTGTAGTTTTACCAAATTGTCGTAGCGCACGAAGCCAAGTGTTTCAGTGAGTACCACAGGCTTTATAGTTTATAAAGACATTCATATTAATAAGTATAGCCCATTTTGAAATCGCAGGGCTGAAAGTTGTTAGCGATGATGGGCTCTAATTCTGCATCACTTTAAAGTGGATATATCCGCAGTGACAGACTCGGACTTCTCTCCTAAGGTCCTGGTCAAACGGTTAATGTTGTTTGGTTTAACCTGTGTCTCTAAAACAAATACACAGGAAACAATTATATAATATTTAAGCTTTACATCGGTTGACGTTGGGCACTATTATTCACAAATTCCTGGCTTGATCCTTTCATTTGGGCTACACTTCAAAAGAAAGGTCCTCTTTCTGCATGTAGGAGTCAACGAAAACACAAATTTAATTTCCCACAATCGCCCATTAATAACCAAGTGTGGCTCCGCGGGACAGAGATGGAAACAACGCTTTTTTTTTAATGCTTTAAAGTTTGATATAAAAAAAAACAAGTCAGAGGTTAGGGTGTTCGGCCAGGCAACTACAGGAATCAAAGGCGTTATATTACTCCTCTAATTACATTAATGTCATGTGTTGTGTCTCCCGCGTGTTTAAAAAAGAAGAAGAAAGCTTCGCCCCTTCTGAGCTTGACCTCCCATCCCTACTGGCTGCATATAGCGCAGGCTGAAGCTCGGTGTGGGCCTGCTTCAGATGTGTGTGGAGCCTGAAGGTCGGAGTGCTGCGTCTGCCTGAGTGTGTGTGAGTGTGTGCGCGCGCGCGTGTGTGTGTGTGTGTGTCAGATACACTGTAGGCTACTGAAGCGGCATCAGCTTGAGCAAGGCATTTCTCTTTACCCCGGCAAACCTTCAGGGGGCTTTTAGCATTTGTTCAGTCTGCAGTCTCTGGAAAACATCTGATTCATTTTTTAACCAGCCCCAGATGCGGCAGTGTGAGAGTGTGTTTGCGTGAGCACGTCAGTGTGAGTTTGTCAGTGCATGAGAATTTGGGGAGAATATCGGCTGTCCACAGAGAAGGGGAGGGAAAGAAGAACCGTGTGGATTTTTTTTTAATATAACTTTTTAGGTATGAACGCGGCGTGCGTCTCATACTGCGATATGACATCGATGGATTCATATTATAGCACGTCTACTGCGCAAGGTAGGGATCACCAGGCGAACCCGTTCAGGACTTTCCCGACCACTGAAACCAAATACAGCCCCACGTTCATTCCGGGTAAAGGGCAGGCTTACGGAGAGAAGTCCCGCAGTCCCTTCCAGCCGGAGTGCCAGTCATTGGATGGCGCTGAGGAGGGCACCTTCAACAAATACCAGCTCTTCATGCAGCGACCGACCTGCAAAACTCCGCCCGAAGGCAGCAAGCTGCACCCGGACAGCGGACTCAACGGGGCGCTCATTCCCTGCTATGGTGAGTGCACATGAGAGAGGCACAAAGCGTAAATATGCGGCAACATATCGGCCCTGAGTGAAACGGAAATGCATGACAGGAGGGGAGTTTTGCGAGCAATAGGCTAATGGGAATTTACCGTAGTGTGTAATACAGCATCTGAAAGTCAGTACTAATCTGTGAGCGAAGAGCGGAAATGAGGAGAGAGTAACCCCGCCAGGACTCCCATCAGATATCCCTTTTTTTTTTTTTTCAAACTGAACAGAACTTTGTATATTTTTTTAAATAAATTCATATTTAATGTAACAGTGTAGTTTCCTATAAAACTGATGTGGGCTATGACGAGAAAAACAATAAAACCTTTATGGAAATCAAACTTTTAGTGCATCATAGGAGGAGAAGTACTGGATTTAAGCATTGATTGCCAAATGAATGGATTTAAAATAGATTTCAGTGAAAGTGGGATTCCCTGCCCTGTAAGTTTGCAGGTGAGCTATAAATGTAGCATTACACATAGCGAATTCTTTCCTTTATAAAGGTGTGTGTGCTTGGACTGAGGGGTGAAAAAGTCATTTTAAACTTGTTTAATGCATGCTTGCCCTTCTGTGTATACTGACCATGTGGTTGTAGGTTTTCTAGTTCTACCACATCACTTCATGTATTATTTAATTCCTGGTCAAGCCGCAGCATCACCGTCACTAATCTCACTGACAGCTGCAGTCTGTTATTGTCTACATACAGTAACATTTTCTTCATTCATAGCCTAAAGGCCTACGCTATAGGCATGTCATGAATTATTTTAATATTCAAATAGGAACTACAAGCCACAGGGCACGCGCGCACACGCGCACAAACGGAAAATCCACGCGCTACGTGGTCAAAATGAAGAAAGTAACATTTTATCTGACTATTTTAAATACCATTTCTAATATGTGGTCCATTATGTTTATCGCAATGTTTATTTTTAGCACAGGTGATTTTGTTTTTGAACGATAAATAACTGATGACAAATACTATTCCATAGCTAGGGAATATAAATGTAGCCTATTAAATGGAGTAGCTCCAGTTATAGGCCAAGACTCAAGTCAATGAAAAATTTAAATATTTAGAGACTGCCTGGACGTCCTGATAAATAGCTGTTCATTTAAATGAAATATTTACAGCTCGTCCGACAATTCGTTGCGCTACAAATGTACCGTTTAAATAAAACAATCCATTTTACTGTCCCTTTTATGAGACGTGTGGGTTTCAAATAAAAAGAGAAAACCCTCTGATTGAGCGGATGAAATGGACTCAACCTAATCTGTGTGACAACAGGTCCACAAGAAAGGCCCGAGAGCCGAAAAAAGAATCCAATACACGTAAAAAATAACGTTGCATAATATATGCACATGGTATGTGTATAGGGGCCTGATATAGCCTATTATAGCCAATAAAACTACATTAAAAATAATGTTTTGCTGAGTTATCAGCGTATAGACTCATCGGCGCCAATATATTTCAGGTCCAGATGTTTATCATGATGGAGATGTTACAGAAGAAAACATCTGTTATGATCATGACTGAAACTGGATTTTGATCGAAAGTTATACAGTGGCCCAAACTTTAAATACAGGCTACGTTTTAATCAGCGAGTCGCGCTGGAAAATAGATCCAGTCACTGAAAAAAAAGCAGTTCAGAAAATCGAGACTAAACGCTGGAAAGCAAATTTTAATACACCAAATGCTGATCTTATGTTGGCAAATGTAAGCTTTAGGTTTAACAAATAAAATTGAACTGCCCTAATTCTGCTCAGTGGGACCAATTACAACTAAAGGCCTGCACTATAACAAACTGTTTTGAGCAGTAGCCAGTACCACACTTTGCCAAAATACATCCATAACGTGCAAAGAAATCTGTTTTCCTGAGAAACAACTGGAGTCACTCTTTATTCTATGCAGATCACTTTTTCTGGAGTCTGAGTGCAAAGCCTCCAAACAGATTCAAGCACCCAGTACTGAACTGAATTGATCTGGCAAGTGCATTGACAGAACCATTTAAACACCATCATTAAGTGCAACATGCCTCCCTTGAGGAGAGCTCTGCAATGTTATTATTGAAAATGTTGCAGCCAGATGAAGGCATCGTGGCTCTGGGGAGGATACTTTGGGGTCTTGCCAAAGCCTCAGGCGTCAACATGCTTGTGCTCTTATGTGTGGTCCTCGATGGGAGATATATTGCTCAAGGCTGATGCTTTATCTCCATCATGATGACAAAAGTCATCTCATACCCAAGGGGAGTTTTCTGTGTGGCAACTTCAGCTACAACTATAATACTGTTTACATGGCAACCCAACATTTTGTATCTGTCACTCAATGTTACATGCAAAACAGTGTTTGGGTACACCCAAATACAACCCCCCCCCCCAAAAAAAAGAGACAAAAATGTCTCACCAGTTAAGCCAGCGCTGTGTAGATATATGCTAAAATTGTAACCATGTTAATACTGACATTTAATAACATGCAGATAAGAGAAGCAAAGGCAAAGATTGGATTCACTGTGTTAATTCTGTTAAAATCTAATGGGAAATATTATTGGCATGTGCTGCATGATGAGTCACACCTAATTTTCTCACTTTTAATTCAAGACACTTCCAAACATTTTGGCAAATTATTTCTTAAAAATCACTTTATTCCAAATTATGATTCAGTTGTAAACAATTATAGAATTTTAGAGCATGAAAGCGATTTAACAATTCTAACTCATACATTTTTGCTGTTTAATCTCTAAAGTCACAAAAAAGTGTTTTGCGTGGATGAAACTTAGATTTAGTCCCAACCAGATTTTTAAATGATGTTCATTAAAAATACAATATTGTCCCTGGAAGAGTGAAAGAACATATTTCTGCACAGTAGTGGCTCAGGTTGGCGGGTTTGTTTCCTTGAGTGCACTTTAATCAGTGAGACTGTCCCACAGCGAGGACAGCGATGGAGCCGTCTACCTGCTCACACAGCGATGAATGACATAAAACCCCTGGAGCTGATCGAGTGCAGAGGAATGCAGGTCAGCGCTGCAGGAGAGGTCCGCATTAATCTAAAGCAGATGTGCATTACTGGCTCCTATACCGTTATTATTTATATTCCCCAAACATCAGATCTCCAAAGCTATGGAGAGTCCCTGAGATGACAAAGTGGGACTGGTTTACATAACCCCGTCTCAACAATACCTTGTACAAATAAACAATGAGTCAGAAATGGACATCAAGATTGGGTAATGATTTGAGAGACTCGGGAGAAATAAGAGGGTTTCTGGGAAGGCCGCACACGTGTGCGAATGACTGTTTACATGCTCGTACTGAACTCTGGTTCTTAAATGCATTGCATTGTCTTACTTCATATTTTTAATTCATTTTCAGTTTTTATCCTTGATACAGATTGATTACTGCAATAGAGAAACCATAACATTTTGTAAACACAAACTTATGATGAAAATATTATCACACTCTCTTTATAAATTTGAGCGAATGTGAGTGGAGTCAAGGCCAAATCTGAAAAGTAGAAATCATTGTGTTTATAGGCCTGTGGTTGATACTGAGGTTGAGTTCTGCATTGCATTGTAGTGTTTGTGTGGTTCTCACTAAAGGCAGTTTGTGCCTCATCCTCTTTGCTTTTCACAAAAAGCAAATTACACATTTATAACATGCAGCTTTGTCAATCGTCATACTTTCAAACAACCCCTCCTCCCTTCAGCAGGATATCGAAGCATCCTGTGATATGTAAAACATTTTTCTCAGCGTATGAAAACCAAAACAAGACCCCAAAAAGTCCTGGCAGCGTTTTAAAAGCATCCTGTCAAAATATAGCACACTAAGTACATGTTAAAAGGCTCGGGGAAGTGATGTCACAGGATATGCATGTGCTGATGACTAACACATTGTGGCGATGTTAACAATAAGCAAATGTCAAAATTACACCTGTGATCATGCCAGCGTGAGTCTGTGAACCTGAATAAATTAGAATATATAATGAGAATACTTGAAAGGATGTATTTCTGACTTGTTTAAATGTAATGACATATAAATGTGTGACTCAGGAGGTAAAACAGCAGTACTCTGCCTGCCATTGAATGAAAAGACACATTAGACATTCAACTTTGACAACAGAGTCTTGTGTTTCACAAGATATTATTTTTTATAGTTTGATTGATTATCGATATAAGCTTATTGCCTGACAAGCCACAAAATGTAAAATCAAGAAAGCCAACTATGACTAATGATGGGCATAGAAGAAGAATGATGATCAGTTTTAGACCCATGATTAACAAAAGTTTTTTCTTTTTCTCAGCAGAGAGACACAGCTCATTTTGCTAGTTTGATATATATTTTTAATAAAAGCCAGGGGTGGAAAGTAACCCAAATTATCTTGGAGTGACACTGACCACAAACTTTCTTTATGCTTCTCAATGATTGCAAAGAGGCCAAAATGTGATTCCAATATGATCTAGACAGTTTAAATGTGGTCGTGGAATGAATTCTGCACTACTGGAAGACAGGAAGAGGCTAACAGATGATTTATTACATCATTTATAACCGCATTTAATTTTTTTAATTCCTCATTTTAATTCCTTGTCATTTGATGCTCCTCTTTATACTTCATGTTTATCACCAAACCCAAACTTACTTGTAATACTGATGATACAAAACACAATCACAGCATTAAAAAGATTAGCTGAAAACATTTCCTTCAGCGATTGAGATTGTTATTGCTTTGATTACGGACTGTTTCTCTGCATTGATATATGACAACATTAGGTTGAACATGTACCTTTCATTTAGCCACGCACGCACGCACGCACACACACGCAGACACGCAGACACACACACACACACACACACACACACACCTTTAAAACTTCCTTTAAAAATGAAAGGTTTTTCTTTCCTCCACTATTAACTACATTCCCCCCAATAAAACCCATAAATCCCAAACTATTTTTGCGCTCTTTGATATGAGACAGTGACAGCCACGGCCCAAGGTATTATGACAGTAGTGAGGTCACAATCGTGTCAATTTATCAGGAGCTGAGGCTGAACAGAAAGATTTCTTGGTTTCCCAGGAAATCTGCATTCCTGCATGAGCCGCTGGCATAGATCTCTCCTCAGGAACATCTGGGAGCCTCCCTTCCACTGAGGAAACAACAGTCAACATCAGGTCTTAGGACTGTGCTGTACTGAAAAATTATCTAGCCCAAAGCATGTCTGCCAACCAGCAATGAATGTAAAATTAATAGTCACTGAAGCCAGTGGAATATTGGACTTGATTTGGTCCATATAAGGTGTGATAAGTGGAAAGCCATTGTAGCAGACTGCTGTCAGCTTTGGGTGTTTTGAGAGAACATTTTAAAGCACTCTGTTTAAAAGCATTCCCTTCCCTATTTAGTGTTTGGTCATTAACCCTTCCCCAGGTTACTAATTTATAGTGTTTCTTTTATTTGGCTTCACTTGACCCTCCCCGTCCCATTCCATAAAAACTGAGAGGGTGCCCTGTTGCTTTACAACCAGTTAAATTACACTTTGATGTTTTCTCTCTGTTTTCAGCAGTGATTAAATTGCTGACCCTAGTAAACATCTGACCTCAGCTAACTGAAGAGGTCTGCAGCTTGTCATAGAGTAACTCTGGCAAATTGCAGGATCAGCCGGTGATATTGGGTGCATATATATATATATATATATATATATATACACACATGTTGATTACTACTGAAATGAGAACAACACGCAAAAACACATTCCTCCGAATCCCAAAAAAACCTGGAGCCAACGCCGTGGAATCTTGGCTCCCAAAAGAAAGCAGTGTGCAATGGCTATGTTCTCCAGAACAGCATGCAGAAAAGACAGCTCAGCATGCAGGAATACTGGAAGATGTTTGTGGCAAAGGATTTTGTGTGGTTAGCGTGACTGAGAAAAGAGAGATGACTTTGGAGTACTTCACAGAGTAAGATATTGATTAGTGCAGATTCTATTGTAAATTGTGGTGCTATAACTCTGAGAACCTTAATGGAATAGTTTGACATTCAGAGAAATGTGCTTATTCGTTTTCTTGCAGAGAGTTAGATGATATCACTCTCATGTCTCACTCTCAGAAAATTTGAAGCTATAGCCAATAGCCAGTAAGCTTAGCTTAGCACAAAGACTGGAAACAAGAGGAAACGGCTAGCCTCTTTCCAGAGGTAACAGAAATCTGCCTAGGATTACATCTAAAGATCACAAATTAGCATGTGTCTCATTTGTTAAATCTGTACAAAAACCAAAGTGCAAAAATTGCACTTTTATCGGGGGTTATGTGCTAGGTCGGGGCCAGTACCTACCTAGAGTCTGTGCTGGTTGTCTGGCAACTGGCCCCCTTCAAGTAATAATCACATAACCCCCCTATTAAATGGCAAATTGTCATTTTTACACTTAGTGTTTTGTAAAGATTAAAACAATGAAACATAATGTGTTAATTAGTGAAATATAGAGGTGCTATTAGGCGGATTTTGTTACCTTTGGACAGAACCAGGCTAGCAGTTTTCCCTTCTTTTTACCAGATAAGCTAAACAGCTGTTAAAGGTAGCTTTATATTTAACGTGCAGACATGAAAGTGGTATTAATCTTCTCATGCAACGCTCTGTAAGAAAGAAAATAAGTGTATTTCCTAAAATGTAACATTATTCCTTTAAGGTAGAAACATTTTAATTAGTGCAGATTCCACTGTAAATATTAGTGAAATAGGTCTGTATAAGACGGAGAACCTTTCCACCCACTATCTCACAATCCCATCTGCCTTACATGATATATGCCTTGCTCAGGGGCATAAATGCATTTTCTCTCACAGATGCAAATGCCAACAAGGAACCTGAAGTTGAGCTGTCTTACTTCTTAACATTGCAGCCGTGCTCCTGCCCTGGGGTAGATTGAAAATACTGCACGGTTCTTTAGCACAAGAGGCCAGCGCAAGGGTTTGTGATGTCAGAACATCTGCCTGCATGGAGACTATAAGAGGGTCTGACAGGTGGGCCACAGCAATATGAGGTCATGAACTCCAGCTGGGTGAGCTGTGTTGTTCCATTAGCATCTCGGTCGGGGCAAGTCTGAGCCAGAGAGAGGGGGAGGGCTGCTGCAGTATCAAGAGGATGACTATTGACATCTCATTATGGGACACACTAGCCAAAGGCGTACTAATCCATGAAAACAAACATGCATGTTGCAGACAGCCGCCGCCTAGCTTCCTCACTCTAAAACTATTCATCTTACTAACCACTAAAACACTTGGCTCAGAGACTCACCAGTGCCACAAGGTGTCAACTCTCTTTCACTCGTTGCACTGGGTTTCTGAGGGTGACAGGAAGCCATTACTGACATTACTCAACAAAAATGCAAAGTGACTAAGTAAAATGCACGCACATAACTATCAAGTTAATCATCCTAAACTTGTTCTACCCTAAAGACAAATGTTGTTGGGCTAAAGTAATGCTGGTATTGCACAAGACTTACAAGTCTGTTTATGTGGAGGAGACCATTATGCGTTGGTTTTCGGACCAATTCAGTTAGGACAGGGCGCTCCCCGTGCCCATTCACAGGAAAGGCAAACAGAGAGGCTGACAGAGCACACTGTTCTCACAGGCCCGCAACCAGAGACCTTCAGCTTATTTATTCACACGGCTGTTTGTTTGCTGAAGGAGAAGGGACAGCTTTCTTCATCTCCTTAAAGGAAACAAAAAAACTAGCAAGCACTGACTGGAACAGAGCGAGGTCTGTCACAAAATGGATGCTCACAAAATTGAAAGTGACAAACACAATGTTGTTTACATCTGAGGGACAAGGATGTGGGGCAAGCGTGGTCGCCCCCGTACACAAGGCCCACCATACACAGCTCGAGCAGGAGCAGGTTCTGCATGGCTCAGGTTTCAGGTGGCGTGATTGAGAGATGTGAGGTAGAGGGCTTCAAGGGTTTTGTCACAGGTCACGCCAATGTGTAGTGACATACCTTTCAAACAGAAAACGACATTTCTTCAGTGCAACTTTCAGACTTGTTGCATACAGACAAGGCCTTTGAACCTTAAATTAAAACATTGCAGAGGTGATGTAAGCTTTAAGTAAATCCCATCTCATGTGGATGTTGTAAAGTGATGATGAGCAGACACACTTGCCGACTTGAACATGGTTTTATTCATCCCCATTTTAAGGAAAGTATTGCTCTGCTCATATTCCAATTATAGAGTAGTAACAATAATTACAGGACTGTTGTTGACAACGTGTGGTCCTCTTTTTTCAGATTTAAAATGGTCAGAAATTTGATTGTAATAATTTGTTACAAAATAATATTATTACAGTAAAAATACAATTTGTATTATATGTAAAGCCACACTTCAGTAAATTGAGAAGGTATTGTTGATTTTTCATGGTTCATATCAAAATTGTAAGAATGGCGCCTTTCAGCTGAAACCAAAATTACTCAAATGTATTTTATTAGAACCTCAGTGTAACATCTAAACTCTAAACTTTACTTTTAAAAATCCTTGTTTGGTTTTTAACAAGTACTGTGAGGGGTACTCCAGTGATTTAGTGTTGTACCGCCATAAATTTTGAGAGTGCATAAGATACAGTATATTTCAAAAAAGAATGGTACAAATTGATGCAGCAGAGGCCAAGATGTCATGTCTTATTTTTTTTTAGCAAAGGTCAAGCTCCAAAAATACTGGATCCTACATTTCCCATAATGCAAATAGATAGCGTCTTTCATTAGACCCACTCTTTCAAACCCCACACCTTCAGTTTGTAATGCAGGCTTTAGAAATTAGACTTTAGACATTTTTTCAAACATTGGTCCCTCCAGAGCCAAAGAAAACATTATATTATATATTAATTATATTAATTGTTTTTAATGACCAAGTAGTACTACTGACAAGTAAACTGAACGTCATGAGTAAAATTGGTGACGTGCCCCTTTTAAAAACAACAAAATATGATTGATCATATACTTCCAAATTTCTGTGTTTTTCTAAATCTCATACTTACAGGAAAAGACAACAGTGGCCTGACAGAGTCTGAGCTGCCCCAGAGCGTCGACCCTGCTGGGATGGAAGGTAGCTACCTGAACCTAAAGGGGCCTGGCGAGAAGGGGCCGAGCGAGCGGCCGGGCTCGGACCTTTCCAGCCCTCTGGACAAAAGTGAGGCTGAGAGCAACAAAGGAAAGAAGAGACGCAATCGCACCACATTCACCAGCTACCAGCTGGAGGAACTGGAGAAGGTTTTCCAGAAGACACACTACCCAGATGTTTATGCCCGCGAGCAGCTGGCACTGAGGACAGACCTGACGGAGGCTCGAGTACAGGTGAGGACAGGGGAATAACACTAGGTTCCACGTTAAAAACTCCTTACTGCATTGACATGAGCAAAGTCCTCCAAATGAAACAACAAAAAACATAATTTGTCCATGCCCTCTAGAACAACAAATGTTTTCTGATCTGACACCTCTATTGGCAGGAGATCATTTGTCTATGCCTTCCAAAACCGTTACAAATCACTGTTGAAAGATATATCAGTTTTATGATGCGACAACAGTATAGTTAAGGTTTGGTTAGGTTTAGGCCCAAAAACTATTGGGTTAGGTTTAGGGAAATGTTGGGATTTGGGTTAAAGTTACTACTTTGTTAAGGTAAGGGGAGCTTGGTCATCATGGTTACAATAACAAACTCATAGTTTAGGTACGATCGCGATCATACTTAAAAAAAGCATTGACCATTGGTTTGAAACGGGAAACAAATGTTGACCCATCCATAACCTGATTCCCTACTTACGCAGACTTTGTCACTCTATAATGCTGTCACCTCCTTTGCTTTCATCAAAATTACTACGGCCACTAGAGGGCTTTGTCACTTGAACGAAAAATATATGTTGTTTTGAGGGCAATTGCTGTAATGACAGATGCTGTTGTTCCTTCTTGGGAGGACAGTCTCCGTTAGCTGTGATGTGTGACTGCAGTCGTCCATGTTTGCATGCTAATAATCACCCGGGGAACTGACAGAGAGGCCTGGGAGAGTTAAGACTGGCATGTTGACAAAGATTGTTCAGAACAGCAGACAGCAAGGCCTATTGTTCTCCATCTCTCTTTCTTCCTGCCAGTTTTAGATCAGAGTGAGATGGGTGGGTCTAAGGGAATACTCTGCTCTTAGCTCTCACATGCTGCAGGCTCTGCAAAAAGGTCAGAGGCCAAGGGTTTTCTCCACAGCACTACCATGTTCAAACTACTTCACAGCACAACTCTGGAGTCACGGAAGGAAAACACATGGAAAAAAAGAAAAGTCATCAAAGCTATTTGGCACGGATATAAAAAACACTTTGAGATGCCAGTTTCAATTTCCACGCACAGTCCAAGACATAGTCAGGGACAGAGAACCTGGCCTGGTCGTTGTGGTGGTACAGTAAAATAAGTACATTCATGTTGCGTTCACACAGACCCATCTATTCCCCAGATGAATATAATTACCTTCCTCATCTGACAGGCACACAGCAGACTCTATTGAGTCACTGTGAGGTTTGACCCATACTTCTAAAATCAGACCCTAAATATGCACGCAATCAAGACTAAACCCCACAATTTCAACTGAAGGTCCATCAAGACAAAGTCCAGGGGTATCCAATTGTTGAATACCAAGGGGCACTTGAAGCTTGGCAAGTGATCGGAGAATCCTTTTCATCTAAGAAACAACAGCCATTGAAATCCAGAGTACAGATGTTTTCTGCCAAAATGCCAATGTCAAGGTCCTACAGTTTCATCCTCAGTTTGATGATGAATGTCTTCATAAAGTCAGGCTGCAGTTTTCCATAATCACATCTGTGACTTCTGCTGCCACTAGTTTATTTAGTACAATTAGCTCTCAACCTCAGACTTGAACTTCACCACACTGCCTACTTTTTAATGCAGGAGGAGGCTGTGTGTGAGTGACTGCTGAGGCAGTCTATCAATCGCCGCGGTCCTGGATGACAGAGATGAGGTGAGACGGCTGGACTTCAAAGCCGCTTTTGGAGTTGTGCACTCTGCCCTCCCTCTCTCCCTCTTCCTCTCTCTGTGCCTGCTGGCTCTGGAGCATAAATAAAGCTCTTTAATGGCTCTGTAAGCTGCCTTTTGCTGTCAACGTCTTTAGCAATTACTGTATCACTGCCAAGCACTTTGAGCAAGAGCTCTGAGCCACCTTCATTGCAGATGTCTGCTAGATAAAAATAAACAAGAGTAGTAATTGTTTGCAGTTTGTAAATATCCTTTTGGGCTTTATCTATAGGATCACTGTTGATCATTATGAGAAATAATAAAAAATTCTTTGTCTTAGTTGAAATTTGCTTGTGCAAAAACCCCACTGGCTTTCCTTTCTAGTGAGCTTAAAGTGTAGAAGTTAGGGAATAAAAGACACGGAGCAGCAAAGGACACATCTGACTTCATAATGTTCCCGAATGATCTCCCTGCCAAACTATTTGGCTTGGGTCTCATTCCTACTGCCGTTCAAAGGCAAAGCTACGTAGTGTAAACCCTCTCTGAAACATGACACACTCAGTACTCAGAAACCAAGAAAAGGGGCATATATGTGCTCAGATACTGTTTGCGTGTTTATAAAAGTTTCCGGAAAGTGTGCGAGAGCGTCCAGGTTGAAAGAATGCATTTGTTGGTGACTGACTTTGAATTTTGTATATAACATGGTATGTAAATGTGTGTGTTTTCTGTGTGCATCCTGTGTGTGTGTGTGTGTGTGTGTATGCTTGGTCCGCTGTTCTCGTCTGCACGCCTCCAAAAGGTCAGAGGGGTTAGCTGCTGAAAGCCAAGGGCTTAGGCGTCAGGAAATTAAACATGAAATGAAAACAAGCTCCAGTTTGAACATTCTCCCATCTCACTTTCCAATATCCCCACTTCCCCTCGCTGACTTAAAAGGGAGGAGGGAGGAGAGAGACATGGAGAGAGGGGTCGGTGGGGAGGGGAGTGGGAGAGAAGAGGCTGAGCTTTAACAGTGGGGTGGGAGTACGACAAAGAGATTAAGAGAAGAGGAGTAAAGTTAAGTTATCTTGATCCATCACAATTGAGATGACAGCTCGGTAACTGATAAAACTTTTTATTTTTTAAAGTATAGTGGAGCTTTGAAATAGTTGTCTTTGTCTTTTGTACAACATTAACCTTACCTATATGAACCTTAGTCCCAGTTTGTTACCATTACATTCAAGTCACAGAGATAAGCATCTGATTTTCCTTAAAATAAAAACCCAGAAGGTTGTTTAACAGCATTTGCTGCTGTTCTGAAAGCATTTCCAGAATCCTAAAGGACTGTTCTAATGATCTGAATGAAAAAATATTCCATCAGCTACACAACAAAAAAGATATTTTTTACCTTTTTCTGAAGTTGTGACTGTATTTCCCAATCCAGGTGGCCGCAAATGGCATATGTATGTAAAACACAAGCAAAATATTGCTGCATTATTTTGTATGACAATAAAAAATATTGGAAAGAAACAATATATAGGAGATACATAATGTCATTTCTGGCTATTATCTTTGTCTGGATTAGGAAAAAGAAGCGTAACTTGGAAAACTGGTTAAAAAATCTTTTTATCGTGAAGCAGACGGAATAGGCATTCATCCAGATGATTAGAAGAGTCTTTGAGGATTGTTTTTGTTGTTAAATGATCAGATGTTGTTCAAATATTGCCGTGTATTTATTTTTAGGAAAATCAGATGCCTAGCTCTGTGACTATAATAGAATACATGAGAGGCAGAAACCGGGGCTACATTAACCTCTGACAAATCAAACCGTGTCATAACTTTCTAGAAACTAAACTATAAACACAACTTATGCGAACTTTACGCTTATCCATCCAATCAGGGCCTTTTGTGTGGAGGATTATGTTTGGAAATCTGTGGTGTTATGAGCTCACATAACCAAAGAAGAACCAAAGGAAAGACATGACAAACCTTAAACAATAATAGACCCCAAACCCTCAGGGGGAGCATAACATAGACTCCAAGCCCCCCTCCAAACATATGATATAATTCAAAGGGCAACAACCCCTCACCTTGACATTGGGGTTCAGCCACAACCTCAGATATCAGTTTACCACTTCTAATCTCACCAGCTGACCTGAGGAATTTCGGAGTCAGACAACATTTCTTTACGTCAGCTTCTCACAAAAACACAGGCAATGGCTATGTGTGCCACCGGAGACCAAATATGGTCTTCTCTTTTTAAATAAACCAACTAGTTGTTTTATCTAGTCAGAAAAATACAGGGTTGTGTGCATCTTGGGAGCTGTTCTGTGCCACTCCTGTTCTGTAAGAAAACCTCAGTATTGGATAATATCATACACACTTTGCTTTTGTAAAATTCACGTTTGTGCGACATGGCTCATGTTTGTCACTAAACTCTATTGTGTTTAAGTTGACTGAGGGAAATGGTGAGAGAGAGACATGAGGGGGGATTTGAGGAGGTTGACTGAAGGGAAAATGCATGTCAGGGACTGTGAAAACCACAAGCTGATTGGGCTGGGAATCAACCCACAATCCAAGTTCAAACCCCTGTGTCGAAGCAGGATCGCTCTCTCTTTTCTCTTTGAAGAAGTTTCCCTTTCCCTCTTGGGAGGATAAGATTCAGACAACCAACAAATAGATACAGATAAACATGTGGAGACTCCCGGTACCCCCTTTGCTCCTCTATTCTGTTGCATATGTGAGAACGTTTTGTAGAAAAAAGATTAGCAAAAGTTAAAACTGATTATATTAATGAATGGTTAGAAAGGAGAAAATGTGGAGAGTTGTTTATATCAGTAATGTCGTAATTTTGTCTTATTTATTCATTTCCATTAACAGGCAGATATTGTGAATTTCTCTCAGGCTAAAAATGATACTTTTTTGCTCATAACGCTCTTTCTTTCATAACAGTCTTTCACCCTTCAGTCCTGCTTTCCTCCAATCCCTCCCACAGCCAGGGAGAAGTGGGCTAAGTAGCCTGCACTTGGTCTGTCAGCAGGTACTGAAAGTACACCCTTTCTGCAAAGTAGCAGGTCTATCAACGAGGAAAAATTAGAAGAACTTACTTCATACAATACTTAACAAACCCAAAGACGGACAAAGAGTTTCATGGATTGTACAGAGGGATTCCCCACTGTATTCCACTGTGCTGACATGTGGGGGAGAGCACACCTTTCTCAGAGTGATTTATGAATGGCTACAGGCCCAGATGTGGATCTGTCGGCACTGGCAGCCTAAAGGGAGGCAGACGTCTGTGTATCAAAGGGAGGAGCTGAAACGTGCAGCACCAGGGGAGACTCACCATTTTCACATCAATAGCTCCATGTGGACGGCACTTTAAAGACACGTCAAGTCTGAAAAACCTGGGCCTGGACTTTCATGTGCCCCAGAATTTATTTGCTTCACTATCTTCATTTTATATGGTTCAGTTTCTTATTTTGTATTGCTGAGCGGAGAGGATGGCCTCGTTTTCTGCAAAAAAGTACCTGAGTTTGCACATGATATAAGAGCTATAAAAGCTGTGTTTAAAATGATATTCAAGTTTTGTTTGTTGGTGGCTGGTCTGTATTTTGAGGCGCTTTCCTGATGGATTGTTTTCTTTACAGGTGTGGTTCCAGAATCGCAGAGCCAAGTGGAGGAAGAGGGAGCGTTTTGGCCAGATGCAACAGGTCCGGACACACTTCTCTACTGCTTACGAGCTGCCTTTACTGACTCGGCCAGAGAACTATGCACAGGTAAAGGAAACAAGTGGTAGCCCACTCAACTGAATATTACTATGCACAGGTACTCGTGATCTGAGGTATCAGAATCATAAATGGTCCATAAAGGGTGGAAATGATCAAGTAATCAGTAAGGTATGCTATTTAACCTGAAATAACTGATTCTTTTGGCCACTTTGGAAAACAAGTTGTGAACACAGCACTGACATATTATTACCTTTTAAGTTAATATGGCGAATTTGTTAGCAAACAGTTGCTTATCCAGAAGTTGCGTAGCAACATTATCATTATCATTTCATTTTAAGTTGTCTTTCTGGCCACCCGATTTTTCAGCACTGTTTTTGCGTTTTTACCAAGTCCTGAGGGAACTATCTGGTTCTTTAGCTGTTAAATGCTCCACTAAGTTTACCAGGTAGTTTCTAACTTTGTCTGTGGGTCATTTGATGCTGAGCAGGTAGTGTACAGCGGGTTTTTACAGCTTTCTTTTCGCTGAAAACAGCGAGCTGGTGGGGCCAAAAACAACACTGAGAGCGCAGGGAGTGAACCAAAACAGTAAAGTTTTGGGCCGGACAGCTAAACAATGAGCTGAAACTCAGCATAAAGCTCCATAAAGCCACGGAGAGTTGCAGATTCTGGTGAAACTTTTCTGTAGCTTCATCACTAAGAGCGACTGTTTTCACATAATACATTGATAAAAATAGCTATTATAGCCACTTTAAACCATACTCCCTGCTCTTCTCCTCCAGATCCAGAACCCTTCGTGGATTGGGAGCAGCAGTGGAGCATCTCCAGTGCCAGGGTGCGTTGTGCCTTGTGACTCCGTCCCCTCCTGCATGCCGCCTCACCCTCACGGTCCTGGAGGTGTTACTGACTTCCTGGGCGTGCCCAGTCCAGGGAGCAGCCACATGGGACAGACACATATGGGCAGCCTTTTTGGGGGTCCTGGGATGGGTGGCGGCATCAATGGCTATGATCTCAATGTTGATCCAGATCGCAAGTCCTCCAGCATTGCTGCGCTGCGTATGAAGGCCAAGGAACACAGTGCAGCCATCTCTTGGGCTACATGATGTCCCAGCCCAGTTCCACCCTGCCCCCCCATATGGCGCTCTTCTCTGGAGCAGCCATCAGCGAGCGCTGTGTGGGAGGAGGGAGTTTTTTCTGAGAGCACCAATGATAACACAGGTCAAATGAACAGGGAGAGACTGTGGAGATAACAGAGGCCATTACAGTGGCCAACGCAACCATGATAACAACGGTGACTGTGACAATCAGCAGATGCTGAAAGTGAGAGAAATACAGAGGTGTGACTTAGAAGAAGATTTTACTTAGAAGTTGTGGTCATTCTTGATTCCTTGATCTCTCAGGTCTCATTGAAATATGGGGTTTAGTCCCCAATAAACTGGGTATCATTCGTAATTCAGTAATACAAGCAATATAATAAATATGGTTTACAAAATACAGGACTTCAGTGCCAAATTCAGCCATATCATACATTGTTTTAATTTACAGAATTAACCTTGATTCACGTTATTTACTTTCTTCAGCTTATTTTTTTATACCACCCATCGTGCCCCACTCATTTTGTTTGTGTTACTTTAGACTTGTTTCTCATATTGTATAAATGAGTTCAAGTACATATATGAACATTCAGTATTTGCAGTTTAAAAGCCATTTTAAAAAACAAGGCCACTCGATGAGAGTGAGCTCAGAAGCATACTAAGTGCTGAGTTTATTTTTTGTCACTTGCCATTGAAAACCTTCCTTCAAAAGCAAACAATAATTGGTTATGAGAGAAAACATTAATTTTGTCCTAGCCTGCGGTCGGTAGTTTATGTCCCTGCAAAGAAGGACAGAGGTTGAATGCAATAACAGAGTCTAATTGAGCAAGAGCAGACATGGCCTGTGCCAATTTAGTCTGGGAGGAGGGCAGGCATTGGATTGGCAGCAATTTCAAACCAACATGTCATTTCCTCCCCCAGGGGTGCCTCCACAGGTTCCCCTGCTATGCTCAGGCCTCAGGTTACAGGAAACACTGTCTCCACTGGCAGACAAGGTGCAGCAATGCACAGCAGCAGCCTTCAACACCAACTAGCCATGCCAGCTTCAATCAGCAACCAACAGGAATAGACACACTTAATTAGCATCAGTGAGCCGTCCTGCCCTGCGAACACCATAGTAATTCACAGTGTACATGGTGAGGACATACTGCACACACAGTTCCACACGCTGTAATAATCAATTCATTGTTAGACGTGGGCTCAGCATTGATGACTCTTGGATTTGTAGCTTGCTCACAGAATCCGTCACATGCCAGAGACTGCAGGCAAAATCAGTGGCCCCAATCGTCCTGAGGAGCATTCTATAATGTTTAGGTAATGTGATGACATTAGAGCTGGATTGCAGGAATGGGGAGAGTATGTTCAGTGATTGCAGGGGTGTCTCTGTGTGTTACCCCGCCGGAATAAGCTTGTCACCAGAGCTGGGCTGCAGGCTGAGGCTAGAGACAGGCTTCATTAGTCTTTTGGCTGATCTCTCTATGACGCCCATTGGGCTACATATCCGTTTTCTTTCCCCTGTGAGGATGATGGCAAGAGAGTCTGTTTCTGCTCCTCATAGCTGGTTGATCATTGTAACATATGAGTGCCCATTACAGCGCTGCTGCTTGAGAGTAGGACTGCAACTAAATACTATTTTCAGTGTTGATTAATCTGCAGATTATTTTCTCAATTGGACAATTAATCATTTGGTTTATAAAATGTGAGAAAATCACAATTTCTCACAATTACAATCTCCTTAAACCCAACATGACGTCTTCAAATGCATTGTTTTGTTGCCCCAAACCTCAAAATATTCAGTTTGCTAGCACATAAGATAAATAAAAGCAGCAAAGTGAAAGGCTGGAACCAGAGAATATTTGGCATTTTTGCTTATTATTAAATTAATTATTAAATCATTATGAATACAGTTGATCCATCGTTGCAGCTCCACTCGAGAGTTCAGTATCTTGAACAAATTAGATTTTGATTGTAGAAAGAATTACAAAGCTTTTCTTATTTTCCCATAGGAAGTAAAAAACTGAGCAAATTAGGTGACAACATGAGGATTACTTTGACATGTGTGTTCATGCTGTTAATATATTCTACACAGAGGGTTTACTGGCAGTACTCAAACAAGTGCCATCGAATGAAAAGAGAAAGGCCTCTAAAATTGAGCCATGACTCCATTCAATAAAGGAGAACCATTTTGAATTAATATTGGATTTATTGGAGGTGAGGACTAAAAAAAAATGTTATCGTCAAAATTTCAAGATAAAAACAGGACGTGGTCAAAATACATGTATAGATGACTACATCTGTGACTGAATTGACCTACTTTGAGTTGACTGGGTGTTTGTCTTCTCACTGGTCATCCCTCAGTTCTCCACTCCTCTGCAGCTCCGTCCATGTTGATACTACTGAAATAAAGCAATTGAAATCCATAGTTATGTCGTATTGTGTGAATGTGAACAATATAAATGATATTGTTCTTTTGCTTGTACATTTGATTTGCTTATTTGTCAAATAATGGACCACCAGAGATAAACCAATGAAGTTTTGCCAAGAAATGTAAAATTATGTTCTGTGTGTTATACCGAAGAGTTGCTCTGGACTTTTACAGAGGCTGAAATTTCTAATTTTCTTATGGCTTTAAGCAGCTTTTTGTATATTAATCAAGTATTTTTACTTCTGATTGTGACTTTATATAATGTGCCATCGCAATAAGTTATTGCACTTACAGTGTTGGAGAATTCTTTTTTATTTGTTTTACTTCCACTGCGACCGTGGTCTCTTTACTAAAGCCAGAGGTGTGTGGTTTTGTGTCCCAACTAGAGCCTGACCGATACAGGAGTTTTGAGACTAATGCCGATTTTAGTGGGGAAACATTCACTGATTACCGATATGGTGGCTGATATATTGAATTTTTGAGCTGGAATGAAAATAGACCTTTTCTATTTGGGTTGGCACCGATATTCCTATGCGAAGGAACTGGCTGCTTTCTTAAACAAATAACTTTATTAAAGAATATTTAAGTTAAATGTTCTTTAACATGTTAAATAATTTACCATACATTGTTAACCAATTCTAGAAATGAACACTGAGAAACTAATAAATAAAAATAAAATAAATAGCTAAATAAACATCAGCACTGTTCAGTATCAGTCAGTTGCTTAAGTAGCATAAAATGCCATAGAAATACTCAAGTAACGTTAAAATACAAGTAAGTCTAAATTGTACTAAAGTACAGTTACATTAATAAATGTACTTTGTTACATTCCACCACTCCTCTCTACTAAAACCACATATTCTCTAATTTACTCTGTCAAGCTCTGAGATTCATGCTGCAGCTTTGTTCCGATTCTGAACCATTATTTCAATGGGTTGAACTCCAATCAGAAACATTTTTTCTTGCAAATCAAAACATGCCATCTGTAGAAATATTTCGCTGTTAATGCAACGGTCATAAAAATTAAGTCATGGTTCGCTGCTGCCAAGTCAAGAGATTAACAGCCCCTCTGCGATAAACGTTCAGGGGAAACGTTCAACGTATCTGGTGCAAAAACACAGGATCCTGCCGTTATTTATTTACTTTCCAGCATTGCATCTCACCAACTAACGTTAGGTAACAACATAGCATGAAGTCAACACTCAACAGACTCAAACAACCACCACCGCACCGTCGTCTGCTGTGCTGCAGAATTCTGAACGCATGCGCTGAGACTAACCGTTCAATCTGCCATAACTGACAAACTATAGCTAACTCGCTAACACAACAAACAGTTGAGATAAGCCTGAGTGATGTGATGGTTGTCAGGGGCAGTGTTATATTAGGGTTATACGGAAAGGGGAAAATGATGGGTTTATTGTTTATTCAATTTCCAGCAATGTATTTCACAAACTAGTTAGCAGCTTACTGTTTTGACTCCACCACTGTCTACTGTGCTGAGAGTATTGTAGCCATAGAAACGACTCACATTCCCAGCATGCACTGCCTAGTGCTGAAAGCAGTTAAAGTTAGCTGCCTCATAGTCCAAAATGCAAATGTTCCATTTTGTTAGTGTTTGTAATGCGTCTGTTCAGAACATGGTGGTTTATGTTGGTAGTTGTCACTTTTGTGGTTTATGGGTTTAGCCATTAGTGAGGCGGATGTTACATTTCATGAAATCTGCTATATTTCACCATTTTAATTTGAGTTCTTGAGAGCTGTGCCATCTTCTTCATGTTACACTGCTTGCCACTGCAATGACAGCACTCCAACGCATAAACATTATAGCGACCTAATTAATAATTCTTTATCAGCACATTTAACATATACATGGATACCAACATTTCTGCGATAAGCAAATATCAGCCCACCGATAAATCGGTCGGGCCCTAGTCTCAACAGTCCAGAGCTGTCTCCTAAGCCCGTCCACATTTAGCACGATGAACAGCATCGCTGGGCTCTATTTAAAGTGCGGAATATTTGTTTGTACAGAAGTAACTTACGGTTTCTGTTGATGATGACTTTGAAGTGATTTTGAAATAAATGAATCTCCAACAGGTTAAATGAGTTCAGATTGTTTCTTCTTTACGGGCCTTGAAAAACGACTTTCCTCAGTTTATTACTGTAACCGAGGAGGTCCTACATGATCACACTATTGTCTGCCATGTCTGCACTTTAATCAAAATCAATTGACAGTTGTTGGGTTGCATGCTTTTGTTGTCCAGCCACTAGCAATCAAATCTGACTACAGCCACACGTTCTTGTGAGGCAGACTCCCTATATAAAAGACACTCAGTGGTTGCTCACTGCATAGTGAGCAGTAAATTAATATTTCAGACACTTAAGAATCATTGTCATTTTGCATCACTGGCCACACAACTGTAATTTTCACATCTCTAAACTGCAACACATTGCATTCTGGGATTGTTACAGTAGCAAAAAGTAGTGTACATGCCATTAACACTTAGGCAGGATTCTGTGTAATAAACCCTTAAAAACGGAGTTGGCTTCTGGTTTTAGCTTCATATTTAACAAAACAGATATGACAGTGGTATCAGGCTTCTCATCTAACTCTTAAAAAGAAGCTAATAAATTCCCCAAATGTCAAACTATTCCTTTTATAAATAATAACTAAGGATGTTTCCTCCAATTTGCAACTTTGAATGTTGTTTGGTCAGTGGTCATGAATATTATGCTTGAAAGAAAAATCTGAAACCAAGTTTTGAACCACGAACAAAATAAGACCAGTGAATCTACACGGATACTTGCATGCTGATTGGTATTGACATAAAGAGCTTAATACAATAAACATGCATAGGAAAACTATAGAAATACTTTTATGACTGACTCAAGATGAGTGTGTGTGTGGTTGAAGGTGGATGATATGTGATCCCACTGTTTTTCTCACATCAGCAGCTTCCAGATGGGATGCTCTGCCCAAGCCATTAGGCCCGAAGTTAAGCCTAATAGTTTGAACGGGCCTTAAATGCCTCCAGGTGGTCTTTGGCTAACAGTCTAGCTGTGGCTGGGGCGAGAGAAAGCTGTCATGCAATACAGTATGCAACATCGTTTCACACAGATGTTCTTTGTTTTAGCAATACGAGCTCAATCATGCAACAAAACAGTCCTCAGAAAAACATTTATAATCACTTCAAAACTTCTTTCCTACACAACAAAAACTGTCTGTAATCAATCCTCCCTTTATTTAAAACGTTGTGCTGAAGATCATCCACAGAAGGCACAAGCACTTAAGACAACTCTCACGTAAGACAAAGGGAAGCCATGGCCAGGAAAAAAAACCCAAAAGATAACCTGTGCCAATTCACATCTTGCCATCGCTGCGGTCTTTGCCCTACAAAGAAGAGAATGTTGGAGCACTCCCATTTCTGCTCGCTCTCAGCAACAATTGCTGTCTTTTCCACAGTTGTGCAAGCATTTAACTGGAGCACTCTGATCGCACGAGAATGGGAAAACTCAAGAGAAGCCTGCTGTCACCCACTAAAGGACCCAGCTCTAGTCAAGGAACTGGAGATCATCAATAGGACTGCAATGGAAGGAGAGAAGAGGATCTGCTTGTACATGTCAAATGAAATACTTATCATACAATAACCTTTTTTTATGTCCTTCATGGTTGTTAATGGTAATAACAATAAACTTAACTTACATAGAACTCTTCAAAACAACCTTAAAACGTTTTACAGGGCTTTTACAATGTATATTCCATATTTGTCTTATTGTCAACAAGGCAACAATGAGTCATTCCGTCTTTCTTTCCCAACTTTCCCAGACTGACTGCAGCTCTCAACCCCAAGCCCGTTGGATCCTACTGAAGACGTAAATCTTTAAAAACAGCCATGAATGTATACTTTCATTTTTTTTAAAGGCTAAATTATTTCCTAAAACAGCTGTAGTTTTTAGCAAATCTTCCTTTAACAGGAGTAACAGGGACTATTTTCAGCTGCGGATTTGGGGCGCTAGTGATTATTTACAGCAAGATGGTGTAGCCTACAGTATGTGTGATTGACTCAAAATAAACTACACTACTTATATTCATCATAATGATGGCCCACTGATGTGCTTTTATAGGTTTTTGGACAAAAATGGAGGTCTATGGCACAGAGGAATAAGCCATATTACGCTTGAGCTACAGAGACAATACTTGTTAGGACAGATTCAGTGTTGGTTTTGGTCTTTTCATGGGATTTGTGGACAGTGAGAAAGATATAGAATATCACCAGACTTATCCTTTAATAACTGATGATAAATCATCAGTAAGAAGCAATATATATATATATATACACACATACACACTACACACACACACACACACACTGAGCAAATTAAAGGTTTTAGGTCCCTATCATGACCCCACTGAGATCCTCTTACTGTCAAAATCAGAGACCAAAACGACAAAATGGGCTGCTAGTTAAAGAGATATTCCCCCTGCCTCTACACTCCCCTTCTGTCTAAAACACGGGTAGATGACATAAATAAACACTCGCAGAGAGGAAGAAGAGCAGCCCACTGTGCGCCGAACAGCACTCATTAACCCTAATGGGTCACGCTGCTCCAGCCAGGCTCTACTGACACCCTTAATAGAAGCCTGCAAGGTTAAGGGACCATGAAGACCATTAGGGCACTTCAAAGTTTACCCCACTACATTAGGGCCCTGCTGATATGGCAAAGAGGGGACAGATCCAATTCCTCATTCACTACTTTATTTTTCCATTGGTTGGCCTGTCAGTAAGCCTGCTCCATAAACAAGTTGATGCTTGAGCTGCTCATTAAGAGCCATCGTTAGCCAGGCCAAGGCTGTAAATCAGTGCTTATATCAGCTTTCAGGAAAAAAAAAATCTTATAGGTCATATTTTAGAGCTGACACATTGGCTTATCCTTTGGTTTGAAAATAAAGCTGCTGCTTGCACTGTAAATCAAAATTCTCCCCTCACTTTTGTACCAATGAAGTGACACCTATGAACTGTAGAGGACTGGAGCCAAAGGAAAATGACAAGCACACTGACCAGTAAAAAAAGAAAAAAAAAACCTCTCCTAACAGACTCAGACATGTAAATTCACACAGGCCATGTTTTCTGCCATGAAACCAAAGTATACCTCTCTCAAATAACTTCAAGTGACATGTTGTCGTAAATCAAAAGAGCCAGCAGAAGCTTGATATATTGATGCTGTCCTAAGGGACATAAAGGCAGAGCAGTCTCCTGCTGTGGCCATAAGTCAGCACTACAGCCCCTCAGCACGGCTTCGTGGAGAGGAGCAGACGGCTGAAGAAGACGGAACCCAACATACATCACTTTGTCCAGTAAAACGGACCTCATTACAAGTCGAGAATGCCAGCAAACAGCTCACATTTAGCTAAGCTTTTGACACACATAAGAAACCAATCCTTAACAGCCTGAATATACTAGTGATCAAAAAGTAGTGACATCTGGTTTTAGCAGGATTTGCCAACCAAGTAAAGAAGGAAAACAGAAAAACAGCATGAACAAGATACTGGTGCTGTCTGAGCTAAAAATGTGTTTTGACGCAATACTCGCTGTGTAGATACATTTTCCGGATGTAACCCAGACTAACAGAAATAAACCAACCCCAAAATGTGTATTTGCATGTCACCTCCTCTGTGCATCACAGGATCTGACAGGTCATTGTGTCTGCAATAGGAGGTTAAGTGTAGGAGGAGGACTTGGCTTGGAGGTGAGATCCGAGTAGATGTTTACTGAGAGAGGAGCATGGATACCTTACTTCCCTAAGCTCCTTCTAATGGGGTTTCAGGCGCTGGGCCAGCCTTCCCTATCAACATATCTGCAACTCAACAAAATCAGTTTCAACCCTATTGATGCTCATGCTGCCTAGAACATCTGTAGTGGTGTAAATTTGCATATACAGTGGTAATACCAGATCAAAATGTATGTGTTTTCTTATTAGATGATGTATTTGCAAGTAAGAAACAGTGTGGGACTTTTATTAAGGTATGCAGACTAAATGGTCCTCTCCTTCTTCACTTAATATTCAGGTGGCTAAGGATACACTGCATCAAGGCTTGTTTGACAAAACTGTCAATATGAAAACTGTCTGCAGTGCAAAAAGAGGTTGGAAACCCCTGGTGTAAAATACAACCAAACAGTACTGTTGCAATAAGCAGGCAGTGTGCAAGGCTAGAATCAAAACTCACAGCAAGCCCTAAGTGAGTCATCAGAGTGAGCATCTTCCCATGTCTGAGAAGGTATTAGCTTGCTTTGTTAATCTCCTCTCCTCCATTTTCCCATCAGCTGACAGTGGCCACCAAACAGCTGATGGCCTGCCAGCTGCCTGACAGGCATCTCTGTGGTCTGTAACCATGGAGACAGCCTCACAATGGCTCACATCATTCACTGACTCCCACTATTAAAACTCAAGTTTATTAGAGTGTGGAAATGCCTAGTGTGGCTTTCTGACATTCTAACATAAACAGAGAGCGAAAGGATTTAAAGTGGTACTGACACATGGGTGAAGGTTTGGGCAGGCTAAAAAGAGGTGAATGGTGTGGATGTAACCACTGTGTTAGTGGGTTAAATCAGCACTCCTGTATTGTTGTAGAGCAGCAGCACTGTTAAAGTAACAGGCAAATATAAAAGTGCATATTCGCAGAAGCATTAAGTATAAGAATATATTGGCTAAGTTTATAAAAGCAGTTTCCTTTTTGTATTTACTAGACACATATGGTAGAACATAAATAAAATGACTGATAAAACATGCTTCAACTGTACGCTGGCATGCTGTAGCAATGAAATTACTCACCCTGTTGATTCCTCTAGTTTTTTCAACTGCCTGTGCACAACCCTTTAAGATCTAAGAGTCAACACACTGAAATGGGCAGCCTGTCCACTGATTTCCTACTACTCTTCAATTTTGTTATCAGGCTGTGTTTCTAACCCCTTCAACCTCTTTGCTCCAGAGCAGCATTTTGCCTCTCCTCTCGACAACATGCTTCCAATTATGAATCTTGCTAATACGGGGGCGGTGAAGCATCCTTCTGATTTATTGTGCGCTCAAGTCCAGCCTTGTTCAGTGCATTTGCACAAGAGACCCTCCTGCCACAGTGTCAAAGGTCAGACATACAAAACAGTTGACCTCTCGCAGACTCATGTCCACCGGGTCACCCTGGACCCGATTGACAGGCAGAGATGACGGCTCGACAGCGAAGGCCACAGGGTGAGAAAATCTGGTGTGCGATGAGGAGCTAAGCTCTGCATTAGCCTCCAGCTGTGAGGAAACTTTGTAACACAAAAATATATTGGGATAACGGAGAATGTGAAAAAAACTAAGAGATAACTAATGAGGAAAAATGAAGTGACTTCATACAGTCACTATCATTCGGCTGACGGCTGGCTGCTAAACATTACTCTTCTCCTTTGTAACCATGGAGCACTTTGTGGTCTTCTCACATGGGATAGCTTGGGCCATCTATTTGTAGTCCTGTGGACTAAAAACACATGCTCCAAAAGTGAGTCACAGAGCACCAGAGTCCTCTCAAGACAGCGGTGATGCTCTGCCTGAGAAACAACCCATCCCTACAGATTAATTTCCTGGACTTTCCCGCTCACTTCCTGTTTCACACTGGGTCGTGGGCACCACAAAGGCTGCCCAGTCGAGTCTGAGGCCACTGGTTCTGTGGGACAATTCAGCCGTTTAATACCACAACAGTAAGGCTATTACAGTGGGCTGCAGCATTATTTGGTTTACTGTGTGTTATGCATATCAAACTGTGTCTTGAGTGTATTTAGATTCTCACATTTTCACAATGGGCTTTGCGGTCACATCGCAGCAGATGTGAATTGTCTGCCCCCGATATGGTTTCTGTTGAATGTTCCTCGGGGGCTTCTCCAGGCCCTTCAACTCCCCACCGGACCTAACACCTTTCACACTGGATAAACACAACACAAAGGAGAAATGTAAGTTTTATGTTAGAGGGTGGGTTATTTTTTGCAGGAAAAGGGACTCTCTTATTCCGCTGGGAGTCTAACCACTCATAAATCATCAAGCAATGAAAGTTTCCTCTCCAAACAGGGGGCTAAAACAAACTGAACAAGGAGCCCCTCAGCCCCACCCTTTGCTCTCTTCTCCCTTTTTCCTGGAATTTTTATGAGGTTAAGAAGAGATGTAGTGGTGCAAGACAGCAAAGAGGTAAATACTACAACATCAATCCTGACCGCAAACTACAAAAAAAATCAAACATTATTTTAAAGGGATTTTACACAAGTTCCTCTAACAGCAGTAGGGAGACAACAAATCCTACTCCAGTAACTGGTAACATAATGAGAACAACGTTCGTGAATGTATGTTGTTTAGTGTCTGCTCTTCCGTTAAGATTTGTTACTGTAGAGAGGATCAAAAAGCTTTTTCAAGGATGTTCTGGTGGCCACAATTAAGATGGAAAATGCTGACATAAGCAAAGTTTGACCACAGACTGTCAATTCATATCAACAAATTCAAAGCAGAATAAATCCTTTATTTTGGTAAAATAAAAGTGGCTTTTAATGTGTATGATATAACAAACAGAAATAAATCCTCACAGCATGTCAAGACACAACATTTGCATCGGGTTGGTTTTTGCCGATTTTGAGATTCAACTTTTTTTTCAATTTGATTTAAAGGGTCTAACTGCGATTCAAGCGTCATCATCCCAGAGGCAGAAGCAATGGCAGCAGTATGAGCTGCTACAGTATACGTCTGCTATCATGCCACCAGGAGGGTTGCACACCTCAGGCTTGTGTTAATACCACTTGTATGTGATGTGACCGGAGAGCAACCAGCAGGATCAGGAGCTGCTCGTGCTGACCACCAGTAACACTTAGCAGCTGTTAAATACTCAGTGAGATCCTAACCTGAATGCAGACACTTCAAATGGGGGGCTCTGACAGTCCGACTGCTACTGGTGCTTACTTTCTGATCAGCAGGTCAAACACAAAATGTGACTAAAATACCAAAGACACACTGTTTTAATTTGAGCATCCGGGGCCTTATAGTCATGTCAAATTTGCTCCAGTCAACACTTGGGAGTTTGTGGTATAAAAATCTCAGCCCTCTTGAGAGTTGGTGCATTGGAGTTAATGTTTACAGAGTCAGTGCAAGGGCATCATGCAACATATGCATGGTTTAATGTTATATTTGTGTGGCAAGCAGCAAAATCAATTTCTCATTTTTAAGCTATGAACATGAGAATGTACTGTCAGTCCTCATTAAATATTCTACAAAAACACCTTCATATAACAACCGAAAAAACGACCTACATATAAAACATTGATAAATAAATACTTGCTGAAATCCTCAAGTTTACGTCACAAACAGTCTCTATGCTGAGAAGAAAACATACATTTGCAAGCAGTGGATGGAGGAGAAGCATAATGCTACCGCCCCCATGTGGTAATGTAAATTATTGTTGGCTCTTAACATTCAGTGGTGGCTACTGAACACAAAGATGCATACTTGGCTGAATTTATCATCCATCAATTAACATTTTATATTTTAGACATTTGGGGGAGGAAGAATGTACAATAAGTTTAACATTTCAAGTAACCAGCTGTAAATAAGACTATCAGGGGTGTTTTTTTTCCCCTCAGTGAGCAGATAGTAAGCTAATAAATAAGAGCCAGAGAGAAGACACTAATAACAGTAATTGTATGTTTTTGAATAATTTGAAAGAATATGTATTTTTGTGAGATGCTGTACAGGTTTTAGAATTTATGATTCAGTTTGGTTACAATTCCCTGGTTACTGTTTTGTGACCACTCTTGATTGTCCTCGGCATTTATGGCACAAGAAACAGACCTGCTAATTTCTTGTTTTATTTGAGGCGACGGTAATGAGCTCCAGTATATTGTAATGAAGAAGGGAAACTAAAAGAAGCCAGCTGGCCGTTGTTCGGTTCACCTTGAGCTTTACATGTATTCATACATTCCCAAAGTCAAAAACTGTGTTTCTTAATAAGCCTGTTAGGAAAATTGTAATCACATGTTCTGTTGTGTAGACTGTTTGGAATCTTTGAGCTTGAGTTTCGTTAACTTTTATCTTCACTATTTTTTTTAAAAATTGTGTCCAAATATTTAATAGGACAGAACAACAAACATATAAATAATGAGAAACACAATGTACATTATTGATGAGTCTCCGCGTAAAGCACAGTTAATTGTTAGGTTATGTTTGAGGAGGCTGAAATACATCAAAGAAAATCTGTATTTTTGAATTTAACTAATATAGTAAAATATGCACTGCCAAATCATACAAAAGCACAGGACTACAAAAGAAACACTGGACATCTCTGGATGTTATTTAACAGATTATTCACTGTGTTTACACAATCATGGACATATACCCACTAGATAAACATATATTTATGCAAATCATATTACTTTATCCGGGTTTGCAAGAGAAAGTGTAAGATGTTTGTCCATCATATTTTCATTTGCACTCTTTTCATCCAGAAGCTACAGTCTGGGTCAAACCGAACAACACGTTTAGGTTCTTTAGGAAAAAAATGTAGAAGTAATAAGAGCTCCCTGTTATGTACGAACAATGTGATTCCCTTTTAATGTAGAACCAAAATAACAGATGGAATGAAACACTGAACCCTTAAAATGACAATAAATAAATAAATAAATTGACAAAGCAGTATTTGACCTAGTGCGGTTTCACAATGTTACAGTCATCCAAAGCGTTATAAAGTGGCAGTGTTGCTCTTAGAATATTCTAATGTGAGTGCGACAGTTTAAAAAAAAAAGGTTAATTATTTTTAAGTCTAAAATGCCACCCTAGCGGCTTTCCCAGAAATAATAGCAGTGTTTCCCATTCTACCAGTCACCTGCTGGCAAAAACCCCCACAAAAACATAGCTAATGTGTGGTTAGTGAAAAATGTTGTGGATCAAACAATGAGAAGGGAAAGACTTTTTACAGACCCCAGTAAGCCCTTGCAACTTTCTGTTCTGCTATTTCTACAGTGCTGAGCAGCTTGAAGCTGTAGCCTCGCTCTGCTGTGTTTCTAATTTACCCAGAAAGCACTGTAAACAAGTCCATTTGAGATGGCCAAAAATTAGGCAGCTTTTTGCAACTGTTGAACTTAAGATGTCCATCTGAAGACTTACTATTTGTTAGATCTAAGCCAGACTCAGTGTGTGCCTTTGAGAAAGCAACCCTAGAGGGAACTTTCAAGGTGGAAAGAACACCGACAGAGAAACGAGAGAAAACACGCTCCAAAAGAACAGTGTGAGGGAGGTGTGGAGAAAGATGGCAAAAATATCTGCCTAAAAGCAGCCAGGACAAACTATGGAGGGCAACCAGGAAAGAGTGAATGAGTAACACCTGTTCTGCTTGACTGGGGAACCTCAGTCCAGATATGTCAACCCCCCCCAGCTCAGCTTGCCGGCCTAATGGTGCACTTCTCACTTGCTATTTCACTGTTACATTCCAGCCACTTTACTGTAGGTCTGTGTGGCCCAAGTGAGAGCAGAGCTGGGGAGGCAGAGCATCAAACCTTGCTGAGTGCTGAGAGCATGTCAGCTAACACAGGTTCTCCAGCACATCTTCAGCTCATTCTTTTGCCTAATGACGGCGCTCTTTACCAAAGAATGGACGCCCTAATGTCCTCAGCATTTATAGGCCAATGGAGGTGTTGTGGTGCATTTCAGAAGCTGATATGGTTGCATATTGTAGACTCCTTTTCTTCATACACCCCTCACAGTTCAAACATTGGGCATTCAGTAACATTAGACAATGACTGGTTTCATTATTCATTAATCTGTTTATTACTTTTGTGAATAATTCATTATTCACAATTTCGCAGATCCCATGACATCTCCAAACTGTGTTTTGTCCAACCAAAAGTCCCAAACCTAAACATATTTGATTTACAATATATACAAGATAAGCAGAAGATAATCACAAACACAAATGGCCAAACCTATGAATTTTAACGTACTTGTTTTGCTGCTTTATGGACCGATCTGAGCTGCTAGACTGCCATTTCCAGCAAAAAACGCTCACATTAAGCAACCGAGCAGTTAGCTGTAGACCAGGTAGCCTCGTTGTGACCTCTGCGGTCCGTTCGTCACACTCCAGTCCGGAAGTAGGCTAAAGCGAGGACACGTAAGGGAAGACAACGATAAACCAAAGCAGAGCTGAGTTAAATGTAGAACTTACGTTCATCTGGTGGTGGCCAGAAACCCGAGTCCAAACGAATGTTGCTCCATGTCTACTGAATATGAATATAAGCACCTGTTCCTCGCTAACACGCTAGTCTAAACAACTGTTACAGGCGGACAGGCGACGGCTGCGTGCAGTTTCCATCATCTCGTTTGCTGCCACCTGACAATCAGTCCACCTGCTGACTAGTAAATACATAAAATAGCGTATACAGACCACAGGGACATATATTTACCTTTCCTCCCCTGTGTTTTCCTCCCGTTTCAAAATGTCTTTGTAACTGTTAAATTCTTTCACAAGGCACAAATGTCCCTGCTGAAGTGAACAAAGCTGGGAGCTGGAGCGCTGTCAAATAAGGGTGGGTGTGGGTTCAAATGACAGACAAAAATTGAAAATAAACTCCAGAAATACAGACTGTCATTCCAGTTCACGCAACATAAAGAATATGAACAAAACGCACTATGGAAAAACCAAAACATTAAAGTAATATTTTTTTTAGAGATTCTTAATTTAGGCCTACACAATTAGTGCAATTTAAGATATTCAAGAACTAGACAGGTTTGTACAACCAACAATCTGTGATGTCTATCTGAAGCCTTACTTATCTGATGGATCTAATAACAGCCACAGTAAAAGTGAAACTTTTATGAAACAGCTCCTTGCTAAGACAAATGTGGGGCATATTTTCTACTTTCTACTAAATTTCTACTGCCTCATATTATCTTCTGGCACATCCACACGGGCATTGTCATTTTTTTATTTTTTTTGGCAGTCATCCTCTTAGGTTGAGGTTTGGCAGAACTATATTAGGAATTATGAGGGGAAACTCCATGTATCAATAAAATGGATAAAGAGGAAAGTTGTCCCACACTAACAGGTGCAATGAAATGATCAGGAGATAAAATGATCACACAGAGAGCAAAATATGTGAACACCTGTGTGGGTTTATAGGAGATTTAAAATCCCTGTTATTCACATCTCCAGCTGTAACAGATTTTTCTGTATTTTCACGTTTTCTTCCATTAATTTCTTGCCTCCTGCTATACTAATGTGCACAGAAATTGCACAAATGGTGCTATTCATTTTTATTCTTAATGCTGTTTTTATGCTGTAACAGTTGTCATTTAATGTTCCTCATTTGCTTCACTTAAAAGTTTTCGTTGCTGCAGCTGCTGCTCAGTTACCTTACCTCATTTATTCTTACTGTATGTTGTTCACACTTATCCTGGATTTTCTTGCAGGAAAAAAAATAAATAAAAAATCAATACTCTAATCCATTCGAGATGAAATTGAATTCATTATCACAATAACACCAGCAGCCATATGTGGACCCATACCACATTTTATAATGCTTTGGCTCATCAATACATGAAACATCCATCTTTTATTTTTCAATACTTTAAATGTCAAAAAGGTGTAGCAGAGATGAAGCATGTTATTAAACGAGAGCAATAGCAAATGACTCAAGGCTGCAGGTGGTAATTTAGAACTACTGTCTACTCTGACAAATATCTTGGTTTTGCAGTTTAACTAGAAAATTGATTTTATCATGGGGCCTAATGCAAAAAACATTTTAAAGCTGTTTCTCACAAAATTAGTAAGGCTTGTGTCTCCAATAAAACTGTTACTGCTAAAAATAATAATAAAAAAATGAGTTCCTTAGTTAATCAGGCTGGATAAACATTCATTCTTAAATCCATCATGTACTGTATGTGTTTCCATCATGCTAGGATGGATTACCAGTACTTATGAGGATTATTTGCAGAACACAGCAAAACATTAGTTGACATTGCTTAAGAACCAGTTTAAGGAAAAACAAAACAAAACACAACACAAGGACAGTCATTTAGAATGCCATTTATGTCATTGACTTTTCAATAATCTAATACAAATGCATACACATACATTTCACCACCTAAAACCACATATGACCACTACTGCAATAAACATCACCATACAAATAGAAAAAGAATCAGAGGTTGGCTTTCAAGCTTGGGAGGGGTCATGAAGAGCCACAAGCTCACATGCTCACAAACTAGTTCATACACATTCAAAACGAGCATCAGTATGTACACACACTCACAGACAGACACACAGGGCTTGTATAATACAGCATTAAAGAAGAGTGGCTGTAAAAAAGGCATATGGAGGAAGGGAGTGTGTTACAGCATACAGTATGAAAGGGAAAAGGGTATCAGCCAAAGTGTACATCAAAACATTTGTTTTTACAGTTAAGCCAACTTTACTTCATATAAATATTCTTCATCCAAAAGTCAGTGCAGTGCCTTCTGCTCAGGCGTCACCTGGTCCACTTTACACCCAGTCTGTGCTAGACCTGGTCCAAAAATTACTGTTTCCACTACACACAAATCTTTTTGTATCAGTTTTGTCTCTGATCTCTCACTTTCTCTATGGTTTATGTGTGTGTGTGTGTGTGTGTGTGTGTTTCTGCCACCCAGTACCTCAAAAGTCCAGCTGTGAAGTACAAAAGTTTGTTTTTCTGCCAATTAGCCAATAGAAAAAGAGATCAACAAATTTACAAGTGTCCATTTTGTTCTTTTTTCCTGAATTCCCTTTTTTTCAAAAAGAAGTTCACAGATGGAGCAGCTCTACTGAATTCCCCTGAAGAGACACATTGCAAAGACCATGGCAAAGAGCTGAAGAAAGGAAGAAAAAGGAAATTATTAGAAAAAAAAATGTTTTTAAAACATTATGATTAACATGTGAAACTAGAACAGCATTGTTCTACTCCCACTCTGAATTACTATTAACAGCATTTTACAATTGGTTACACACATTTCTCAACACTGAGTTCCCAGAAGAAAGGGCTGATTAGCACTGGTTTATATCTATCTGTAGCTATATCTGTGCCTTTCATTTTATAATTAAATCTTGGTTTATGCACAATTATAAAAATAAAATAAAATCTACTTAAAAGACAATATTGATATATAATGTACCGTTATTGATTGTTGTATTTTTTTTTTTAGGTCTTTTTGGAGTATGAGCTTATAAAGAGTTCTTGTTGGGAGACAAATATTGTGAGTGATTAAGCGTTGATCCTGAGATGTGTGTGTGTGTGTGTGTACGTTTGGAAAAAGTGAACTTGGTACAGAGACATACACGTAACCAATTGTTAATAAAACTAACAATTCCTGTAGCACCAAGTCTCACCACTAGATGGAGATCTTGCCATACAAAGAGGTTTCAAATAACACTACACATGTTCAGGCAGATATGCTCAGCTTAATCCAGAACTACCCATTTCTGAAATGAATGTTCACATCACTGAAAGGCTAAGAAAATGCTGGGTATGTGATGATTTCACTAAAATGAAAACCCTTCATACCTCAATGGTCAGCACCACAATGGCCAGCGCTCCAGCCACATAGATGTACAGTTCAAAGTAGTCAACTACTGCGGAGTAACAGCCCTGTGGACACACAAAGACGTAACGCTCAGCAGAGAATCAATAGGCTATAAAGTTGCAGATTTGCTGAGACAATTAAAGTAACATCACAGCTTTAATCGAGTGAGGCTGTGAACAAAGGCCTCGTTGAATGAGTGGGAAGCAGGGCCTCCAGCCTCACTGCCTTTTAATGAGGGTTCTTTGTGTGAATGAACAGAAAGAGACACACATTGTGGACACCTCAAATTGTTCTAGTGGCTTGAAAAACAACAGGTGGAGAGTGCAGTGAAAACCTGTTCTTATCAGCTTTCACTGTAATTAAATTTCACTGAAAGGCTTTCTTCACATACACGGAAGCACAAAGCGGGTGTGCATGTGTGTAACTGTGAAGCACACCTAATTTTCACATATTCATATACTTATTATCCTCAATATTTGCACACATATATGCTATACAAAAATTACAATTTACCATTGTATGCACACATACACAAACATTACACACTCACACATGCTCAGGTGCATACATACACTTGTGTCTCCAAACCATAACACATAGTAAGATGGCCTCCCATGACACCCAAAACATGGAAAAGCACTAATCAGCCATAGAGGAGTCAGCGAGCCCCTGGATGTCACTTCTCAACTGTCTTCGGCTCTAATTAAGCCTGGAGGTGGTTTGGAAAGAGGGAGAAAGAGAGAGGGACAGAGCGAGGATGTCGTGGTAGATGCCAGAAGTTACCTTGTTATTGCGGAACATCATATTGCCTGATAAGCACTGCTCCTGGCTGATATAGGCCAACTCCCCGGTCTGACTGGCACGCTGGCAGCAGGCTTCTGGCACCATATGATTTTGGTTGATCAGCCTGAACAGGCTGTCCTTAAAATCCTCTGGGCTGTTCACCCCACAGCAGTCAAACTGATGGGAGGAGAGAAGAAATAGAAGAAGCCCTTATTGCTGAGTGCCTATTTGTGCACTGGCCTGTGGTCCACTGTGTGTGTGCACACCAATCCAGCATGAATATTGACCTAAATGTCTAGGATTTTATCTATAAAATATAGCCCCCTGACGCCAGGCTGCAAACCTTCCTGTTTCCAGAGACTGTTGGTGGAAGTAATGAGTTGGTAAAAGCTACAGTGTTTAAGCTCTTTGCCATGTGTGCTGTGTCCTTACTGTAGTCATGATGGCATTCCATGTGGAGGTGAATACGTCAGTGTTGTTGTAGCCCTGATAATGTCTCTTCAGCTCCTTGGTGAAGTACTCTCTGGTCAGCTAAAAAAATAGCAGCGAGGGCACAGGTTAGTGTCACCACAGGAATAATATCTGTTTCTTTCACATCAGAGAACACCAATGGACACAACAGCCTGGTATTGTTTAAATGGGGGACTGCACCCATTTTAGACATCAAAATCTGTGACGATATGGAAAAAATTTAAATGACAAAAATCTGGGGTGTGGAGTTAGAACGAAGTGAGCCTACCAGACCTCAGTAGCCATCTTCTCATATCTACTTGAGGCTACAGGGCTACTTTAGCTGCTACTAGCACAGCATACCCAAATCTCTGACTGAACTGTCAGCAGTCGAGTTGCATTGTGGGTAATGTAGCCGCCAGGTTTTGACAATGAGGAAGAATGAGTGGATCAAAATCACTGCATTTTTTTAATCCATGCATTGGATATTGATTACATGCATTTGTAAGCACAAACAATTATACAAGAAGGCTGCCTAAATAATGAAAGGTAAAACATTAAATCAGAAACTGTCTGGTGAAAGAACAAGTAGAGTTGGCAAGAAATACCAGCTTTTGGTACTTTCATACTCAGTGCTAGTAACATTTTGATATTGAAATTTGACACCCAGCCCTACTGGAAACTGGTGACCAAAGGTGAAGTGAATACTGCAGCAACTTACATGATCCCGAAATATGAAGGCCAGGATGGCAGCAGCCAGCTCTGCTAAGAAGATGAGGAGGATGAGCATGAAGAACTGCAATAAGTAAGAGGAAAAACAGTATGAGACAGAGCGACGGAGTAGGACAAACTGGATGAGTGTCAGTAAAAGTGCCTGTCAGTCACTAAAAATCACATTCTGGCTGTGCCCGCTTCACTCAGCATTAACTATGCATGAGGCTCGAGGCACAAAGGCAAATAGAAGGGCATTTTGCTCTTTTGGCTTTCTGTTTCAAGCATGACAGTCCAAAAACTGACAGACAGAATAATCAACACACATGCACACAAACAAGATCAGTAACAGAACTACATTTTAAATTTGTCAGCCGACTCACAAAGAGGAGCAGACACTTGTTTTCGCGGATGGCTCCACAGCAACCCAGGAAGCCAAGAAGGAAGAGCATGCCTCCCATGCCCAGGATGATGTAGACACCAGTGAATAGCAGGGGGTTGGCTGCTACAATTTCCCTGAAACCTGTAGGGTCCACCAGCACCCATACTCCCACTCCCAGGAGGAAAGAGCCCCCAAGCTGATGGAGAAAAAAGAAAGAAGACACTAGTTAGACAAACAGAAATTGGCTTCATTTAAAAAAATGAATGGGAACTCAGAGGATAGCTCTGTATCCCTAGTGGCACATGAAACATTCAACAAGATGTCATAAAATGGAAAATAAATTTGCTTTTTTCCAGGAAAACATGCTGGTAATGCAAATCGCTGAAAGACTGGGGTGAGGGTTGAGGGCAGATAAAAGGCTGGATATCTACAGAGCCATAATGCTTTTGTTGGGGGTGGGTGGAGACATCTACACTGTTTCAATGAACCCTGCTAAAGAAATGCACAGCGCTGCAGCCTCCATTCTCTCCCATCCTCCCTTTCACTAAAACCCTATCTGCAGCCACCATGGGGTGACTCATGTGAAGAAGGTATTGAGGTAGGGAGGGAAGAGAGCTGAGCCTTATGCACTTTTACCCCAATCCGCTTCCTCCTGTCACAGGGAGAGACCTGGACTTCTCTATAAATGAACGGCACTTCATCTCGGAGTTAGAGGTTGTGGTATGAGGAGAGGAGGTAGCTATTTTGAAAGCTTGAAAAATGCTGTTACACGAGCATGAAGTGGCCATAGGAAGAAACAAATGGATGGCAGTGAAAAACAGTGGTTGTTATTGAGTGATGCTGACAGCGAAGTTCATTCTTTGCTCTGCTAGTTGCATTATTACCTCAGCCCTGAACAACCACGTCTGAGTATAGTCTCTAAATGGTTTGGTTGAGCTTAATAAAGCAGGAAAGGAGACAAACCTTCTTACTCTGACCCTCCCCACTCTTTACAGGCTCAGACTAACAGGATTACCCTTGATTGTCTGATCAAGACTGATAAACTCAGGTGCCAGTCACAAACTCTACATGGCACAGTGTGCTTCAGATGTGTGTCAGCACACTAAAATCTAATCAAAGAGAATTTGATAGAATCAAGATTGCCTCCGTCTAATGAAATGCAAATGCGGCTCCATTAGTCAGTTGGGCAGGGGGCAGCCAGAGGCCCATCTTAAATTGTTAGATTGACACTAACTTCAGAGATAGCCAGATGAAGTGTCTTTGAATAAGAGATGAAAAATACTTACAAAGATTAGGAAATTGAAGACAAACATGAGGTACTTGATGCAGCTGAGACAGTCCCCCTCCATGGTTGTCCCTCGTGCTGAAGCCTCTCCCTGCCCCTGAGAGAAAACAACATAAAACACAATAGAAAAAAAGTGCCACTTAATGAATCCTGCCAAATGCTCACAGTATTCCCATAATATTCGGCAAAAATCTGCTCACGGTTCTGCCGCTCAAACATTTACACATGCCTATCTGTCATTCGGTCCAATTTCAGTTGAAAATCCTTGCATTATCTCCTCTGGCACACTGTATAGTTTCTCAGCAAGTAACTACAAGTTTGGGCTACACAAAGTCAACCCAGCTTGACACAACTCATCTTACCACACACCGTGACAACTTATGTAATTTTAAAATGCACTTTCACAGTCAGATGGCCTGATTCCCTATGAGCACTTCCTATCTCTGGACAGATGGGGTCCCTGGGTTCAGTGTGACGCAAGGGGCTGTCTATCTCAGGGCATTTTAAGGATAAGAGTCCTGACTGGGGCTCCATGCGCATTAACTGACAACGTATAGCCTTTACCATGGAGCTTCTTCTTTTTAATGTAATGAGAGGCAGGAGCCCTGTGCTCCCATCAGCCAACCCTCTATCTGACATAAACACACTTTCCCTGATGAGGGCCTGTCCTGGAAGCACTCCTGGTTAATGAAGAACGCCTCTCCTGCATTAGGAGACAACATGGGTGCCTCAATATCCATGACCTTGTATACCTATAGATATCTGATGCACCACAAAGCCTTCATGGAAGCATTTGTTTAACCTACCAAGCTGCAAATGAACAAGAATTTCCCCTCAGGGAGGATAGGAATTGTCTAAGGAATCATCTCTACATATTCTGCAAAAATTGAAGTGGAAAGAATCTGTGGGGCAGCTATAATTGCAGTCTCAGTGAAAGAAGAAAATTAATTATTGGGCAGAAACGAACCGGCACTCTTTGCTTTGTAGTTGTGATTATTAATTTGCTATCCCATAGTGATAGCCTGGATTGAGGCTGGGTAACAAATGGATTAAAGAACGATTTATCTGAGGTATTGTAAATAGGTTTACACAACTAGGCAACTACACACTGCCACCTCTAACTGAAAACAAAAAAAACTTGAAATGCCTTCTTTTGTCGATACTTTGCAGCACGCCCATCAGATGTAATCTCATAATCTTCAGCAGTCTTCCAAATGCTTGATGTGCTGTCAGATGACTCCTCTGCGTGATCTCTCGGCTTCTCTGAGGCACCGGTGAAGTTTGGGTTATGATCGACGCCAGCTTTGATTCCTGTCTGTCTTTTAAGGGGTTCTGCTGTCGCTCAAATGTGATTCAGTCTTGACCCCTTCACCCATTCTACAAGGAAATTCACGTTCGCAGGTGATATAAACCATGATCTCTCCAAACCACTGTCTTAAACAAGAACTACTCAAATGATTGCTGCATGATTTTACACAGAGGTACGGCAATTGTGCGAATAAGAAAGTCATAACCCGTATCTTTTTGTAGTCTGTTTTTCTTTTATTGTGGTGTGCTTGCACTGGTTTGGTTTTCCTTCTGCTTCTAATTTCAATATGCTGTGAGCTCCAGAGAAAGTTTTTTGTCTCATCATAGGCCTGTGTAAGTTGCCGTGACAATAAAATTGAACAATACTAAAGATGTGACGGCAGTCTTTGTCTGCTGTGGGAGTGAGTTAACATAGTATGAGAACATTTCCTCCCCATACCAGCCTGAGAGCTTATTATTTTTTCCTCTCCTTCTTTCCTCCTCAGACCCAGGGAAATTGATTTAGAGCTATGGTTAAACAGCTCCTCTAAATCATAATGATATGCTTAGGTATTGATCATCCTCCTAGCAGTACTCTTGAGTGCAACCACCAGCCTCATTGCCTGAGATGAGTTTTAATTAACCCCTCCCCTTCCTAAGCCCCACTGAAAGGCCTAATGAGGGCACAGGAGGTTTTAATTGAGATTTGCATACATTACAGTATCACAGAAAAAAAAGAATAGGCCCTTTCTCATCCCTCCTGCTCTCCGCTGTTAGTCCTGGGCCCCAATGAAGAGTGCAAACTGTATTTATTGGAGCAGGGGATGAAGAGGTGGATCGAGGGGGCGGGGGGGTCGGCTGGAAAAACTGAGGGTTCAGCTCATATCTCATTCTCCAAACAAAATGTCTGATTTCTCTTCCAGCTTCACCCTTTTGCTCTTAGCTTCCATCTCAGGGTCAAACCAACTGTCAGATCTGGAGCCAATTTTCTTTTCTGCATTAAAATGCATTGGATGCTTTAGAATGAAGTGGACTATACGGGCCTAGCTAGGCTCCAAATAGCAAGCCTATGGTGCAAACCAGCATAGTATAAATCAAACTGCCACAGAGACCCCAGAGAAAGTGCAGAGTAAACAAACTGGTCTTTCCCATGATTCCCATGGGATCGCAGGTCCTCATCGATCAGAGCTGTAGAGCTCAGACCACTAAGTCTCTCTGAATATTCTGCAGAGTACATTATGTAGACATGGGAAACGTGGTTCACACTCCAGAAGCTGCAGCCTTACAACAACATCAACAGATTACTACTATAATAAAGGCAGATCTTCCTCAGGTGTGCTGCTTTGCTAAGATAGCAATGTGTCAAGATAAGGAGTTGTGTGGCATTGTGTTTGTATACACTAGCAAAAAAACACCCATTAAAAACAAACATGACACACACAGCAGTAAGGAACATTGCACTGCCATAGCTGCAGACAATTTTTTTGTTAGCTGGAAATACTGTATGTATGTCCTCAATCTGACAATCTAAGTGTCAGTTTTTACCCTGAGGTAGCCAGTAAATGCCAACTCCATCTACATCTGCAGCTTCTCCCGTTACTGACAGATCCCATTGTTTACTCTTGGCAAAGACTGATCCACAGCCAGCTTGAGCTGTGGAGCCTGGCATGGTTGAGTTTGATAGCAGATTAATGAGAACTGATCCTAAATCAACTTCATAGTACCAACAGAAGCCAGAGCTCTGTAATGAGGGCAAATTCATCTGACCTACATTCTTCTCAGTATGAGGATGAGGAATTCTGAAACATTGCTGCAGGCCTTTTTTCATGCTTAAATCAGAAACCCAGAGGTCTGTTTGGCTGGCATCTACACAATCACCCACGATGGTCATGTCAACACGCTATAATTAAAAGATAAAGAAGACATAGGCCTGCATTGAGAGCGCTCCTTATATAAATAGTACACCCATGGGTGGTTCTCCTTGAAGTTGACACTTTGGGCACGATTAATGAAGTGAGTCCATATTCCCCTGCTTCACTGGCCACCGCCCCGGACAAATGGATCAGCACGACAAGGACACTGTGTCTTCTCCTCACCAAACTGTCGCCACCCCCCCGAAAACCAGCCAGTTCACTTCATCATGAGTGTGAGCCTGCATAACAAATAATCATTAATACTGAAACCCTCTTGAGATTGTAATGGTTGGAGTTTGACCCCTTTAAATATCATTGACCCCCTAAATGATCACCTGTAGTTGAACCCTGGGGATGGGACACATTCTGTCCTCTGGCTCCCTGATGCAGCTGGAGCAGGTGTGTTTTTCCATCTACTGTATGCCAATCTAAAGCTCTCTCCAGAGTGCACTAATACCCTCTGATAATGACACTAAGAGACCACACACATGCCACATTACCCTTTATCTCAATTAAAAACCCATTTTCATATTTCTCCATGACTTCCTAAATCAGCCGCAGCAAGTAAACACCCCAAAATCCGAATAAAGACAGGCTCCTCTGGCAGTGAGCAGGGCTCCCCTGAGGCTCACGATGTCCCTTAATGAACCTCCAATTAGGAGAGAATGAGCCCTGGGCTGTGCTGTCACATGGAGGAGCTTTGAAGTGCACTGAATGCTAAGCAGCTATAGCACTGTATGCTGCTTTAGAGGGCATACAGCTTGCAGACAACAAGGAACAACCACAGAGGGAAAGTGTACAAAAGTAGCTCAAAGGCAACCCAGCACACAGTGTGTGTGGGTGTAGCTCACACAGAGAGCAGAGTGTAGAAACTCAGCCGGGTTAGGAAGTTCGAGAAACGGCTTGCAGCAGAGGTCCTAATGTTGGTTAGATGCTTAGGTGGAAGCATACAAATACTCTACCCTCAGGCAAGCTTAACTTAATGAGTTTTCACAGTGCATATAGGATTGGTGAACATTATCAGCTTCTACACATTATGGGCATTGCTAGTTCACCACAAAAAAGTGGGAAGTCTCTGATGAATTCGCTCTGCCTTGCAAAGCCATTTATCATTTCAGTCCATTGTTCCTATACGTGCTGTACATCTAAAGCAGTTCTTATCGGAGCCTGTGAGTGGCGCCCTCCTGAACCATTCCGTTTGGAAATGAGATTATGTGAATCCCAGAGGGCAGACGTCCTCTGACCAGGCAGCTGACACAGTCATGAACAACAGGCTGATTAACTAGAGAAGACTCCCAGAATGAACAAATGCACAGTCAGAAACAGACTGACCATGTGTTGTCAACAGCACTGCAGGCCACATTCTTGAAATCCCAACTGGGCACACATCCAGCTGTCAGGTCAGTACTAACAGTTGCTCATACTCCTACAGTGAAATCGATTCCCCGGCTCCTTAGATAAGAAAAAATTGGAAGGGGTAAGGGCATTGATACCTTCTTCGTTAACTCAAGCAGAGGACATGTGATTGAGATAAGCAGATTTTGTCTTCTATTGAACACTAGTGTGTGTGTGTATGTGTGTGTGTGTGTGTGTGTGTGAGATCCTCGCTCTCTCAAAGCAGAGATTCTCACTTAATTGTGTCGACACCTCTATCTGGCTGAGTGAAGATACAAACTACCTGCGCGGGGCTGGATCAATACCAGGCCCAGGCACATGGTCAATGATGCATTGATCCCCTGGAGTTCCAGCTCTTAGTCCGCTGGTTGTCTGGCAGTGAGGGCATGTGGTAGCAGAACACAATAAACACATGAACACTTCTGCCGCCTGTTAGGACTCAGCGCGGGCTTTTCCCACAGGGTGCTTTGCAGGATGACACGTTGCCATTGGGGCTTTCCACAAAAATGAGTTATAACTCAATTCAAATCTAAATGCGCAGTAATTACTGTGATGACAACAGGGGGAATTATTTCCCTACAATTCTACTTCTACCTTTGCTATCTTGCCTTGTTCATTCTTTAGTGGGTTCGCGCAATCTTAGCCTAAATCCTCTTATTAAGTCAAGTAAATTTAATTTATATAGCCCAATATCACAGATCAAAATTTGCCTCAGGGGGCTTTACAATCTGTACAACATACAACACCCTCTGTCCTTAGGCCCTCGATTAGAATGAGGAAAAACTCCCCAAATACTCCTTTTAACAGAGAAAAAAAATTAAGAAACCTCAGGAAGAGCAATAGAGGAGGGATCCTTCTCCCTGGACGGACAGCACTGCAATAGATGTCGTGTGTACAGAATAGGTTCACAATAGAAAATCATAGTATATACAATTATAATGACAAAATTTAGGCTGTAAAACATAAGTGAAGAGGGTGGATCTAGGAGGAGTGGAATCAACATCAAGTTCGAAAAATCCACAAAAAATCCACTACTACGACCAGTGTTTGACCCTCAGGCAAGAGATAATTAAAATATTGGTGAGGTTCTCTCTGGACCTTGTTTTAAATACTGTTCAAGTCAAGGTTGTTGTCTTCGTCAAATCTCCATATAAAGAAAGTTTACATCACAGATGGCCTCGGCAGAAGCAAACAATGGGAGATTTTAGGAAAGACACCGCTTTTAGCCCCAGGGGACTAAACACAGAAGGACTCTTAGGAGTGTAAACATGCTCAGGAGCACAAAATACACAATGACTCACACACATGCTTGTACGTCACCAAATCCTGACAAAGAACAGAAAATGTGCACAACGATGAAACAAATAATCAGAGTTGTGACTTTCTTATGGCTCAAATACAGTTTTGTGAAATCCGTTGGGGTTGTTTTTAACATGTTGGAATCTTTCCAATCCTCCAATAAGGACGCTGGTCTCCACGGTAACCCGGATATGGGGGGGGAGAGTGGCCTTTGTCTGCAGAGCAGTGTTTGGCGTCTCCACTTAGCACTAGTTCCTGTTAGAAAACAAAGAGGAGCAGAGCCGAGCACTTTATGACGGGGACAGCTTGGCCAGCCATTTGTCTAATGAGCGATTGCTGTTGCAAGGCCATATGTTAGTTTGAATACAGCTAGTTCCCTCATGTAGAAGGCCTAGAAGCTGTTTTACCACTTACTGATGACTCCGTGTAGCATACACACACCTGAACCTTCATATGCTCTGATAAAGTTCAACGAAAGAAAAAGAAAAACAGCAAAAACAACTGTGTAACCCAATTTGTAATACAGGCTGCAGTTTCAAAGTGCAATGCAAAGATTAAAACAAAGCCTTGAGGATGAAGCGTGTGAATGTGTGTGTTTTTGTGGGAGCCTCAGATGAAAGAGATTACCCACATACGTATATTGGATGCCCTATTGCTAATAACAACTTCATAGAAATAAATCAAAAGTGTGTTAGGGCATTTGCATGCACAGTGTAGCAGAAAATTCATGATTCCTTTATCGTGCCTTGCAATTTGCTGCTATGGATCCCCCTGTACTGTAAATGGTCATTAATATAACTCTGCGACTATGAGGCCTCTGCGTGATTTTGGAACAATAAGTTGAGGATTTGTTTTCATTTAAATTTGACAAAACAATCTCACCACAAGGTCTATTTAGCAGCTGTTCTGGAGTTTTTAAATGTGCCACACAATCCTCCTCAGCAGATGGAGTTTGCCCGGGTTGCAAATGTAGATGTTAAAATTTCCATTTCCTTCTGATTGTTTTGTCAACTACTGTTTCTAAGGTAAAAAATTCACTTCAATCTCAACTTTTCCGCCAACTTGGACAAGAAATGGGCAAACTATCTGTTGAGGAGGATTGTGTGATCAAAAGCTCAGGAACAGCTACCAGACGGACTTTGTGGTGAGATGTTACCATCTCAGATTGTCTGAGATTGTCCCTCATTGCACAGGAATACTGCACTGTGGTAATTAGTTGTACCAGGAAGTCAGTCTGTAAACTGTATTGGATGTTTATACCTAACAGTGTAGTTATTCATTTAGAAATGTTTCCATTCTTTTCTCCTCCAAATAAGTTTGTTAACCTTTGTTTCAAACGGGTATAGTCATCTGAGCTCGTGTTTCTTACCTTGTCTGACCGCTTTTCTTAGTGGTGTGTTCCCAAGTGTCAGCAACCAAATTGTAATAAACCAGAATTATCCTTTCCTTTATAAAATTAAAAATTGCTCAAGTATCTGGTTATAATCTTACATGTAACACACACATCTATTTGTCTGGTTAGCTGCTTTTATGGTTATGGGCTATGACTGATTACAGCTGATGTGTCTGGGTCTAAACTCCCCTTTAACCTTTCAATCTATACATGTCTGCTGCTCAGACGTGCCTGGAATACTAATGTTACAAATGCCAATGCAAATCAGAGGCTAACAAAGACCAGTGCTGGCCTGCTGTGATGGTAAAGGGACAAAAGCACTTGTCTGCCTGTTCGCAGGACCGGCTTCACGCACTGGGCTCTCGCCAGCACCATGCCTCCTGTTGACGGTAACAATGGCTTTGCGCCTGTGCTGTCAGCATCTTTTTCATTTGAAAAGAGTCTGTCAACAAGCTCTTTATGCGGTTTCTCTCGCTAATTTAACATGTGTCTGCTGAAGTGGAATCACTGTTGGATTTGGTGGATATCATTCAGAGCAACACCCCCACATTACAGATGCTGAGGGAAAGCTAGGGACAAAAATTTGTTTCACGAGGGAATATGTACTGAAGATAAAAGTTGTGGGTTTTGGTCAAGACCAAGTGTGCTTCATTTATAGATAAAATACTACCATACCATGTGTATCTGCTTGTGCTTCTTCTTTGTTCAGGTGAAGCTGATGACTTCTCTTGGTTCTCTCTCCTCTCCTGTTTTCATGGGCTGTTGGACAAAAAGGGAAGAACCAGTGGTCAGGACAGAGCTAATGAGATGAATAAACAGTGAGGCACTGGCAAGGAGACAGAAGAGTGGCACATTTGTCTTGGTATGTGTAATTCATTTAAGCAGAATAAGACTGCAGGCTTAAAAAAACCCCAGAAAATATAATTCTAGGACACTTAAAATGACAGAGTTTGCATTTATTATGTATGAAGCACTCGCTCCCAGCAGTGAGCTAATTTAAGACTGCAACAGTGTTTTATCTGTGTGAATATTTCACTTCTCAGCTGGAAGGCAAAATTAACCGAGAAAGAAAAAAAAAAAATTTAATAGTAGCAGTCCAGGTCTGTGTTCTTGGCAGGTAAAATTTTAATCTACCTTGCGCTATTAGAATCTGTGTACCTTCTCACTTGGATAGACCCAACACACCACAGTCTCCACATACAGTTCCTGATGTGACCTTGATTAGTATCTGAAGTCATGCATTATTCACGGAAAGAGGGATACCTTCCTCCTTACCACACTTTGCTGGCGTTACCTGTCAATGTACGATACGTCTCCAACCAAGGGTGTGTAATGAGCATAAAGGCTTTAAACTTTTTCCTTTTTCAAAACTGCTTTGCCACAAGTGTTTCCCAGCTGAAAATAACGATATAGCAATGAGAGCCAATTAAACTGCCAGTATTCCAGCCTCGATGTGCAAAAATAGTCAGCAGCACGGTTTAGACTGACAATTCTTTGGAGCCGTTTTCAAAGCAATGGTACTGACAACTACAGCATCAAATATGGCGAAAGCTACCTATGGAGGCTTGAACATCATGCAGCTCTTGCCACATTAGATGGTGAAATACAGGCAGGGTATTCTCATTCTGACAGGGGCTGGGGATGGAGAATATCCCAGGAGTATTCTGGCTGATACAGCCATTCATCCCAATGACACACCATATTGCCATCAGACATCAAATTCACCAGGATGCAGAACCCCACTGACAGTGGCAGCAACACACCATCCCCCATACAGAATACAGGGCTCAGATTACATCTATAAAAGGCAATCAAAGCCTGAGTGAGAAAACGGACAAATCTGAGAAGAGGGTAGATGCACTGGAATGATACACTCCCTTATCACAAAGCCTTGAATTCAGACACTACAAAGCACATGCTCAGGGAATCAATCTCCACGGTGGCTACACATGCATGGGAGTCAAAAGATGGAGCTTGTGTGAAGGAGTCATTTACAAAAAATTCACCATATGGCTTAGCAAACATATCCCCAAGCAATACAACACTGTAATCCCTTTCCATTTTGTTTCAGTCTATTACAACAGCAGCAGATAGGTACATAATCTTCGTTCTCATGTCCGTAATCTGGTACTGAGCAGCAGAGTGGTCAGATTTTATCCTGAAGCCTGTTGCAAAGGTAGTCTCTCCTGAACCCCTGTTTAGAGAGCTATTAGCTGGTGGAGAGCAAGAGTGGTGAGGGTCTGCATTATTTTTTGGTTTCCATGGAAACCTTTTCACAGGAAAGTGGAGCACCAATAGGATTGCAGAGCCTCATTGAATCGGTTATGGGGGTGAGAAGATAGATCAGCGCAGACGGCTGAGAAAGCACAACAATGGGACGAACCCTCGAGAGAGACTATAAAGGCCAGGCCACTGAGGGTCCAACAAAGCGGGCAACGACTCAACACTAGAGAAAAGGTTTCATCTACATCCACTCAATGGCTTCTCTTTTAAAATAAATCTCTCTCACCAACTAGTCATTGACATTTAAGCTCATGAGCACATTTAAACATCAAGGCAGTCACTAATTGATTATCCTCTGCTGATATTTCAGGCTCTGACAATATTATTGCATCACCAACATCTATCCCGTGTGTAAGACAGTGGCACATTATAAATTATGCGCTTCTACATACAGTATGTACTGTAGTTATCCCCCACAGTCCAATTTACAATATAGATAGCAGAGGAAACTGTAGTGGTCATAAAAGAGTAAGAGGAATGAAGGGGTCACTGAGCTTCAAACAAAGTGCCCCTCTCAGCATCAAACCTTGGTATTGGGGGGCTGCTTCCCACTGTTGTAACTTTCCAAAACGGACACTCTGACACATACATCCACTTCACACAGCAATTGTATGTTGGCAGAGTAGAGGTCTTGACAGGTCTACTTGGTTCTGAGGATCAGGGACCGAAGTCGGACCAGGTCCAAATTATACTCAATCTAATCAGGTCGGTTTGGGTCTCATTTTACGGTCATGGGTCTCGAGTCTGTGCATCAATATGTCTAATACCCGGGTAGATCTGAATGGATCCGAGCATACTCAGTAGTTGTGATTGCAACATACAGTACATCATAATCACTGTGTGATTTTAGGAAATCAGTAGCCTACAAAAAAGATTTAAATAACAATTACCTTTTGGAATTTGATTCACAGATCAAATTATTACACAGAAAATTATTACCTTCTGTGGCCCAGTTGGCAGCAGAATGTTTTGTTGTTGAAATTAGGACATCATGCTGCTGCAGTGTTGGTGTTTTCTCTATTTTAGGCTCTGATTGGGTCAGATTTTTTATCTAATTATCTTCAGGTCTTCTCAGATTGGGTCTGACTGTGCTCCGGTCCCCCTCGGATCTGGTCTATATCTGCAGGCTTTTCACCATGTTTTCAAGTGTGGCTGTTCACAACAGCCATAAACACTTTTGCCTTCAGATGTGATCTGACGACATGTCGTATATGCACTATTGGCTAGGGACTCACCTCATCCTGCCAATCAGATGAGCAGCCTTGACTGAAATGTCAGAGGTCAGAGAACAGCAGGGAATTTGATCGGCAACACTTCCTCTGGGGAAAGGAAGTGGACAGGAAAACAAGGGAGGAAGTGACAATTCTTCCATCTACACCTTGCATCTGAGTTTGACCTCAGTTTCTCACCAGTGTAAAACAAACAAACATCTGAGGCAACACCAAATTTAGAGATAATGACCTATGGGACCTTTTATGCCCTGAATCAAACCTTTAAAAACACACTTAATAAAAGGAAACAATCTACAGCTCTGGATGTCAGCTATCCCTGCTGATCTCCAAGCAAATTCTGACAGAGCCCGTATACATCATGCAGTAATATTATAGAAACAAGAAAGAGGGTAATTGCCAGCAGCCATATAATATAACAGCCACTTTAATGAGGGAAATACTGAGGCAGAATTATTCCCTTACCCCTTCTGGATTTATTGATCTAACCGTGTCAGTCAACCGCCAGAGATAAACCACCACAATGGAGAAACAATCCCCACTCTGATCAGAGGGCATCGCACAATTAATCACTCAATCACACCTTCCTCTCCGGCCACAGCTAACTCACTATATTTATTGTTCTCCGCACTACAGTAGGTGGTCTTGGGGTCACACACCGGGCAAGAACATATTCACTCATTTGGTGTAGACAATTATTCCAGCTAAAAGATGCAAATTGAACTCATTACGCAGTCATCTGTTTTCTCTGTGTTAATTGTTTGGGGCTTAATGGAAACCTGATAAGAATGCAGCCCATGGAAATGTGTTTGGAGGGTGCTATTTTGATGCTGATGAAAGCTGACACTGTTTGGTAAGTCAGTGGCAAACATTAGCCAGGCCTCTTCTCTTTGTAGCAGGTTCCTCAGGCAGCAGCCCATATCGTTCACCTTTACAAAGATGCCCTCATCAAAGAACGGTGAGCAGTGTCTTACACAGACCCTTTCAAGCATCTGCAGACTGCTTCTATAATTACACAACACTGACTTTACTCCACCATGTTAAATAACAGCAACTGAACAACTTGTTGTTATTTTCTTTGACCCATGCCTGTCTAACTTAACCAGCTGCCTCGTACACCACTACACTTTCACCCTACTTCCCAGGCCCCAAAGGCTAACCCCCCCCGTCTCAGAGGAGTCAGGGGCCTGGGGGGCATCACAACACCACTTTGAAGTTGAGCGATTAAAGAGGAAAGACCTGTCGAATTGGGATGATGGGGCTAAGTTTGGAAGAGGGGGAGGATCAGTACGAGGGACAGGAAAGGCAGTGAATACTAAGAGCACAGGGGCCCCATGGGATACAATTAAGAGCAAGGCGTTTTTAGTGAGGGTTACAAAAACATAGCAAGGATACCAGCAGTGCAGCCTTTCAAGCCAAGGTAAGAGTTCATTACTACATACACAGAGGGGGCTAGGGCTGTTAAACTCTCGCCAGTTTGTTCATCGACTCCCCCACCCACCCGCCCTTGCAAGCTGACGAACAGCCGCATGATAACCAGTTCCATCCCAGTTAAATCCTAAAGCCCAGTAAAGCTTGAGAATCATGCAGCTTACAGCTCACAGAGCCTCCAACTTAGAGGGGAACTGAGATGAAGATCCAGGCTGTCTGCACAAAGAGGAAGTTTGCATAGATTCTTCCCTCAGGATGTTTTCCTCAGCTAAAACATTACAAGTGCACAAAAGACAACACATCTGATTTCTAGTCAAGTCAAATTAGAAGATATACAGGACAATGAAATGTTATTTATGAAAAAAGGACTAAAACAGCTGCAACAAATAACTGTTCTCATTATCAATTAATGTGCAGATTATTTTGTTCAATTACTAGATTCATTGTTTGGTCTATAAAATGTCTAAAAATTGGAAAAAATAGTAGACACAATTTCCTAAAGCACCAGGTGATGTCTTCAAATTGCTTGTTTTATCTAAACAACAGTTCCAAAACCATAACTTTTAAATTTAACATCACAAAAGAAAAGCAGCAAATCCTGACAGTTTAGAAGATGGAACTAGAACATCAGTTAATTTATTAATCAACAAATTGTTTCAGCACTAGTAATGACAAATTGGCAGTCAACCCGCATAGAACTGGTCCCAAACCTACTCACTCTAAACAAAAAGAGACTCCAAGTGTGTTTACCAAAGTATGGCAGTTATAACAATTGAGGAGTATATTTGATGTTTTTGTGTATTGCTACACCTGAAAGACTGAAATCCAGTGGGATTCCATGGTATTCTATACTAAAACATCCATCTTCTTCTGCTTATCCGGGGCTGGGTCGTGGGGGCAGCAGTCTAAGCAGAGACACTCAGACTTCCCTCTCCCCAGACACTTCCTCCAGCTGGGGAATACTGAGGCATTCCCAGGCCATCCAAGAGACATAGTCCCTCCAGCGTGTCCTAGGTCTTCCCCGGGGCCTCCTCCCAGTTGGACATGCCCGGAACACCTCCCCAGGGAGGCGTCCAGGAGGCATCCGGGACTGATGCTCGAGCCACCTCAGCTGACTCCTCTCGATGTGGAGGAGCAGCGGCTCTACTCTGAGCTCCTCCCCCTATTTCTAAGGGAGCGCCCAGCCACCGTACAGAGGAAACTAATTTCGGCCGCCTGTATCTTGTCCTTTCGGTCATGACCATAGGTGAGAGTAGGAACGTAGATCGACTGGTAAATAGAGAGCTTCGCTTTGCAGCTCAGCTGTTGCTTCACCACAACAGACTGGTATATCGGCCGTATCACTGCGGAAGATACACCGATCCGCCTGTCCATCTCCCGTTCCATCCTTCCCTCACTCGTGAACAAGACCCCAAGATACCCCTAACCCTAACTCCTCCACTTGAGACAGGAGCTCTCCACCAACCTGAAACATGTACTAAAACATATGGCGTTATATTTTTCCAGAAGACAATGTAGAATATGTGGCCACTGTTGTCCTAGAAGTCAAACCAGCCACTTAAACATGTGTTAAGAACACATCTGGTAACCATTTCTAGGCCTTATTTAAATTTTGCTAAAATACCATAGAGCAGTAGGTTCTGTATATTTTTTGAAATCAGATTCTGTAGCAAAGACCAAATAAGGCAATGATTATTACCACAAGGTCCTTAGCAGAGAGAACTGTCATATACCTGTATTGTTACCTGTAATTGTGAATATCTGTCCTTAATGTGCCCTCACATTGATCCTTCTGCCTGCTTAACTCATGAAGCTGTTTAGTGTTCTGACAAACAATGTGGTAAACATCTCAATGCAGAAGATACACAAGAAGTGGAAACAGATTCTTTGCTCAATGGGACCAGATGCAACTTATTTTCATAATTAAAACCAGTAGAGGGCATTTGAGTTAGGATTCCTCCACAAGCAAAACTCGCTCTCTGATGTAGCTATTATGCTCTAATGCATGAAAAGCTATGCCAAAGCAGTGATGTTTTGATTTTGTTAATCTGAATTTTGCTCCATGACCACTTTGATAATTGCCTGTACATCACATGGCAATGCATATGAAAAACAAAAACTTTTACACAGCTAGGATTGGTATAAAATATAAATCCCAATAAAGACAATAAAACCAAAAAATGGGCCAAGGGACACTTGGATTACTGCCTGGTAGTTACAATATCAGTTCAGCCCAAAATCTGAGGCCCAGTGGGTCTGGTTCCTATTGCTGATGGCTTTCATTGCATACCTTACTGAGCACGCCCACCAAAGCTAACTTTATTCACACCCACTCTGAAATTTAGATCATAGTAGTGAGTATCCATGATTGACTGACTGATTCCAGAACAAATATTTTCATTTGGCATATTTGCGGCATAGAATTGTTTTCAACCATGTTCAGTCAAGGTAAAACAACACTGTAAAGGCTTGGCTGAAACAACGCACTGACTTACATTGTTTATGAGCACGAACATGTGGGTCACATTACTACACAAAAGTATAAACAAGCATGGCAGAAGATGGCAGGATTGCTGCTCAGTTCGTTTATATCCAAGGTCTGGTGGTATTTTGGATTTCACAACTTTGTCATGTCAATACAGCCAAAATCTCTTTCAATAAACCGTGTCGAGGTAAGTGCAGAGGGAAAGACAGGAAGCAGCACCTGTTGCTTAATGTGGACAAAAGACTCCAGAAACACATAAGACTTTGAAGACCCACTACCTTAGAGTTTCCTGCAGTGGTGGGCCACCTTGCCTGAAACAAGGGCAACCTTTGCTAAATCCACACAACAAATGCTATATATTTAAATGAGTGTAATGTTTAGTCCATGAAAGATCAACTAAATTGACTGCAACATGAAATGCATTGAGATCAGGGTGGCTTATCGCCTCTACTGTTACACCCCTTATTTAATATCCTACTAACAGAGTAGTATCACTGAAAATATAATTATCTGTCGTAGTCTAGTGTTTCAAAAGTAACCTGAAATTACCAACAAATGTACTGTAACAGGTGTATTTAGGATTAACTGAGGCAACAGAATGAATGAAAACATTGTTTGACATGAGATTAGCAATAATTGTCCACCATTGAAATACACAAAGCAGCACTCCATTAGAAGAGTGAAAGCCATCACACAAGTGCATAGGAAATCAGTATGCAACAGCACTTCATAACAAAGTTGCTGCATACAGAGAGATGGTAGTCTTTGTAGATTTTGCAGGGGGCTGTACAGGAGCAGCAGGGCAGGTGTCCCACTGGGTTACGAGAGCTAGAAGCTTTGCATCTGGATCATTTCCTCAGCCCAGAGGGGCTCCACACTGGGACCTCCTCATAAAGCTGCACATGTGCCATGGAACCCCATCCCTCCGAATCCTTCATCGATGTCTGTATGTGGTGGCTGTGGTGATAGCAGGTAACAAGCTGTGACAAACTCACAACATCACAGAGAGAGGGAGTAGAGACTGCTTTTTGTCTCTCACACTGTCAAATATGGTCACAAAAAATGGACAAATAGCCTTTAAATGTGTTTCTGCGTGAGGGTCAAAAAATGGTTCTATCACTTTTGTTCTAGAGCGGAGCAGGGTCACAGGTAAGAGTGATGGCAGAAGGATTCCTGGAGCAGTGGAAGATGAAACCAGAATACAGAAGAACCATGTGAGTTCTGCCCACTCAAAAACATTAAGATAGACTTCTTTCCTCATAGGTTGCCTCTAAGCTCAATACTCCCAGGACTAAGAATTGAACAATATCCTTTGAGGAGACATCCTGCCTGTGAGTGAGTCCCAAGACGAAGCCAGAAGGGACTGAAATGTGGAAAAAGGGGGTTGGACATTTTCCATGGTACAATCTTGTGAAAATGCAGGAGTGCTTTAAGAAACATTCCTTTGATAAACTGAGGGAGCCACAAGCAGGGAGATGTCAGGAGAAATCATGCTTGGCTCAACACAAAAAGCACTCAGAGAAATGAGATTTAATCTGCTGAGTTTAGAGTGTATTAGCCAGATGTAAACAGGCAGTACCAGCTGTGAGAAAGATAACTTCCACAGCCCCGCTGCTAGGAAAAACAATGCATGAAACATGAAACATTACCGATGAAAGAAACTCTGCTAACAGAGATATTTAAAGGCCAAAGTAAAACTTTCACAAGCGAGGGACATCACAGTTGTGGGAATCAGTGGGTTCAGGTTAACTGGCCACAGTGAAACACTTTCACTCTGAGAATACTCTCCTCCAGGCCCGAGCTGTGGGAAAGGGAGTTTATGCAATTACATCACATTGATTTATGGGAGACAGAGGAAAGATGGGGAGAGGATGGAAACTGAGCTGCTTGGAGGCGATCCAAGATTAGGTCCCTGAAGAAACAAAAGTCAATAGGTTTACACCACAAAACATGATGGATCTGAGACAATTGTGTTGGGATGAATGGGGTCTGAGGAACATTGGCAACACGGTGAGGTCAAACCTATCTAAAAATTATTGCTTTTGGTTTAAGACTCAAAAAGACACAAAACTATGAAAAACAGCCATAACTGTAATACAGAAGCTTCTTAAACGTGCTCATGGAGCACATGCAGATAACCAGTTTATAATAGTAAAAACACCACTGCCAAGCTTACTTTCAATTCTCTCAACTCTGGGGAACTGATGACAACGGTCTTGCTTGAGCAGATGCTGCTGATGCTGTCTTGAGTATTAATTGGGGATAGTGATGAAATTGTGAGTAATGCGCCCAAGCGTGCACTGCAGCGTTAGCGGGGGAAGCATATCTCCATCAGGCCGCCGCAACCAAACAGTTATAAATAAACAGCCCATTTAGTGCTCTCCACTACTATCACAGGACCACAGGAGTGACCACAGCTGGGATATTTATGGTGAAACACGTTACTGCTCTTCGGCTTATTTAAACATTTGCATGTGACTTCAGGTTAAAATGCAAAAGAACAAAAACGACAAAAAAAGCCGTCTTTGAGATGCACATACAGCAGTCCTGTGAGTCCTGTGCCTCGCATGGATTTCTATCATATCGTCTTTGCAAATAATCCAGAAACAACATATGAGCCTACACAACAAAGACAAAAATGTAACTCATTAATATGAATAAAGCAGGAGGAGATTACAGAAGATATTCAGTATAATGAGCTCTGGAGTTACAGTATGAGACATTCAATGGTTTTGTTTCTTAAGTTTGCAGGATCTCCAACTGTCTGCAGTCTCAAGCTTCTTGGAAACAGAACAGACCTTTGGTTCAAGCCAAAAGCAACAGAATAAATATATACACATGAAGACCTGGCCAAATATTTGAAGAGGGTGTTTTGAAAGCTCGCAGTATAGACTCGATTATCAAGGGTGAGGTGGGGGGTTGCTCTAGATGTGGCAAATGTATTGAAAGCTTACTCAGAGATATTTTGAAAAAGAAAAGGTTGGACATCTGTTCCTTATTACATAAAAAAAAGCAGCATGTCCAATTCTAAACTGCCTGCAGAGGTAAGCGAAAGTGGTTTTGGTAATTGCTCACAACATTGGCTTTCTCCTCCTTCATTGTTTCTTTTGTGCATCATTTTAACGTGGTGAGATCAAATGACATCATGTCATGTTATTTATGGAGACAAAATTTCATTTAAGTATTAAAGGAAGTAATCTAAATCTCTGTTTTATCTGTGTTAAATCCTGTTTTGTCATCTGTCCAATTAAAGCATCAGTTTGGAGCCACCAGTTAAGCAAACGGGTGATTTTTGTTTTTACCATATAACTTGACAGATAAAGCCAAAAGAACCTCTACACATCCAGGGGTTTTCAGAGACACCCACAAAATTACTTTGGCACCAACATTGGTGCTGAGGCATTTCACATGGGATCTAACTCCTGCCAAGTGTTATCAGGAAAGATGATCTGGGCCCGTTTCTCCGGGGCGCGTACTCTTGGAGAAATGCCTGAGCTGTCTGTTTTTTCCTCAAACACTTCACAGTTTTGAGCGTCACACCCAGGTGGTCAAGATTAGGTTGGACGACTTTGCTGGCTTGCTGGCTTGTCGCCCTGACGTGGGACAGATGACAAATCAGTGGGAAGCCGTCCAAGATCACCTGATGTTCGACTGGAAAAAAAAATAAGAGCATCTGTACTTTTTAAACACTTAAATCAATGAACACTGCAGCCAATTTAATTTCACATGCTGGAGACACCTGCCGTGTCTGGGCTATCTCTGACAAACACATGTGACGGTGAATGGATTCTAGTCAGAAATGTTAGGACTCAAATACATTTTCATGAAAATATCAAACTCCTTTAATATACTTCAAATGGTTTAACACTGGCTAGCATTCCTCTGCAGTGGTTTCCTTTTTTCCCTAAGCTTCAAAGAAAAGACGATGGAGCGAGGTGAGGATTAGAGAAAAAAGGAATTACACTTCATGGCGCGCATGTGTTTACCCTAATAACTATTAGAAAATAAATTTTACAGTAGAGAAAATACCATCTCTCTATTTTTGCTCTTCTCTTCTTAGAAAACCATGGCTTCTTAAGAATTCCCTGTTGAAGTTGATCCACTGAGTTTATAAAATGCACCACATTCCCTCCACAGTAATGGTAGCGTGGTTTTCTTGTGGCCGTAACACATTGGCTGGCATTGACCGATTGTTTGCCCAAAGGACAGAGGCCGTGTTTTAGTGCAGTGACCCGTGAATGCTGTCTCAAGGAGCACACTTTTAAAGTGGCAGTGAGCTAAAAATTTCATAAAGCGGCATCAAAAAATCATGAGGCAGTGAGGCGCTCAGTCTTCGCTGTCTAATTGTTTTCCCCTCTGAGGAGTAAAAATAACTAACTGTCTACAACATGTACATTTGATCTGCTTTTAAAAGGCAAAGGCTATTATTCAGTCAGACATGCAGAAGCTGTTCAGACAAGTAAATTCATCGCTGTTAAGAAGCATACAGGGAAGTTGTCTAAGAACCATCACTGCAATCTTCACGCTGGATTGCTTGAACAACCTAAATTGGCTTTAAGGCTACATTGTAAGTAACAGTTCAGCACCCATCTGCGCTTCACTTTTCAACCACATATGGTCTAATGGAGTTATTGTGGGCAATAAACGGAGTGACACTGAAGAAACGGTAACAGAAAATCCTGCTAAACAAGCACACCTGTGGCACACTCTAACACAAGAGGACTTTATGTGCTGTAACCTCAGGTGAGATAAAATTATCACACAAGCAAAGCAAATCACGAGAGGCTCTAAAAGGCAAACAGATATATGGGCCGCACTGCTACTAGTTAATAAACGCTAAAGATTTTCACTTCTTTTTCTTTAACAAGCTGAAGTGAAACAAACGCGTCTATCTCGGAGGCTTGTGATCTTGGCAGGAGAGACATCATTAGCGGCCCTTCCCCCAAGTTTCCCCAGGTAGAAGTTGGAATCCGCTGTGGATTTTATTTTTTATTTATTTATTTATTTTTTTAAATCAAACAGTGATCTGTCCGCGTGATGCTGTGGAGGCTGACAAGGAGCCCATATGTCTGATAAACCTGTGGTGAGTCTCGCCCAGTGGGGGGGACTGTAACATTGCTGTTATTCCACAGCAGCAGCAGGGAGCAGCACCGTGGACAAGGTGTGTGGGCTTCAAAAGCAGCCAGCCTAGCGGAAACAAAAATGCTGGGGCTTTTTAAAAGGTACTTACCCTCAAAGTGGCATGATATTTGAATACAAATGCACATAATGAGATAGCAAGAAAGGAAGAGAGAATCACATTATCCCAGTTACGTCTACTGAAGTTTACAACATTCCAAGTCAAAATAAAGACATCTCTGCTTAGCTAAGGTTTTTCTGTGCCATTTTTACGAGTTGAATGCAAAACATTTAGCCTAGATTCAAGCAGATATGTGATCCATAGACGGTAAATATAAATCAACCCCATTTCCAGCAGCATCGAGGCTGCAGGGGTGTGTGTAGGAGAGCTTCATCTACGTATGTGTTTGTGTGGTTTGTATGGTTATCACTGACTGGAATGGCATAGTGTTATTAGCAGACTGGGATGCAAACCCAAATCACGCTCAAAATAAATCTCTTAGAGGTACTCTATAATTCAGCCATGCTGGAAAAGCCGAGACAGCAAACAAGGCTACGTCATATATACCAACTAACAGTCCCTGTGTCCATAAATCTGAACTGCACCATCTTTGCTTCATATCACCACTTCCAATCAGAATCTAAACAAGCAAGTGAGTTAATGAGCTAACATCCAGCTCCAACACCCAACATGCATTTAATTTGTTTAAAATGATAATGGGCTAATTATCTGGGTCATCATTAACAACCTACTGTCCATTGCTACAATAATTTGTGCACTCTAAATTACCAAATCAATTAGTGGTGGAGGCAAGGATGTTTGTATTTGTGAGTAACAATTATCTTTTCACATCATAATGTGAAGCCCGTCGTCAGTGATTAAAAATACACAGGATATTTACAGTGCCACAGAAGAAATAAAAATGCATAGCTGAGCATGTAATAAAATAGGACACCTTAAAAAGCCTCTGATGTCTAATGAGGGCATTCTTGTAAAGCTATATTCTCTTATGGAAAGAGCAGGAGCACTCGAGGAAGTGAACCTGGGAATAGAGACGGAGAGAGGAGAGAGGGGTAGAGTGGAGGAGAGTTGGGATGCAGTTGTGGCTGGGGCAACAGAAAAAGAGAAAGACCAGAAGCTGGGAGAGAGTCCCATTTCATCAGAAAAATGCCTGAGTCAGGAGACGAGAGAACCATTAGGCCCAATGAGTCACAGGGAGAGGCTGTAAAAACAGATCTGGGCTGAGCTCAGCTCGCAGTACCATCCCCAAAAAAGACATGCAAAAATGAGGTACAATGGATTGTGCCTCCTCATCAGTAAAGACTGATGTTATATATGCGTACATGCAAATGTCTAGTTTGTCTGGAAAATGGTTTAATGGATAAGCTTTGGTCACAGAGGTTTGCTGATGGCTGCAACTAACAATTATTTTCAAAATCGCTGAATCTGCTAATTATTTTCTCGATTAATCAATTCATTGTTTGGTCTATAAAATGTTGAAAAAAAAGTGAAAAGTGGTGATCGCAGTTTCCTCAAGCCCAAGGTGACATCTTCAAATTGCTTTTTTTGTTCGGCCAACAGTCCAAAACTTGAAACGCTCAAACCAGATCGTCCTCAATTGGATAATTGACTTATCTATTCAGCTCTAATGCGTACAATACACCCCCAAAATCTCAACAATGCTGCGCTGCGAGTCAAACAAACAGCAAAGCCTATTCAAAATAGAACACAAACAAAATTGGACATATCTACATTGTATCCAAAATCTGGAAAGGAAATACACCAACTCTAAATGACGCCTGTGCACGTTTGCTTACATGCAGACAGAGAAGCACGCTCCAGCCCTAACATGGAGTCCATTCATAGTAAACACAGACAACAGTGATGATTTTTTTCCATCCACCACACATCATCTTTTCTGCAGTGATTCGCAAACAATGTGCAATCCTTTCGTTTGTGTTGATCAATGATTCCTCTGAAAATCCTTAAAAGGAACCAAGCAAGTTACGCAAGAAACAAGAAGTGAGTCTCACAAGAGTTTCTAAGATATGATCAAATTGGCACCAAATATCATCTATTGTGAAAAGCTCCAGTGTTCGGCAGTGAGTGTGGAAAACAATCCCACAGCCATAAAATGAGCTCTTCCTCCCTGGTGCTGGTTGATTAGCACCCAGCTCCCTCCTGCCCAGTGCAACAACACTGAACCCAATGTGAGTCAACCCCACACTATTGTGTGAACTTGAAAAGTATAGAACTGGTTTTTCATCGGGCAAACAGAAAACAAATATCTCCATTTTACACACATAAAGCATAAAGCTGTGTGGTGCTCTGCCGTTTCTATTATTCAACGCTCTTTCAGGCAGAAATGTGCTTAAACTTCAACATCATTCAGTGGATCAGAGGTGTGCGCCAGTCTCTCTAAAGCCAGGCAGGTAATCTTCCCACACATTAGCCCTGTGCCAGACTCCGCGTCCAGCCTAAGCCCCTCTCTGAGCTTTGACTACACCTGGGGGATGAAAAGAGCACAAGGTGATGAAGAAACCTTCCAGTTAAAGCATAGGGATTTACTGAATGTGCTCGCGCTGTGTAATGACCAGCATGTCCTCACCAGCAGCCTTTAATGGACACCTCAGTGACACGGTTTATTAGTTCTGAAAAACATTATGCGGAGGGAAAGATGGCTGGGGGGGATTTTGAGATAGATGTGATTTGAACATCCCGAGAAGGGGCTGAGTGTACCCTCAAATAAGCACCTACCAAGCCGTGAGTCCGTTGGAAATCCCGCTATCTGTCAAGCCCAGCTTGTCAAATACATACCTTTTACCTCATTACCTGCTCAGCGCAGCCATTATTGAGGGAAATAGGGTGAACGCGAGATAAGCACAAACAGCCGGCCTGCTTCCTCCTGATAAAAAGGAAGTGTCAGCAGAGAGAGGCCCCTCAGCTTCCTGCTCTTGGTGAACTCTGGGGCTGCCAGCTGCCCCACACTTAGGTCATTCACTACTTCCTGGCCCATATGGAGACACGCAAGGGCCAAAGGAATGCATAAATGTGTGAATGTTAGTGGATTATGCAGAAGTTCCTCTTGTGTGCATGCAGAAAAAGCGACCAAAAACTAATCTAAAGCGGGGTTTATACTTGACACAAGGGGTTAACAGGAGTCCCACCATAGAAAAAGCTTAGGTTGTAATTTGTCATTTCAGAATACGATATTTTAACCCACCCAGATTTAGCATTTATTAGTATAGAAACTATTAATAAATGGTTTACACTCTATAATGTAGTTGGAAACAGATGCAATATCTTTAATGATGTAGTTGTAAAACTTTAACTCTGTTTATATACCATCATAATGACTGACAATTTAACAAAGTTGTATTTAAATAAAATGTCTCCACAGACGTTTCAATTATTGAAAATACTGTACATTAAGAAACATTTAAAAATCTCCTACAATATATAAACATTATAATGTGTCATAAACAGCCTGCCTAAGAGCGACAATGGCAAGCCCCCCCCCGTCTCATTACTGAAGATGAGACTATTCTGTGCAGGCTCTGTATCTACGTTCTTTCGTTTACTGACAGACAGCAACTGTCACGGTGAGTTGAAGCTTTGCAGTGGAGATGGCTTTTCTAGAAGTTACTGAAAAAGAGAAGATGGCCGAGACAAACCTGACTCATGTTCTTCACTCACAACCTCTACCGGCATCAGAAACTTGTAAGAGAAAACGTAATTAGCCCCAGCTAACCAATCACAAGCCAAGTGTCAATTCACATTTTGTCGAAATTTTAACTACATTTCCAGAAAATGGCCAAAGGAAAATGTGAATTAATGTGCGTTTCCATCCACTACTGTAATGGTGAGTTGGGTGAATCAAGTTATACAGTTGTTGAGCAAATTCTCCAGTCAGGTGCCAATAAACATTAGGAGAAGAATGCAAGAACATTGCGACACTGAAGCCCCGACATGTAGTTCTATTTTTGAGTAGGAGCGTGTCAGCTATGGTGTGCGTGGGCTAGGCCTGCACGATAACTCGTTATAAAATCGCAATCTCCATTCACCCTGTTCACGATTTTATTTTTAAATGACTTCGATGCAAAAATAAATAAAAAAATAAATAATAAATGTGGCCTTTATTTTGAAAGGACAGCTCTCACAAAGTTCAGGGCTTCACCCTCAGCCAATGACAAAGCACCTTTAAGTCACGTGTTTCACTCGTCGAGCGACCGCTGTAGTTCGGAAATAAACAAAATGGATATTAGTGGTGTAACGGATCACAAAACTAACGGTTCGGATCACATGACGGATCAGAAAAGAAAGGGGGAGGATACAATGTGTTCCATTTCCATTTATTACATGAAAACTTACACTGAGGAACTGTTGGTGTCTACATCCGTTACGGTTTTGTCCACCGCCCTTCTTCCGTCATCAATATATTTTACGGGGGAACCAAAATGCTCCCATACGAGCAATTTAAATGATGCGGGAGGCTTTTCAAGTTCTTCTGCTCCGCCGCAAGCCATCGTTGGCTCATTAACATGCCCTATTCACGTGAACACATGACTGTTGTGTGTAGTTTCACTGAAACTCAGCACTGAGTTTAAAAAAACGCAATTACTTAAAAAGTAATATCAGCAGAAAAACTATCTTTAACTCTGCGATCGCTAAACAATTTCGATTAATCAGCAAGTAAAAAAAAAAAAAAAGGGAAATTAATCCGCGGGTCACGCCGAACCATGGGTCGTGATCCATACGGATCCCGTTACACCCCTAATGGATATTAATGAAAACTTGCAGGCTTGTGGCTATGTGCATTTTTCTATGTGCCAAAACAAATATTTTTGGTACTGCCAGTTTCTTTTGTCATGGTTCATGTGTGTGATAAACATCACGCTTCATGAGAAAAAAAAAATCGTTGCATAGAATCGGGATATCAATTCTAAGCTAAAAAATTGTGATTCATATTTTTCCCTGAATCGTGCAGGCCTAGCGTAGGCTATGTATAGCTGCACCCTAACTATAATTCCTTAATGCACAACTAACAATACAGATTTAGGAAGGCACCAGGCTGCTATATATGGCAGTACAGTTTTGATATGACATGACCTTAAACTAAAACTGCCTTCAGCAGATGACAACAACACGCGCCTTCATGGCGTTTAAACAGCTGATGAAAACACCTTTCCGAGAGTAAATTATTTCTGACAGCTGAAAAGCAAATTTCATTTTCTTATGTCTCCTGACAACAAAGATGCTGAACCCATTACTGGCTGAGGCCCCTGCATCACACACATTAAATGAAGGGTCCTCTAGCAATCGAAAAAAGCAATTTTCTCATTGAGCCAATAGATACTCCATTTAGTTCCGGGCTCTCTACGGACCGCTGCTGCCGTAGTGGGGCTGATACAGGGGAAAGCGAGTGTAGAGTGATGACCCAGCCTCGTTTTCCCTCTGCCTAGATGCTCTGAACCCATCGATATGGATACAGACGTGCTTCGCTGGCTGGATGAGGGGGGGGGGGGGGGGGAAGAAAGGGAAGACAAGAAAGGATGGGGCCAAGAGGAAGAAAGAATAATAGATGAGATGATACAGAGGGAGACAAATAGAGGAGGTGGAAGGAGGCAGTATGGAGGCAGGATGAATCAGGGGATGTGAAATCAGGGTCAGTGATCAAATGACCAAAAAGGCAGCAGCCTCATTTCCAGGCACATCAGCCGATATAAAGGGAAGAGAGAAAGAGTGTAAGTGTGAGTGTGAGAGGGAAATGACTTGGAGAGACAGAAATCTGAGGGCACCCAACCATGTGGAACCACAGACTGATCAATTTCAGGCCTCTAATGAGCTGTGCTCTGCCAGGCCGGGCGGCATCAAGTCAGTCACCCCGTCCCTCTCTCAGCAGGAGCTGCCATACACTGTAATTCACACTTTTCTATCTCTGCCAAGGACTGGGTGGCAGAGGAGCAGTGAACTCACCACACACAAACACACAAACTGCCTCCATCTCACACTTCTTTTCCTATTCATTTGTTTTTGCTGTTCGTTTCATCGCTGGCACTGTGAATGTGTGATTAAGAGCAACACATTATCAGAGGCACCATTAAAACGAGTGCACTGATCACCAGTGGCAAGTCTCACACCAGGTGTTCTGCGTCTGTAGGCGGAATAAATACCAGCTTGGCTCGGAGGAGATTTGAATCCACTCAAACATGTTCCCTCCTAATTGCTATCCTCCGCATTGTTGCTGCTAACCTTTATTCCCTGTGTAAATTACACTGTAGGTTTACAAACCCTGTTGTTTGCATTTGTACTTATCCTGCAGACATCACTTGTGTGTCTGAGCAACAAAACTATTTCCCAACACTCATGTGAATCAAGCTGAGGACAGAAAGGCTTCAGGCAGAGTTTAGTCATCCGTGTTGGCAGCTGCTCCAAAAGCATCAATACTACTGTTTCTTTTTTTCTTGACAAGGCCAATGGTGAACAACATGGTGAACAAACACGCCTCTGTTTCCAGTTTGTGTGCTTCTCTCTCTACAAATTGTTAACTCCCAATCATTTAGGTTTAGCAGAAGCACAAAAAGAGAAAAAGAGACACAGAAGGGGAGAAATCTTTACATGATGCAGCAGTATAGTAGCCCAGTTCATTAATCGCAACAGGTGCTGATTTGTTAGTCTGTCCATACTGCTGAGGCAAGATATGATTCTTCTCTCCTCTTTCCTGACACACTGCACCAGCCTCAGGGAGCCGGAGAGCCTAAGCGAGTGGTTGTGACTTTAACTTGAGGCAAGAAAACCCAGCATAGCACACTCACCTGGACACTGGTGTGTGTTAATGGGTCCCTGGGAGCCAATCTCCTCGGGTGAAATCTGATCATAACCTGATTTCCAGCCGTTACTGTGACAATGGTCTGAGTTTGAGAAAAGTGACTTTTTTTACTCTGAATCTGCCCTTTTTCAACTGCTGGGTGTCCAAACTTTTGAGTGAACCAATGGTGAAATCACCCGGAATTCACTTAAAAAGTCACACGCTCCGTACTTTGCATGTTAACCTCAGAAGTATTGAGTTTTCTTTTTCAGAGCTCTTGAATGTGTCATGTTCGCTCCGGTGGAGATCTGACAGAGGGAGAGGGATGCGCTGGTTTTGGATGATGTATCCCTGTGATTAATGCAAACTGACAGTGAACTCCTGCCCTACAGCAAAAGAAGCGCCGTCAGAGACATCCATCTGGTGACCCCTTACATCCCTGCAGACAGCCTCCTCCTCCTTACGGTTGGACCCCTGTGGGAATGATGCCAGCTTGAAGACTGGCACACACTGCTCCCCTGATGTCAGGTTTCTCATACTATAACCCACGATTAGTGAAGACTGCATATTAAACCACATTTCACAGATATGGCGCAGGCACAGTTAGTCAGAGGGTATTTAGTGTTTGTGCATGAGTCTGTTTTGTTCCCAAAAAGGAAAGACAAACACCGACCTGGCCTGTGGTTAAACTCCACAGCCTAATAAGAGACAATTAGGATGACGACTTTTCCTTCATTTAATGTCTCTTTCAAGATGTTCACTTTGGTTTCTGCAGCTCATCTGAGGAGAAAATGTAGCCTAACTTGCGGCAACAAAGTGAGCAGAAATCACACACTGCGCACAACATCGCCCGACAGACGCGCTGTGGTAAATTATGAGCCCGCTGAACAAGGCAGTCACGAAAACAAGCGAGGAATTCGAAGTGCGACCATTTGGCGTTCATTTCAACACACGGCAATTTAAGTTGAAGACACTTTTGTAGAGCAGCGACACGTTTCTTACCTCAAAGCGCAGCTCAGTGCCCGAGCCTCTGGCTGTGACAAGCGGTCTCCCGGCGTCACTAAAACGGCCGATTTGAGAAGCGTATTACTGCTGGAGGTGAGTATGCTATTCAATTAAAACAAACAAACAAATTGCCGATCAGCTGGGATGTCCACGGTCGTGAATTGTGGCCAGCAGCGTCCAACTAATACAATCCACCGCTCCGAGGTCTGCGGTCCCAATTTGGACAAGCATGCAGTGTTGAGGGGAGATTGGTATGCAAACAGTTTTCTGAAGTCACTGGGAGCTGAGCGGCTCATCCAGCAGCCTGCTGTGCTCCGGAGGGCGGAGACTCTCCTCCGACATACACGCCTCCGGTTCACCTTCTCCATTGTCGCTCCTGAGTTAGGAGGAGTGGGAGACGCAAACTCAGAAATTACGCCATTTACCGTCTGCATCAACAGCAGCGAATCGCCTGTCAAAACTAGGTGTCCTGCCCTCTGAATTAAAGTTCATTTATCGCGAAAGTTCATTTTCCTTGATTTGTTTGCGTGTAGGGCCATTTTAACTGGGTTTTCACATTAAAAGAGTAGGCAACATTTTGGGAACGTAGCTTATTCGCTTTTCTTGCCGAGAGTTTAGGCAGAGAGGGTTTATCTTTGGTTAGGGGAGAAGATCGAGACCACTCCAAAGTTAGGCAGCCACTCAGCGTAGTTTAGCATTAAGCTAATCTAACATAGAGTAAAATTTAGTCACTAAATACTGGAAACAGCGGGAAACAGCTAGCCTAGCTCTGCCCAGCTATACAATAAATTTGCCTGCCTACCAGCACTTCTGAAGCTCACTAATGATCTTAAGGTATAAGATAATTCCCGAAGCGTAAAAAGGACAAGTTGCAGTTTTACCAGGGTTTATCATCCATGGGGTTTACAGCAGTAATTTCCTGAAGTCCTGTCAGTTACTGCACCTGGCCACAAAATAGTAGGCCTACATAACCCCCTCTTTTTATATGGATTAAACAAACGAGATAAAACATGTTAATTAGTGAGCTGTATGGCGCTTTTCCATTCCCTGTACCAGCTCAACTCGACTCGGCTCGGCCCGGCTCGCTATTCACTCCATTGCAGATAGTACCTCCACAATAGTACCTGGTCGTCTATAGCGATGCCGCAGGAAACTGCCGTAATGTAATCTTCTACGTGACACACACCCGCTACCCACACACACAGGACAATGGAGGAAATCGAGGGTAGCCTATGCTGCTTTTGATCCTCGGGATGTGGCTGTTTCTCACAGCAAGAAGACAAACGTTGTCAAAGGAAAGTCTGCACCTCCTCGTTTGACCGCGGCGTATTCCCCCGAGTTGCCATAACAGTATTGGGTATATCACGCAATCTCTGGCCAAACTATTTAAAAATGGCGGAGTTATTCTGGATACTCCGTCTGGCGCGTGCAATGATCACGCAGCGAATAGTGACGATTCTCTCTGACCAATCAGAAGTCTGCCATGTTTTCACGTGACATTTTAGTATCGCCTCAGCTCGCTCATCCCTGCGTGTAGGAGAAACTACGGTGCCCGCGAAACTCGCAAAAAACGCGAATGGACCTATCTAGAGCCCGCATTTGGTTTGTCCGTTCTGGGCTACTGTAGAAAAATGGCGGTTCAACATGGTGCCCTCCATGGAAGGGGACCCGCTCCCTATTTATTTATTTATTAGATTTATTTGACATGGGCATAACAATTACATTGGACGAACCATATGCATTTGCTTAAGTGTTTTAGCACACACGCTAATTTTCAACACCTGTCCACAGGAGGCTTTTTTAAATAGGATTATCAAACAATAATAATAACAATGCTAAAATGATAATAAAGAGAAAAATTATAATAGTAATGATAATAATAATAATACAGAAAAGGAATAAGGCTAACACAAATTATAATTATAATAATAATAATATAATATTATATTATAATACTATATATATAATAATGTTAATATTACAATAATACTATAAAATTACAAAAATAGAAAAAGAAAGAAAGAACAATATATTCCAAATTATGTAGATAATTCTAAGGTAATGAAAACACAACGATTCTTATTTTCAGGTGATTGTACACTAATGAAAATTTTCCTTATTCCATTTCTGCCAATAGTTCCTCCTAAATGTTACACACTGGACGATTAAGTCTGGGCGACAAAGAAAAAAACAATTATTACCAAAACTATTGCTATAATGTCAGGATGCTGAGTGTTAGGAAATGCATTTTTTTCAGTTGTAAAGTTATGAGAATAAAGTCAGAATTTGTTCATCTTAATCCAAATCCTTACTTCAGCTGCAGAATAAAAACTATTTGAGGAAAATTCAGACTGAAACCTTTTTCTTTGAATTCACACTATTTTAAGATTAATCTCAGACACTAACCTCAAAAATCTGACATTTTTGCGTGTGGCTCTTATCTTTCCCTACGGTTGGTTGTTAGTCTCAGTGGGCAAGTACCTTTTCTTTGAAAGTGTAGGATTTACGTTACAAAATAATCACACACGTCATTATGATTATCCTGATGATAACATCATATTTATACAGATGAGACAAGATGCAGTCATGACACGTGGGGAAAGTAATGAAAACGTTTGCAGCACGGAGTACAACAAATGACTGCTTCTAGAGAGTATCCTAAGGGACAAAGTAATATTATGTTTGTGAGAGTACGGAGTATTGCTTTCTTGCAAAACAAGCTCAACGCTGTTTTTGATTCCAGCAACAGATAAGTGACAACTCTCAGATAGGCAACTGATAGTTATTGTTTGTCCCTTGTTAATTATTCATGCTGTGTGCCTCTCTCCCAGCCAGAAAACAAAAGGAGTGCTTTTGTTTCAGGTTTGGAGGGGGTGAGAGAGGGGCCTGAAGTGTTTTCTATCCCTCTGTGCTCCTTGTGTCACAAAATCTACTACAGATGGAGAGCAAGATAAGCGCTCCAGAGACTGATCTTTTTGCCTTCTCCTCTAAGGTCGTGACACTGACATTCCCAGTGGCATACGTGATACGTCCAACCCCCAGTCTCCTTGTGATCCCTTTCTTATTGGCCCTTAGGAATTCTACTACTTTAAGAGCATTTCTGAAGTCAAGAATAAACGACAACCAGCGGCTTAAAGCGAAGTTTAAAACAAGGCAGAGATTAGCTTGTGGAAAGGTCGGATTCAATGACTTGTCAGGAGCTCGGCTGAGACGCTGAGCCTCCGCCTGTGTAAGAAAAGTATCACAGGAATGACTTGGCTGCAGAGAGAACAGCTGTGAGGTATTTTCCTTTTGGCTCCTTGGGTATTTTTTAGAGGGCTCAGAGAGTAAAGAAAGTGAGGTGAATCACTGACTACACCGCCCTCATCTCCCTCACATGGATCACTGGTGTTGGGGAGAAGTCTTCTCTTTAAGGGCGCTGACACAGTTCAGCGATTATTTGTTTTTCTTACCTAATCAGTGATTGATCAACAAATGTAGTGATCTGAGGCCCCCCGGATGTAGTACAGAATACACACTCCAAAATCAGTCTACAGTCTCATGTCTTGACCTTTAAGTGATGGTCTAAGTCACTTTGCGGGAACTCAAGAAATTTTTTTAAAGTGACTCAGATCTTGAACTCATTCAAAAAACGATTTTACGAAAGTGGCGACTGATACAAAAGAAAGCCCGGGATGCCATTTACTCTCCAAACTCTAATTAATGACATTTGAGGTGACTCAGATGAGGTGGTGGAAGGTTTTGCCGCAGAAGGGAACAAGTAGCACAAGTTATTTATTTCAGTGAAAGCTTCCAAGCTGTGTGGATGTTAAACCATAGGGAATTTGGATTGCACACTGTGTTCATTACGTGTGCAAAAATCAATTGAAAACCTTTTCTGGCATGATTTGGTGTACAGTCTACTTGTTCCTCCTACATCCAAGCTGCTGGCAATAAAATGTACTCTTGTGTCCATGTTAATCACATAACATTCGCACACACACACTGATAGGCGGACTATGCTAGCTTACAGGCCGTTCCTCCCATGCACATTCTTACAGCACACAAACCCATTTAATTCAATTTACACAGCCTGCACTTCAATTTCACACACATAGCATCATACCACATGCTATCTCATTAAACAGGCCGTGAACATGCTTCACAAACTCTCACAAAGTAGGCCTTATTGTTGTGCACACACACACACACACACACACACGCACATGCACATGCACACAGGGGATAGTCTTGAGGAATTTCCCCAGCAACAGCATAGGAGTAATGTAATATTGCATTTTTTGGTAATGTGATGCTGGATGGTTTTGTCTTTAAATGTTTTTTTTTTTTTAATATGTAAATATTGAGTTACTGTAAAAACGGGATGTGATTTCACCATTCTGTGGTTGTTGATATGTGGTTTATGCTGTGCAGGTTTAAAATGGCATAAAAGCTCTTTTTCCGTTGCAACTGTGCAGCTTCTTTTCTGTCGACACAAACATGCATAGTGTGTAGTGCAAAGGAATAGTCTGACATTTTGGGAAATATGCTTATTTGCTTTCTTCCTGGGATTTAAATGAGCAGATTGATACCGCTCTCTACATGCTTAAAGACAGCTGCAACAAACAATTATTTACATTATCAATTCATCTTCCGATTAATCAATCAATTGATTATTTAGTTATTAAAAAGTAGGAAAATAGTGAAAACTGCATGTCACCATTTCCCAGACCCTTGGTGATATCGTCAGAGTGCTTCTTTTGGTCCGACCAATAGTCCAAAACTAAAAAATATTAAATTCACACAATTTACAATGATAAAAACCACTGAAAGCAGCAAATGCTCTCATTGGAGAAGCTCTTTGGCATTTTTGCTTGAAAAATTACATAAATTATTAATTGATTATTAAAATAGTTGCCAATTATTTTTCTGTCGATCAACTAATTGTTTCAGCTCTAGTGTTAAGTATGTAGCTATAGCTATAGCTCTATATAGAGCCAGGAGGCGATTAGCTTAGCTTAGCATCAAGACTGAAAGCACGGGGAAACAGCCTGGTTCCCTCCAAAGTTGAAAATTCCAACGTGTTGTATCTCATTTGTTTAATTCATACACAAACAGAAATGTAAAAACAACAAGATGTAGTTTTAGAGGTATGCAAGAAAATCAGCCCGACTCAAGGACTTCTTAGAGTCTCCACTGGTTGCCTGGCAACCTTCATGGTAAATGTGTCCAGTCGCTGTTTGGCAAGAAATAGTTCCAGTGTTTGAACATAAACTGTTCAGGCTCACATTCACAAAAAGGCAATTAAAAAGTTTTCTGGCAACTTCCAAAAAAAAGGAGCAGTGTCACAGTGGGAGGATGAGTCACAAAACACTGATGACTGCTTTTATGATTCATTTTATATCATTTGCATGAACAAACAAACAAAGACATGGAGGTCTTATCCCCAACTCTGCGGTTTTCCTCCCATTATTATGATAAATGTAACATCCCTAAGACACACACAGAAATACATAAACACAGATACACACACGAAGACTTTGAACACACCCTTTCAGCCTCAATCTGTCAGGGGGCATCAGCCAGCGCCCAGGTGAAACGTCCCATGCCTCATGGATTCCTGCCCCTTCTATGACTCTGGGACCAGGATTAAACTGTGAGACGGGTGTAAACGGGCAAGACTCATCTCCTGGATGCCCTTTAGGGGAACTGCACACATACATACACATTCAATTACACTGCCACTGAATAGGCTTGCAGTCCTTAATTTTCCATTTCATAATTTGGTTTTCCAGAATTTAACTTCAACATGTATTTGCCTTGAGGCAAACCTTTTGGAAAATAGCCCTCCTTAACCTAGATATTTAAGCAGAAACCATCCTCATGAGGCAAGTGGCAAACATCCCCCCCCGGAGAATTTGTCTGAGACACCATTTAAAATCAGTGTGCTTTCACATGAAATCATCTGTGAATTCATGCATCTCCATCTGGCTTCGTGAGCCTGACTGTATCTGTCACATATAGCTGACGGAGAAGGGGTAGAGGAAGGTGACAACAGAAATAGACAGTTTCACTCTTAAGCTGGAAGGTAATGAATCATCTTTATTTGGAAACACCTTCATCTTAACTCCTGTGGTTATGATGTGTCTTACCTGGCTGTAACCTAGCAACAAGCCCGCGACGCTGTTTAGAGGAGTAATTGGACGAAAATGTAGGAAGAGGCGTAAAGAAGAAAATCAGAGTATTAACATGCCGGATCTGAAATTAGAAAGCTTTTAGAAGTATCTTTAATGCGTTCTGTATTGAGGCTGCTCTGTACTGTGTTTACTTTTTTCCTTTATCTCTGTTTCTGTGTGCATTCCTCTGCAACAAAAGGTGCAAAAACACCTGTAGGCACTCTAGTGTGAGGCTTTCCTCCACCTTAATAATTACGGCTCTCTACCTGCTGTAGCTCAGTCAGTGACAGGAGCCTGAGGACACGAGAGAGTGCGAGGGAGGAAGAGTGGGAGGGAAAGAGAGGGGAAGAGTGTAGAGATGTATGTCAATCTGCCCAGATATTCCATACACCTATTCTTTCAGAAATTCACACAACAGAAACATCTGCTGGGTCTCAGCTTAGCCAAGTAGCGAGAAAACACACGCGAGGCACCGAGGCAGTGGGGCGAGAGGAAATGAAGAGTGTAAAGATGGAAACACAGAATGACTGGACCATTTTTGCCCTTGTCCCCTCTTTATGTACAGTAAGTGTTCTGACTGACTCTCCCCCCATACCTCCCACCCCTCTTGAGTGCAGCCATTTCATTGCTGTCTTGCAGCGACAGGCCAAGCGTGGCTGAACTCCCTCCATATACTGTACAGTGTTCCCAGGAGAAGGAACTGGCTGGTGAATGGAGGAAAGTAGGCCAGGGGAGCCACCACTGCATCCCCTCCTCCTCCAGAAATCCGATTCACCGGGAGGAAAAGATCCATTTGTCTGTCAAACAGAATTCCTCTCCTCCTCAGTTTCATTGGGGATTTGGTTTACCTCAAATAGAGCATGCATTTTTAACTCTGTAGACTTATTTCTTATATTCACTCAGTTGCTTTAGGTGTGCTATACATTGTGTGTGTGTTTTGACAAGACGTCCCTGTTAAGTTTAAAATTCAAACAGGTCTCTGCCACTTCTTCTGTCAGGGGACTGTGGTTGTGTGTGCAGCACAAGTATGGAGCTCTGTGGTTATTGGTCCAGCCCAGACACAATTTCTGGTCTGGGAGGGTGGAACAGTGGGATATAAAAGATTTTTTTTAAATGAATCATGATTTGTGGATTGAAGTGTTGTGGTCCGGTGCACTGTAAAACATTTTGAGCTGGTTAAACTTAAAAACAGAAGAGAAACAGAGGTGTTCAGTCGATGTACAAAGGAGTCTTTAACACCAAATCTTCAAACTGATTTAACTATTCTGAATCACTTATATCACTGAATAAATCAGTAGCTTTTAGCAGTGGAGCTCCCCTCACTGGTGACTTAAAACACCATTGTTAACTCAGCTGTGATACAAAGTAGCCTACATTACAGCCTGGTTAAAAGCTTAATAAAAAACTGCAAAAGCCTCAGAAACAATCATGGTATGATAACTCTGTCATAGGCTTCTGAGGTTTTAACCTGCAGGGGACTTTAGACAGCGAGTGCTTTCAGCTGCCACCTCCAGTTACTCCGTTGCTAGAGGTTGTTTTTTTGGTGCCATTTGTTTGTTTCTCTGTCAGCAGGATTACAGAAAAACAGCTGGCCCAATTTTCAGGAAATTTGGTGGAAGGGTGTAGCATGGGCCAAGGAAGAACCCATACAGTTTTGGAGCGGATGCAAATCACGAGGCGAATACTGATGTGGATAATTTAATTTGCGTATGTGTGACATCATTGTTTTTCTCTATAGATGTGTTATATGTATTGGCTCTACTAACTTTCCATACCTGAGCACACAGTAAATTGTTTGAATCCACACACAGTATTAATTTAATATGCCTAAGACACAATATAATGATCAAAACTTAAACAAATAATGTTTAATGCCAACTGAATCATGCCGAAAGATTATATGTAGTAAATTGTGAGTAAACAATAATAGAATCAAATAAAAAATGCTGGTGGGATGCTCTGGAAATAATGGTGAGAAGGGCCTAAGGAAATTCCCTAACAGCCGGCTCAATCTCGCCTAAACAAGTTCAAACCAGATCCCAATAGACCCAGTAGGAATAGGTGGGACAGCCTACCTGTTACAAGAAGCCAAGAGGTGACGCCAGTGTTTTCGGAGCATCTTGACCAATCTGACAAAAACTCCCATGAGGGTGGGATTTGATGTACTATATAAGATCATGTAAGACAGAGAGATTTCGGTGGGTCTCGGGACCACTCCAGTGCTTGACCTCTTGTAAAAGAATAAAGTCCTGTGCATTTCACTCTGTCGTCTCCGGTGATTCCTGAAGTGCATGAAACTCTGCTTCTGTGTGTGTATGGGAGTGGAGGGGCAGAGATAACATTCTGGCCCAATCTGCTGCCTCCCCCACTTCAAAACACAAATTATATTTTTTTACTTTCGTTTACATTGATAGGTCAATTGTAACACTGGCTTCTATGGCAAAATGAACTGAAATTCGTTGCGCATGCACGAACCCATTGCAATTCAAGTGACTGATCATACAACAAAACATAACGGCCAACTCAAACGCCACTATAGAAACAAATGTCGCAGGTATGTAAAAAAGAAAAAGCAATTAGGGATGGGATTTTTCTGGATTAATCCGCAAATGCCGGATTTTCCGACCTGAAAATGTGACCCACGTGAATCATGCAGATCCGTAAAAAAAGAAAGTTACGGTCCTGCTAGCTTCTCTGTCCTAGGTAGTTCTTATCACACTGATGTGTGTTCAAGTGTTCGTTTTGATTAGTTATTTGATTGAGGTGGTTTGGACATGTTCAGAGGAGAGACTGTGAATATATTGGTAGAAGGATGTTGAGGTTGGAGCTGCCAGGCAGGAGGTCTAGAGGAAGACCAAAGAGGAGATTTATGGATGTAGTGAGAGAGGACATGAAGTTAATTGGTGTGAGTGAAGAGGATGCAGAGGACAGGGTTAGATGGAGGCGCATGATTCGCTGTGGCGACCCCTGAAAGGGAGCAGCCGAAAGGAAAAGAAGATTTGAGGCTATAAAAAGGGGGTTACACGTCATGATTGACAGCTAAGGCCAGCTTGCGGTTGAGTCGGCCGGCTGTATGGGCGGGACCTCGGTACAGCGACTCCGGCTTTCATTAGTCGTTCAACTCGCCCTGTAGACGTCCCCTCGGGACTTGCCCGCGGGGGATCCCCGCCGCAATGACAAGTGTTGTTCCAATTATCTGAAAAACTGAAGTGATCTGGACTGGAACATGTCATATAACTAATTGCTGTTCAAGTTTAGTTGGATTGTTGTTCTGTTTAATGTGTGACTTTTTTATTACCAAGATAATCTGTAAACGCATGGGAAATTTGCTGTTTTGTAAGATATCATAAACCCATATACAATATTTATTTATAAAGCACATTTAAAAACAACCAAGGCTGACCAAAGCACAGTACAGAAAAGAATAGTCATGATTATCATGATACAGATCACAAACAGACTTTTCAAAATCAGAAACTGATGCAGCTAATTACAAACTGCCTACATATTGCAGTCATCCGCAGAAGATGCCTTTGCCTCATTGAAATGAGTCTGCGGGTATTTCTAATGATTTGCCTACAACTGGCGGTCGATCCACAATAGTTTGGGCTGAAAGTGTACCAGGACAGGTGCATTCAATTTAAATCACTGCTCCTCCCCCGCCCATGCACTCTCCCTCTGCTTTCCAAGTAGTCTGTGTGATGTATGCTGTTACCTATACCATGGGGTTAGGGGAAGTTGAACTACTAGCCTAATGAAACACAACTTACAACTCCAATCACTACTGCGCAGGCTCTGGTTGCAAATTACGTCAAAAGCGCAAGATGGCAGCTCCTGTATCCGGGATATTTTGGCTTCACGTTTGTAGCCAAAGAGGAGACGAGTCGTCCATCTCTATATACAGTCTATGATACAGGCGTACCCTTTAGCATCTGTAGCTGACGTTATGTGATGTAACTTAAAACAACTCAACGTTTCATTTTGGTCTCACATGGCACATGAACCGTAGTCTCCTGAGTGTAAGTCCTGCGTTAAAAAGCTGAAAAGTAGAAAAGCGATATTTCCACCTGCTTTGTCCACAATTGTTAATTGTTACAACCCCAGCGTGATTGTGTGACAAACTGTAATTCAAATAGTTTTGGAAGAGTGGACTGTTGTCTTTGACGGAGGTCTGCAGTGCCCTTCTAATCCCCATTATGTATATTTTCTTCAAATTACAAGAAAGAAGGGTCTCTATAGTCAAGTGTATTATATAAGGATACCGAAACAGGAAAAGAATAAAAAACACCAAATACAACACATAACACAACAATACAAAGATACATAGAACAATTGACTCAATACAAACAATAAAAGAGTCTTATCAATTACAACCTCAAGACAGCCACTGTCAGAAATATTAACTAAAGGGAAACAATCAGTGATTGCATTACTGAAAACATATGTAATTTGCTTTAGGGTAAGGGAATTAACATTTTAAATAAAGCCAAAAGAAGAATAGAAATTGAAAACAGAAGTGGTCCTAAAGTAGAACCTTGAGGCACACCTTTTTGCTGAGTTAAAAAAATCAGATTTACACCATTGTAAAACAACTCATTGCTTTGTGTTTCTGAAGCATTAAACCCCAAATATGCTGATCATGTTGCCTTACAAACTTAATTTGATGAGTTTAATGAACCCTCTGCTGTACATTCATTTAAATCATAATGTTAAGTCACAAGACTTCAAGTCAGAGGAGTTCATGTTTATAAGATTTCCTGTATGATGTTTTACAGTGTACATTAGTGGCACGTCTGCAGAGGCCTGGATGTCTGGTTTTGAGAGCTTTTTACAGGAGAGCAGTGAACAGGTGTGGAAACAACACTGTCATGGTGGTCACTATTTTTTCCTGCCTCCGACCTGTTGGAGACCCCTTTCACCAAGATTAATGTGTCGACCTGTTAATATAGTTTGAGCTGAGGGCTTTCAGAACCATAACTCTTGCTACTGTCCTATCCCACCACTAACGTTTTGTCATGTCCAGCCAATAATGATGTTCCCAGAGTTTATTTTGGACCTGCTACATTTTACACTGCAGCCTTTTTACAGATGCCCAGGTAATTCTCCTCCTTCCCTTCAGAGAACTAATATACATAAATGAAATATGGATGCAGCTCGAAATCAACTCCAGCGGCATCCAATCTCTTGAATCAACTTTGGGGATGTTTCCCTGCCAACTCCTGCTTGGATACCAACACTTCCTTAGCAACTGCATGGCCAGTGGCTATATATGTGCATTTAATGCTGACAGGAGCTGCAGGGCTCAGCTGTTGATGGAACACAGTTATCCTTTTTCTCATTACTGTCTGCTCTATGTGAGATTCACCAGGCCCGAGAACATCCATCAGGGACTTACATGCGTGTTTGCACAGTGTGGCCAATAAGGAGAACAAGCCTGCTCCTTGGAAACACCTGTCCAATACTCTGAACAGATATCTGAGCATACAAACAAAGGATTTTTTTCTCATCACACTCCAGATGTCATCAGATATGGATGTAAACACAACTTCCTGAGAAAAATGAAAATTGCTCAAACATGTTCAAAGGGCCAGAACTCACATGCATCATTTCATTTGAGATCATAAAACACAAATCAGGTGCTCTTCCAATGACAACAGGGTTTGCTAATCTGTTTCTACATGCACAGGAGCTGCAGCCATGCTTCCACTGACAAACACATAACACAGGGAATACCCAAAAATCAGTGTCCAAAACAAAACCTACTGCTCTGAATGGATGTTTATGTTGGTCCCGTTTCCATGGATAAATGAATAAACACCTCAGGCTGGAGAACAGGTGATGTCATGATTAAGGACATACCTTGACATTTTAAGTTTAAGCTGGATATTTTTTTTCCCCAGACAACAAGTTGCAGTTCATGTTAAACCAACTAGCTGCAAAATTGAAAATATCATAGGACGCTATAAGGTCACTGGTGATCTTGGAGGAGAAAAAAATATATATAAACACTGTATTTCTTTATTAATCCCCCCTCACCATACTGTACAGAACTTAGTGTATGTGGGATCCGCAATCACCCCCTAATGGTCACACAAGGTCAGCAGCACAGGCTTTCATCTCCTAAATATCCCTGCAGCTACAAACATTGCATTCAAAAGCATCTTTCAATGTTACTGTGCCATCTGGAATCAGCTGGACAGGTCAACGCAGGAAAAGATAATTGCCAAAAGCCTTTCAAATATAAACTAAATTTTGGAAACATATACACTTGAACAACTGAAAAATTGTTACTACTGCTTGATATGTTTTAATTGTTTGTTTTAATTGTATTTGTTTAAAGCTGCTATGATTAACATTTTACATTAAAAGTAGATCAAATGACTACGCAAATGTGAAAGGTGTTGCTAGTGTTGAATCCACAGATAATTAACACGTGACTCTGCACCCCTCAGTTCTACACAGTGTTTTAGCATCTCTTTTTTGGTTTTACGGCTCAAAAAGATATTCTTTGGTTTACTCTCACTGCTCTTATAGCACTGCTTTCCACTAAAGCAGGCAGCTGTATTCAGTGAAAAAGCTTTAAAAACCACAGTAGACTACATGCTCAGCACCAAAAAGACACAGTAAGTGACTAGCTGGTGAACAAAGTGGAGCATTTAGCAGCTACAGAGCCAGATATTTCTGTCAGAAGTTGGTGGAAAAAGGGAGTGAATATTGGACTTTCATCAGATTCATCATGTAGACACAAACATAATTCCAAGTAAATGCTAATGTTGCTCTGTAACTGCTGGATGTGTAAATAGGCAACAGTTTACTAACAAGTTTTCCAAATCAACCTAAAAGCCACCACTAGGCCAAAAACTCACAGGTTTGAATATTTGTACCCAGGACAATTGAATTACTTGCTGACTTCATCTGGAGATCAGGACATTTTAGCCCCCAAATGCCTCTTACCCCCATAGAGTTGCCTCCATTAGCACCCAGCTGCTGCATCTGCTAAATCCACGGCATTCTTTATGACCAATAAATAATACATTAAAAAGAATTAAGTATAATAAATAATCATTTTAATATTATTGAAATGAATTCAAGTGAAATGAAGGAATATTTATGCCTTGGTCACCTACTTTGGCTGGAAAGGTCATGTCGCCAACACATCTGTCTTCTTTGACAGTGGAGCGATGGACATGAAATGGACAGTTATTTGTGCACCAATGCAAAGATGACCCACATCACGTCTGAGTGATGTGACACATTAATTTACAGATGGATCTCAGTCTCATTATTTGAAGATGTGATGGGCGTTCAAAGACAATCCAGGTGATTGATTGGAATGGTCTGTCATGAGAAACTGAGGCACAGTGGTGTAATTATTTCAATACAAGGACAAGACGAGGTGAAGGTGGAGAGTCTGATTGAACATTTAAACCTGGATCACCATCAGTGGTGATTCAAAGCTCAGCCAACGAACTCAACATATCAGTTGGGAAATATTGTCATATCAAAGTCCTATACTTCAAGGTGTTGCAGCATCAAAGAATAAATGGCAAACATGTCACATACCATATGAAATGGAGGAGTTAATGAAAGGGGGAAGCAATGAGGGGGAAAAAAGCAAACAGGAAAAGCAAAGCAGCACAGACTGGCTCATATTTTCTTCTTCACGTCAAAACTCAGCCGGTGGTTCCAGGGGAAAACCTGACTGCCGAGTTTCATATAAAAGCTCATTTTTAAATCATAAATCCAAGATCCCAAGTCCATCAGGGGAGAAGTGACGCCTTTGTCAGTTGGCAGTGTACATACTCTTAATAAAAAGGATTTGATTCTTTGATGTGATATTTATATTCCCTCAGGATGAATGTTCAATTTGCTCTTGACTTCTGCAACACCACTCAGAAAGTGACAGAGACATGAAGCTTTCACATGAGATGCAGATTCAGGGAGTACTGCTCATAAAAACGCAAGCCTCCTCCATCAGTTTCTCTTGTTTGAGCTTTACAGGAAGACTTGTAAATTTGCTCCGACCACTCACCTTGTGTCAAGAGCTTCCAACTCAGCTGCTATCCATTTCTTTATTGAACAGTTTAATACTGAAGGAAAGTGCATTCTTAATTACCGCTAACAATACAGATGTTTGGTGCCGGAGGGCCTTCTTTAATAATGAAAGCATTTTCCTCTCTCCTGAAAGGGATGTGACAAACTGTACACTACTGGTAGACTGGAACAAATGTTCCAGCTGCTTGTTTTCTTTGAGGCCAACAGACACCCACGAGTCAAACTCAGGAGTGAAAAGAGATATTATGACTACAGTGTGTCTTTCTATATGACGTCTGCCTATCATTTACATGATCGGATGATTAAATTGTAGAATAGGAAACACTAAGGGAAAAACTGGATATAGCACTCCTTTCTACAGTATCTGGGATAGTGGTTTGTGAGGGCAGGCAGAGAAAGGCCTGATTGTAATCAACCAGCTATTTGACGTGACAAGTGAGTTCATGTCTTTCTCCAAGCTCCAAAACCAGTGTGCATACTAGTGTCCAGATAAGATATGGTACAAGTCAAAAGGTATTTGAACAGCATTTCATTAAACGGCTAGTTCATTTAGGAAAAGCAAAGAGTGCGATGAGAAGACTGATACCACCCTTATATCTGTACAGTAAATATGAAGCTATTCTTAGCTTAGCACATACTGGACACTGGAAACAGGCGTAACAGCTAGCCTGGCCCTGCCGGGGGTAGCTCCATATTTACCGTATGGACATAATACTGATATTATCTTATCTCACTTTCTGCAACAAAGTGTATAACATAGGCTATTTTACAAAATGTCAAATTTCTTTAAGGTATATGAACACCTAGTTAAAAATTCTATTTTTCATCTTTATAAAATTGTATTAGTTGACATAGCAGATTTACATAGCATAATTGAATGTAGTTATTGAGGAAAAGATGTGAAGATTTATCAGCAGGTTGCCACAAAGATGTTAACAATTATCCATAAACTTTCACTGGAAGTTGAAAATCAAGATTTTAAAAAACAAATAAAGGCTCCTCCATTATATTTTCAGGGGTTGTCCAGTTTTAAGGGAAAGAGGAGGCTTAAAAATAATGAAAATTCCACTTGATCCAGTCCTAAAGATGTAAACAAAGCAGACCAAATATATTTAACACATACTCGAGTCTACACACAAGTCTACACAATGGACTGTGATTTCGCTTTCTTCAAAGAATAAATAGAAAATAAACTGTAGGCTGAGTCCAGCTATGAAAGGACAACAATATTTAAGCCTTTTGGACGAGCCTTTTGTTTTTAACTAATGCTTTAAACAAGTGAAAGACACAGTGAGAGGCGAGCTGGAGAGGAGACTCAAGCCACATCCTCCATTCACCTCATTCCCTGTGAACCCTCTTCTAATGGCTATTTAATTCATAGTACTAACGGATTATCAAAGCTATTTAAATTAGTCATCATGGAGAGGATAGATTGTGAGACAGCCATGGGAGGTGGGTCACGTTAACCAAAAGGCCTGGAGGAAAGACAAGGAAAGTATGCAAATGAAATATAAAAAAAGGATGATTTTTCTTCTCTCCCTGTAGATTCCACAGGCTCTGCTTATGATTTAATCTGCTATAAAGCTGAGCTCATGTGGGAAGCCCTCGGGGAGGAGCCTCTATCCTACACTTTTACCAGAAATAATGTTAAAGAGAATCTTAAAAGAAAAAGAAGACACAAAAAAGGATGTGTGTTAGAGAACAAAGCTGGAGAGAGAAATGGAGGAGCAAGGGGACAAGTGTGAAATAAAGGCGGCACAGAAGCCAATGAAATATAGATCTCAAACATCACATTGAAGTGACAGTGTGACCTTGTAGCTAGAGAGCGCCATTTATGAAAAGCAAAAGGAAAAGCAAATACAGTTAGGTTTGCACTGTATTTAATAAATGTAAGCCTGCATTATTCTTCCTGCACTCTCTCTCTCTCCATCTCTCCATTGTTTGGTTGAGGCATTTTGTAAGGTTTGCTGGATTGTATCCAGACGCTGTAAAATCCCTCTCACAATGAGAGAAAAACGATACTCTCCTATCTGGTTTTGAAAAAAGTATCAGTATGAGCAAAATCTGAATGTTGTCATCCAGGTTTGGGTTAAAGGAATAGTTCAACATTCTGGGTTATATGCTTATTCACTTTCTTGACGAGAGTTATATGAAGATTGATACCACTCTCACATCTGTATAATAAATATGCAGCTACAGCCAGCAGGTGCTTAGCTTAGCTTAGCATAAAGACTGAAAGCAGTGGGAAACAGCTAGCCTGGCCCTGTCCAAAGGTAAGAAAACCCACCTACCAGCACCTCTAAAACTCACTAATTAACACATTACATCTTTTTTAATCCGTACAAAGACAAAAGGGCTTTGAGGAATTATGTGCCAGAGTAAGCGGAAGAGTATTTCTTGCGCGGTGACTTCCTCGAGTCTTCTTTATCAGGCTAGCTTTTTCTAGACTTTTTGCTAAACTAACCATCTCTTGGCTCCAGCTTATTATTTAACATATTATTCCTTTTAATAAATACGCCCCATTGCTGTTTAAAACTGCTCAAAGTAACAACTGAAACCGTAATAAAAATGTGGAGTATGTGTCAAGTGATGATTTTATTTATTTTCAGTTAATTTATCAGCTATTTTTGGATCAATCAGTTATTTGTTTTCATGTCAAACAATAGTGAAAAATTAAAAAATGTTAACCATAAGGTGCCATCTTCACATGTTTGAAATGGTCTGACTTAAAACCCTAAAACCCAAAGAAATTCAATAGAAAACAGAGAAAAATAGCAAATCCTCACACTTGAGAAGCTTGAATCATTGAATGTTTGATATTTTTGCCGGACAAATTACTAACTAATTAACACCTTATCCTAATTTTTTTTTCATTTGTATTCAACATATTGTTGCAGCAAGTGAGACTTAATTGAACGTAAAACACAATAAAAGGCCTGTTTTTGTGTTACATTGACATTATTATTCTTTGTAATCATGTGAGATTGAAGGGTGTTGAGAGATGCACTTGTGCATCCACACATGAGCACACAGACGCAAATGTCTGACACAGACCACTTCATCAGCTCATGCCTCTGCTCACCACAGGCCACCGGCTCTCCTCCACAGTGAAAATATCTTCCAAACCATATAAATATTTATGTCCATTAATAGTAAAGAGGCAGCACGAGTAGCTGCATAATGCTCTGTACTGGTCTTATTTTCGAAGGAGATGCACTCCAACTGCCACGACGTCTCTGTCGCCATGACAACAGAGTTCAGCAAGCGAGCCAAGCAGGACTTGTCCCCGTCAGTCTGCTCAGAAAAAAGTAGCATGATTCTCATAGAGAGGGGAAACAGTGTGCACGTTGAGTGTGCTCCAGCAGCAATGTGCATGTTAATGTTAACTTGTAGTTACTTAAGCATCACAAGGACACAAGTTTAACAAAGAGAGAGTGTGCACAACACGCTTCAATGCTACCTCTGAGAATAGGCTACACCACAGCTGTCAAAATGTGGATATGGACATGATTAGATGATCTCAGGCCATTTCTAGACATTGTTACCAAATAGCAGGAGCCACAGAATACTTTGACCATATAAAGATGTGGACAACTTATGAGGGAAGCAGATGTGAGGAATTAAAAGCTATCACATTCACATTCACATTCCACAGACCAATGTGCGCCTGAGTCCAAGTCGAAAATATTGTCTTAACAAGGAGCCGGAGATTTATTGTCCTCCTGCTGTCAGATGTTGACAGGGGGAATTTTGAAATTATACATTATGAACACATTCACTCATATAAACAAACAATTTATAAATAATTCCGCCCTTACTTTCCATCTCTCTCTCTCTCTCTCTCTCTATCACACACACACACGCAGCTCCGTATTGAAGTTTTGTGATCACAGACATGATTTCCCTTTGCACTGACATCTCCTCTGGGAGTGGCGACCGTTCTGGGATGGAAGATGGATGGAGAATGAACGGGAGGTTGTCTTTCCAGCTACGGCTGGTGGATGAGAAACAAATGAAAGACATGAAGCACAGATAAAGCTGAGGCGTCTGTCAGAAAACAGAAGTGGAGGGTTATTGGAGTGTGTGTTGAACACAGCAGCTCCATGAGAGATTAGGAGGCCGAGCAGCAGGAGCGATTTGCTCCAGAGAGAACAGCTTACTGACTTTTTGCTTTCAAGGTAACACAGCTTTCACTTCCAGACTCAGCACGCGTTGGCTCAAAGTGCAGCCCGCAAGATTAACAAGGAAGTTTGCTCATTGTGTGAAGAATATCTTCCACCAGAAGACGGAGGTGGAAAAATTTGAGTTTTTTCCTGATGACAAAAGTTTGTGAGGTGAGGGTTTACATCATACAGTTAGTCATTTTCCCCATGAGAGAGTTCCTCTGTAATGACAAGGGTCTGTCCCTCAAGCTGTCCTCAAAGACTTTCACTTTCCAGCAGAGAGATGACTTTCTGAGAGTCGAAGCAAGTTTGTCAGAAAACGGTTTATATTCTCAATAGAACAGAATAGAATGTTTCAATTTTATTCTACTTTAATTGATTTACTCTTAAAAATAGAAATTATTTGTCAAGGAATAAATGAGTCACTCAAAGATACAAGAAACAAAATACTTTTCAATTTTAAAGTGGTTAAAGTCTGGGTGCATTTAATATAAGGACGTTGGGTCCATTTGTGTGTAATGACTAAATGCAGCTTCATTGTGTTTTGATTTAAACTTGAAGCTCTTCTCATTGACTGCTTCCTAAAGACTTATAGTAAAGGGCCTATACTAGGTTTATATCCTTCAAGCAAATTAGAAATGTATTTTGGCCCTAGACCAATGAAGTGATTTCTAAACTGGCAGCAGCTCTTCAAATTTCAAATCTTTCTTTAAAAGCCAGTGTAAAGATTTAAAGGATAATTCCGGTTTACTACAGCTTCCCCAAAAACTGTGTGCACACACAATTGCAGTAGGTCAAAGCTGAGCCTGGAACTGTGATGGATGTTCAGAACAGACAGCTTGGGTTAAAAATGTCCTAGTTTGCCTTCATTTTCTCTAAACAATTAGGGGATTGTTCAAAACCTGTCTGTTCATCTGACTGTGTTTCTTGGCCAATCTCACGTCTCTTTAGGACTGTCGCTGTGCTCCCAGATCTTTGGTGAGCACAATGATAGGAATGATGGTCATAATTATAAAAATAAGAGTTAAGTTGTATTACAGAGGAATTTTCCTTTAGCACAAGCACTATTCTGAATGTGATGAAATTGTCTAATTGTCTGTTTTTTGGAAAATACATTCCAGTTGGAGTTTTCCACCCTGCTGGAGATGAAGGCATGCATGAGTTTGTATGGACAAACATGAAACCTCAAATTGTCATTGTAATTAGAGGTTTAATTTTTTCTATCTATTTCTTCATATTGAGGGGTGCACGGTGGCAGAGCGGTTAGCGCCCCCGCGCTCCCAATAAGGAGATCGTGGGTTCGAATCCCGGACCAGACAGTGAGCACGATCTCTCTGGGTGGAGTCTGCATGTCCTCTCGGGGTTCTCCGGCTTCCTCCCACCGTCCAGAGACTTGCATGTGTAGGTTAATTGGTAACTCTAAAATTGCCCCTAGTGGATGAATGTGAGTGTGAATGGTTGTCTGTCTCTGTGTCAGCCCTGCGACGAGTTGGCCACTGTCCAGGGTGTACCCCGCCTAAGGCCCCAGGCCACTGGGATAGGCTCCAGTCACCCGCGACCCCCAACGGGAACAAGCGGTAGAAATCATTTCTTCATATTCATAACCAGTGTCCACTGAAAAACTTGCCTGCCATTTGTATTGTCTGCCCATTTAAGGTGATGTTATTTATTCAGACTGTCAGTCAGTCATTTTCTACCGCTTGTTTCCGTTTTGGGGTCGCGGGTGACTGGAGCCTATCCCAGTAACTTCGGGCCTTAGGCGGGGTACACCCTGGACAGTGGCCAACTCGTTGCAGGGCTGACACAGAGACAGACAACCATTCACACTCGCATTCTTATTCAGACTGCGACCCCCAAAATCTCTCACTTCGGAGAGAGAGAGAGCGAACAACAGCGATAAAATAGACACGGGTGTGGACAAAGACTGGCCTGGCTGCAGTGACAGCATGATGTTCCCATACACACACACACACACACACACACACACACACACACACACACACACACACATACACACACACACCAACCCTCTGTGTCCCACTGATATCCCCAAAAACAGCAGGAACCCCAGGGAACGGGAAAGAAGGGTGGGATTTTGGGGGGGCTGGGTGGTGGGGGGTCTCAGCTGTGCCTGAGGACAGTGAGACAGCAAAATTCAGGACAGGAGCACACACACACACACACACACACACACCAGTCCAGTCACTCACTGTTATTAATACAGGTCGTCAATTAGGCCTGACCTAGAAAGCCTGTCTGCATGAAGGCTACACAACAAGCTGAAACAGACTGACGGGACTGAAAACACTCCAAATCCCTCCACTCAGCTCACTGTCTAAAAGCGTGGATTAACTTACACACATATAAACACATAAAAATATGAAGACAGACAGATGTCACTTTAAAAAAAAAAAACACCTCTTCAACCCCAAGACTGATTTACAGCACAAAAACTTACTCCAAATAACACATAAACGCAGCATGTTGCAGGACCAAACTTAGACAACTAATCTGAAGCCTTTGAAATAGCTTTCTGTGCAGCTGTCAACACAAGAGACAATTAGTTCCAGCATGTCTGTTACCTGTTTCGGTCCCTCTGCAGGTACAGCGTGTTGCGAGGAAGCTGGCAAACCATGTAAACAACAATAACCTGCAGTGAGCGATATGGATACCCTCACCTTTTTGTCTGTTTTCCTTTCCTTCGTCTAGAGTGCAGGGAGTCTTATAGGGGCCATGTTGAGTGCTTTAGCGGAGGGGGGAGGGGCGCTAATTGAGGTAGAAGGATGTTACGAAGGTGAGGAGGGTGACAGTCCTCCTGTGCCAGGCATGTGATCTTAGTTAGTGGGCAAGGACGTGCCAGGGGCAAGCAGTTGTGTTTGGCTCTGTTCCCTGAACCCAGACCCTCTGCTTTCATTCATGATCTGGTCTTAAGAGCATTTTCCTCCTCCATTGTTACACAAGGTCTATCTAAAGGGTTTATGCCGCTGACTTGTGCTAAGCACTCGAGGTGACAGAGCCAGAGCTCATCACAAATCCTTAAACCCTCTGCAAATGCTTTTTCTCCTTCCTCGCTGCTTTCTGTCTTTTTTTTTTCCTCCCCCCTGCTCTCTCTCTCAGCCCCCTCCCTCCTCACTCTTCATATCTAAATGCTTATATCTCCTCTCTCACTGTGACAGTGGAGTGCAGACGTGCTCTAATCTAAGCCAGATGAGCTAGAAAAACACAGGCTTCCTCCGCCGGTTGCTTTCCCCATTAACCAAGAGGCCCATCATTTCTCTCTCCAATCACAGGGCAGACTTCTGAGGTTTACCAGCACGTCTGCATATGCACTACAGCAGACAAGCCAGTAAAACTCCTCTGTGAGTGATTTATAATGACACTTGATGGCTTTGCTGCTGCCATCTTCTATCTCCTCACCGCAGACTATTGGGCAGTGGTTCAGAGGCAGAATCACGGCACCTGTTGAGAATACAGCAGTATCAAAGCCGCCTTACATAATGTTCTCTTTTTATGGATGGATTTGGATTCCCAACAAACTTATGATCCTGAAGGTACTTTTTTTAGATCATGTGGGTGCAGTGCTGCATGTAAACGTGGCTCCCGATCAGACCAGACTAAGTGTCCAGTCGCCATCAGGCTCGAGCTGAGGTTCCATCCTCTCTGTCATGGTAAGTTTGGGCTGAGGCTTTCATTTAGGACTGGCTGACTCTCGCTCACTGCTGAAGCAGAAGGACATCACATCCCTCTGGGGACGGTTGCCATCCTGCCCTGTCACTTTCACTCTGTTATCCACATGGCATAGAAGTACAGACTGCAGTGAGACAGAGGGGTAAAAGAAAACGGAAAGAAGGGGGAAAAGACACTTGGCAGAAGGCCAGAGATAGCTGAGAATTTGTTTTTGAAATAATTTTTGACTCAAAATGTATCTGACTTAAAGAAAACATTTCTTGAGATACGCTTATTTGCTTTCTTGACTTATGAGATGATCAATACCACTCTCTTGTCTGTACGGTAAAGATTAAGCTACCGCCAGCAGCTTAGTTTAACATACAGATTACAAACATGGGGATTACTAACCTGGCACTTCCCAAAGGTAAAGAAACCTGCTTACCAGCACCTCTAAAACTCACTTAGTAACACGTTATATCTTGTTTATTTAATCTGTACAAATACTAAAGTGTAAAAACAACAATTTCAGTTTGCTGGAAATACAGCCAGGCTAGCTGCTTCCTCTCTTGGTGCTAAACTAAACTAACAGGTTGCTTTTTATGTGATTGTACAACATGCTTTAGCAACATAGATAGTTGCACATGGAACACATTTTGAGGGTCATCATGCAGCACCAAGAGTCATGCCATGTGAGAAAATAGTGTTGCTGACAAACCAGAAACATGATTTTTCAACAGAGTATCCATCACTCTCTCAGGGTGTCAGTTTATTTTGGCAACAGGAAACAAGGAAAAGGACCCAAACGCAGACAGCTTGACAGAGGATGATGACTAGTTTAGTGATTAGTTTAGTGGCTGGCAGAACCAACATAGCTACGATGATGAACCGACTAAGAAAAAAAAAGGGCAACCATAATTTATATACCCTCAGGTAGGGGAGAAAACAAGACACAGGTGAACACAATGACACAGGTGCAAACAATCAGGGCAATTACAGACAGGAAGCAAAACTAGAATACATGGGGGAAAAAGGACATTTCAGAATAAAACAGGAAATAACAAAAACCATGAAGGGGTGGGTGAGAGGAAGCCGGTGGCAGCCGATAATCTAGCATCAGAAAAGCTGAAGAGGTGAAAAGGAGGCTGTTACATCCACAATAATGCGCTGCTCTCTGGTGTCATGCACTTCATGCCAAATCAAGCCTTTTCAATATTCTCCCTTGTACCTTCTCCCTCACACTTTCTTCCTCCTCCAGCTCACAGCAGAGGGTACAATAAGTGAAGATAGTGAGGTTTTATTCAGCAGAAAGATTTATCTCTTACAAGGCATATCTAAGATGCTAAGTTAATAACTCTGGGAGGAGAGAAGGTGTGGGGGGAGAACGGGCTCCGGACCGCACAATAACACAGTCACTAGCGAGCCCCACATGAATCAAAATGACAAAGCCAATCTTGCAAAAAATTCTTTCTTGCTGGCAGTAAACTGCTCAGCTCTCTGGATGGATGGAAACAAGAGTACAAGCCGGTGAAATTGTGAGTTCAATTTAAAAAGTAAAACTCATTTAGGTGTGCAGCCTCTACAACCCCACCTCTTACTCCCTGCGGCGGAGTTAATCGCATGCTGGTTTATGGGACTAGTATCCCTCCCAGTGATACAGGCTTTCACTTTTTGTGGGTGCACATGTGCATCATAAAGGCCTGTCAGCAGAGATGGGGAAGGTCAGTAAAAGTCGAGTGAGTTCACTTATGCCTGCAGCTGCCTGTTGTGTATAAAACTAACCAGAACCACAAGCTAACCTCAAGAGGCTACAGTAATCTCTATATATACTGCTCGCCTTCACTGTTGAATTCTGCTGCCTCTAGTAGAACAAGAACTATCAAAACCATGAAGGCAATAGGTCGCCACTACAGTTCATCAAAAATATGTGTATTATGTCTGTGTGTTCAGAGTATGAATTTTGATGCAAAGTCTCTCCCTTGGCCTCACAGTTTGAACACTTCTGGTCCAGCGAATACAGGAGTCTCTGATCCCAGTGAAAGCTGACTGGGAAATACATATATAAGTGCTGAGATGGAAATAGTGGTGATGGGAAAAGCAGGGTTGAGGAGCGATTAAGCTTCTTTCTCCATCCAGAGCCCAGGTGCACCATGTCCCACCCCCAGGCTGTTAGAGTCTCCATGCTGGGGAGACCTTAAATAGCCTTGAGATGGAAGCACACTATCCCCAATAGCCCATTAAAGACAGTGTTCCTCTGTCCCATTCCCCCCTGTCTGTCTGGTATGGCCTCATAAACGCCTTAACTAGTCTCTCGTGACCCCTCTGTCCACTGGTGCAGTGATTGGCTGGATCTCAGAAGCAGGGTGTGTGATTGGACAGCTAGACTGTAGAGGACAAGGTGGTTCGCTGCCGAGCTCATCCTTTCCTGCTGTCTGGTCAGTCTGACGAGGGCCCCTTCCTCTGTCATAGCAAATATCAGCTGGGCCAGAGCCATGAGAAACAATGGTTGAAATATTACTAAGAAATTTTGTTCACTGTCTCAAAAATCTAAAAAAAAAATCCACCGATTTAGCATTGCACTCAATGTTGGACTTACAATGGACAGTTTACAGTTTTTTACAATTGGTAAGTCATAAAAAAAATGGTACTTGTGGCATATTTACTGAAAATACTAACTCATGTATCCTATCTAGCACATTATCTGCTTTACATTCATTCAGCAATTCTAAAACACACTTTTTATGAAACACTAAACACAGTTCTCTACATTAGACACATCATTTAAAACAAAAATCACTGTTTTCTTTTTGGAAGACACTGCCATTGAAATGCCACACACATTTACTGATTACCCAAACCCAGTCCTCACATATGAAAACACTAATGGCTAATTTGTTCACTTAGAAATCAGAGCTTGAGCAATCTAAACATGCCACAGGATAGGTTGTCTTGGTTTGGACAACAATGGAGGCCAATGTTGGAGAGAGAGGAAGAGGAGGTACATGTGGACACAGACGAGGACGAGTAGGAGCAACTGTTACGGATGAGATCCGGGCCACTTTGATGCTAGTAGTGGCTAATGTATCCAATAATTCGGCTACATCATGTCCTTTGTTAAAATATTCTCTTATTTCAGTCTCCTCTTCCATCCTTTTAAAGATTTATGCAAAGACACTGCTGAGAGTAGTAGGCTAGGCTACACAAACAGGAAATGACATCGCCAGGTACTTGGGTTCTGTCCAATCACAAACAAGAAGTGTTGTCCCTCCTTTTCGATAATCTGAAATGTTCTTGTGTTTTGTGAAATGTCGTTGTGTTTTGACCCTCAGCGGCTCCGCAGTAAACAGACTTGTAAAATCCATACAGGTGGGGTTTACTGCATGGATATTTCAAATAGTGTGAGGGTATCTGAGGATCAGTATCAATATTGCTTTTCAGTACATGTATTAAAAACAATAATACAATGTGATGTTTGGCTTCACAGACTACTGTCAGTACAGTTATTTTAATTATGTCCACTATGCTGCCACTACCAGCCTTTTGTAGGTTGTTATTAGACAGTAATCTTAATGAGTAAGGAGAAGGGCATTGTACATAGTGATGAGGACCTGCCTGTTTACAAATACCATTGCTCTGCTTCCACTGAAATCAGCTACGATTTATTAATGACTTTAGTCTTACGTAACTTCCACTGTACGCAAGTGGGACGTCCCCGTGGCCGTCATGAACAGGGGGTGGCAGCGGGAGCCTGATTGGGGTCACCTGGGCCCGGTGACCCTATAAAGCTTCCGCTTCCGCCTGCCTCTGCAGAGCTCCCTGCTCCTTGCTCATCCTTGGCTGTCAACAAGCAGCTGTACGCCTGTTGCCTGCACCCAACTTGTTGTTTTGTTTGTTGGTTTGTTTGTTTTATTATACTGCCTCTCTTCTTTTGTTACGGCTGAAGAGCCAGGTCGTAACAGCAAGGATCCAGTGTCACAGTTTACTTGGGCAGACCTTGGGTTACTCATCTGGGAACAACAAACCATTGTATACTGTATTTAGAGTTTAGATGAGCTGAGTGCATCCCAGCTCAGTTAACTTCAGTTCAGTTAGTTATTGTCCCAAGTGGGAAATTTGGCTTGCAGCATTGCAAAAACAGGCATCCAAACAGACATTAAACACTTTAGACAGTGGGGGGGGGGGGTCTGACAAACCAACAATATCTTAAAACAAGAAATTAGTAGAAACTTACAAAAACAACTACACATGGGCTGCCTTATTGTTTAAATAGTTTGTTATAGAAAGGTAAATACAATTTTATAACAAAAGGGTAAATGATGGTATATATCAATTGTTATGGAATAATGGAAGGGTGATCAGAGAGTGTGCAGTAGTACAGTCTGGACAGAAGCTGTGTACAGTAACATGTGGGGGACTTTTCCCTCGATGTTTGCTTGTGGTTTGGCCTTTTTTGTTTTTCCTCTGCTGGGGGAAGTTGGATGTTGTGACCAGAGTGCAAACCCAGCACCCCGGGATCCATCCCTCCATCTGATCCCTGCTGACCTCTCCCTTTTTGTCGTGATGCCGAGGCTGCAGCCACTCAACTAACGTGGCTGAGGAAGTGTGTGGCCTGGGGGAGGGCATTAGCACTGGCCGGATTGTTTTTGGTACTGAAACAGGATCACTTACACATACAACCACACTTCTGCTTAATAGGGGCCACTCCAGTCTGGCTCCAAACACCTCCAGCCCCCCTTCCTGCTGTCCACAATCACAGTCTCAAATATTTCCTTAAAAACCTCCCCCCCGCGACTCTCCCTCTTTATTCGCCTCCCCTCCCTCTCTCTGTCTCTCACACACACAATCTTTTACATACACACCCACAGGCATTCCAACACATTTGTTTCTGTTTCTGCATCTGGCCAATATTTTACTCTTCCATCTTTGTTTTCAAGCGCTCTCGTGCCAAAAAAAGTAATTAGGTCGCAGTTTATCTGAACAAAAGTACTTACACAATGGTTTCATCTCCAGCTTTCTCTCTTATGAAAAGGATATGTACACATATGTCCTCAAACTGGCTGGATTAAGAGTTTCTTTCTGGGGTCAACAGAGCTGAAAGCCTCAGATGTTCTCCCCATGAACTCATCCTTAAGCTTATTGAGCTAAAACATCTGGGCCCCCTACTTTCCCTGCACAGCTTTCCCCTGAGCCCAGAGATGGATCCTTCAGGATTTGGCTGGCGGACAACACACATATACAGTGTACACACACACTTAAGACACACATCACACTGAAGCGCTCTGTTGAGTGACAGCACCTGACAGGCTATGATGCACTGCTTGTAAGTGAAAAAACCAACAGCAGTGGCCCGTTTGTCATTACTCCTGTTAATGTGGCCCAGCTGCCTGCCTGTCACGTGGCGCCACCCGTACCCAAATCCCAACATGCTTTGTGTGTGTGTGTGTGTGTGTGTGTGTGTGTGCGTGTGTGTGTGTCTGTGTGTGTGTGTGTGTGTGTCTTGACTGGCTGCTCCTCCTGCTTAAAGCCCCTCAGGACGAAGAGGCAGGAGGGCTGTGCGAAGCGTGTGATGTTGAAGGTACGAATCCACAACTGTGATCATTACAGGGCTTGGTGGAAAAGGCCAGATTCCCTGCCGTCTTGGTCCAGCGTAAACACGGTTGCCTCTGCGAAGGAGAGACAGACTGAGTGGAAGAAAGCGATAAAAAGAGCAAAATATGAGACGAGGAAGGGGACCGAGAGAAAGGGACGGCACAGACAGCCACAGCAGGGGGCATGCTGTTCTCCGTATTAGACTGTCAATGAATCTCATTAACATGGCTTCTCTAATCTGCATCCGAGAATATTCCACCGAAGGCCATCCGCTCTGCTCCCCACCTCCTTCCTCTCATTTTGATTACACTGATGTATAAATTTACCATTACGTTTTTTGGTCTTTTTACTAAAAGGAGCCCAATTTAAACTCCTTGAAAAGGCAGTGTCTGTTATTCTCTACTTCTATTATGTCCAGTGGCCTGTTTTTAAATGTGAAACATGGCAGGCTGCCATGTTTAGGATATCCACGCTGCACTCGGCACATCAGGAGAGACTTGTTTTCCACCATTTCAGCCCCACTCAATAAGCAGTGGAAATAAATGGGCACTCATGCCGAAAGCCTGTCTTTTCCAAATGACAGCTCACTAGATAAATACAGCCGAATAACTTCCAAACATTGCTCACAGTGCCACAAAGACAAATTTGGGGATGCTTGGTAACAGTAATTTCTGAGACGCTGACAAGAGTCCTCTTGCTTTCGTCTTTTTAGATTTGTTGACATCACTTAATGGTGTTGCTTATGAATTCTTTCACATTTTTTGATCTGTTTATGTGTGGATGAAAAGCAAAAGGATGGCAGGATGTTTGCATTTCCAAAATGGCGAGCAGGTTTTCCACCATGAAAGTCGAGGATGAACTCTCAGGGACAAAGAGGTGTCAATGGTCTGTCGGTCACATGTGACACATGACAGGGACCCAATAGGAAGCTGGATGTTAAACAGGAAGGTCTGACCCCATGAGGGATTGTTCCTCTTTTTTAATTTGCCCCGTGCTTTTCCTTAATGAGAGCAGCTGGTATCAAACGCAAACAAACTCCAGCTATTGTCCAGAGACATCAAAACAGTAATATTTGATTGTCCTCGGAAAGATTTGCATGGCATGAGATGAAACATAGGAGATTAGAGGTTGGAAGCGAAGAGTCATGCCAGAGACATTCCCAACACCACACATGCTCATTCTTTAATCATGATCAAGTCCTGCCAATATTGGGAAATCTGAATTCCAAAGGCTGTTCTGCATCAAATGGGACCAGCGCGGCCTCGTCTATGTCCCTAACATCTGACAGAGTGACTAATGGGAGCTACTGAAGCTTCAGTCCCCCAAAACCCCAAACCTAAACACCCTTAACGCACTCAGAGACTCTGAGTCTCTCCCTTTACATCTTCTGTAGCAGCCTCGACCTTTAGGTCCAGGCTGATTTACTGATCTGTCCTCTAAGTCCTCTCCCTTTTTCGACACTCTACAGCGGCTCGAGGCAGCGTTCCCATAGTCCTGTGTGCTCTCAGGGTGTGTTCCTGGCACTGAATGTGCAGATAGGATAAATAAATCACCACACAGGCCCTCTGGAGAGCAGAGAAACTGACTGGAACGGACTACAGGGAATAAAGAAGACATCTGGTGGAGGAGCTGGAGCCTTTCTAGTGAGAAGAAAATGACTTATAGAAAGACATTATGATAGGACACTGACTACTGGAGCCAGTTACACAGCTCTTCATAAATTCAACCGTAGCCGTTATAACGTGTTCGCTAAGATTATTTGTTACTAAATATTAACACTCAGTAACGGCCAGTGGTGGAATGGAATTAAGTACATTTACTGTACTTAAGAAAATTTGAGGGAAATATTCTACCTTTTACTCCACTACATTTGACTACCCAACAGGTTAGCACAACCATAACCAGCTACAACTGCAAAATGCTACTAACAAAATAATGCAGCCGTAATAACAATCCAGAAATCTAATGTATAGTAGTAGAAGTGTAATATATAGTATAGTACACTCATAGAGGTACTTTCTCTGCATTATGAGTACTTTTACTTTTGATACTTACATTTTGCTAAAAATTCTTACCTACTTTTACTCATTAAACATTATGGAACGTTTTTCCCTGAAACCTCTGACGGAACATGTTTATTTGTGCATATGTGTACTATGTGTTTTTTTTTTTTATGTCATTGTCTTTTATTATCTTCATGTTATGTTTTATATATATATTTGTATCATTTAAATGTGATTTCTATGTGATAAAGTTGTTTAAAAAACTATCCTAGCAATCAATTTACAAATGACTAAAGTCTTACTAGCTAAGACTTTTTTTTTTAATAGTGCAACTCTTTAATAGTTGCTAATAACTTTGCAAGGACTTTAACATTTTAATTGACTTACAAATTCTGTATCTGGTGCAACCCAATCCTGGTGGTTTAAGTTGAAAGGACGCTGAAACAGCCTTTTCTTTCTGAGATAAAATTAACCACTGACCAGAAGGAGAGATCACATCTCTGTCACACATCAAGTCAGTCAACTCAGAGGGCGTATGTTGTGTGGTAGCACATACTGTTAGCCATTTTGGAGAAGCCGTCACATTTATAGTCCATACACAAACGCAGCCATGAAAGCTGGAACAGTTGATCCTCTATCAACCCTGGTCCCGGTGGGTTGGTGAACACAGATCCTATTAAATACTGTAGCTGCTACATTCAGTAGAGGAGGGGTGGGGGGGGGGGGCATGCACTAACCTCCATCTGCTATGGTCAGCTTTGGCACAGAGTCAGCAAGACTCTCAGAACAGCAGAGCTTACTTTGTGTGTGTTTGTGTGTGTTAACGTACAAAAGTGCAGACGAAATTGAGAGAAACAGAAGGAGCTAGATGGAGGGGGGAGGGAAGTCAGGCGAAGGAGGGGCAAAGCAAAGAAGAAGTGAGAACAGCCAACCGCAACAAATGTGCTGCCAGGCATTCGTATCAGGGTGACAGGTGCATTATCATAGGTTAATGAGAAGCCTAGTGCTGCCTGTAGCTTCAGTCAGGGGAGCGCTGCCTCCACTACCACCTCCATCAATCAGATCAGACACAAACTCCCACTCAAGCACACACATTCACAAGCACACATACAGTAGGTACATACAGTATACCACATACAGGCAAACATACAAACACCCTCAATCAAGTATCATTAAAGCTTTTGGGCTACACTGATACAACAATAGTGTGGCCGCAATTTGGTACAAAAGATTACAGTGTGATTATGAGGTATTTATGGACACAATGAGAGATAATAAGCACCTCAAGCACAGCCCTCAGGTGTGATCATTAAAAGATGTTAACTACAGCTGTCTGTGATGGCTGCAGAAATAGACAGTGCAGTATTCAGTCTTTACTTAAAGGCCCTAAAAGTGTTTTCTTCCCAATCAGATTTCTTTTTAAATGTTATGTATCCTAGATGAATACACTATCTTCAGCCAAACAACTGGTTTCCACATGAGAGATTTTAGTATTTGTGTTTTGACTCTTTGCTCAGGTTTGAAGGTCCTGATGGAAAAAAGGTGATTGTCATGTATAGCCATGCACCAATCGGCATTTAGCAATGTAAGAATTGGAATTGGAAAGTGATGACAGTTGCTGCGTTGTTTCTTATGTTGCCAGGGAGACGCCACTGTCAATCAAATCTGTTCAAGCCACACCCACACAGTCCTGATGAAGCAGAGGTTTTAATTAATAGGTTGTTGGGATGTTTACTTCTGGGGCTGCAACTATTTTCATTATCTATTTATCTGCCATATTCTCACTCAATTAACTGATTAATCATTCCATCTAAAAAAAAAATCAGAAAATAGTGAACAATGTTCACCACGGTTTCCCAGAACTAAAAGTGATGTATTAACATTTCATGTTATGTCCAAAACCCCCCAAAATTCAGCTGGAAGTAGGATTTTTTGTTGTTGTTGCATTATTGGTGAAAATAATAACTTAAACAATAAATCGATTATCAAAATAGTTGCCGATTAATGTCGATCACCTACCACCTTGCTAATTTAGTCATGAATAAGATGCATGAGCATTCTTTATTTATGGAAATAAAAAAACAAGAGTTTGCTGATGCTCTCGTTCTGACCCGAATCATTTATTTTATTTCAATTAAATTCAACTTGGCTCCTTTTTATTTTCCTTCATATTTTGCCATCACTGGCAGCATGCGTGCTGACAAGTTAACCAAACAATTCAATAAGTACCTTCATTTTGTACTTACAGTAAGTACAGTCCTAGAGTAAATATACTCAGTTACTTTCTACCACTGGAATTAGGTTTTCTTTGCAAGTTGCTTCTTGTGTGATGTTTTTGTGGAATATGTATGTTACTGACGCCCAGTTGTATTTTCTTTCTCTCTCAGTCCACACTTGGCGCCAGGAGTCTTTCTTCATGTCCATCTCTCTCTCTCTCTCTCATTCCCCCATCTCACCTCAAGCTCACCTGACAGGAGTGGAAACTATGTGTTTTCACAGACTCATATTGCTGATGTTCATCGGTGTTTGGCGAGGCAGTGGAGCTGCAGCAGGGTGATTTCAGAGGTCTTTACCCTCCGCGGGCCAAAGAGGACAGCTTGCCCTTATCACACTGGATTAGCCCACAAGAGGAATAAGAGAGAGAGAGTTATAAAGAGCAAGCGAGAGAAAGGAAGGTGGCTCCGAGTGTGAGCCAGTATATCATTCTTCTACCGGTGCTGGATTCTACAAGCCGCTGGGCAGGAAATGAGCCGGAGGACACCCACTGACCTGCAACCACTTGCTGCCTCTCAGCCTATCATAGAAACAATTTAAACAGCTAATGGAACTAGGCTGATCCTCTTTCCGTCTCATACAGGGGCACTGTGACTCATACTGCTCATTTCTGATTAGAGCTCCTCAGGCTTTAAAGTAATCTACACCAGACAGGGGAGAGACCCATCTAGTTATGTTATTATACATATCTATCAGACGGATATGTGTAAGCGAGTGAGTTCACACTGTTTGTTTATGTATGATCAAAAACAGGAAGCTAGTGAGGGTCCGTGCAGAAGGAAGGGACCAGGCAGATGGGTCGGTCTGCAGGTGGAGGTAGGGCTCCATTGTGGGGCAATTGGAGGTGCTGCCTGGACCTGTTCATGACACAATGTGAACAGGATGCTGAGAGGAAGAGCGCAGTGGGCAGTGGGGCAATCGCAGGGAGGCCCCCACCATCATATGTGTTGAATGAGCACCAATGGAGCGGAGAGAGCTAAATAAAAACACACATTGATAGGGAGACAAATAGCTACAGCGAGAACATCCTGGTAAACATACATCTCATTTGTATGCATGAGGTCTATGCAGTGGTATAAAATGCATAGTAAGAAAAGACAAAGTTTGACCTGCCTATCACACATTCTAAAGAGACATGTTTTTTGTTATCAGCATAGTGTTTTAAATCACTCCAGGTTGCTTAGTGCTTACTGAACACGTGGACTTGACATCTTCATTATTCATCCTTTTATTTCATTCGGTCTGTGGGATCATCGTCTCTCCCGCTTCCTTTCTGACTGACAGTTATGTGGAAAAAAACAGAGGAAGCTTTCCTTCCTCGTTGTGTTTGTCCTGGACGATGTGAGTGTGATCTTATGAGCAGCAGCAGCAGCAGCAGCAGCAGCAGCAGCACACTATCCTGAGCCGATAGGCCCACTTAGCTTTCCACAGCCTGCATAATAAGAAAAATCTATGTCATGTACAATACATAAGGGCTGAACCAATTTTTTTTTCATTATCAGTTAATCTGGTGTATTGTTTTTCGAGTAATCTATTAGGGCTGCAACTATGATTCGTTTCAATATCAATTAATCTGCCGATTTGTATCTCGTTTAATTGATTAATAGTTTTGTCTATGAAGTGTCAGAAAGAAAAATGACCATCACAATATCTTAGAGTCCAAGGTGACGTTTCCAAATGTCTTGTTTTGTCCGACCAACAATCTAAAATCCTGAGATATTTAGTTTAAAAATGCTTAAAAATGACAAACGATTTTTCGATTATCAGTACAACTGTAAATGATTAATCGTTGCAGCTCTATAATCCATACAAATGATACACATGACAATTTCCCAGGGCCCAAGGTGATGTCTTCCGATTGCTTGTTTTGTTCTACCAGCAATCCAAAATCCAGATGTTTTCACTTCACATTGACATGAAACAGAAAAAAAGCATCAAAGCCCCAACTTTTGCGACCTGGAACCAGCAAATGATTGACATTATTTGCTCGGTAAATCACTTAAAAGATTAATCGAAATCTCAAAATTGTTGCTTCATTTGATGGACTAATCGGCTAATTGTGGTAATAGTGGTGAAACAATGATGCAGTAAGACTAGAGTTGACTAATCGAGAAACAGAAGACAATAAGATCAATTTAAAATTCAAGATTAAATTGGACATTCCTCAGCTTCATTTCTCCCCTCAATCCCAAAAAGGATTTCTGTGATTTCTGTAACCTTTTTGCAGCTATTTGGATTTCTGATAATGTGTCTGGAGGGTCACATTGTAAGTTGTTGTACTGCTGTTGTCTATGACTGTATTTAACTATGATGTCAACAGGATTTAATCAGTTCTGTGCCAGTATAAACCTTGCACTTTGTCATGTTGGCCTTAATTTCCTCATGAAGATCGAAGTCAAAATGTTGCCATTTTAAGTCCAATTATGTTTTGCTTTAATCCAGTTGGTGGATTTCTTCCTTCATGTAGCCCACAGTTGTTGCTCTGAAGTCCAATATCGTGTTTCAAATGAGAAGTTGATGGTTGACGCTTGAAGCACTCTGCATGGACATAGCTCCCTGATGAGATGTGGAAAACAGTCTCCCGAGAGAACACTAAGCTGTGCTCATTATACAGAGGTTAAGTGTCTTAGACAATAGTGGATTACAGTTGCAAGGTCACTGCTGAAATTGTGTTGTTCTGCTTAAAAGCAGTGCTGGTGAGTCATCGGTGAGATATTAGCTTCTGGCATGACATGACATCATGAGGTTCTCTTTCTTTGATAAGAGTCATTACACTTAAATCTTACGAGAGCAGCTCTTTTGTATTTACAGCAGGAAAAATCCTGTTATCACAGGGAAATGAATGGATGTGGAGCTCTTTGTTCTCTTCAACCACAGGGTAGTCAGACTAAAATACAAAGACTAAATTGGGAAATAAAAGAAGAAGAAATGAATTAGCTTACAGGTGTAGAATGGGGAAGGTAGTGAAATAAGCCTGCAGCTTCTACAAATCAGGTTTTTAAAACATAATTAATCCACTGATGAGGAATCTTTCATTTTACACTTAAAACACCATCACATACTAATTTTGCTCATTTTGTGCAAATGCATTTCTGTCTGAGCCTGTGACACAGTTGAACATATACTGCCATCTTCTGGTTGTTGTCGGTACAAAACCTGACACCTGACCAAGGGAACATCAACATCAAGTTCTGTTACCACTGTTTAACTAAGAACACAAAATGAAAGAAGAGTTCAACGGATTATAGTGGGTTCAGGTTTATTAAGAGTTCTCAATAATAAAAAGAAACATTTGTTTTTTAAACATGGCTTACAGTTCCACGAAAATTTTTTCTACTAAACACATTTTTGTAAAAGTGTAAAAACATCTTAAACACACTATAAAAAAGCCTTCATCTCTCATTAAGTTAAATTAATGTTTCAATGTGACAGGTCATAAAATAGAGGCTGACTGTAATTCTGACAGATACAACTGGTTGGGTTTTTTTTAAATGACCAGTTTCTGCCCTCGTGTGTAATTTCAGCATGATAAACACGATTTGAAATAATTCACTTGAGATGGCATGAAAAACTCCCAACCACATAAAAGTGCAACCTGTCCACTAAATTAATCATAAATTCATAATAGTGTGAGATAGCATGAGTTGATGAACAGTCATTTTCTGGTCATAGCGGCTTCTGAAATATGCAGTATTAAATGCTTTCGATGTTTTCTCTGCTCTTGTTACAAATAATATGAACCAGGAAAAATGAAGAAAACCAACCATCACACAGAGAAGGGAAAATACATGGTAGTCACACAGCTGCCGTTTTCATATGTTATTGCGGACGGCAGGTGTGAGGAGCATAAATAAAGCTGTTCGGGGCAAGCGCTATGGTAGGTTGTCTATTCACAAACTCATGCTATGCTAAAGAAATGAAAATATAGCTTCGAGAGTGGTGACAGATTCACTCTAAGGGTTCCAAGTTCTCTGATTCAGACCAAAATAGTGCTGACGAGCTGCTGTGGCAACCACATTCTGTACATCATAAACAATAGTCAGGAAACGAAGAACAATAGGACTCTTAAAACAAGAGCATATGGGTGACAGCTTTCCCATATAAAACGCTGACCAAGCACTGACGTGCCACAATCCCATACCAAAGTCATATGTACAGTTGTAAAAAAAACACAGAAATGACATGAGAATATAAAAAAAAGAAATACTCACTCAACACATCATACACACACTTACTTCATGCAAAACTAGTCATTTTGGAAAGCTACTGGTTACCAGTCAGACACACCCGAGAGAAGGACAGAGACGTGATTTAAAGACGCTAACAGACGATGGATAGCGGGAGGGAGGAGGAGGCGGCGGCGGTGGTGCGTGTAAACGGAGGTTAATATCAGGGCTACTGGGTACAAGGAGCTGCTGAAAGAAGCCGAAACCTCCACCACAGCAGCCCTGCCCTGGGCCTCTCCTCCACCCTCTGCACCAAATATACCAGCTGCAGGATCACATAGTGGCATTAATCCTTCAGAGCGTCTGCCATGCAGCCACACACGCCCTCCCATCTCCCTCTCATCTCCATGCCCCAGAGTCAGAAGATGCTCTGGCTCTCAGCTCACCAAATGTCACTAAAGTGCTCTCTCTACTACTATGTTAAGCGCTTCATTGAGGTCAGCCAAGGAAAACAAAACAACCCATAAGTGAACATTTGCATAGTAACAAACTGCAAAAATTCTCAGGCTTCCACCAAAACATCAAAAATGTCTCCTTAAAAAACACAAAATGATAAGACAACAATTGTAACTTGTGGACTTGTGTCCAACAAGTGTGTCAGGCTTGATTGAGCGGTGTGTGTGTGTGTGTGGGACATATGGGGCGTGAGAAATTTGCACAGCTGCCAAGGCAGGAGAAGCTCAAATGGTGGAGACAGCTGTCTTAATTTGTGTGTGTGTGTTCAAAAGAATGTGAGACAAGGAGAGGGAGAGAGAGGGAGAGAGAGGGAGAGAGAGGGAGAGAGTCTATCCATCTGTGTGTGGCGTGAAGCTGGCTCTGTCTTTAGCTCAGTACTTCGGTACTTTGGTGTAATCCTCCTGGACGACACTCTTGCACAGACACATGGAGAGGATCATCCCAAGGAGCTGGAGGAAATGAAGTTGTCATCTTAGTTATCAGGAAATATGGCGTTTGTGTCGTGTCTTCATTTGAGGAACGTTACAGACTCCTCATTGCTACACACAGATCTGATGTTTTTTTTAGGAGCGGAAGCTTCAGTGACGTTAAGGTCACACGTTTCCTGTACGACACGATTTATTGTATCATTTATTAATTTTTCCACAAATTGAAAATGCAATTAAAAACAGTGGAAACGCCCTTAGTGTATGCTAAACTACTGCACCATGGATTCTTTTTAAATATTTCTTAAAACAATGCTCACATGTAAGTATGCATTATTTATGTTGAAAGTAGGGCTGCAACAAACAATTAATGTCATTATCGATTAATCTCCCTATTATTTTCTCAATTAATTTGCTTGACCTATTAAATGGCAGAAGATAGTAAAACCAAAATGCCAGTCAAAATTTCCTAAGGCCTAGGGCGATGTCATTTAACACTCTTAAATCTAAACATAATCTGCTTATTATCATTGAAGACTAATTAAAGCAGCAGCTCCTCACATCTTGGAAGTTGGAACAAGAGAAGGCTTTCTGCTTGAAAAAAGACTATTATTAACTAATATTTCGATTATCAAAATAGGTGTCCATTATTTTCATGTCGAACGACAAATCATTTGATCGAGTAATTGTTTCAGCTCTAGTTAAGAGTTTTTGGTTGCTGTGATCTCTTCTCTCTATACCGACAATGAAGCGATCCCTTGCTAACATGACTTCACTTCAGAAGTCAGATTTTGACAAGCCTAGGTGGAACTTGGAAACAAACCTACACGCGGCTATCATAAGACATCCCGCCACTGTGGCTCAGCATTTCCTTCTAAATGACCAACTTTGGGAGATTCCTTTTTGATTTCCAACGGAACAGTTAGTCATTTTGGGAAATCTGCTTATTTGTTTCTTGCCGTGAATTAAATGCAAGCAAGACATGACCGATATGAGATGCCAATCTCATGTCTTTTATCTAAATATGAAGCTGGAGCCAGGTGATGGTTAACTTAGCTTAGCATAAAGACCAGAAGACTGGAATCTGTCTACCAGCACCTCTACAGCTCCTTAATTAACATGTTATATCTCTTTTATGTAATCCATTCAACAACTGAAGTGTAAAAACAACACAGGGTTTTACAGGGAGGTTATGTACAGTCAGGTTAGCGGTCTGCCTTAACTTCCTGCAGCTTCATATTTAACAGGCAGGCATGAGAGTGGAATCAATATTCTCATCTAACTCTCAGCAAGAAAGCAAACAGGAGGATTTCCCAAAATGGTGAACTATTCCTTTAACTCAGACCTCAGCCTCAACCAAGATTGATGGAATTGATCGATGGAGTTGCATTAGGGAGGGATTGGGTCATGGCCAGTATGAACAGGAGGAATGATAACAGTGACCAAACCCTACTGACACACAGTACATATGGCACGAGAGTACGATATTAAAATAGTCTTGAAAAAAATCAGAACTCATCCTTTAAGGCTAATCTGGGAGCGATAGATACCTCCACTACTGCCACACCGACACAGATTCCCAGAATAACGCCGTAGTTTTCCAGGAACCATTTTTCCACGCTGGTCATACAGCCCTAGAGGAGAGAACAAGAGCGGGAGAAAGAGAGAGGTTAAGAAAGACATGTACAGAGGGGGGTTGCAGGCCGACGTGCAGAGGAGAGATGAATGGCTACGTGATCCCAACCGGACGTGAACAAAGCCTTTTAAAAACGCAACTGTTGGCTTTGGACTGAGTCAGAGGGGGGAAGAATAACACGGCTTAGCTGAGCTGAAGAAAGCAGTAGAGACAGAGTAAAGTTTCTGAAACACACAGACCAAACAACAGAACAATAGAGCTTTCCTGGCGTTTGAACAAATCACACAGCACATACAACACGCCTCAGCAGTCAGTGTTCACTGTGCTGATTAAGTACGACCACAGTGCCACACCGAGCTGGCAGAGTTGCACAACACGAGTCACACCGGCTCACGTAATGAGTCAAGATGTAAGGTCTATGAGAACAATGCAGGCGTGCTGTAGCATTGTTCACCCAGCTGACACTGACCAGGGTGTAGACTGGGGTCTGTTAGCATTCACAAATAAAATGTTACCGTTTATGTAAACCTCAGAGGGGCTGGGTAGCATTAATACAGAAGACAATACACATTGTGTCAGATAAGACTTCCTGTGACTGTCAAAACGTTTGAGCGCTCACTTACTGTCCGATGTTGAAAACCCTATCATAAAGACTTAATGGTAAGCCTACAAAAGATTAAAATGTGATGTTTGCCTTTGTGAATGAAAGCAGAAACAGATGAACTGAGTGATATCCAACTTGTCTGCGTAGTGAATGAATCACGGCTGATCATCAATTAAAACTTTAACGCTGGCAACACAGTAGGACCCTGCCTTGGTGGAAAAAGTCCCCTCTCATAAAAAGTGGTTGGTTCAGCACAGAGAGGCAGACTGCAGGCCGAAGCTGCAGCTGCTCTACACAGCAGTTTCACACGGTGCCTGAGTGAGTGAGTGACCACAAACAATATAAACCAAGGAGGCACAGCTGGAACGATTTTACAAACCAATCACAGAATTATGCTACTCTGTAACAAAAAATATATTCACATAATACTGTTCGTGAAATGTCGGCCAATCCAGCCTTGATACTCAACCGAGACGGGACAATTGGATCAACAGCTGTTCAGTAAATTCACAATTATGACTTTCAACCTTAAACAGCATTGCAGGTTTTAGTGTATTTAGTACCGCTTCATAGATGGGTAGGTCTGTGGACAGGTGCTCACACAGGCCGACCTCCTTGATGTCGGTGCCAGGCAGGGACTCATTGCGACAGGAGCATGAGTAGAGGTTCTGGGAGCTGTTCTTGATCAAAATGTTCTCTGACCAGTTGCCCGGACCAGTCCATCCACAGCAATTCATCTGGTGATATGAAAGAGAGGGAGGACGCGAGTCAAAGGATTAGGAGATAAAGAGAAAGAGCAGAGGGTGGAGTGAAAACATATTCAAAAAAATGGCACATGAAAGAGAGAAGAGACAAATTAATGGAAAAAATAAACAAGATGAAGACAAAACTACAGTAGCTAATCCATTAGCTCAGGGAATGAGCATATCTATTGTGGTGTTTAGAGACTAATCTCTTCTTGGCTGCTGATTTCTACAGAAAGATCAGGGGGAAAGAGGCTTGGCAGGAAAGAGAGAGAGAGGAGGGGAAAGGAGACAGTGAAGAAAATGCATAAACTTGATCAGAGCATTGAACAATCTGACTTCGGCTTGCTTCAGACCTGTTTGTATTTGCTGATTAGTTTAATGATTTAGTTCATCCCAAGTACAAAAAAACAAAAGTAAGTGAGAAAATGTGTTCACTTCTGTTGTTTTCTGGCTGGCAGCAGATGTTTCCGAGAAGGTTATCTCAAACTACTGCATGACTTAAGTTTCTGAGATAATCTTCTCTGAATCGTCCGCTGCCAGCCAGAAAACAATTGAAGTGAATGGAATTTTGTTTGTTCTCCTCAAAGCATTGAAAACGTTAAAATAAAAATAAAAAACTCAAAAGCAACATGCTTTTCTAGAACAAAGTCTCAGTTATTCAGGATAACCCACAGACCTTGCAATCAAAAGTTTACATAGGGACTATTTTTTCAGTAGATTAGATAGATAGCTCCAATGAAAACGGTTGACTGTGAGGTCTGTGGGTTATATAAAGTGAGTGACGAAGACAAGTTGCTGTTGAATAATTTAAATGTCATTTTCCAATGTTTTGAGCACCCTTAACAAAATCCCAATCACCTGTCATTGTATTGGGGTGGAAGCAGAAACATTTCAAAACCTGGGCACATAAAACCAAAACTACCTGCATGGCTTGATACCACAAAGGACACTTGTCATTTTGGTGAAGTGACATTGTAGTGCGGCCCTGTATGCTATGCCGAGTTTACGTCCCATTGCTTGGACCATAATAACGAGTAACCAAGCTGGAAAAAAAACAGTTCACATCCACCTCTGAGTAGTAAATTACTAGTCAGAGATATTGGGAATTTCTGACGGCCACTTGTTGAAAAGAACTACTCAAGTGTCAACAAAACTCCACCGCTGGCAGTTACATCTAAATAAAATACAACATTAACACTAATCCCAATAACCGATTCAGTTCATTTAAAAGAGCTATACACAGTTTGTTTGCATTTGGTTTAATTTTTTAACGAACTGCACCAAATACCCAACATGAAAGTATCTCATTTAGGCTAGTTAAATGATGTGACTTCAAGGCTAGCGGCGGGGGTAACCATATGGGAACACTTCGGAGTAATGGGAAGTTTTCCTGTTCTTCCCCATATTGTGTGGATCCAGCATTACAATGAAAAGAACATTTGACAGGTACGGAAGGGTTAAGAGTTCAATTCACAAAGGAGACACCCATTCTAAAAATACAGTAAATGAACTCACGTTACTGTGAGAGTCACTTTAGATAACAACTCTGACCAAATGGCATCTGTTAATCCATCCTGCTACTGTGCAAAATAGTCTTATGACATTGTCATGGGCTGTCTTCCAAACTATAACGGTACCAGCAACATAACACTTTATGTCTGCACTTTATTACAGCAGACTTGTTTGATGCATTTAGACTGGATGTCGGTTGAGAACCACTTAAGAAAATGGCTATTGAAATTATTGATTACATTAGACCTTTGTGCGTCTTGGTTGAAGAGTCAACTCACCGTCCTCTGAATGTAGTCCCAGGTGTGCTCTGTGGTCCTGTTCTGGCCGGTGTAGTTGATTATCATGCCCTTTATGATGCTGGACATCTCATATTTCAACTGGAAATGAGATTGGACTACATTATCAACGATGCAAGATTTATGCGTCACACAAATACTTATCACTTTTTTTTTAGTGATAAGTAAAATACTACAAATAGCATAAACAGTATGTGGGTGCATGTTTGTACGTAAGCCATAAAAAGATTCAACAGACTGTCCACATAGAAATCAATCTTTGGTGCGACGGTGGAGAGACAGTGTTGAAGAAAAGAAAACAAACACACCCACACCAAATCTTTTTCCAACATTTACCAGCAACATCTGAAATTAATGTTTCTTAGGGCAACACCTCGGGTGGTATTGCCCTGTGAAGTCCCATGCTGGGCTGAAACATTGCACAAATACAGCTCAGTAGGAGCACTCTGTGTTTATGTGTGTGAGACCACAGAGCGGTGGCAGCGATGTATCTTCAGAGCTCTGCAGGACAGGAGTGACTGCCTCACCCTATTCTGGGAAAGGGCACCACCCTGCCCTGTGGTAAACCTTAAACACAGGGAGCGCGTCTAAATCTACAGACAAACACGTGCTCTCAGAGATACACACAAACATACATGTGCACACACACATACATGCAGGAGGGCTAACAGCTGAAAGGGCGAAGACAGCTTCCACCTATCCTGAGTCCTGCAGGTGTGAGGTTTATCAAGGGAAAGGCTTTTTATGTCCTGGGAGTGAATGACCATGTTGATGAGTATGAAACCGGTCGGAGAAGTTGGTGTGTCCAAACACTACACTCCCTTCACACACACATGTTGTGAAAACACACATGACTGGTTGTATTACTTAGGCTGGTGCTATTATTGATTTGACCCCACATTCAATAGAACAGGAAGAACCCAGGAGGAGGGTTCAAACCTTACCTCTGTTTGATGGTCACCCCCTTTCATGGTGTATTCAGTAACTTAAAAAGTGTGTTGAATGACCAGTTAAAGACGCCCCAAATGCTCCACAGGTGTAAAACTCACTCAAACGACATGTGATAATGTATTCGGATGTATTCTGTAATATTGGATGTGTTTTTGACATCCGGCTGTAATGGTTTTTTCTTTTGGTTTCATTTGTTCTGTCTATTTCATTGGTCTTGTTTGAGGTGCATCACTTGTGATGTGTATTTCAACATATTGCCTAGGCAGGGTCCTGAGCAAAACCGTCCCCTTGAACAGTGCGTTAGTACTGTTGTGTCAGCACACATATTTCATATTGTCACTGTCATGTGAAATCTCCGAAAACACGTCAATCCTTTCATGAGCTCAGAAAAACACCTGTGCGTTTAGCTTTGTGACATTCCATTTTTTATTCAGATAATCCAGAGGGTTTTTAAATTATTGATTTAGTTTCAGAAGTCCAGAGAATTTTCTGGCAGGAACACACAAGTCTTCAGTTTACCTAAAATATTCAAAATCTTCATCATCAACATTGACGATATGTGGTTTGTTGGAACCTGTCTGACTGTTTTCTGTTTTACTTTTTTCTGAGTATCAATGACAAATGTTTTCCCCCTGGGCATTTTTTTTTTAAATTTCTCTACCAAAGGCGTTAAACATTATTACAGGTCGACACTCAACTGAGAGCAAAGACTGAAACATATTCAATCAACTCTGGTGAGTTGGTGATCCCGCCTGAGGGGGGCACTGTTTCTTCAAAGACTTCAGTAGAAAGTAGATTCTGGGGTGATAATTACTGTCTTAGATGGGGCAGTGTTAGACATACCAATTTAATATGTCAGCATATGACAGCAGCTTTAGAAACATTCATTCACATTAATTTGTTAGCCCTCTCCCTCTAACACAAACGCTCTCAGAAGAACTCTAGAGGGGGAACTGAGCTCACAATGGAAACATTCAGTATAACAGCCTGCTTTCTACTTCCTCTACAGTTGTCACACATCTCCTTTAGTCCACCTGCTTCATCTCACTTTCTACCAGCATCCAACGTCACATCAGTCACAAACCGACATCCTGTCACTTTCCATTCGTGAAGTTACGAAATTATGTTTCATCACGTGATGCAGGGGGGGCTCCCTAACAGGTTTAGCTAAGACCTAAACACACCCAGTCACAGCTGTGAAGAGAGAACGCACAAAAGCCCAGTGGGCCCCAGCTGCACCAATGGGAGGAAGGGTGGTGGGAGGGAGAGGACATGAGAAAGTAAGAGGGGTGAAAGAAGATCAAATTAGGACAGAGAATAAAAAGGGAATAAAAAAACTAAGAAGACGAAAAAAAACATACTGAAGAGACAGGAGGTCTGGAAGTGGAATTAATAAAAAAGGGAATGGAGAAAAGTAGATTGATTAAGTACATTAGAGCTAGTGTCTCACCCGATCTCTTTGGAAGTAAATGAGAACTCCAGCAGTGACCTGGGCGATGAGGATGAGCAGGAGGCAGGTGAAGTACTGTGGGGGATAAAGGAAAATGTCAATAATTACAAACAAAACTTTGAAAACATTGACAATACTGCAGGAAATCAATAATCTCCTTTTACAAATTATGGGGGAAAAAAATACAGATAATATCAAATGATAATGTGAAAACAATGCGAAAGGGGTCGCTTGTCGTGATGAACCTAAAGAATATGCAGCTCCCTTCGATTTTACAGAGCTTCATATCGCGTTTCAGCTCACTGTTTAGCTGTCTGGTCTGCAACTTTACTATTTTGGTTCACTCTCACTGCACTCATAGCATAGTTTCTGGCCACAGCAGGCAGCTGCTTTCAGCAAAAAAGCTCTAAAATCTGCACACTACATGCTCAGCACCAAACACCGTAAGCGACTAGCTGGAGAACATAGAGTAGTGGAGCATTTAGCAGCTAAAGACCCAGATATTTCTCTTAGGAGATGGTAGAGACCAAAAATAGAGCTAAAAGAGAATGAATATTGGACTTACAATAATCAGGTGGACATAAAAGCAACTTGTCTGCGTAAATAAGCAGCTGTTTGCAACTTAAAAGGTGATATGTCAAATTGTTTCTGCTGCCCCCAAGTTGTCCAAAAACAAGCAGTCAAGAAAAAAACGTTACCTTTCGTTTTAAATTGTCATTAATCTGTTTAGAGTCTTAAACATAATCTCTAAAGCCTTCTGCAAGAATAATGTAAGCCACTAAAGATCCTTCCACAGCCATCTATGTCTTCCCTAAGTGTAAAGGTGTGTGTGTGTGTGTGTGTGTGTGTGTGTGAGATGGAGGACCCTCTGCCAGCTGGTCACTGTCACTGGGAGAAGTAGGTCACAGCAGTTCTTCAGTTAACCCCTAGCAGGTTTAACACTGTAGAGGTCACGCACCCATCCCCACTCTTGTTGTACCCCCTACATCTCACTGGCCTTATCCCTGTCACCCCCCTCCCCTTTGTAAAGCCACACATGCTGTGAGGCCCCGGCCCACACATAAGCAGAAATGCGAAAGGGCTTTACTGTCAGCAAGAATCTATCATGTGTTCTTAGCCAAGCTTGAGCTCTCAAGCAGGTGCATTTAGGTGGATGTTTCGTGCAAAAAAATAAGTGTACAATAACTTAAAATATATAGTTTGCAAGCCCTGTAGACACAAAAAAAAACTTCTCTGGTTGATAAGAAAGGTAAACACTACGGAGAAAACCTTTTTTTTGGGCATTTTATGCCAATCTTTGACAGGAAATTAAACCTATTTATTTGTCATAGAACTGAACGGTTCAGTTTCCTGTGTGATAATGACTGAACTGTGCTCAGATGATCTTACATGGGTTTCACATGCACATTTAGCTTTAAACGGTCTTATCTCGCTCTGAAAATGAAACCAAGCTGTAGCTTGTTAGCAAGTTAGCTTAAAGTGAATGTAATTCCTCACCAGACCCAGTAGACAACGAATTTCATAGATGGCTCCTATGCAGCCAAAGAAGCCCATGGCCATTGACAAGGAACCCACTCCGATGAGGATGTAGGACGCCACTTTCACCGTGTCTGATGATTCCTCTGGAGAAAACATGTAAACAGAAAGAACAACACAGGAAGGGTTCAACTTACACAGAAACATTATGCTACAACATGTTCATAGCAACAGTTTATAGTTAAATTCAGTTCTTTGGACAAACTCAGCTCCTTTTTTAAACAAAAAACACAACCACTTGGCACACATGATTTTTCATGATAGAATAACAGAAGCCGGGCCCTGATCTCTGCTCATGTTTTTCTACTTTAACCACAGTGTTTGCCTGCAAACAAATGCAGCTCAGAGGAAGGCCTCGTTCGTATGCAAAACCACTTTCATACAGCTGGTCAGAAATGATTCACAGTACAAACCTTTTACTTCTCTGAATTCAGAGCATTCTACTGCTTTTCTCCCACAAACGATTATTTTAATAGGCCACCAGAGAGTTGGACCAAAGGAAAGCCAATGTGTGGCGAGATTAATTGATTTCCCTCTTTGGTATGTAGAGCAGGCGAGCTCCAGGAGGAGGAGGGGGCAGGGACTGAAATGGAAGATTGGAAGGTTGGAGAGGAGATAAACGGGAGCCATTATGTGGCTGTGTGTTATCTGGGCTGGAGGAGCTCCAGAAAGTCAGAGCTCGGTCTGCAGATCAAGCCAGAATCCGAGCTAAGTGAAATGGCTCCAGCTCCTAAAGATTCTTGGGCCAAGCAAACCAGCCAGAGATATCAGATAACTCACTCCCATCCATTTTGGTGAAGAAGCTAACAGACACTAAACCGCCTACACTGCTGCTCAATGAATATAATGCAATGTTTCTTGGCTTGTTCACTTGGAAGCTTAATAGTAGTAATTCCAAATTCCCTCATCATATTAGCTGCTAATTAATGCAAAAATCACCATATACAGTATACCCTCTGGCAGATGCACAATGAATATCCTATAGACTGTAAAAACAAGCTGTTTTCCAGGTACAACTCTACTGTGTAAAACCTTAATAACTGTCCAAACACAGAGCTAAAATCTGTCCATACAATAAGTTGCTGCTTACAAAACACTTCATGATTTATCTTTGCAGACCTCCTCAGTCGTCATATTCCATCAAATACACTCACTACCACAGGATTCAGGCTGTGTCATTATCCCAAAGACAAATAAACAGGGGAGGGGAGGCGGCACATTTTCCTACTATGACCCAATTCTTTGCAATAAACCACTACACTCGATTACAGATCCAAACACTAATAAGTTGTTTTAAATCAAGACTGAAAACTCTTTTAATGTATCACTGTCATACAGCCGAATATATAGGTACAAAAATAGATACACTCCCATGAATTTAAGTATTTGTCACTAACAACTTATTCCCATAAAAGGCAGGGGGGCTTTTTTGCCTTTAATGGTGACAGTTGATATTATAGAGACAGCTGGAATTGAACCAGGGACATTGCAGTTATATGCGTGTTACGTCCCTGTCTAAGGGTGTTGGAACGTAACACAAATGACCACACACAAACGGCAGTTTGGGTGATCAACCGTACAGTGAGCGGTTTATTGATACACCATATAACATGTATAACAACACAGTGACTATTTACAATAATGAAGCAAATGACTTCAGGGTGAACCCAGGCCAAAACAATAAACAAAAGATCCCTAACACTCGGTAGACCCCTAACTAAACCCTATCAGGACAAAAGAACAAACAAAAGGACATTTACTAAGCCCTCACTCCTAAGCTAAATCAAAACAGGAGAAAATCAATGTTCCCAAAAGAAATGGCAGTTCACCCCTACAGCTTCGAGCTCTCTTAACAATAACTCTACAAATGGTATTTACAAATATAGGGCTTAACCACTTGGCAAATAGGACACCTACATCCTATATGTAATCTACAGTTGAAACGAGTTAACAAACGATTAGTCAATCAACCGAAGGTTAATCGACAACAGTGTTGATAATCGAGTAATAAATTCAGTCATTTTTCAAGCAAAAACTTCAACCATCCTCTAGTTCCACCTTCTCCGATGTGAAGATTTGCTGCTTTTCTCAGTTTCATATCACTGTGCACTGAACAGCCTTGTGTTCTGGACTGTTGGTCGGACAAAAACAAAACATCTGAGGACGTTATCTTTGGGCATACTCTTCTGACATTTTGTAGACCAAAATGAATCAATTAATCAGAAAAATAATATAATAAAAATAATATAATATAAATAATAATATCAATAATGAAAACAATCATTAGTTGCAGCCCTAATGCATCATATTTTGTACATAGATGGTGTAGTGTGCTGAGTTACTACAAATAAATATACGTATTTACAATACAGAGACACACTGTCACAAAGACGTCATTACATGCATGTACATCGCTGACTCTACATGGGTTACCAAAGCGGCACATGTCGTGGTGGTTTGGGAATAATTGGAAGCTAAAAGTACTCAACGTTTAGCTCAACATATGCAGCGTTTATGTGGCTACAGGGTAGCATTTAAAGGGAGGCAGACAAGCACACTGTATGTTCTATATCCAGCACTCTGCTGAAGCATATTATTTCTCTCTCTCTCTCTCTCTCTCACACACACACAACCACTGTCTGCAAAAGCAACGGATGTTCAAGCACCTTAAAAATCGGAGCTACCTGAAGAATTTGGGAAGATCCATGAAATGGTTTAAACAGAACCCTCATTGGCTGTCTAGAAGTTGAGTGAAACCATCGAAATACAATGAACATGAGTGTTGCAAAACCGAAGCATGCAAGAGACTGTGTCTAGTTAGTGGCGTAACACATGTACAGTATATCTAGAGCAGAGACAGAAAGCAGTGATACAAGTTTCAGTGCTAGACATGGACCTCATGATACATGTTCACCGTTTTTCTGCTAGACTGATTATGATTGATTGAATGATTTAGATTGACATGATATATGATTTCCATTACAGTTAGCCTATTAGTCTCAATGTTTGCTGAAAGAAGGAGAACTATTTCACTGCACTTGTGACACATTAAATCAACATAATAGAGATTTAGTTAGTTAGTTAATATTTTTTCTATGTAGATCACACGCCAGTTTTCTATGATTATTAATTGTGGGAAGTATAACTGAGATATATGTTTGTGTTTGGTTTCCCTGCAGCCCAGTGATTACATGAACACTTGTTCCAGTAAAAACATACACCCTGGAGTTACAGAAAATGTCATGCAACGCTAATGCAACCTCAAAATGATTCTCCGCTGTGACCACTTCTAAAGATTTAATTGAAGCAGTTTTCTAATGTTCTTGGCATGTTATGGCAATACAACTAATCTTTGGGTTCACTATTTCCTCTAACATCATGTACAATCAGTAGCTAACAATGAAACATATGCAAGGAGACATTTACAATTTAGTTGCTATTTCTATCCTGCAGTCTTTTAAAACTCAAACAAATGTGTTTCCTCTCAGACCCTCAGCCAGGTGTATCAACAGATATCGTACTTTAGAACCTTCCGGCTGTGGAGCTACCATCTGTGTTCTGTGGTAATTTCACACACACTTTTTCTGAAGTGGTTACTGTGCTGCTCTGTCGTGTAATATGGCATGTTTCCATGTAGGTCTCTGATAGATATTTTAAAATTGTTCCTTGGTGGTTTTCATGGAACTTTCCACTTAAAGATGCACAAATGATGGTGCCCTTCGAGAAAGCTGCTGAGGGGGGACAGTTTGGTATTGCAGGTTCTTCTATAAACATGACCAGAGCCACACATTCAGCTTTTACACAGCTGAAGAAAAGTCATGGTTGACATTATGTAAAGATTTAAAATGTAAACATAATATTTAAAAACTTTGTGCTGCATTTCTAGAGTTTAAGCGGCCCAACAAAAAATCTTTTTCCAACCAAGTTCTCTTTTCTCTGTTCATGACTTTGGAAAGTTTCTGAAGTAATCTGCAGCATATTTCCAAACCTTTGCTTTGGCACACTCTCTGACTCACAGACCTTCTTTCCAAGGCTGACTTTTGTTTAAACATAAGGCAAGCAGTGTTTTGGCAAGTGCCAGCAAGATAAACTCAAGGCATCATGTCACCGAGGTAAACTATTAACAGCACTGTATTAATATAGAGAAGTGTACATTGAGGGGAAGATGCCCTTTTAACTGGAAATTAGGGGGCCTGAAACCAAAACATTCCCCAAGTTCCCCTGCCTAAAGTCTTTGGGACAGCTGCAGAGCCCTCTATTAATATAACTCATAAGAATGGAAACTGAAAACACACAGATCCTGTTTATGGTCAGGCAATGGTACAACTTCTAAGGGGAACACACAGAGTCAATAAACAGAGTTGCCTGCAGCTTTTTTTCCAGTGAAGTTAGAAATCCAGGGACCCAGGGAGGAGTTGAGGTTGACCCATCCACAAAAATACATGGAGGAGAGAAGGTCATCAAGCCCCACATAGTAAGGGATATCCTCAGGTATCAGTGAAGCAGGATCTCGGCTATCTCTGGAGGAACAGCTGGATTATCATAACAATAGCACTGGGGATGGCAGGGACAATGGATACTGTACAGTATTTATGATGCCTGACTGGAGATATGCAAACTCAGCTCAATAATAACCTTGGAGCGATTCTTCCTTGAGTAGTGACCTCGAGAGCTGAAATATGAGCCAGAGGAAGAAAAGACTCAGTCTGACTAGTTCAGGACACGAGGTCAGTTCCGGTTGGTCTTCGTCAAAACTCCAGCCTTTTCACAACTCATCAGTCAAAGCAGCCCAGACCTCCAGCCTAAATATATAGATTTCTCTAGCTCCACTCAGCCCTCAGAGATTGGCCTTTCTCATCAAAAAACTTCACATAGTCGTGGACTGCAAACAGAACTAAACAAGTTAGCACTGCAATTTACGATTATTTCCACCATTGATTAATCTGTTGATGATTTTCTTGTTTAATCAGTTTATAGTTATGTCTATAAAGCATCAGAAAAAAGTGAAAACTGTCAACCACAATATCCCAGAGCTCAAGATGATGTCTTCAAATAACTTCTTCTGTCAGACCAACAGTCCAAAACCAAAAGATATTTAGTTTACGATGATATAAAATAGAGAAAAGCAGCAATCCTCACATTTGAGAAACTGGAAGAGAATGTTTGCCATTTTTGCTTGAAGAATAACTTAAACAAATCCATCAGTCACATTTCTACCGTCACAGAGCATATACCGTCATACCACCCAACCCTATTATAACCACATCTGAGGTTAATATGAAGGGGTTAACGCTCATCATCAGACCTAACTTTGCGGCCCACGTCGTATGCTCATCTCCTATAGGAAATGGGTATCATGGTCTCATTGAAAGAAACACCATATTTGACTTCCAACATATTAAGTTGCCAGATAATAAATTGAAAGAATTCTTCTTTATAGACTGATGTTAGACTGGAGAAAACTTCACTGCTGCTCTCAGCAATGCCCCATCTGGGATGAATACACTGAAAGCATTTATAACAAGATTTATGGCAACTAAGAGTTTCCATCCGTGGTTCCCTGTTCTTTTCAGGCAAGGCTGGAACTGGGTTTCATTATGCTTTCTCTAGTGTCTTCACAGTAGATAACCTAAGTTGCACATATTGTTGTCTATGACAAAACTGAAAACTTTGCCTCGTAGGAGAATGGCATTTGGAGGCTTGGTTTCTTTTTCACAATACATTGTCTACAAATAGATATGGGACAACATATTTGAGGGTAGGAGATTCTATCTGTGCACCTCTGCCATCTGGGGAGCTGAGTGAACCGACAAGTTCAAAGTACAACACTGTGGAAACTGTGGGGAAAATAAAGTTGCAATTTTCCAACATAAGATAAAACAACTTGAGACTTCTTGATAATTGTGAGGCTGTCACCTCCCCCGACTAACGTACTCCCCTGGCTCTCCACAGATGTGTTCATCAGTGTGTGTCTATATGTCTACAGGGCAGCATTTGAGTGGCTGAGGAAGTCATTAAATTTCATCTGTGAGTCACAGTTTCAGTTTGGTGCGAACATCTCTTCGTGGTTCCTTGGGAATGACTCCTATGGGATAAATTCCACATAAGCTACGCAGGGTAGGCCAGGGGTTTTAGGATTTTACAAGCACACTCTCCAATCTCTATTTCCACTTCCTCTGCGCTTAGACCAGCTGAACTGGCATGGGTCAAAAGTGCTGAATGTTTGCTGACGCGAGTGTTATCACTAAAGGACGTGGCAGTAGGACTAACAGTGTGTTTGAGTGTTACAACACTTACGAAGAACAGCAATGAAGCTCTGGTTATCAAACAGGACCCACAGGCCAAAGCCCATGATCAATGCTCCGAAGATCTGTGGAGGGGAAATAGAAATGAATCAGGCACCAAATCTCATGTGAGAACAAAACACAGAGTCTGTGCTGGTGTGTCTTAAACAGAGGGCCTTATTTTTGCCCCCTCCGTCTGGTCCATCTGGGAGTAATCAGATCCTAACTCTTCTGACTGTCTCTCTGTCTGCTTGTCTCTTTCTCTCACAGCAACATGCAGAGGGAAAGAGTATATGGAGAGGATCAAGAGACCCACTCTGCTAGATTTCCTCACAATTAACACCCAGCCAGCCATAAATATACCGGTCATACTCAGTCTTCAATGTCCCATTCAGAACAGCAAACAGAACTGTGTTAAGTAAGGATAAAGTGGTCAAGACAATCACAGATGAGAAGAATCATCACCTCTAGACTGGAACATTTTGTCAGAAAATGATCAGTTTTACCTTATGCACCCTTGTAATGAGGTTATGAAGTGCAGAACTTCTATGTAATTAAGAGGGCCCTTGTTTAGACGTTGTGGGGCACTGTAGTGGGGGCAAAATAGATGAGAGGCTCTGTTGATTCACCAGACCGACCCCCCCCCCAGAGTGCAGCCCCTCCCCAACCCCACAACAGTCATTAGAGCCCTGGTTAAGAGCTGTTCATTTAGAGGGAATGTTGAGATCCCGGCTGCCATCATTAGCCCACCACTTCCTGGCTTCCCCTAGCTTGCATTAGTCTAATCTGTCCACATGGACAAACACTGACACAGCCACACACGCTTCCTATTAGACACCAGTTGAGTGTTCACATCAAAAGGGCTATGGCAGGTTTACAGCTGCAGTCTCATTGGAAAGTTCTGGACATCCTCGCAGAGTCAGTTTTAGGAGTCTGGGTTTATATCAACCCCTGGACCTTATGCTGTGGCCGGTGTGAGAGAGGAGGAAACAAAAAACCCCACATCTGCTGTTGTTTATACCTGGGTGTGCTGAGGTATTCTGTAAAGTCCCTCGCCCCAGGCAGCGTCACAGCAACATTTCCCTGTGTATCTCCACTAATCTCTGGTGCTATTTGAATAAGGACACTTGCTCGAATAAAAAACGCTGACAGGGATCAGACGGCTCTCAATGTTTTATTCGTTCAGCTGAGGGAGCATAGCATAATCTATCTCAGGTGAACAAACCTGCTGACAAAATGGAGCTCATGTAAAATGTGACATGATTCTGACATGCATTTGTATTATTGCAGCATGGCCACCAAGTAGTGATGAAGAAATGTGATTACTTACACAAAAGAGAAGGTTGAAGAGGAATAGAAAGTACTTGGTGACTGTGATGCATCCTTTCCCCATGGCTGCACTTCTGGAAGACAGACAGACGTAAACAGAATTTATTGGCTAAATTCAACATCAGATGGTATTATTTCAGTATAGTGTGGGTGTGTGAGATAAAAGGAGGAGACAGACACAAGATGGAGAAAAGACACAATAACAAAAGAAAGACAGCTAGCCTTGAGATAGACTTGCTTTATTGTATAGTGGGCGAGACATAGAACAAGGACACAGGAAAATCTGCACAGTTGGGTTCCTGGTTAAACACAGCTTTAATTTTCAAAGCAACAACATCAGCCTAATTCATTTTCAACAGCCTAGTTTCTCCCGTCTTAAACAGCCAGACCTGCTCTAATCCCCACTTTTACAAGACAACAATTGGCCTGTTGTCTTACAATATTGGGCCTTAAGACAGTATTGATTGCAAGTTTGTTAACGAATATAGTTTTATTCCTGACAAACAAAAAAACCACCCTGGTGAGACAGATTGGAGGGACGACCACCACAAAGTGACAAATGGTGAAGTATTGATGAGTGTGTGGAGTTCATGACAGCACGTGGTTAGGCATGCTATTGTTATCACAAGCAGACGGAAACTAGACCTACAACTACATCTGTGTTTACCACAGGCAACAAGCTTGGTTAGAAACACTGATTTACAGTCCATTTTTATAAAATATTTCAAGATAAATGCACAACAGTATTTAAAACCATATTCAATACGTCTGGCTGATGTCATTTGACAACATAACAGACAACACAATAATGTTGTGAATCAGACCCTCAAAGCACGCTGAGAACTGTAGCTGTCTGACAGTTTAAGTTTGGGCATGTTACACTGACATCTGCATTGTTTCAGTATACCTCTCACTCACCAACTATGTTTATGTTTCCCATGTACACATATAACTGCATTCAGTGACTTTTCTGTGAGTAACATGTTCCTTTGAGGAAACACCTGAAGGCCAGGCCAGCAGCACACATGTACAGTACAGTAGGGACACACTTTATGAAACTCTCCGGCAACATGATTCAGCCTGGGCTCCACGAGTCCAAAGAAAATATTTACCACAACCAGACCTTTTCACTTGGAGCACTGAAAATGTAACCAGTCATTGTGGTTATTTGAGGAGTCTGAAAATATCCTATAGAGACAACTCCCCGTGTATCAGATGACAAGCTGTTCTCTTCTCCCTGTCTCTTTTACATCAAAACTGTAGGTTATTCCCAATGTCTGGGCCTATAAAAGTGTGTATTTAGTTCTATTTTAAACAGTGCATCCTACTTTTGGAAGCAAAAACCCATGACCTGATGTTTGTTGTGTATGATTGCTGAATATAAAGGTCCCATATTTTGCACCGTTTTGCTTTTGATTGATCTTTGTCTTACTTATTTCTTTCGTAATGGTGGGTTTCTTGTTTAGAGATTCCATAAAACACATGGCACTGAAAATTAATATTGTGTTATGACCGAGTAAGTGCTAGCTGGGTAGGTAAAAACTGCAGTGTTTCATTAAGCAAACTGTATATTTCTACAAAGACTAATATGTTGTTTTACCAGTTAAAATAGTTGAGTTACCTTGGAAACACACTCAAATAACTTGCAAATAAAGCATATTTACTTCGATGACATCTGACTGCTAGACTTTTATCTTCCTCTTCAGTTCGTTAGTGGTGTAGAAGTGAAAAGTGAAGCAATATTATCGCAGCTGCCATCTCTTTCCAAAATATGCATCACGACAACAGGAAATGAGTAATAGCCTAATTTAAATATTGAACAAAATATTTAAAAAGAACACCTATCTAAAAATGCCATCATGCTGTTGCAAGTTTCTTTTAAACTGTGTCAGGGTTGCACAATTAATCAAAATATTATCTAAATTGCAATGTGGCCAAGTGCAATATCCAAATCGCAGAAGCTGCAATGTTTTGAAAAAGGTAAAAATGTGTGAAAAAACAGCATTATAATGAAGCACTGTAGTGCTGCAGAGGTGCCCTGGCCTACAAATCTTGTTCTCCAGATGTAAGAAAACATGTTTGTTTGGCACAGACCCCAAGAAAATGTCACAGCATCATGATTTTAATAGTTTTCGCAGTGAAAATGAAAACTGCGATGCAAAAATCATCCCCACTAATCGCGATTCATATCGCAGTATCTGTCAAAATAATCGCAATATGATTTTTCTTACCATATCGTGCAGCCCTATACTGTGTTACTTTTACCTCTGTATTATTATAACACATTGTTACAATAATATATCAATATCTTCCCCATAATAATGGTAATAAAAACATACATTTTTGTTCGTCTAAACTAATCTTCCCCAATTAGATTCATGGATCAGTAGGATGAATAAAACACTGAAAGTTAGGATTCACCAAGTAATACAGTTTGACAAGTATGTACCGTATACTGTATATAATCTTTACAATCCAACATGCTTGGCTGGGTTTCAGCTTTATGTGGAAGACACAATGTAGGCCTGTCTGAAGACGAGTGAGCTTAATATCACTATTACTAACCACCTATTCTAGCCTATTAAATGTACTTGATAACCTAAATACCAACACAACTTGATGTTTACAAAACAGAACACAGTATAAATCCCAGACCACCCAGCAGATAACCCTAAAAAGTAGATAATCCTTAAAGGAGATTGCTGGTCTTTATGTCTTAATGGTGAGCAGCAGTGTGGATTAAAAAAGGCTTAGTTATGAAAACCATTGTTTGTTAACTGAGCCCCATCTGTCTGAAAACAATTCCTAACAATGTCTCAGTGGCGCTTATATATATTTTACAAACAACAAATTAAATAGGCTAACAGACCCAGCCCAATTCATTCTGAAGCAGCCAACTAACCATATCGAGGTTAGCAGCAAAGCCATACCAAACCATAAATACACTCAAATGTTTTGCAGAACTTTCATGCAAGCTCACACATTGAGGAGATACAGTAAGCTGTGGGGCCATTTTATAGGTTTATTTTTGCTCAACTTACGTAGACAAAGCCAATAACACGGTCTGTTCCAAGGTGAAAATAAGGACTGGAAAGTGCAATGGAAATTCAAAGCAGAGCCAAACGGCTATTCCAAAAAACAGTGTCATTATAACCTTGTATAACAGCTAGTATTCATAATAAGAAGGCAATGCAGTTTAACTGAAATGGGAAAGCAGAAAAAGACGAGAGTAAGCTCAGGCTTATGGTGCAAAAACACTGTGCAGAAAAGAAATTACTTTCTCTAAGAAAGCTGCAAATGAGTCACCTGAACTTTTCAAACTCTTTTTCCCCATTAGGAGCCCCCGTTTCCTTCCCTGTGGCTTGGCATAAGGTGTGATCACCATCAAACAGTATTTGGGGTGCACTAAAAGGAGGTGTTCAGTAGAAATTAGTGTTTGTACAAAGAGCCAGTACAAAAGCATTGGGAGATACAGATTATGTAGACAACATTAGTGGCAGATGGCATAAACGGTGTCTGTAACGCACCCAGCATGATCAACTGCAGCCCCGTTATGCACAAAAAGTCAGGCGATCTGCCAACCTCCATCTACCACCACCTCCTATCATATTTATGACCCATTTACACATCTGTGAGGCCGTCACACTGGCACGAACCTGCCCACACCATCCTGGTACTAAAGCCCTTAATACCATGCCAGAGTCCTGCTTTAATATCTGTAACAATGTAATATATCGCTCTGTACAGACAGGATGTAGCTCATTGTCTACAGTGGCATTTTGGTGTCTACAAAGACAACAATTGCATTTTTGTTTGATTAAGAGGAAACAGCTTCACCATATACATTTCCAGAAACAGCTATTGGTGTACATTTATTTTTGTGAGTGTTATTGTTATTATCAAACTATTGTTTACGTCTATGAAGGCTTTCATTCATCTGGGTCACGCAAAATCTGTAGCCTAGAAGATGTTTCATCAGTCGAGTTGCTTCATTAGTTGATAAGCCTCAATGAATTCTGTGGGATGGAGGGAATTTCCCATTTAGCACTGATGGGACTCTGTGATACTGTTTGACATTAAAGGACTGAAATCCCCCACAGGGGGTTCAGTGCTAGGTAACTTCCCACCATCCAGTGGAAATGATGAAGCATCTGTGGCAACAAGACTAAACACAACACAACGGGTTTTGACCTACTACTACTAGATACACTGATCATCTTTTTAATCATTCAGTCCACATTCAAAAAATAATGACACCCTATTACAATTAACAAGAGACAAAGTTACTTAAATTTGCCTCCCTAGTTTGACCAGGCTGCGGTGTCCTACACAGCACCAAACAACTCACCTACAGTGCTCTACTGTGGCTTTTCAAGACACATCATGTGGGCTGGTTGAATGGTGATGGTGGCCATTTGGGACGTTTCACCAAACCCAAAAGCAGACGCCCACAAATGAACAAATTACCATTTCTAAATCTGTCACTGCATAACTGATGAATCTACGTATAGATAAAACTGTAAGGGCAAACAGTAACTGAGATTTTAGAATGAATTTTGCTTAGTCCACTAGGTGTGCCGGCTCAGATATATATTTCTGCTTGTAAACCACAATAGTGGTAAAAAGCTTGCAACTTATGCAAGAGCACCGTATGGTAACTGGATGTTTCCCTGAAAGTGGTGGGTAGGCCTCTTACTCATTGCGTCTTTTCAGTTTTGCAACAGAAATGCCTCCATACAGCTCACAACCATTTTCCTGTCAAGCCCTCTTAAACACACACACGGGCGCACACACACACGCACACACACATCCATAACAAACAAAAAAACACAACAAAAATAAGTTTGTGTCCCATTGAACCCTCTCTGACAGCTGGGCTGTAAAAGCATTGTGAAGAGAAGTAACATCACAGAAGATCGCAGAACAACGCAAAATGGAGGGGCTTTAAAGCAAGTCCAAATAAAGGTTCAATTCACTAAATATTTTGCAAATACACTTTATCATAGCTGATGGCTCCATCACTCAGGACAAAAGTCTCTGGGGAGGCTAAAATGCACTTTCAAGTTGAGACAATGGGACCCTGTGATGAGGACGCTTATCCTGACACACTGTACATTCTCCAAGTGGGCTAATACTCCTATTAAGTGAAATAATGACATTATTTCTATTCTCCGTAAGCTGGACCCATGGAAGTAAAGCTAACGTTGATCCTGGAAGTCCTTATTTTTTTGGGAGCGCTTATGAGGGTTCAACAGCACAGGAATAATTCAACATGCATCACAATATTAATGCCACAACAACATGTTTAAGCCGTTTTACAGGCGTTAACAGATAGGAAATAAGTGCATAACGTTACAGATTCCCAAAACGTGTAGACGTGACCACCGCAGGCTGCTACAGTCCGCAATAAAATAAAAATAAAAAAGTAACGTTAAGTTACAGTCCACTTTCCTAAGGTAATCCTTTCTTCACCAAACACTAGCGCATGACTTGACCCTAAAACTGACAAAACGTAATGCCACAATTTCTTTAATTCCCTTCAGGGACTTAAATACTTTATCGATGGTCATGTAACGTTAAATATGCCAAATTAACCAGTTTGGCTAATCATTTCAAAGACTTTATCGGGCGTTAAAAAACGTTAGCTTAACCGTACACTGACGTAACGGTAACGTCAGCTAACATGTTACAGCAGTCATTTTCTGTTAGTCCAGCGTTAGAAACTAAAGTCAGTGACGCTTTTTCTGGAGCTAACGTTAGACAGAAAGTTTTCTACAGGTAAAGCAGATGGTGGCTAACTCACAACGGCAACTACACGTATTCAGGCGCAACGTTACATTATTCTTATATTATTACTAGCTAGATACACGTAAACGTGAGCAGCGCCAGCTAAAACTTACTTTGACTTCTTCTCCAAAGGTGGGAACAGTTGGCTGAAGGGTCGACCGTCTTCTGCCTTCCTTGCTGTGACTAAACTGTCTCTGACGAGAGACACGATGTGTGTGTGGCTCTCGTCGATCTGTGTGTGTGTGTGTGTGTGCGCGTGCGCGCGTGCGTCAGGGAAAACGTTCACACCCCTAACGTGCCGCAGACATTAACCCTCTCCTGCCCCATGAAGCCCAGCAGCTGTGCAGACGGTCATGACAACTGAGTCCTTAATTTGCGGATAAGCTTTTCTAAAATAACAATAATGTCAGTCTCTCAGCATGGCGAGCTGGGTTGTTTTTTTTTGTGTTAACATAAAATAGTTACTTAATCTGACAAAAGGCATGTATATCATATGGTTTCCGCCTCATCATTTGAACATCAGGCACCCTGATGCGAAAAATAATCACATGAAGAGCAATTTCTGCCAGACATTGCTTTGTATCGCTTCACTGCAGTAAACTAATTGTTGATTATATCACAGGAACATTATTAGTCATTGTAGGTGAACTATTAGTGGAAGTCTGTAGTAGTCAACAGTAGTCTTCTCTCAGCCCGGATGTTACAGAGACTTCCTATGTGGTTGCAGATGCAGTAAAGTAAAATAACAGTTATCCCCTCATGTGAAATGTGGGCCGTAACATAAGGCAAATTATACCTGAGGATACCGGTCATATTTACATTTATGTTGTTCATAAACTGTTGCTGGGTAAACCTGAAACTATGTTTTAGAATGCCTTCTAAATGATTCATTGTAAGCCATTCTAAGATCCTGTTTACCGCCATGCCTTAAGAAATAAGCCAGGACTCAGTATATAAAGTGGAAAGTATGGGGAGAATGCATACAAAGGGCCACATGGGAGCTTTTTGCCTATAAACAACCTGTACCACACACACATTTCCTGTGCGACACAATCCCCCTTTTCACCCTTTGACCAATGTGTGTGTAAAGGAGAGCGAGTGAGCACCAGGGATGGGAAAAGTTAGGGCAGGAAGACGTGGTAGGCTACACTAGGTGGATTCATTTGAAACGATGTGTGTGCAGACCTGAAGATAATCAAGTTATAACATGTTCATCACCTCCCAAACAGAAAACACTAAACGGAGGGTGAGATTACATAAAAGCCCTCTTATTCTTTTGTGTCGAGACACATTAGAACAAAGTTGTGGTTTCTGTTTTGCGGCTTGATGTGTTTTGTTGAACTGAGTAGGACACTTCCAAGGTTACTGCAGGTGAGGCGGAAGGTTTCCTGCTCGAGGCTGCTCTATAGGCTATCAGTGAATTAGTGAATCTATTCCTGTGCCTAAAAATTAAAGTCTCACCCGAGTGGAGTTACAGTGGATGTGTTGATCGAGTGGAAGGTCTTTCTCAACTTTGTGATTCCCAATTTGTAAGTTAGGTATTTCTGGCATTTCAGGTTGATTTGTCAACTCTTTTAAATTAAATGTATTACTTGAGATGAATACATTATGAATCCAGTAGACATTTGACGTTCTGTGTAGCTGCTCAATAAGTGATAAAATTTACAGAAATCAGAAATCACCACATGCTCACATTTTGGAGGTTTTAAGCTGTGGGCACCAGTATCTAGCAGGAAATGTATATGTCTAAAGCTAAAAAGATTAGTCGATCGTCAGAAGGTTAATCGGCAACTCTTTTGATAATCAATTACTTGTTTTAGCCAATTTTCTACCCAAACGATCTCTGGTTCCAGCTTTACGTGACAGTAAACTGAACATCTTTAGGTTTTAGAGTGTTGGTCAGGAAAAAAAAAAAAGAAACTTTTACAAATCACATTAATTGAGGAAATATTTGGCACTCTAATTAATAATAAAACTAAGTTTGTTGCAGCCATATATATTTCTAGCAGAAAGCACAGGGAACACAGACGATTACATCACTTTTGAAGTCTTCAAAATAAATAATAGTGTCCTTTATTTCAAACTAAACTGTGGAAATCCATAATTCATTTTTGAGGGACAATATAGCACATATATACATTAAAAACACAATGCTACAACTTGAAACAGTTTGACCTTGTATGCTATTCACAACAGGACAAATATTCGTATGTTGGATCCACATCAGAGGGAAGGAATAGCTCAAATTACTAACGTAATATTTTGACTAATTTACGTCAGAGAACCAGGAGGATGAAAGAGCTATTTCTTTGGCTCCCTTCTTCTGCCCGTCCCCCCGAAAACTGCCCATCTCTTCCAAAATAACCTGCTTTACAGAGGTTTGAACATTTCACAAGGCTGATGATTTGAGGCCTGCAGCATCGACGGAAATGGAATGACATTTTTACTTGAACACCATAATTGCCATGCGAGCCAGGACAGAGCAGTAGGTTGGGGCACACAATGTCACTCGGGAGAGCTGCATCTAATTAAACACTGGAAAAGGGATAATTACAACTTTTCAGCAGTACGGGAGACCTCACCCTTGTTTCGCATTCCCTATCTGAACCGAAAGCTCACCCAAGTAACAAGCACGTCTGCCTTCAGCGCTGGACTCGCAACAGCAAACCCTCAATCACTCTGACCTCAGGACCACTCCCTTCTAGGGCAGGACTGCACGTGGTCAAATGCAACAATATGGACCACCTTTGGAGGAGACCTACAGTGTGTTTCAAGTTAAATTTACAAATTCAGTCAACTATCTTTAGAGTGTCTTTTCTGCTGGCCTTCGGTGCTGCACAGATCACAGTTGACCAATCAGCAGAGCCGAACAGCTCTAAAACCCTGAGCTTACCTGACGGAGTGCGAAGTATTGGGAGGTAGACAACTTATTGAACTACTTACCGAATGAGTGAAAACTGTCAAGTGTTGGGTTATAAAGTACATATAGTTTAACTGTCTCATAAATTTAGGTTTCCTTTTTAGGCCCTTTTGCCATTTTTAGCTAATGCATCCACTCACCGCCATTAACATCTTTACTTATCAGCTTGGCCTTCTAGTTGGTGGCAGCTTGCTACACAGTTTGAGCTATTTCCTTTGCTGGATTATATGGCATGCATGATGTCAAAAACACAAATGTCACTTAAATCGGTACAAAATAAGACACGCCAAGAGCAAGATCAACTTTTGAAAATCATTTAAGTAATACTGAGAAAGTTCCCTGTTTGGTTCACAAGAACGCCACATAATAGTAAATACTTTTATTTACATATATACAGGTTGGATGCAGTGTTGATGACTGTTCTTCTTTTAAGTAGTTTTAAGGCATGGCTAAGGATATGGTGTATGTAAAAGAAACTGTGCTACATCACTAGAGGAAGAGGAACCAGCTCAGGTTTGTTGGTCCTGCACACTGACATGCTCGGCTTGTGACACTAGCTTTACAGTAAAAGGTCAGAATGTTAAATACTTTCTGTAAGAGCTCTCAGGCCAAAGTCCTGCCTAACAGTGCACACGCAACAAGGAGAGAACTACACTGCTTCTCTTCTACCAGTCAGCTCACATGTGCATTCATCTACATTACATTTATTAATCTCAGTAGTGTAAATATTCTGTACAAAACGATTCCTATTCACTTTGGTAGCACATCTTGACTGATACCTCGAGGAATAAAAAAAAAAAAAATCACTTCATCCCTGAACAATGTTTAGATTCAGCATTTCTTTTTGGGTAGTCTAAATCTGCATATGATTGATGGGCATGATTGAGAGTAAAAATGGACCTTAATGAGTTTCCTCAGTGTGCTGAGTTTAGCTTATCTGACTGCACCTGAATCTTACACTAAGCACAGTTAATGTTTTATCCATCTAATGTGTTCACTGGAGAGCTTTCAGAGAAGCATGCTAGAGCACAGATATTCAGGCTGCACTTTGGCATACATACGGTATGAGTTAACATCAACAGCATCAGACAGGAAACACATTATAGCACAAACTCGCGGTCCTTGAGTGTGATTAAGAAGTGGTGTCAAGATGCAACTTTTTATCAGATAACACCAAATACTGAATTTGGAAATCATGTAGCTGTACATGAACAACGTAGTCCGACGTGTGAAATTACTTTGTACTGTTTTAAATCATATAACTAGATGACACAAAAACGCAATGCACTACAAACTGCTAGCTTCTTCTTTATAATGACAGCACTCAGAACTGCACAAAAGGAGGGATGTGTCAAGAGGGGCTTGACCTCACAGCCCAGTGAAAGGGTAATTCACTTTCACTATGAGGTTTCTTGTTTTTGTTGTAGAGTCTGGGATGTGAGACTATGCTCATCGGTTGAATACTGGGGGTTATAATAGGCTAGGTCCCATGGAAGGGGGCACGGGGAATCCACTGGCAATCTAATGCTTCAAGCCCCAATTAAATAATATTCCAAACGTTCTGACCCCACATTTGTGATATGTGCTCAGCTGTCCCCTCCCTGGAAGTATCACACAGTCGGCTCAGATCTTCTTCGGCTTACGGCCCAGGTGGTAGTAGTAAGCCATGGTGACCACCAGGAAGAGCACTCGACTGAGGAGCAGGAGGATGGCAGAATTGGGCAGGATGCCAATCTCCATTAAGGTGATGGATGTCACTGAAACCACAGAGCAACATTTAGTACTTTAAATATGATCTTTATTATAAGGGAAAGGCACATTGCATATGATATTCCTAGCATTATTAACCTCTGGAAAGTGTATCTTAAAAGAATAGGTTAACATAACATACAAAAACTGTTTCAATGTACATGAGGCCATTTAGAAGAAGACAGACTTGAAAACATGTATACCTATCCTTTAATATACTGCTAAAAAAAATAAAGGGAACACTTGGCGTTACATTGTGTTGTTTAAGTGTTCCCTTTATTTTTTTTGAGCAGTATATGACGCAAGGCTGTGAGTCCACACTCTGAACACCAGAGGGCAGTATCAACACATACATTTGCAAAATTCTTTGTTTAAACTCAATTCTGACTAATGGCTTGTCTCAACTATTCAAAGTGAGATAGAAAAGTGGGGTCTCTGATGCTGTGATTCCAACAGCTAGGGACAAAAATACATAACCACAAACTGTAAAATAATGTATTGGAAAAGTTTAACCACCTAGAAACTGGACAGCAAAGTAGCAGGCTTCACTGAGCAGAGTCCACTGGATGATGATTTTCTCTGCTGTGTAGAGACCATTCCACATGATGAGGGCCAGGCCTGGAGAGGAGTGTGATGAAAGGGGAATTTATAGGTTATGGGGCATGGGAATGAAAACAGAAAAAAAAGAAGCTCAGGAAAGGAGACTCCTACACGTCCAAGAGAAATTCCACTAACAAAACGACCGTGAAAACTGTTTACTTGCAGCTGTACTCCAGCTGTCATCTGGGATGCCATATGCACACCGTGATAACTGGCCTACTGACTCTGTTGTATGCTCTGACTCATTGATTCTGATAAAAACCTGTGATCGATCATTTCATTCCCTGCCATTCTTCTAGTCCATTTTCCTGTATTTCACTCCTTCCCACACACACACACACACACACACACACACAGTGAGGCGATGAGGAGGGGTTGGCAGAAAGGTGGGAGGGCTGATGGACTGTATCCTCTCCCTGCCAGGTTCCATCTGTGTGGCAGATGAGACCCCATCCTTCGCCCCCTTTGCCGCTCGTTGTCTTGCAAGACATCATCCTTTTTCTTTGCTAATCCCCACAGCCCCGGTGACATTTAAAATAAAGACTCCCATCTTTTGTTGGCCTTATGAGATTGAAAGCTGGCTCAGTCGCATCTTCCTCCACAGTGCCATGTGTTTAAGGTTTTAGATCTCGCTGAACGTGACAACCTGGGAAATATGCTCTGCTCGCACCATTCTTTATTTCCCCCTGCTTACTTTCTGAACAAGGAGCAACCTGTGTGCTGCCTGCCTCTTTGTCACAGTCACTTTGTGCCTCTTCACAGAACCATCACAAACCCAGCAATCAATAACTGCGTGGCTGACTCACCGACTTGCTTAACAGCCTTGTTTCAAACTATGGCCATTAAAATAATCGCTCACATCTCCAATATAATTTTTCTGTGACAGTGGAGCAAAGCACAAATGCCATAATTACCTGGCATATTTATGAGCATCGATTGTTTCCTGTGGAAGGTGTGGCAAGGAAGAGCAGGAAAAACATTTGAAAACCCCTCAATGTAATGAATAATTGAGTCAACGAGATGCAAAGTTTTTTTTGCAGCAAGCAGAGAGCTTTTTGTACAGTATCTGAATGTGTGTGTGATAATTGCGATGAATGCATTAGAAGGCATTATCACAAGGGACCACGTGCAGTTGAGCAGTGAATATTTTTAGCATGTTAATAAATATTAAAATGTTACGCAAGCATCACTGCAGCACAGTGAATATACTCCCTCATGCATAGCTGCAGTATACTGTATCCATTGTACTGCAGCTCTGCATGAGGAAGCATGAATAGCTTCTATGTACGACGTGTAATCTGTGTCTTTCTTGCGTCTTAGGAGTGATGACTTACTAAGCAGTGCTCCTCCATAAAGGCGAATGGATACATTAGTCGTGGAGAGCTCCTCTTCAAAAACAACCTCATATAGCTGGTTGGGAAACACCAGGGCCTGTATAGGAAAACAAAGGCACAACACAACTCGGTCATATCCACACAACGGCATTCTGTCCTCCCAAAATGCAGCAGCATTGACAAAGTCTTCCTGTCTGCGAGTTAGAATGACTGCATATGCCCTGAACACTGAGGATACTGAGCATTTAGGCGATGTGGGCCGACAAAGACAGAGCTGTTTCTCCAGATGTCCCTCACTGATAAGTTAGAAAAGAATCTACAGTAACTGCTGGGTTTGCATAACGTGATTTTTCCTATTTCTAAAATGAGTGTTTTTTTCTCCTTCATTACTGTACAATAGTCTCTATGTTAAAAGAGACTATTAAAATTGAATGAAGACTTTTTAGTCATGAATGTGAAACAACGTCTTCACTGTGTCGATCATTTAAGCAACACTCACCATCAGGGCCATGACTGTGAAACCCACTGCTGAGATGAGTATCCACACCCTAAGAAGAGAGACATTACATGACAAACTGTATCCTTCCTGCAACCAAAAGGGATTGTACATTTGTTTTCAGAGATGTTGAACTTTACTGGAAGTGTTACGCAGATGACGTCACACAGTCTGCTGTGTTAGCTGTGAGCTGTTCTGAGCAGATGAAATCTCACCTCAGCCCGATAGGCTCTCGCACTGCAAACTTCAACTCATTTCCAAGCATCTGACTGATCTGTGAGCAAACAAGGCGAGAAAAAAGAAAGAGGAAATGAGTTTGAGAAGAGAAATGTAATAGCAATCATGTCATCTTAACAAATATCTATTATGACAGCCTTCAACAAAGCACCACATAACCAAGAATAAAGTGATCTCTATGGAGGTGTATTTCATGTTGCCAACACATCCGTAGCAAGCTACAGGAAAGAAGCATAATAGACAAGGCTGTGCAGAGGAAAGAAAAGAATGAGAGGCTGAGTGTCAAAGAAGGAGCAATTAAGATGTTAATTAGAGACTGTAAATGTCTTCACCTCCCAAATCACCCTCTGAAGATTAAGAGGGTATGTCATAACACCATCTTGCAGTGAATTCTGGATGAATAACCAACTACCAAGTCCATGCCACAAGAAAAGTCGTATTTGCTACAAATTAACTTAATCCTAGGAACACGAGTACCACACAGTAGTCAATTTATAGTCCTGAGAACCTTACTGGGAGAACATTTTGACAATTGAAAGCAAATAATCATGCACAGGAAACAAATGAACAATCTCCAGACAAAACCAAAATCAGTAAACAACTAAAGCACCTTACAGTATGCAATGTACACTCTGCATTTCATAATGAATTGTGGTGCCTTTAAACTCTAACGCATCCCTCCCGTTCCAAGTGCAAGGAAATACCTAAAGAGTTAAATAAAATGTTAAAAGACAATCTATGTGCATCTGTGTGTATATGTATTTAACTATATGTAAAAAATAAAGGAGGTGGTTTAGAGAGCGAGAGCACTGATTCTGTTTGCATGGGAGAAGGATATAAGCTTTAGAATTTCTGCTGACAAATTAAGATTCTGGGTTTTTTTTATTATCCTAAAATAAAAAAGGGCAGGGAGCCAAACAAACTGTCCCAGATAAACCACACAGGAAAAAAAACAACAAGGTTTTCTGCCTGAACAGACAGTAACCCACAGATAAATTACAATTGTTGAATTCCTTCATCCAAAGTCTTCAGGTCCTATCACTCCTCTAACATCAAGGATTTCCCTTCATCATTAAACACCTCTTCACTCGAAAACTTTCTTGTGTTGCAGTGAGACATAGCATCACTAAAACTAAAAATACACTGAGGCATGAAAACCACTAACCGAGACGATGAATCATTTCACAGTGTTTACAGTCAACTCTCACTATCAAGTGGAAAGTAGTTTTCTGCTTGACCCGTGAAATGTCAGAATGAACATGACATGAACCAAAAATGATTCATGTCATGTACTAGACAGATCGATACCAGGGTTTTGCCTTCTACCAGTCCCAACATGTAAATGTTACTGTGAACTGCATCTGGAACATTTTCAAAAACAACTGTTGCTCCATCAAAAGAGGAACTATCCTCATGAATTTAAGAGAGGTTTACGGTCTAAAAGATGATTAATTACGACTATCAACGATATCTAATTTCTCTGCAAAAGGCAAAAACTTGCAGAAGTTACTTGCAAGACATACCATGATAAGAGACTTTTCTTTTTTGTTAACTATCTTTCAGATAGTCTCTTACAAAGGGCTGGGAGATAACTCTATATGAGCATTTATCTACTTTCAGTGGAATCATATCGTGACAATACAATATTCTCATGTTATTATTTTGCAAATTTCTGTTATCCACATTACTTATTCTTAGAAAGCTGTTAATAAAAAGCAAAAAAATTGTTGTTGAAAGATGTATTTTAAACATAAGAAGAGTTTGGTCTCATTCAGAATGATTTCACCCATATCATTCAAAAGTAGTTAAACATACCATGTATACAGATTGAGAACAAATATAATAAGATATTCTTGCATGTGTGCATACTACCATGCATTCACACACAAATGGAGTGATACCAGGGAACCAAAAGGGTTCTTAAGTAGCTTCAAGATTTAATGTGTCGGAAGTAAAAAAAGAATCAGATTTTTGTTAGTTTCTTAAACATTTTCGCCTAGTTTGGATCTCTTGAGAAAAAAAACCCTTGAAGTTATACTCCTAAAAATTTTAAAAGATAAAGAGTTACAGACTAGACTCATTACATCTCTACTTGCACTGCCGCCGAAGTGCCTGTACATGAGTCGTCTGTGCCAGCTGTAATCACGTGACCAGGTGAATCAGCCTTCCTGTGCCATGGTTTCAGGGGCTGTTTTTGACAGGAACACATAAATATTCATGACTGGCATGAGAAATACTCAAAGGGAACTGAGCATCAACTGATGGCATAGGGCTGGGCTGGGGTGGAATAGAGCGGAAGGGAGTTGAGGAGAGAGGGAGAAACAGGAAAAGGAAGAAATACACAATGCTGTTTGCGGAGAGAGACGCTTAATCACAGCTGCTATGGCCTGGCCTTGTCAACAGTCACTCAGTCAGCTGCATTCAGTAAACAAAGGGCAACTTTTCAGCCAGAGAGAAAGAAAAATATTCAGAAGTACAAGTAGTATTTGTTATCCACCAAACTAAAATTTGTCGTTTGAATATGTATGCTTCTTATCTGATGGATGTCATATTAAGTAGATGGTGATTACCATTCCGTGTCCGGGGATTGGGTTGCCGAGGCCCCCGCCTTTCGACTGCCACCCAATCCACAAAGCACCGGCCCCCTACGGTTCCTCCTGCAGGTGGTGGGCCCACGGGAGGTCGGCCCCACGTCGCGAGTTCGGGCTGAGCCCGGCCGGGCCCCATGGGGCAAGACCCGGCCACCAGGCGCTCGCGTTCGAGCCCCAACCCCGGGCCTGGCTCCAGGGTGGGGCCCCGGTTACGCCGTACCGGGCGACGTCACGGACCTAGTTTTTATTTTCGCCATGAGGGGGGATTCGAACCGCTCTTTGTCTCCTCGGTGGCAGGGCACCGGGGGTGGATGAGATCCGCCCAGAGTACCTCAAGTCTTTGGATGTTGTGGGGCTGTCTTGGTTGACGCGCCTCTGCAACGTCGCGTGGCGGCTGGGGACAGTGCCTCTGGACTGGCAGACTGGGATGGTGGTCCCACTGTTTAAAAAGGGGGACCAGAGGGTGTCCTCACACGCGACTGGTCGCATGCACATCAACACTACGTTTAATGGTGCTTGGAGTGCACGCGGCCGTGGAGAGAACATGGACAGCGCAGGGGAAAGAGAACCAGAAAAAGAGAAACGGTAGAGCTGAGAGCGCATTAAAAGGAGAAAAGCCTGGGAGGAAAGTGTCGCTAAATTCTGTAAAATTACAGATACCGTATCAGCACGTCATATCACAACTGTCTTTCCCGAGTTGATTCTTTGTTTTAAAAAAACTAAATCATGGTGTGTAGGAAAGCAGGAGATGTGTATGAGTGGGAATAATCTGGAAAATGAAGCCCTGTATACTCTTTTCTGTCAGGTGGAAGTATCTCCAGTTACTCAGAGCTACCAGAGCTTCACGATGATAAACATAAGTGCAGTCAGTGTTCTGAGGAAATGCCAGATGCAAAACAAACATATATATCAATATTTATTCCTGTTGTTTTAATTATAGAAGTGTAATTGGCTAACTCTTGAAACTGAAGACACTTGGCTGTTTGTTTTTTTAAACCAAAAGCAAAAGATATGTTCATGGCATAGACAGTAAACACAAAAATATTTCAACAAAGCACCTAGGAGTATATGTGGTCTGTTGTGAATGGAGTGAATGTGGAGACTGGCCTAGATGCACATTAAGTTCCCAGCCTGATTTAGTCCGCCCCTGAAAACAACACATTTGGTTGCATTCACATATACTGTAGTAGCACAAAGCCTCTTTCTCACTGAAGTATAAGTAATAGGAACAGTATTCTTATCTCTAAGCAGTAAAAGAAGCAGGAAGAGACAGAGGACTACAGGAGCACTTCCCTCCTTTGTTTACAGGGACCACAGGCATAAAGTCAACTGTTTCCCCTCCAAACCAACTCTTGCTATGCAGCAAACCTTACTGTTAGATCCCATGGGTCTCTTCACCACAAACACTTATGGCAAGGATAAATAGAGCAACAGCACAATGTAGTAGAAGCAGCAAACAATTACATTGTAAGAGAAACAATTTAATTTCTAAATTAGGGTCAATGCCACAGTTAAATAGGGAAACCTACTATTCAAAACAGCACATATACAATAGACCACATTAACCAAAGAATTGTGTTACTATACTTTGCATGAACTGCTGCTGAATCACCATTCAATCATTACAGCCAGTATCTTACCTCAAGAATCTTTCTACACTTACATACACTTCTTTCTCAGTGTATGTATCTGTCACCAACAGTACGCTTGGTAAAAGGGATCAGAGTGGCAAATCTCTGGGTTAAGCTCCTTGCTAAAACATTGAGAGCGAAAGCAAACACTCAGGTGGGCTGAGAAAAGCGGGCCACCATCTCATCACAAGCTATCAGCCACCACCGTATGTCTGCTCCCTTCTGTTCTGTTCCCTTCTTCCACTTGCCTGATTAAAATTTCAGTGAGAAACAGTCTGCTCTGCCGATGATCATTCTAATGGAATCTGATAAAAAATTTAGAAAAATCATTGGAATCTTTATATTTGAGCTCTCTGAAACGGAACAAGAAATGAATGCCGGTCTGAAACTGTGCGGCTCAACACTGGCATAAACCATCGTGTGTGTTGTTGTGTTTTTGGTATACACATCACTGTGCACTGTCTTTATGAATGTGCAAATACATGTGAGGCAGGAATATAATACATGAGATGCAAGAGGCAGAGAGTCTCCCAGGGGAGCCGGTCACATCTCAGTGGAGCTGCTGGAGCTCATGGGATTACGTGATCTAGATTCATTGAAGCATAAGGAGCAAACGCACATAATGGGACACTACGAGAGTGATGAGCCAATTAGCAACCCATTGTGGCTTTTAAAAGCAATCCATAGCTCTTCTCAGGGTTAACGAATGCATCTATGGTTATGTGCCATTTTGGCTTATGCATTGCGGGAATATTGTCCATTTGAGAGAAGATGGTTTAACATATGTGCTTAAATTAATAACAAAGTTATTTGTTGCACTAATGCACTAGCTATTTGCCTTTGTTTTCTGCATTACAGTCCATATTGAATAAAAATTACATGAATTAAAAAGTCATGTGACGTAATCTGACCTTTGAGCGGTGCACTTCACCATCATCATCCTCGCCGCCGACTCCAAGGATCTTCCGGCTCTTCAGGCGGCTTATCAGGTCTGTCTGACTGTGCTTCTTCATCAGAGGAGGGTGAGGTTTAGACGCCATGGTGCACACACACCTGACAAAGAAGTGGAAAGAGAGGTAGGCAAGAAGTCTGTGTATGGAAGTATTGTTGGAGGAAATTAATGAATAAATGAAATAGAGAAAGAACAGGAAAGAAGATGGGGGAAAAGAGAAAAGAATGCAAGAAACATTAGTGTGGCTTTTCCTCTGTTATTACCTTTCGCTCTGAGGAAGACACCTCTCTACAGCACAGACAGGAAGAGGTATCTACCAATATACCAATAATCTCATTGAGGACTTGAGTTATGCAACACAATTACAGGCAACCTATAAAACCTTCCTCTTAAATCAGTGTGGAGCAGGAGCCAGATGTCCTGAAGGTCTGCGGAGAGGCCGACAGAAGCAGGTGCCCGCTCAAAGAGCCAGTGGACTTGATAGTGACACAGGCAATTGCTTTACACACACACACACACACACACACAAAAATGGAATTTCACTTTCTGAAGACTGTTGGTCTCACTGTCCATATCGATCAAGTTCCCATGACGACATCCGACTCATGTAGAAGGAAGGACTATGATCTCTGAACCGTGTCCGCCCCTACAGGTTCACAAATAAGTTTTGCTCCACATTTCACTGAGATATGTGGTGCAAAATGGAGAGCACGCAGAACTTGTCATTTGTGAGCGAAAAAACTGCATTTGAGACTCGTAGCAGCAGATTCAAGCAGTTATTGACTCTTGTTTGTACTAGAAAAATATCCAAGAAAAAAATTATATTTGTGAAAAAATGATCTACAGTGTGCAGCTCTCATTGCATGAATTCACATACTGGTTTGCGGACGTGCAAATTCTGTCCCTGACTTCCAAATTTTTGGATTTGCGTGTGTTAATGTGTTTTGGACCATATTCACTGCAGCAGCTGTAGCAAAACTGTGAGCGTCCGAGTTTCTTAATGTGTGATTCGTAGCAGAGGATTTGTGCACCTGCAATGAAGAATTTGAGAAGGTGTAACTGTTGTGTTGTGTTTTGTGGGAGAGAGAAAAAATTCTACAAGTTTGGAACTCCTAAAGTATTTCCCTCTCACTTAAAATTTACTGATATACACGTGTGACTATTTTAACTACAGATTCCACTGTCACAGACACTCAGTTGTTTTGCACCAATTATACCTTCATACATTTTTTATTTTATTTTATTTAACCAGTATAAAACACATTTAGATTAAAAAACTCTTTTGCAAGCGGTCAAGACAGCAGCATAGTCAGAAGATTATGAAGACATGCAGAGGATATGCGCTAACCTCGGCTACACACACATTAATGTCTCGTTTAAAATACTCAACAGCATTTCTTCAAGCAATGATTTCTTCATCTAATTAGGGGTTCAAGCCCCTAAGTTGTATAAAGCTTTAACAAAAGTTGTATAAAGCTTGTTGATATCTTATTTAGTTTTCAAGATATTAACCAGTGAACTTCAAAAGGTGTGTGGCTCAGCACATAAATAGACCAAAGTCAACAACTATTGGGCCAATCATCACAAAACTGACAGGATATGTCCAGAAGTACCTGAAACATACCCTGAAAGTTTTATTCAAATTGACCAGTAGGAGGCGCTACAACTACAAAAAAAATGTGCATGGCATATCACGAATCAGATTATGAATCAGAAATTGTTTGTTTACTTCATTCCATTTGTGAAAATGCAAAAAAGGGAGACTTCGCTGCTTTTTTTTTTACGTCTAGGCCACATTTGACCAGGTCCAGATTAAAATCTTTAAACTTCTAACAGTCTGTGTTGGCTTGAACCCTGGAATTACCGCTTGCGGCTATATTTTCTTTCATTTTTGTCCGTTTGAAACGGTTTCCTGATTTAAGCTGTCAGCATGACTTATTTTTATCCCCACATGCTGTTGTGATTAAAACAGACTAAAGCTACACTGTTGCACAGCCAGCCAGCTTTCTTAGTTTTTCAAGTAATAAAAAAGGTATTTCATAACCAAGAATTGTGAAAAAAGAACTCTACTTACCCTTTATAAGTCAGAAGGCTTGGTACATTTTGCAAACCATAAATATAAAGCTATCCATTCTCCTGCATTTTTTTCAGTAGTAATAGTCTTCCACTATTAATAACTTTTGATGTTTTGATTTGTTTGATGAATATTGCCTATTATTATCATTAACAATTCTGATCTAAACACTCAAACAATAATATCTTTAATGCATAAAACTAGAAATAAAAAGTAAATGACATGTGCATGCCAATTATTTGTATTTGTCTGCCTATGTTGGCTGTTAACTGTGATAGCAAAGATATACTGGTGTGGTCCTATTGATCAGCGTTAATGAATAAAGCCTGTGGATTCAATGGGGACGAGCAACAGTCAAATCAAGAGAGGACATCATCGACTTAATAATGTCACCTCCACCGTGATTCAACTGGAGGCAAAAACACATGCACAAACATGTGTGCATTAACACACAATGGGTCGGCCTGTGTAAAAATGGATTCTCAGTTCTCTGGAGGAGTAAAACAAGAGCAATTACTGAACTACTCTCTCAAAGATAAGGACAGCACCGCTAACTGAGAGCAATCTCCCCAGGAAAGGAGAAAAACAAAAACAAAATCAGTGCTACCAGGAAACAGAAAGTGCTCAGTTTTCCACCAATTAGGAAGTCTATCATCACAGTTAGAGGTACAAGGTAGGCATCAAGTAAATATAAACAAATGCTGTTGGTGTTCTTACAGAGGCCTAACTGCACAGCTACGCTGCATAAGAACAGATTGCAAAAAAAAACAAAACCCCATTGTACATAGAGTGGACGCAATATCATGAACACCTGACATGAAAAACGCACTCCAATACAGTAGCCCATTCCATTTTAGTGATAGCTCAGTCAGAGAGGTGTACAGGCTGTACAGTTTTATTGATCATTTGGAATTTGTGCTGAAACCATTAGTACATTAGTCAGTTTAATTGATGATCATTTTTCCAACTAGTTAATCACTTTTGTCATTTACCCAGTAACAAATACTGAGCTCTTGCTGGTTCAAGTGTCTCAAACGTAGGATTTGCCTGCTTCTCTTTTTCATATTATGTAAGTTTAATATATTTGGGATTTCTGACTACTCTTTGGCTACATGAAAAGTTAAATATAAACAAGCCTAACTGATAGCGTAAATATACAGATGCTGCAGCCATACATTGCACTTCCTAAAACTTTGTTCTCCTCACCCCCACTTCCTTCCTTCTTATGTGTTTGGAAGGGACAGACAGTTGGGAACTAGAAAGTGGGCTAATCTGAGTGGCTACAATTCAGCCTGTAATACATATTGGAAGGCTTGACAACATTCCCTTGTATTGGCATGCATACATAAGACTGCAGAGGTTGGTGAAGGTTACACAGCATGTGTTCAGACTTCTGTTATCAAACATGCCACTTGGACTCCCACACAGTATGAGGCACTAGACTTTCCCTTTTCTGTAACTATCAGCAGGAAGAGGCTCTCCTGAATGGAAGCTTTGGTACTCATGCAGGCAAACCTTTTTCTTTTTGCAATTCATGTTGCATAATTTTACCAGATATACACTTAGTTATATCAATTTGCAAAAAAATGTCTAATTATAAAGTTTCATGCAAATATCAATATCAATGACACTTGTAAGCTTGTTTTTTATGCTCAATTAATCAGTGCACTCTTACAATTATTGTGATGAGACATTTGCTTCAGGCTAAATTATGTTAAAGGTCCAGTATGTGACATTTAGAAATGGAACACGATATACGTTTGTTTCCATTAGTGTACAATCACCTGCAAATAAGAATTGCTACCTTAGAATGAGCCGTTTTTTTTGTCTACATAGGCAGCGGGTCCCCTTTCACAGAGGCCGCCATGTTGCAACGCCATGTTTCTACAGTAGCCAAGAATGAACAAACCAAACACTGGCTATAGATTGGGCCTTTTGTGTTTTTCGCATGTTTTGCGGCCACCGTAGTCTCTCCTACACGCTTGGAAGGGGAGGGTGAGACGAGCGGTATTAAAATGGTTGCAAACTGCAATTTCACTGCTAGATGCCACTAAATCCTACATACTGGACCTTTAATTGTCAGATGAAATAGACTGTCTATTAGATTAGTCCCTAAAAAGCAAACTTTACTAGTTTTCAAGAAGTAAAATAAATATCATGGTGAGCGCAATTTGTTTTATTACACTGCATCCTTTGCAAGAGGATGATTCCATCTATGCAAACATTGCTTTATCAAGGCGGAAACAATATATGCTGAAACCCTACTGGCACTACCTTCAAATGACCAATTGCATCCTACAACCTGCATTGCATTATGTCCCTGTAAATTATGCAAAACTACACACATCTGCTCCACTGACACAACCAGATCAAAATCTGTGATAAAGTGGTCAGAATAAGACACACCTCACTGCATGCACTGGCAAATGGCACAATTTCTCCCACATGCTAAAATATCCCTGCATGTCTCACCCTTTGAATCTCCCTACCAATGCTCCTTGACTTACCAGAGTAATGCTGATGGAGTTGCCTAGCAACTGCCAATGGACCTTCATTATTGAGAACACCTTTCATGACTGAAAACCCCTTTGATGATGAGGTCTCTGCTTTGAGCCAACGGTAACTCTGCGGTCGTTCTCCTTGCTGTCATTGGTGACATTCAAGGATAAATTAGACACTTTGATCTGTATTGGTCAACTGGAGTGAAGACATGCTTTCCTAATGAGTGGCTTCTTGTCAGCATAAAAGACTTTGAGAGAGACAAACTCAAAAGTAGATACATGGTTGGTAAATAACTACAATAACTAATGTCACATGCTGTATAATCTCACTGCCTTAGAAAGGCATCGTACATACTTGAGTTGTGAAACCATATCTCACCTGGATGATGAAAGAGGAGTCAAACGTGAAGATGAGAACAAGATAGGAGGTGTATAGAAGGATGAAATAATGAGTAAGCTAGACAGGATGAATAAGGAGAAGCTGAATTTAAGAGCACATCAACTCAGAGAGCATCCATTTTTTGGGCACCCAAGAATAAAATTTCAACATTCGCAGAAGATGTATTGAGATGCGGTCCAGATTGAGTAGATAAGATAAGCGTGCAAAGGACTAGGTGCTGTCTACAAGTGTGGTTTGGTTTGTTATTAAAGTACAGCTTTAAATGACATCCAAAAATATCTCCAGAACACTTCTCATCTCAGCAAAGACAAGAACTCAAACATTCTATAATCAGTGCTAAGTTATAATAGGGATATTTTATATAGTTATATAGGGATACTTTTCCTAGAAGACAGATATTCCTGGAGTAATCGATTAATGAGGAAAAGCAATTTCTAGTCGGGAAATCTTATTTCCCATTTCAAGCGTATATTACTTGAAATAACTTATAGATATGGTAAATTAAAAACACCCTGACTAAAATAGAGCACGCCCACTCAAACTTCAGCAATATGAGGTTGGTTAATGTCTTCTGAAACAAACAACATTGATTCCATGTATAAAAAAAGGTATATCTGGAGATTCCTCAAAAGCATTGCATGTGTGATGCAAATAATAGGATTTTAGAAAAAAGAGATAAGAGGCAAGTCTAACAGTGATGTATTCTGGAAAGCCTGCTATTGATGCAGCCTAAAGAGACAGGGTTTCTTTCACTTTCTGTGATCGAGCATGTTTTTGCAGAATATCAATGCATTTACCTCCCTGTGGGATAAACAAACAGAGGGAACAGAGTCTTATCACAGAAGAACATATAAATAATCAGTGTGTGGGCAAGAGGCCAGGTTAGTCCACCTGGAGTGAAGAATGAACCAAAACCAGCAATAATATGAGGAACAACTACTTTCTCTGTTCCTTTGCCGAGGCTTTGTGACAGAACATGTGCTGTGGAAATGAGAAACTGCTTAGCATAGCAGGAAGATATTGTGGGAAAGGTGTGAACTCCCTGAGAGTTCTCTGGTTAGTGACTAGAAAGACGTTTTGTGAAAAATAATTGTATCATATGTACAAAGCAGTGTGTGGGTGTGGAGGAGCAGCTGTGAACAAATGTGTTACTCAAAATAAGAAGGCAGACTCTCCAGCCTGCTCATCTCCACCTCTTTTCCATAAATAACATGAGACACAGTTGCCCATTTGTCTCCAAATCCCCTCACCACCATGTGTGGAATATCTAACAGCACCATATAGTGCCAAGAGTAGATAACACGCAAAACAACACCTCTACTCAACAGACTCTAGAAACAAGTATGATCAGTTCATCCTCAATGAAATGCCTGTCTCTTGTACCCACTCAGAATAATTTACTGACCTTAGTAAAATGTATTACGAAATAATTGTTAAGTGTTAATGACACAAATTCTCATTGCCCTGAGGATTACTGGAGCTTCAGCATAGTATAACTTTAAGGTGAGGACACGAAGATCCAGTCTCCTGTGATCTGATGAAATAAGATCAAGCATCCTTGACCCTTATTGGATTCCAGATGTTCTAGTGATATTAGGAGTTGCTTGTTTGTGTTGTCTTGCTGCTGCAACAGATTAAGCCATCTCCTCTGCCACTGAGGTTGGAGCTGTAAACCAGGAAGAGGAATCTGGAGAACTACTTTTTAGCAGCATGGCTCTAGGGATGGCAAAGTCTGTCGGTTGATCGGTCAGTCTATTATAAACTACTTAATGCCATTACATTTAGTACAGATATCTAGAGTGCCCAGAGGACAAATCCTACTGACCTTTCCTTTAGCGCCACCAGCAGGTCACATTCTTCCCTTATCTAGGTTAATATCTCTACATCTACAAGATGGAATACATTTTGGTACAGACATTGTATTATACTGACTTTGGTGATGCTCTGACTTTTCATTTTGGCCCCCATGAGGTTGACATATGTGGCTAAGATGTCAGGTCCTGTCATGTCTTACCATTACCACTGTATCATTACTGTGCAATGACTTAAAGTCATCAGCATTTGAGCTAATGGGTTTTTGTTGGTAGGGAAAATAGCTGGAAATCGTTCTAATGACAATTTGTGTTAACAAATCATAGCATCTCTGATTATCTGTGGCCACATCCAATCACTGGGGAAGACTGAGGCACAATTTTTCCTTAACGCAGGCCAACATGACTGTCTGGCGCTCCAGGGCAAGTATCAGCAGGATTCCACTTTGAAGTCTGTGAGTGCTCAGCATTTCCACAACAACCTCAGATACCGACTCAACAGTGATAAACGAATTCACTCCCACCACCTCCAGGAAATGCTTACAACATCTGTTTTTGGATAGACACCTGTGGCATGCAGCCCCATGAGCAATCCAGATCAGAACAACAGTATTGCCATAGAGCAGGAACAGCATGAGAAAAGGCATTGTTCACCTTAACAATATGTTTGCATTCAAGGTTTGTCCTTAACTGTGAGCCAACACTTCTTTATCTAAAAGCTTTACTTCATTTTCTTTTTCCATGTTTTTCCTCACAAAACCAAAACTGTTCGACAAACGGCTTAGAGAATACTGTAATCCTGAGTTTTGTTATACCCCTGCATTCCAGTTCCTACATGTAATAGATAAAAGCCTCACTGTTTTCACAAACTGATTGGCTTTTTTTTTGGGGGGGGGGGGGGGGTGGGGCACTAGGGGATGGGGCACTAAACAATCTCCATATCAAGCAGTAAGTCAGCCTTCGGTGGCTAACCTTGGTGAAAAACTAAACATTTATTTGATGTAATTCTAAAGCAGCTAATTCTGTTGATAAAACCCCTTCATCATTGTTAAACCAGTTCCACAATATTTCTACACCTTTTATCTATAGTACGAAATCATTGCCGGAACAAAAAAAGGTGTGAAGAGGCACTTGTGGAAGGCTTTTACTGTGTGCTTTTGTACAGTACATTAATAGACAATTAAGACTGCAAGGGGGGAACTGACCTAATTATAGCTTCCACAAAGTAATTACAGCACCAACCAAGCACTGCTAAAAGGAGTAGATTATGTTAATACCAGGTCTGAACAGGGCCTAAGGCTCATACAAGGTGTTGACACCTGGGCTGGTGTAATATCCTGACACCTAGTGTTGGTGTATCATGGTGTGTAGCTGATACTGTGTATTGTATTAGTGAGCGTTTTGTTGACAGATGTTCCTGTGAATTAAATTTAACCATAAAGTTGAATCAACGCAATCAGAACAAAAACTCAACACTCATAGGTTTTCTTGTAATTATAGTATAATAAACATGAGAGTACACAGGTGTTCAAAATAGTGTGGCAACCTACTGTGTCTGTTAGATGAATTGTAAGATGAGAAACAAAAACTCAGGAGAAAGAAGTAAATCATAATTCTACTGACAGATGAGCATGAGTCTTAAATGGTGGTTCTCTTCCTGTGGCCTGCGTAATCACACATTTGACACATTCAGCTGAGCGTGACATCAGTACAGCTCAGGCGAGGGTAGGCACTGGTAACAGGGATTAGCACATTATATTGTATGTAATTGGAGAGATTGATGCTTTAGATGTATCCAGCTATCCAGGGAAAGCTAGGTTTCTTTAAATCACCTAAAGTAAGGGTTTCCCTGCCTGACAGATGCTAGCGCTGCTGTAGTGGAAATTACAAATGAGTTTCAGTTGTGGCAAAAGGGCAGAGAAAACAGATGAACACAGAAAGCAGTGCTTATGACAGCTGGTGATAAACAAAGGACAATGGAGAATGCAGTGAATTCCTATCTTGAGTCAGAACAGGACACCAATGCATGCCCTGGAAACTGTACGCGCAGTCAGTCTGAGGAGAGAACTACTCCTCAGTTACTATCAATGGATTACTGTACTGAGTCGAACAGATTAATACTGTTAAAACATCTAGGGACAGTTCCCATGGAATGAATCAGTCGTAATAATTCCTGGGATTTGGTGTTTCCCTGTCTAATATTTAGTTATTACATCACACTGCGGCAAGGGAAATGACCGTCCTGTTGGCGGACTTACTCCAGTGGGATTAGGTGAGAGTGTTCCTAGAGTGGATCTTTTGGGGGGGTCACAGTTACATACAAAGGCAAGTATCCCAGGAGTCACAGTCACTGTCATGGCATGACTTATGTGTTAGTGGGAAGTTTTAAACAACGAAAATCTGTTGAAAAACCTAGTTTCATAATTACAGGAATCATGATTCAATGTTACATAACTACCTCCTTAGAAAGGGACATCTAACGGTCAAGAATGGGCATTTCTGAAGAACAATTTCAAGCATTATCCAATGAACTCAGCTGTAGGGATTGTGAATAATAACTGACAGTACAGCAGTCTAGCTGGGCTGCGTGAGGCAGCCCTCCATCCTTCCTCCTTCATAAATCAATTACTAGAAGAAAATAATAAAGCACTGTAATACATTATTCTTGCAATGCTGGTTTGAGCACTCTTGAGTTAACCTTTGCTTTTACTAAAAACAAGCTGCCCGAAGTAAAACTAGTAAATCTGTCTGGAGTGGTAAATATATGTTCCACACATTACATAAGCCATCAGGCATTGCTGCACGATAAACCTGGCTCGCTAAACACTTTTAGACACACTGTAAATGTAACATTAAGGCTTCCAACAACCCATAATAACACTCTCCAGTAACAGGCTCACTCTGTAGGAGCAGTAGGAGCCAGTACTTGCTCCATTCAAGAAGAAATGTTGTGATTATGTAAATGTAGAGAAATCTAATATAATACGACCCCCTACTGATTCAAACTTAATTTCCGGAAAAAAACATTGTCTGATATTTGTGTCAATACTTTGCCACGTAAGCAAACCACAGCGATGGACTGTAGTTTGACTTGACGCAGCTTTTTACTCGAATACATGAACATAATGTATAATTTAATGGTGTTTAAGAAAGACAGGTGGTTTATTTTTGCCATCTGTTACATAGGACCCATATGGGGCACGGAACTGAGGTGGGGGGCGTGGGGGGGGGCACTAGTAGTGATTGTTTGGTGTTCTTTCTCTGGAGCCATCTTGACGCGGTAGGCTCACTGTGAAGCCAACGCAGAAGCAGCAAAGACGGGGTGAGGTAAAGTAAATATGACACTTAGCTGGGAGGCAGCTGGGAGGTGAATGATCTCCTCCAAGGAGCAAAAGCATCAGGGCTCAGCAGGGATCCAGCACACATGGAGAAAAGACGTCAAGAATGAGGTCCCGCCTTCAAACGTACACACCAACAAAGCTGACACATAGCTCTCAGCTCTGTCTCTGCTGTACTGTCAGACACTGCTGTGAGAAACAGTCAATCAGTAATTATTACTACTTAAATATAATTATTATCTTTACTGTTACACAGTAACTAACAGTTAGGCTTATTGTTGATTTCCTTATCTCTGCAGCAGCATATTATTGCACGGTCACTATAATTTTAAGATATGCGGTAATTATAATTGCACAGAGGGGCAGGTTAGAAAGCAGGAGCCGATGTTCTGTTTCATTATTGCAATGAAACATCAACTTAAAAGTGCAAAACTTTCACAGGGGATTTCAAATTGTGCCAAAGCTGAAGAACGCTATGAAATTTCAATTATTAAAATACACATTTATGCCCACTTATCAGTGTATTAGGTATAACTAGCTAAAACTAAGGCAGTACTGCAATAAATCCTCCCTTCATGAAAGTTATAATGTTCAGTTTCTGTTGAAACTGTTTAGAGAGGTGTTGATTCAACTATATGTTCTTTTTGGAGGATGTAGTTTGAGAGAGATGTGTTTCTGTTATTTAGGCTACCCTCTTAGTATTAATTGAAGTGGACAAAATAATAGAAACACCTGCCACCTCTCTAAAATACAATGTAACTTTCATGAAGGGAGGATTTATAGCAGGACTACATTAGTTTTAGCTAGGTGTACCTAATAATGTATCTGCGTACATGTATCTGCAGAGTAAGAATAAATGAAGGCCCTGGTTGTGTAGTGGAGTCACAGGTAGCTAGAAATACCAAATGTCAAACTCTTCTTGTCCAGGTTAACTGCTAGCTATTAGTGGCTAAAACTCTGTACACCCAATTATTTCCCCCTCAAGACTGCTGACATTTTACAGAAGATCTTTAAGCATTTCAAGGTTGTGTTCCTGCACTTTGTGGATTACGGTGAATTACATTTCACTCAAGATCATGGCAAACTGCTAAAATGCTGCACTTTTCCACTTGTGGGTAACAAACCGAATTATTACTTGCAGACAGTAACAGACACAGTGGAGCCTTTTAAAGTGTTCTGAAATTAATTTTGCAATCAAAAGTAGGTACCAAGTAAATATTTTTGTGTTGTGTGGCTCCCCTGGGCTAGTAGGGTTTGAAACAAGATCCAAATGTTGGTTTTATAACTAAAAGTCATTTGTTAGTCATCATATTCTACTGTCAATTCCATTTGGCAGGCAGGTTTTCTGGACATAGAGGCCACTGTGGCCTGTAAATAAAAAAAATATATGTTCCTCCACTTGTGAGGGATAATTAAGGGAAACACACTGAGCACTAAGAAAAGCACAGTACATGAATCATGGGGCTGCAGAGGTGTAGGTTTAGTTTAAGAGATTAAGGGGAGAACTGCACACTTGGTCTGGGTTTCTGACCATAAAATCTGGGCCTAAGGGCCTAAGATGTAAATTGATTCTCCAATACTAATGACTCAAAGCACTACACATATTTTTTTAAAGCAGGAAATGTAAGCAAAACCACATCGGTATTCTATCAATCCCACTCTCTTTTTTTTTTTTTCTAAGCCATCTTTCTAACTTTCTTTTTTACATTCTTTGGCTTCTCTGATCTTGTTGACCATTGTGCTGAAGAACTAAAAAGGGAGTGTGATAATCTGCAATTTCTAAAAATGGACCAGACATGTTTCTGTGTTCCTGGGAAACCCGCAGGGCAGAGGCCATTTACTTTCTCTCTCTGTCAGTGAGTGAGAGTTAAAGCAACTGAAACAGTTTTCTGGCTGTTCACCTCCTGGAGCCCCCAGACTGTGAACAGCAATAGAATGGAAAATACCTTCTCACAATTAATTTGAAGTCATGCCATACTTACAGTAATATGTCGAATACTTCAATATTACTATTATATACTATTTCAAGCCTTGGATTTGGTCCCTCCTTGCTCAGCTTGTCTTGCTTGCTGATGCGCTACCTGGTTGCTAGGCAGCCCAGCTGGATGACGAAGAGTACTCTTTTGAGGGCTCAATCTGTGTCTCTAAGGATCTCTTCGTGTGGAAGTAATTGCACAGTAAAGGTCAAAAAGAGATCTACAGTAACATGTTATGTTGGCATCAAGTTAAATACACTTCATGTCATTAAATGTTTGCATTTCTATCTTCTGTCATCTCACTTCCTCTCCTGAACATGTAAGAGAGCTTGTCATATAATCCTATCATCATGATTCAAGACACGGTCATGGTAATGGATGCACACACACGTAGGTGGGCTGGCACAGCAATAAACACACTTCTATTGCCTATAAAGTTAAAATGAGCCAATAAGAGGGTTCCACAGTGACAGCCAACAATGTTACATTAGTAGGCATAGGTGCTGGTCAGCTTTTCACTATTAGGCCAGAAGCACACTAGACCAAGCACAACAACTTCCATCTTGTTGTCACAGACTTGAGATTGGGCAAAAACGTGGGCTCACTCACTACATGATAAGCGACTTTGTATACATAACAAAGAATCAGCATTCAGGAAGAATATGTTTACATTCTAACGTTAAATCGATGACACATGGACAAACACAGAAAAAGAGAGCGGGACATGTTTTGTTTAGGACAAGTTTGACTAGTGTTGCACCGAACACTGAGATTTTGTTCACCTCATCTTTTAATGGTTACAGCCTGGCAATGTATTTCCAACTCGGATTTTTAACTTTACTGACTGAACTTTAAAGTTGTGTGTTCCAAGAGCAACAAGGATTCATGAGGTGGACATTTCATTTGTCTGCTGGCCGGTGTGACAAATCCCCTTGTTCTTCAGCTCACACTATGAGAGCAATGAAGAAAATATGAAAACAAATGGGACAGCAATTATCATGCATGTGCTACCTCCCTCAGACTTTAGAAGCAACACAGCTAGTAATGACTTTGGCTGGGACAACTAAATCATCTGTAATATTTTAGAGTTTGTTGTCAACCTAAATGGCTTTGGAGACAGTAGGGTCCAGTGTACAGAGCAACTGAGAAGCTTTCTGCCGATCATTTGTCATAAATACCAAGTAGTGAAGAAATGCCCCACACTGCTACCTTTCTGCTGTATGTTTATGCCTCAGTAGGTTTGTTGTGCTGCTAATTTCTACTTTGCACATCACAGTGGTTTGCACAATGTCTGAAATCTGCAAAAACAAACCACTTCTATAATCACTGATAAGACATTGCTGCCATTTTTGTTTAACTATGGTACTTCAACAGTGTTGCTTGCTGCCATCTTCATGGCATGTTTACTGACTCAGGACTGACCGACTCTACAGATTCCTAACATAACCCATGACCACAGCTAGTTATCAGATGAAAAGTGTTATATTGGGCAATATACATATGTTTTAGTCTTTTTTTTTTGTTTCTCAAAATACGCCAAACAACTATCATTGTTAAATGTATAACTTTGTCTGAATAAAATAAAGCCTTTAGTTATCAATATCTGATAAGTAAACAAGCCTTACACCGTGCAGAAACATCATGAAAAACCAAGATCCCTCATTTGTTAGAATAGGACTCCTGTGTTGACTCAGTGGGGGTGCCAACGCAGGGGATTGATTACTTGTATTTTTCACATTTTACAAATTGTGAAAAATACATAATACATTTAAATTGATCCCCCTAGCCAGTTGATTTGAATGTCTTCTCTCACGAGGCCTATTCTCCTGAGACAACCCATCTCCAAGCGTATTGCTACACCTCTTGTTCTTAAATAAAGAATGTAATTTCATCAGACTGACATAGTATCGGTGTTACTCAGCTCTGATGCAATGACTGAAAGACTTGGATCAATTCCCCCAATCAGTAAGCAGAGCACCTTCCACAAACAGTGCAATACACACATCTGCATCCATACTAACAGACACATACCATTCTTGTTATTATTCAGCTTCTGTGATTGGTCTGTCCATCATTCTCCCACACTGCAGACAGAGCGCAAATAATAATGGTTCTCTGTGACAGGAAATCAATACTTGGAACATTGCATATTACAACCTCCGTAAAACCTCATCCTTCCTCTTGCCTGTAGAAAATACAAAGCTATCTTTAAAAATGCAAGGTACCTCTAAACAGCATGCCATGCAACATCAAGCTTGTTAAATTACACAGATAACATCATTTCTGTCATTTCCTTTGAGAAGTCATTACATTTATTCTTGGAAATGTTATATCCTTGTTCAGGAAGTGGAACGTGGCCTGCAGCACGCCAGGTGTAGTAGACACAGATAGGGTTGGGTACCGAACTCAGTACTTTTAAGACTACCGTCGATTCACATTAAATCAAATCGGTGCCAAACGTCGGTTCCTGAGAGCACGTCTGGGTGAGATAGTCACGTATAAAGATAAAGAGAGGGAGCGAGACTACGTCACCCCTGCTGCTTGTTCAAGTCACAGGGACGTGTGTGTGCGTACTGAGTGTGTGGTTGAACAAGAGAGCGAGCGGCAGAGCGTGATGGTGAATGTGAGCTGTGCAGAGGAAAATGTGAGCAGTGAAGCGGTCAATCTGGCAGTACATGTACAGTGTTGGTTACAGTTTGTCAGTGAATAAAGGCTGCAGCTTCTCAAGACCAAAGTAAAGCTCCCGTGTGCTGTTTCCTAACTGCTGGAATAGCGTCGCTATGACGATCAGCTCAGCCTACGTTAAGGGGGTACTTTCTGCTAAATCTAAATCACACACTGGGGCAGCATTATGCCAGCATTGTTTGGTTCAGTGTAAAAAAGCAAAGCAGACGTAATGACGGCTCTTCTTTACGGTAGTATTGCGGAATCTCTGTGTAAAAGGGCTACCGAGTCAGGGCAATGGTGAGCTGAAAGGGGTCGCAAGTGTGCTTACACTTTTCAAAACTCGAGGCAGAAAACACTTCCTGCATAAGCTGGCCAGGGCAACACGTCTAACCTGAGGAAACACCTGGTCAAAACACAAAATATATCTAAAAGCTGAAGAGGGTACCGTGTTTACTGGTCTGAAAGCCAAGTCCAACGCAGCAGCCGCAGCTAATGTTAGCATGCCTGCAGCCAGCAGGAAGAAGTTAAGTTAGCCTCTGTCTGGGCACGGTGTGTGTGTGTGGGAGTGTGTGAGTAAAGCCTTTGATGTAGGAAAAATCACCCTTTTGCCCCTAAACACATTCAAGCCATATTAGACTGCCAGAAAAAGCTCAGACAGCTTGTTACTAAAACTGTGGACAGAATTTGCATAATAGTACACAGTAGCAGCAAACTGTGAGGACCTAAAGTTAATAAGATCACTTTTCACTTTCACAGTGGAGAAAAAGATAAAACAGAAAGGCCATGGCCAATGAATACAACTGTTGCGGAATAATGTGTTTGTGTTTATGTACTTGATGTTTGTGCTGAATATTTCCATAGGTAGAACTTTGATATTTCTATGGCCATTATCGCCAATTTTTGTCACACTCTATATTGTTAACTCCTCTTCAGATATACCAAAGCCGCCTCTTGGTAAATGTGAATACACCCACGCAGGTTGCTAATCAGGTTTTTACCAAGAACCACAAATGCCATGAGGGCTCAGCTGAGTTTACACAGAAACAAATGAGGCAATCAGCCTTAGCCAGTGGCAATTCAATGCCTGCACAGGATGGCTGATGTTCGTGCATGATGAGGTAGATATCTAATCAGGAAAAGCGCTGCATTTGTCTCCTAGCTGTTTATTTCCCTGGCAAGGGCCTGTTTCTGACTGCATGATTTAAAACTATTTAGGAGAAAATCTTACCTTTCAATAGCAAGATGTTGCTCACTTCCCTGCCTCATTAATGTCAGAACCAGCAGTCATCCAAATAAAATATCAATGGACGTAAAATACTATTAAGGCTGGTCAATAAGGTTGTGAAAATTATATTAATTATGTATTTTTCAAATATGGCAAATGTTAGCAAAATGACATGTAAAATAATCAAATTGGTCTTCAATGAAATTCATTATTTTCTACTTTTCCACTGCATTAGATCAAAAATAATTTCACTAATTTAATCCAAAAACTAATACATCAGTTGATCTATTAACTACAATTTGCTAAGAATCCTACATTTGGACGACAGAATTAAGTAAAAAAACACCACAATATGATCGTATCAAGATGTGATTCCACTGAAAGTCAATAATCTATAATATTGACTTTCTTCCAAGACGAAGACATAATATACCTAGACTGTCTGCCTTGGCGTGTGCAGAATAACATAAAAACAATTATTCAGAGCAGCAAGCACATTCTTTAGCAAAGAATAACCATTATACAGTTATTGGTTGTAACACAAAAATAGTATGTGATGGACAATGAAATACTCAAAAGTTCTTAAAAAGGACAGTTCATTTCAAAATAAAAAATACAGATTTGAACTGTTGTGCTATTTATCCATCTAGATTGTTTTGGTGCGAGATGCCATGTTTTTGGAACTAGATGGCACTCGGCTTGTGGTGCTCAAAGTGCCAAGAAAATACATTTGAAAATCTCAACAGCAATGTCTCTTTTCAAAAATCATGACCCAGTTACTCAAGATAATCCACAGACCTTGTTGTGAGCAGTTTCATGTAGGAACAATTTTCTTAGTTGTATGACAGACATGATATGTATTTTAGATTTGAGGGTCTCTTTAAGACAAGGTTTCCCCCAGGAAAGTGGTTAGCAGAGGTGGTAAGCAAACTTCAGCCTAGTGTCAGCACCTGATCGCAAACAATTGGGCTGTCTATCTCTACTTTTCCCAATTTATAAAAACTTAAAAATGTATACTTTTTTCGCGACATTAAAATGGCCTGCTCTAAATTTATTTAGTTTTACAAACATTTGCATCATATCTCATCAAAATTAGAAGAAGTGAGGACAATTCGGGGGCTATAGTGTGGCATTATTAAATGAAATGGGAGTCAAAACATATTTCACTCAGTGGGGCAATTAAAATTGCATGATGTTTTGACCATTAAGCTCCGTCTCTGTCAAAGCCAGGCTTGTAGAGCCTCTGTGTTACAGTTGCTGCTTGAGCACTAGTACTGAGAAAAGGAAGTTGAGGTTCAAAACTATTACCAAAGGTGCCTCATTAGGGCAGGAAGAGGATTTATCCTGGCAATATCAAGCAGAAGTGTTTGTGGATTTGACATGACAACACACTCACAAAGACATAACTATTTGTGTGTATGTGTCTGGGGGCTATACATCATTAGCATTGAAGATGTTATGCGTCATCCTTCAGGAAGTGTGATTTGTTACTACTTCATTTGTGCAATCATGGAGTATGTATGGAGGGACAAAAACTAAAAAGAAATGAAAATCAAAAAACTAATATGCTTCTATCAACACAAATATAATGCAAATATGCCAGTCCAGTGCCTGCAGGTTGTCATGTTTGTTCAGTGTATGTTATGGAGATATGGGTGACATTTTATAGTGAAACCATCAGCCTACGTCACTCTACGCAGCATGTCAGGCGTGAAAGGGTATAAAACAGGAACCCCTGTTAACATGTCTGAATTCTGCTAATTATATACAGAACAGTATACACAGTCCCAATACTATTAGTATGTTCCAGTATGCTCATGTTTTCTTAAGCAGGATAGTTAAAACAACCCACTGTGGATATTACACCAAATGTGGACTTGGTACAATTTCTGCTTTAATCGTGAAATTGTATGCAGGCTGGTTGTCATTTATAAAACAAAAAATAATATACTCTTCAAAATGAGAGAAGAGGAATAATAATCTAACTATATAGTGGAGTAAGCTGATGTAATGTTTCTTGGAAGGAAACCTGCAAACTCTGCCATGGCATAGGACTGTTCACCACAGGCTTGAAAAGAGAGCACTGGTAACCAGTCTGGCCAGTTGTATTGGTACTACTCTATTTCGGCCTGGAAGGGTCTGAGTGCATCATTGTACGAGACATACAAAACTCAGACGAAAGCTATTTGGGAACTGCGTCATAGGAATGAGATTCCCATCCTTATCTAAACCATCACAACAGGAAAAGTCCCATTGAAGACATATTGTTGAACAAACATCGGCCAAGTTGGACCAGGGACATCTATTCTGCTGACAACTGCAGCTGCTTCTGAATGTATTTTTCAACCATATTTGACAATTTACACAAACTTCTGGTTTTGTTTTTTCGTCTGCTTCTTTGCATGCCGGTGTTGAAAACTTTTGATTAATCGATCAACATAAAATTATCAGCAACAATTTTGATAATCGGATAGTCATTATTATTTTTAAGCAATATGCCAAAAATCCTCTGGCATCAGCTTGTCACTTTTGCTGTTTTCCTAGTCTTCTATGATAGCAAATTGATTATATTTGGGTTTTGGACAATTAGTCGGCCCAAAGACGAAATTTGAATGCTTAACTGTTGAACTTTGATGCTGGAAAAACGGTGTAAGACATCTTCTATACCAAAAGATTAACTGAGAAAATAATGGACATATTAATCCAAAATGAAAATAATCATTAGTTGCATCTCTATATTACCTACATTATTTCTTTTTTCAAACATTACCCAAATCAGTCATTTACAGTCACAGAGAAACTACTTTGGTGAAGCTAACTCTAGATGAACCTGGCACGTTAGGTGATCCATAATGCAGTACACTAGCAACAGTTCAGTGGGAACCAAATGTTCAGTGATTCACTGCTGCTGAGTTCCAATGACTAAATGGAAACAGAGTAAATTAAAAAAAAAAGACAGAACGTCTGTAGCACAGGGATTAAGCAACCTGCGTAGGGATGGCTCTGAGGTGATAGGGTGAGAATATGGAGAGATAAAGATGCCACTTCATTTCTTTCACCATATTGTCAGTTAAGCCCTTCCAGTAAAAGGTTGCCAGGAGGTCAGTTCACCAGACATACTATGCAAGTGTTGAAAATGTTAGATGTGATGTATGACTGCTGCTGAGTAGAACTGAAAGGTGACTTTGTCCAAATGGCAAGGGGGAAATGTGAAACCATATAAAAAAAAAAAACCAACCCAAAGCGCGCACACACACACATGCAGCCAAAACAATCACAATGCTCCACTGTGAGCATGAATACATACAGACTCCAAACAACCATAGCATAGCTCTCTGAACAGCTGACCAGCACAGCCTGGCATATTCCTCATTACAGGTGACTGTAGGCCTTTTACCACAGACCAATTACTGAACAATAATAAAATAGGGGACGTGAAACAAAAACAGAACTTTTACTTACTGAATAGAGATACTATTAGATGTGGAGTTCAGTTCTTGCTCTTAACCCCAATTGAAGAAGATGCTGCTGCTGCTGCTGCTGCCACTGCTTCTCTTCTACCGCTCTTCCAAATGTCCTGTGTGGTCCCCTGAAGTTTACCTGTCAATTGAAAATTATAGCATATGTTTTAAAATGAAAAATGTCTTCTCTTTGGTCTGTAGCAAATCAGAAAGCCAATAAGAGTAGTCCAATAAAAGCCAGAGAAATATATTTTCAGCAAACGAGAGGATGGAAGCAAGTCAAACAAAAGATTGCACCGCATGTTGTACAACATTACAATATGAAGTCAAGGGTTTATCAAAGATAATGAATCCCGAATGAGATTTTGCTGAGTTTATGCAGACAGCTGGAACTGCCTGAGGGAAATGACTTGCCAAATGTACACAGAAATTGTCCACAGTGTTTTGCCACCGCTCAACAATGGAATTGCTTTTCTGTCTTCCCCAGATGTAATTAATGAGTTGGGCAGCCTATAACTGCCATAAAACAGCAAAGTCTGAAAAGCAACATATGGTCTTAGATTCTCTAATCTTGTCCACTGGAAATAAACAGAAGCACATCTGCTGTAGGGTCATAATTAAAGCCTATGGCTAACCCACTGTCACACCAGACAGTAGGAAATAAAAAGCCAAGATGCCAGGAAGAAAGCCATCCTCATTGGCAGAAGAATATTGCTGGTACACGGTAGACACTAGAGATGGACCAGAGGTCAGTACAGATAGATGAAGCTAAATATAGCCAACAACCATTTTGCTGAGGTAAATCACATTTGTTGCTATTTTAAGAATAAATCTAAAGTGACAAACACCAAAAGAACGCCAGTAGAAGAGATCCACATTGAGAGCTGAGATTGTAAAACATGCATAATCTACCCATTGTCTGAGTATCAAAAATAGAGTAATAAAAAACTAAGTCTTGAGGCAAAGATCCTTTAAAGCCACTGTTAAGAGAAAAAACCCTTTGTACTACTGTGCCTCAGGCGGCATAAATACTACCCTCACACTTTCAATGGACTGCAAATGTACAATTGTACAGCTAAACTAAAAATAACCATTCAAATTATAATACGTACAGTTTGTTATGTCATTGGTGGACTGTGTTGTGAACGGAAGTGTTAAGTATTCACTAAGGGGGTTAAAACAAAAAAGGGGTCACCATCTGCTTTGGCTACGTAGCATGCAGCATGCCAAGAGTGTTTGAAGGACCTGTGGGACTGCCCGGGGCTGTACTCGGTGCCGCTGCCTGCCTCAGTGCCGCTTCACAAAAACTACTGAGACACATAACCATCTAGGCCTACATATACTGCTTAACTCTCCTAGGATCACTGCAGCCTCACAGCCCGGATCCACCGAGACCTCGTTACCTCTCTATCCAGACCGGTGGAGTGCATGGGGACACATTCAAAACGTGCACAGAGAAACAACTCTTATTTTTCCACATTCTTTTTTGTAGTTAATATAGTACTACTTCCACCAATAGTACCCCTACAGGGAACCTGCCCCCTTGAATAGGGAGGTTATAATATAATGTAATATTTCCATTGGTCAGACAGGTATTAAGTACAGCTGTAAGACAATGTACCACTTCTAGGTGACACAGAGAGCTGTGCTGTTTTTCTGCATGAGAGCCCTAAGTGAGAGGAGCTCGCACGAGGGCTAAAGGAGTCTTTGAGGGTTGGCTGTGTTGACAATATCCTGCAGTCATAGGCATTCATGGAAAAAGAAAACAGTCCAAAAGGTCATTATCAGGCCAGATCTGACCCATTTACCAGAGCCACCTCTGCATTCAGAAAGTAGAGTGCTACTATTTTAACAGTGAAAATGCCTAAAGGTTTGATCATGCTTGCTTTGGTTAAAAGGACAGAGATGCTGTTGAACACGTACCGCAGCCGAATAAATTGCTGATGGCTACATCAGCTCAGCCACAGTATCTTCAACAGACATCCACTGCTGCCCACTCCACATCAATTTTATGAATTTTCCACAAAGCTGAAAACTTTGTCACCATGGGCACAAAGAACAGAGAAGGAAGCCCTGCTTCATCTTCCCAAATTCCTCGGCCAATTAGAATCCCCCGCCCGCCCACAGAGCCTGGATGACATGTTGATGCCTGATCACAAGGCGGTTAGAGAAAAACACTGCGACTGCTGCCGTGGGTATAAGGCTTGATTCATGAGAAAGACAAACCAAATAAGCAATTTACAAGGCTTCATATGCAGAGTGGTAAAACCCCTCATTTGTCTCCTTATTCGACATCACATAGAAGAAATGTAATAGCCACCATGTCGCTTCCCTCATGTTACTGGCTTCTGTGTGACCCAAGCCAGCATTTTAAGTTACGTTTTGTTGTGTTGAAATGCATGTAGCATTACAAACATGGGCATGACGATGCACAGGCATGCATTAAACAGTGGTGTCATTTAGAGGAAAACATGATGCTCAGTCTGTTCTTCCTTCTAAAATACTCACAAATTCAGTAGTTGGGGATTGGAAAATAAATTAGGATTATATTTCAGTAATCCAATAAAACAATCCTGATGGGAACTGTGATTGAGTCTTCCCCTGCAGACTGCTAGAGAGTACGCTACAGGTCAGTTCACAACACTGACAAACATGGCTGTATATTCTGGGAGTGGTGCAGCCTTGCTGAACTGCACTTGGGACAAGTCTTGACACAACAAACACTAACCTGAACTATTAGGTGTTAAACAGACTGTCACTGACTGATCTATCTCTCCAACACACCTCATTACCTTTGCAGGTCTCATTTGATTATTGCACTTAATCCCAATTACAGTTTTGGGGGGGTGAGCATTTGAACTGTGTGTACAAACCCCTTTCATTTTTATACCAACATTACAGCACACTACTGTGTATGTCTCCCCTCTTCCTTTTGAAAAACATAGCTGGTGCACGGGGCTTTTTTGTGTGCTGCCCAAATTGGACTATTTCGATCACTGAAATACCCAGACATCGGTGTGTTTTGGCTCTCACCACCCTACCATACCGGTTAATCCACTTTCACCTATTAAGCAGTCAACTCTGCCCCCGTCGTTTTGAAAACTTAACATTTTTTTCAACGTTTAAACTTATTTAAAAACTACAATTTATTATTTATTAATATTTAATTGGGAGGGGGGGGGGGGTAGGGTAGGATTTTGAGGTTGGTCAAACCCATAGACTGTTTATAAAGACACCCAGATCATGGCAATGCTGAATAATGATAGCACATCTTTCAGGCTTTTAACTGGGTAATAAAAAGTTTCTCACTAACGCTATCCTTTGGCTGCTGGTGGGGTGTAGTAGCCGTTAATACGGCCACGGAGCTAACGTTAAACTATAAAACATAGAGAATAAATTTAGGGGTTTGCTTAACGTTAACGTTACATAACATGTCACTGATGCGAAGGAAAATAACTTAATGGGGGTTTTTTTCTTTAACGGTTTATTTGACAGAGCTAACGTTAACGTTATCCACCACGCTCAACTTCACTTCCCCAGCTTTTGTAACGTTAATGTTACCCATACTTTAGGAAAAATTCACATCAACTACTTACACAACAAGACAACCGGGTGAAATAAAATCTCTTTTACACAAATAGTCGATATATGCTCTTCCACTCACGGAGCGCGAAATGACTCAACGTATAACGTTATTTTAGCTCACGTTAGCAGTTAACGTGAATGTTTACACTCTCGGACACAAACATAGCTTGAAGCATCCTAAAGTACAACTGTAGTTCGTGGGAAAGACAGTAGTGAATATATTTAAAAAGTACAGACAATATGTGTAACTTACAGCGGGAAGCGACGTGGTATCCAGAGTGCAGCGTAATGTTAGCCGTTATTACAGTGAGCAGAGTGGATGGTGTGGAGGCACATCGCAGAGCTCCGTGCTTTCACAAACCCCGGAGCAGCAAACAATCCAAGGGAGCGAGACACTACCGTAATGACACGTTAAAGCGCACATTGGAGTGTGCCTACCGTAATACATATACTAGCACTCGTGGTCTATGTGATCGAGAGTAAAACATGTTATTGAATTAAATAAAAAACAAAGGCTGGTTTCAACCAGTGGTGAATGAAGTAGTCAGATCTTTCAAATTAGCAATACTCCAGTGTAAAAGTACAAAAGTAGCATCCAAATGGTGGTGGGGAGTACATAAGAAAGCTACATTTACTCAAGTACTGTACTTAAGTACAATTTTGAGGTACTTTTTCTTTACTTGTGTATTTCAGTTTTATGCTACTTTATACGTCTACTCCACTACAATTCAGGGGGAAATATTGTAGGCCTACCTTTTACTCTACCACATATATCTGACAGCTAACGTTACTAGTTTCTTTATATGAGTACTTCTTCCACCACTGAAAGTACCAAAAGGAAAATTACTCATACAGAATGGCCGATTTTAGAATCATATATATTACTGTATTATAATTAGTGATGCATGTAGTGGCGCTTTGTCGCAAGGAATCCAAGGAAACAAAAACAAAACAATTATACTCAAAGTCAAACGGCCACTGAGGCACCTAAGAAGTAAATCTTAAGGGAAAAATAGGTCCATTGTCCAGGCAAACGTAACGTTTTATGCAGTTTATTTTACCTTTCAGCAAGCAAACAAACGTTCGTTGCAGCTGGTAATGGTGGGGCTAATTTGAATTACTTTATAGCCTATACTGCTGGGAAGTTTAACCTATAATAATATATCATAATATATTAGTAGATATATATTTATGTATGTATTATATATATATGTATTAATAATCTAAATTAATAATCAAAATCTGCAAAGTAACTAGTAACTAAAGCTATATCAAATGTGTAGATGAGTAAAAAGTACTGTATTTACCTCCAAAAATTAAAAGTACACCAAAATTACACTAAAGTACACCGTAGTTGAGTAAATGTACTTAGGTACATTCCACCATTGGTTTCAACAAAAGGTCTACATTCACAGGCGTCTCACTTTGAGTGAGCGCCTTACCTTGTACCTCTATTCACAGCAAGCACCTTGCAGTCATGTAAAATACAAAAAAGTACAATTACTCAAGTGCTGTACTTCATATAATTTTTAGGGACTTGTGTTTCCATTTTATGCTACTTCATACTTCATTGAATTTCAGAGGAGATATTGTAGTTTTAACTTCACTACATTTATCTGACATGATAAGCTTATAAAATTCAATGCATTGCTAAATATTAAACCAGTTGTTCCTAAACATTTTGGCTTATGACCCCCTTTTTTAAAAATAAAAAGCAGTTCAATGAGTAATTACCCCTCCGAACTTCACATGGTGCCATTCAAATAATTGTTAGAGGACCACAGAGGTGAAAAAATAAATCTAATATTTTACAAAAAGCAAAGATTACAGAAAAGTAAAAAAAAAAATAATACAAATTTGAGAGCTGCCAGAGTGTGGACCTACTTCTTTCTTTCTTGCTATTCAGAAAACAAATGAACATTTGGTGGAATAAGGTGCCCCTGCTTCCTTAATATCTACCCTATATTTCAACATCAAGCCTTTATATTGCAATATTGCAGAACAGTTACAGTTTAACAGCTTTCTATTTCTACACTTTGCTTTTAGAACCTGAGTGGAAAAAGGCAAGGTTATTTGTCTTAAATTGCCTTTGTAACAGCGTCAAGAATACTCATGCAGGTGCTAATAAAACAAGCTCCACAGCTTTGAACAGAGGTGCTGAATTAGCGTTGGAGGAAGGACCTCTGAGGATTTGTTGGCAGAAGCAGAATGGAAGGTGTGGGAGGGGAACGGTGCAAATAGTTTGGCAGCAGGGTGGACTAGCACACATTAAATAGAACAGCTTTATGGTAACATGCTGTACACAGATTTCACTGAAAGAAACATCACACAGGCTACTGTACATTTGAGCTGCCGGCAGAAGTGGACCAAATTCAATTTTCTCCCCTACTACGTGAGTCTGATCTATTTTGACACCGAGACTGGAAGAACATAACACCGAATCTGTAATTTTGTATTTCAATTTAGACTACTTTCAGTCCTATATGATACACTGAGACTGTCCTCCCAGGGGCCGTGAGGTGTTATATAAATATTAGGAATGTTGCTTTGATGCAGGTTATACTAGCCAGTGTATGTTTAAAAGCCTACAGAAAATGATGGCTGGAGAATGTGGCTACAACAGTAATATGAGTAATAAGCCTTGAACAAAAGAAGTGGTTGGATAACATGTACATTTCATATTGATATATATTGACAATAATTTACAAAATAAACCCAGCCATGAGCCAGTGGAGCTACATGGCAACATGATTCTTCCATGGTCAACATTTCATTTCATTTGAGCGTCGGTGGCTTTATGTGTTGTGTATTGTTCTTTTGTACAAGTATGACTTGTTCAGACCATAATGTGAATCGTCTAACAAAAAAAGGATGTGAGCAGTAAATCAGAACAGTCGAGGATCTTTGAAAGAACAGACTCACTGACACAAAACAGACTCAACAGGTTGACCAGTGAATAGGTGTGACGTAGATGTTACAGTAATATCTCCATGTGTTTATAATATAGCCAAATAAAAGTATTACCAAGGAAGTCCACTTCCACTAATAGTTTACATTTTTACTTTTAAATGTCTATTTTTACACACTAGATGGGTCTTGCTGTTAATTATTAATCTCAGTAATGGGAATAACCTATGAAAGGATACTGGATAACATTTGAAATCAGGACATGGTCATGTTTAAGTGGCATTTTTGCCCACCTGCATGATTACGACATCCACCCTTCAGCGGTTTATCAGGATATTGGATATTCAAGGGAAACAGTGACATTTGAGAGGGACTGATAATGGCAGTGGGTGAATGTTACAGGTGATTTGCAGGCAGGGGGCAATTTGGTGAGAGACAGGAAGGGTAGGAGGTTGGGTAGGCGGGTGTGAGAAGAGCAAAGATGTGTGGGCACATTGTGAGGGAGAAGACATTCAGTCAACCTCTATTTATACAGGGTCCCCCAATGAGAGCAGTTCACTCTCTTTTACATGTGAACCCTGTACAATAGTTAGACAAACATAAAACTTACAAGACTGTAAATGAAGGCTAAGGATACAATTGAGAGAGGGCAAAAAGGTACCATCACTAGATACATTTTGAACACAACAAAATGCCCTGCTGAGGTTTATTACTCAGTGGAACAAAACATGCACAGGACCTTTTACTTTACCAAGCCCTGTTTTGAATTTTGGAACCTCCAGAATGAGACACTCCTGGGATCCAGTAAAGCAGTGAGTTTGCCTAGACTGTAGAAGAGAGGAAAGATATATGGCCTGTTTTCCTAGAAGTGCTTTATAATGTATACTGAGGAGTGAAAGTTCCTTCTAACTGACAGAGAGAGGGCCAACCTACATTCCTGTACAAGTCACAGTGGTGAGTACAAAAGCTTCTCCTGATATGAATCTCAGAGTGCTGTGATACAAAACACCTAAAGACTGAAGTGTAGATGGTGTGTAAATTATAAATGCAAATTATATCACCATAAGAGTATTATGGCTTGCATGAAAAGGCATGAGGGCTTGAGACAGTAATGTTTTCACTGTCATTTTGTTTATTATTTTTCAATACGTACCATATTTAGCCTGCAGACACAGAAACGTGCACATGTGCTGTATGCTATTCGAGCAATGAAAGAGAAAATATGGGCTCTAAGAGAAGGGGCTGGTATGTGGGAGGCATGTGTGCGTCGTCTTCACCCACACTGTCATACCTGTCAAACAAACAACACTCTTCATCCACCCCCAACCTGCAGTAACCAATCAGGTTTCATTATCGCAAAACTCAATTTCTTGCCTCTTGCCCAGTCTTTCTCAAATAAGATTGTCTAGAACAAGGTGTTTGATTATTGTGGACGAAGCGAGGGAGCTATTAAAACTGATCCGGTGTACTCTCATAGGTTGATTATGTAAGACGTCAAGTCAACAAGGCAAAAGGAAAGTCTAACACTGCTTAATTATTCTACAACTTTCTGTTGTAAATTATTATTTGAATAGTGTCTCAGGTAGATCCAGATAATAATGAGCAAGTGTTTGATGACTTTCACTGCTTTATGTTTTGCTGCAGGAATGTAAAAACGAAAAACAGCGGGAGGAAACAGAAATCCCTATACTAAAAAAAAACCCATTTCCTGTATTGCAAGAAAATCTGGGTTCTTGGTCAAGGCCACTCAATTTCATCACCGACGACAAAGGCTGACTATGGGATTCAAATGACTGTTGTCTTTTTGTTAACCTTTTCAAAAAAATAATACAAATCATTCTCCTTCAAGATCCTTTAAAAGAAGTCGCAGATCAACTCCATATACTCAACACCTAAGTGTCACCAAGGTCTTGTTATCAGCTCCCTTACAGACATCCGAACCTCTTCAGCTAATCATGTTACACAGCCTTCTAGGCGTTAGTCTTAAAATCTCCTGCTTCATCTCACTTCACATCGTAAGATTCCAGGATGTTTTTAAAGCACGAGCTATCGCTTGCATATGGTAATCATAATATGGCCTTAAAAATGTATTAAAAATCTTATCCTTTTAATCCTTCCTTGCCTCAAAAAAGCAGCATATGCTGTTCAAGAGCAAGATTGTGATATTTGTTTCATTTTAAGGAATGGATTATTTAGGCTTGTAGCCAGCGGGCTGGGGAAAACTGAAACCAATAATCACAGCAGGAAGACTGCGGGAAATCGAGGAGGACGGTGACTTCCAGGAAAAGAGCAAGAATCATCAGCCAATACTGTCCACAGCCAATAATGCCAGGTGAAAAGATGTTTTAGCAGACACTGTACAACAAGAAGTAGAGCGGTGATTTCTGGAGAGGGTTGAACTTAGCGTAACAGTGTATTTTCACCGAGGAATAAAGCTTTCTGCTCACTAGAGGAAACATTGTTCAAAATGGCTGTTATCCATAAAGTTTACTGTATAGAGAGGACAACAGTCCTGGTGGCTGCCTCTTCTGTCACATGTAAACACAAAGATGGGGGTTGGAGAGGTGGAGTGGGGAAGGGGGTGCATGACAAGCAGCCGTCAGCTGTGGTTTGGCTGTTTATTTATCAGAGCGAATCTCTCATGAGGCTCAGCTTTAGCCCAACAGTTGCTGGAACGTGGAAGGAGGCAAAGGTCATGTATTATTTAAATGCGGCCCCTTTCTTCCCTCCACTCTGTTTGTATGTAGGCTTAGTGACCTGGCCTCCACCAGACTGGACAAATGCACAGCCAGTTAATCATTTCCTTGGCTCATCGTTTACTTTGAGATGAATTATTATTTTCTCTATCCGATCATGAGAATTACAGAACTCACTTATCCAATAATAACCAGGACACAAACTCAATTACCTTTCCACTGAATAACTTCCACAAAAAGTGATTGACAAAAAAACTGGAGCAGAGCAATGTCTTGCCTGTTGCCTGTTAGAAAAGCACTTTGGAAATCTGCATCCTAAACACTGCATACTGATTGCATAATTTGTTATGTTCAAAAAGATTAAGTAAATGGGAATGGTCTTTTGATATGAAGGAGCTTTCCGAGGCTTTGGCACAGTGTGCTGCTACGTGGGATCCAACTTAATATTTAGAACCTATGCTGCTCTTCTTATGGGCACAATGGTGTCCCTTCTTTCAAGTATAATTAAATTTCCTCTTTGCCTCTGCCAAGGGCTATTTTGAGAACCTGGCTCTTATTTGTTCCAAGCAGGAGAAAATCATTAACACAAACATAGGATTAATTCATCACTGAGGGCCTTTTAGCTACCATCTTTGAGAGACTGAGCAGTTGACTCAAAAGGAGCCAAATCAGGTTTTATATGATGTATGAAACAAACATTTCACAAGCTGAAAGATGTCCCAGGGGTGTTATAAAAAAACAACAACAGGTCTCAGCCAGACGAAATTCTAATAACTTCATTAAAAACAGATTAATTTGAATTAAATCTGGTTTGACATTAAAAGAGGTGTTGACTGTGGCATCAGCTGACTAGATGCACAAACGAGACTGTATGCTTGGGAAACACCAACAGCGTTTGAACCTTTTAAGCTAATAAATGCAAGTATAATTGAACAAAGCCACTCCTATAACAACCACATCTATTTGATGTATACCACAGATGATATAAATTCAGGGCTGTACATGATTTCCCTCTGGATCAACTCTTCACCCTCTAGGAAGAATGTACGGCTTCCTGCACACGGCTGCAGACTATTTACATCATATTTCATCATTAAGGAATAAAACTGCTCAGTGTAAGAGGTGAATAATTGCATAGCTGATGTGGGCTCGCTTCTCCACTCTATCCATGAGCACTGCAGATAGACAATCTAACACACTGCAACATGCACAGAAACTGAACACTGTTTAAATATTTTATAAAGACACTTGTTTTGCTGATACAACACAGACTTGGAGTGTATAATGAGATATTTATAATGTGTACGAGCAGGAAATATTCTGACTTTTTAGACAAGTGCATTTACCCACAATATGACTTCCATCTGTGTCAAGTAGCCAAGAATTCTATATTGTAGGGCTGAGAATCACAGGGTAAATCATGATATGATCACAGTTGACAGTAGTATTGCTACACAGGCAATTCTAAAGATTTGAGATATCTCTCAAGAAAAAATGCCCAAAAAGGCTAAGTTATTAGTATCTATATTAGTATATTAACCTATACTATAAGTTCTGTCTTACAGACCGCTGAGACAAAACAGTGTGTTCCAAAATGCAGATAATCTGGTGAATTTTAGCGACACTTGCAGCATTGTTCTATGAAAAGTAATATCGGTCAGTCCACCACTTTGGTTATTAAATGTATCATTTAAAGATAGAGTTGGGAAATTGAATAATTAAGTTGGCATTTTACCTTATACCAAATATAGGCTGGATTGCCATGAAATTCTGTACGGGCATTCAGGGCCCTCAGAGGATGAATCTTACTGACTTTTCCTCTAGCGTCACCTGGAGGTGGACATTTGTGTTTTCGAGTGAAATGTCTCAACAAATATTGGACGGATTTTAATAAAATTTAAATAGTTCATGTTGGGATAAATTCTAATAGCTTTGGTGAATCCTTAACTTTTCATCTAGTGCCACCATCAGGTCACATGTTTATTAGCAGAGCTGTAGACCCTTAGTCTTGTTAACACACACACTCACACAGGCACAACATGAATACATAATTTGAATATCAAATAGCTATTATCTGCTAACGGGTTGAGGTGTCAACGAGCAAAACAGCTTAGAGAGAAAATGTGTGCAGGAAAGGAAATTAATACTGTACTTCTGCCTCAGTAATGCAACAGAATTCTATCATCAGAAATCTATATTTTTGTTACCAATACACAGTAAAATGTGCCAAAAGTTGGGTGAGCATTCCTATAGAAGCCCAGCAATCATGTTAAATTATGTTTTATCCTATCATTAGGCCTGCTGTGGGTATCAAGTTGTGCCGTCATACCTACTGGGCCCCATGACTGGCAACACAATTCTCTAGACCTGACATTTAAGCTGCCTTTAACTCCTGATCTCACCCAAGCGAAGAGCAGACACTCGGCAGCAGGAACAGTCCACTTCTTGTATGTACATTGTATCTGCTAATGCTCAACTGCTGTGGCTGGCTCCGTTGGCTTGATAGGCAGAATAATAATCTTGATGCCATGGCCTGCTCAGTTATCCAGCCGTCATCTCAACTTATCTAGCACCACTAGTTACTAGTTATATCAGAAAACTTTCTCTTACCTAGTGCACCTTTAAAGTGTCTTTGAATCCTCACTAAAGCAAAGAGCAGATACTTGGCGGCATGACCCGGTTATATATCAATATTCCTATTATTATTATTGTAATCATATTAATGTTACCACTACCGTTGAATAATTATTATTTTTAAATTCTAGGTGGATTTTTCATCTTCTACATCTACCCCACCTTGGCAATGAACTACGCACGCACTTCTGCTTAGCACCATTAACCAACAACATGATGAAACTGATTTGCCAACAAAACCCCTACTGCCTCCACTGGCCAGACCGTAGGCCTCTAACCACGCTTCTCTGCCTCTGCTGCCAACTCTTCTAGCTAATATCTAAGCTTTTTTCTCTCATAGGTCACTTCTGCTGCATCCTCCCATGGTACTGTCAGCTCCACAAAATACACACACTGTGTTTCTGACACAACACTATATGGTCTTAGATTAGTGGTGGTTATCTCCCAAGCTCTTTCACTCATTTTCCAGTCCATCCCTGCCTTTAGCTGCCCTCCATCATGCCCGTTAAAAATTGCTTGCTGCCTGACTTGTTCACCCTCATGAACAAACAAAATGCCTTATTTCTTATTTCCTTTTTGCATCCAGCGAGTTAACTTCTAAGCGCTTGCTCTCAATGGCTGCTGCTTGACACTTAAAGCACTTATGTCTCCAGGTGTATTGCCCTTGAGACAGGCTTTATTTTACACCCTGACAGAATGTGCCGAAGTGAAGCTATTCCTGAACATAAAGGACGTGTTGGATCCTCGCCTATCCATTTACTAAGATTTTGGGGATATGGAAGCACATCATAATTTGTGCCTAGAATGAATCTAATCCTGCCTGCTTCCATGCACCACACTTCCCCCAGCTAAGTTTCGTCTTTTCTACACTTTCCCAACTCATCCACTGACCCTTACAAATATATCGGGCTATTTACTATTTGTAACATTCTGGGATAATACCTTTGAGACTGGGTAATTATATATTATTCATCCATTGGGAAACATCTTGAACTGTGGCCCACAGGGGGATGTAAACATGCAGTAGAATGCAAGAAAATAGATTATGGGCAGCTGTGGCTTGGTGGAAGAGGGGGTCGTCCGCCAATTGGAAGGTCGGCAGTTCGATCACGGCTTCCCCCAGCTCACATGTCGAAGTGTCCTTGAGCAAGATACTGAATCCCAAATTGCTCCCGAGGGCTGTACCTTCGCTGTGTGTGTGGAGGATTAGTTTCCCTGTAGTGATGGACAGTTAGGTCCTGCCATCAGTGTGTGAATGTGATATGCAGTGTGTGAAGCTTTTAAGGAGTTGGAAGACTAGAAAGTACAGTCCATTTTACCATTACAAAGGAGCTTCATGGTGCCAATGATAAAGGAGGAAGATTGGGTGATAAATTGGGCGGAATCTCTCTCGTAATATGATAGATTAGAGCTGACGCTATGAGTGGGTGAACAGGATTGTCTTTGTCAAGGTTCACACCTCAACAAACACCATGCACACAGGCACAGGAAAAATATGATGGAGAAAAATAAATGATCGTAGGAGTTTTCTTTGTATCACTAATAAATAGGCACAATTTAACTCTTCAAGTGTAACACAATGATGATAATAGACCTGCACAGGACATGAACTTTTAATTTGCTCCTTTAATAATAAATGTCAGACTGAAACGTTTGTGTTTCTTAAAAACAAATCTGGCTATTTTAAGAGTAGGTGAGTCTGCATCAGGCCCATCTAGTGCGTTGACATTGATTTGTCCCGTATCCTGCTGACAGTCCGTTCGTTGCATCGGTGAGAAGAGCGAGGACTGAAAGTACTGTATCTTTCTTTCCTCTCCAACAGGAGGTGAACTGAGACCCTAGCAGACACTCTTTAAGTCTCTGCTCTGCCTGGTGAAAATATGACAGCTCTCTGGCAAGCGCATAATCGCCATGGGGGACACATACCCTCCAATATATGAAATATGGAATTGCCCCCCCCTCCCAAAGCGTGATCGTTTTTACAAGACAAGCTCTTATACTGACTTTGTTCTAGGGGCGTGCTCATTTAGATACAAACAGGAGCCAGACTGACTGGTCTGACTGAAGATTTAGCCTATGGTCTCTGAGGATACGGAAGGACAGCCGACTTGTCTTACACTTCCCTGCAGTGCTTTATCTGTGGATCAGGATATGTTCTCCTTTGGCGCACACCAAAAGCTAAAGGCAAAGGCAATGTGATCAGCTCCTTCAAAACAACCTACAGTTATCTTCGGCAAGCAATGTCTTTAACGCCACTGACTCAAACCATGTTTGGAAATAATTCTGATTTTGTATAAACCTAAACAGAGACAATTATTTCCTATTTTTTTCAGTAAAACTATGCAAAACATACTTTCTTCTGTATGTTAACTAACTATTGCTGAAATATTGTGCAGACATTCATGTTCCCAAGAGGATGAATCCTACTGACATTTCCTGTAGTGCTACCACAAGGTTGACATTCGTGGTTTTAAGTGAACTATCTCAAAAACTATGGGATGGATTGTCATGAAATTTATTACCGGCATTCATGTTGTCCTCAGGATAAATTGTTGGTTCTACCTCAACATTTCATATACCACCATCATCAGGTGACTATTTGAATTTGTCCAAAACTTTGCTTTATGACCTAATTTCGGCAAATAAATGACATTCCCATCAGCCTCAGCTGTACTTTATGTGTTGTGCTAATTAGCAAATGTGGGCATGGTAAAACACAAAACCAAGAGTAACATTATACCTGCTAAATACCAGCATGTTAGCATTGTTGTGAGCATGTCAGCGTGCTGATGTTAGCATTTAGCTAACCTATCATCACTGTAGTCTTGCTTTATACTAAAATGTATCAAAAAGACAATATGTTGAGTCAAAGACCTTCTTGACAAGCTTGCTGCTGTTTAAGACAGAATTTTTATTTCATTGTTTGGGCAGAGCAATATCCATATCACATTTACAGTGCCTACGCTGGAAGAAAGAACACTCTTCTCTTTTCTCTCTCCTCGTTTTGTGATTTAGGTTATTAAGATAAGTGTTTTGTTTGATAAGTGCTGTGTGAAGTACTGTATATTATTTTGTACAGAAGATATCCTGCCTAATGCATTGTTAAGGCACTCGTGGTACTTCAATGGACCATTGTTGCTAACACCACCTACACACTTATCTAGAAAAAAAGTAGAGCGAAGGAAAAACTTTTTGATGTCTGCAAAACTAAAATGACTGAAACCCGGGAACATTATGGGTATAAAGTTTGATGTTATTACATTAAACTTATCCTTTGTGGAGCATCCAGTGAGATATTTTTTAGTCATGCTCAAGTAAAATAAGAATGTAAATGAAAGGCAGGGATGGAGGGAAGTGTATTGATATGCGACCAGCCAGCTGCCGCAGGCTCACAGACGTTATTCACATTTCGCCATGAGACTGATTTTGAGATGTGAATAAATCACTCACATCAGGAAAAGCTCGGAGTAGACAAATGACAGTGTGAGAGGAAGATGTGTGAATTCATAAAGGGCCAAAAGAAAGTTCGAGTAAAAAGGAGAGAAATAATGAGAGTGGCGAGGATTTCATTTTAATAAGTGTGCTTCATTAGTGAGATTTGGGGACTCATCACAAAATAGCACAGATGATATTTCAAGGTTTTTCTCTTACAGAAATAACATCTGCCACAAATAACGACCTGCTCATTGCAAACGCAATGAAAACACTACATACAGTAATGATTTGTAGCTTTTCAGCTTTTCGCATTGATATTATTACTGTTCATAAAAAGCAGCAATAATGTCATGATTCATATCGAACCTTTCCATTCATGGGCTCGAACAGCTACATACCAATTACCTTGAAAACAGTAAAGCCCCTGTCTCCATCAGTGAAAGAAAAACATTCCAGACAGCTGAAAGTAGGCCCAGGAGGAAGGCAGGGGGAAGTGAAAATGCTGGATGATTGCACTGAGGATGCAATACTTTTGCACCAAAAAGGCCTGATTGCACTGGACAAAATTAATGGTCTTAGGCCTGGTTGCTTCATCTCCCAGTCACAAAACTGCTGTGTGTGGAAATGCCAAACGGCCACAATAGTTCAGCGCCTGTGCATCTGCTTGGGGTCGAGAGCTCTCCTGGCTGACATTTTGATGGTGTCGGTGGAAGATACATTTGCTGACACATCTCCAGACTCACTATTAAGAGTTATTTTGTCACACAATAAATGAATGTTAATTTTGTCTTGATTGGGTCATTTACAATATTTAATTTATCACCAGCAATAAATTAATCTACAAGGTCAGGCAGGGTGTTGCACTGATCCTGCTAAATGGTTCATAACTCTGCATGTTTGACTTTAATTATCTGCTTTTCTTCGGGGTTAATGAACCCATTTTTTAAGGAATAGTGTCAAATTTGGGGAAATATGGTTATTTGCTTTCTTGCTGAGAGTAATGTCAGAAGATCAATACCACTCTCATCTGTCCACTAAATATAAAGCTACAACCAGCCAGTTAATTTTGCTTACCATAAAGACTGGAAACAGGGGGAAATAGCTAGACTGGCTCTGCATGAAAGGAAACAAAATCAACACCCGTGAAGCTCACTGATGGACACGTTATATCTCATATGTTTAATTGATACAAATACAGAAGTGTAAAAACAAAAATTTTAATAAATTCATTTGAATGTGAAAGAATTAGTCCTGAACATAGGATACATGATGTAGAATGTGTTAATTAGTGAGTTTAAAGGCGGTAGTATAATCTGTCAGAATTTCTTGTTGGAGGGTCAAACAGCTTCTGAACCACGCTCTCTCCACATGTCCTTTCAGACATAAGATTTGGGGGGCAGTGTCCGACAATTTCTGTAAATTTCTGTCTTTCCGAAACTGACAATCTGACAGTCAGACCCACGTCGCCACCGAACAGCCAGATGTGACGAGGAGAGAAAATATGCTGGGTTTAAACTCTTCAAGTTATACAACTATTTGTGGCGCCCTACGAACTAGTTATTTTTCTAGTTTTTCCAGTTCTTTTATGCTACGCTAAGCTAACCATAGTTAGGCTAGTCCTATTTAGCAGACTGATGTGACAATGGTATTGATCTTCTCATTTAACTCTCAGCAAGAAAGCGAATAAGTGTATTTCCCAAAATTCTTAAACTATTCCTTTAATACAGCGACTGCATGTACGACTGCATGTACGACTGCATGTACGTGTGTGTGTGTGGGAGAAGTTACATATGATGAGGGTCACAGGATTCCATGGTTTTGAGACTGTGAAACCGTGCTCTGAGCTGCCAATGAGCACAATGGAAGGAGACAAAATAATCAACCTTCACTGCAATGCAGTGAAGTTAAAAGATTAAAAACACAAGAAAGCTCTGTCTCTCTGGCAATTGTGTGTGCGTTGAGCACCTGCAACCTTAGCCAGAACAAGACACAGCCTCAGAGGTGAAAGCAGAGAGATCAGGAGCCCCAACTGTGTTGCAGGATGATTAGAGCCAAGAACTGGTTCAGTTCACCTCTTCAAATACCGTTTCATTAAATCCTACTAAAGGCCATAAGGCAACTAAAAAAAACAACGAAAAGGAGCCAAAAGGTTTAGAAGAAAATCTGGAAGTCTCTTGGTGGTGTATCTGAATTACCCTCATGGAATATATCCAACACATTTGGCACTCCAAACAAAGACAATAATCTTTTGCAAATACTAGTCACTGTAGATCTTCTTAGCATAATATAGGGATTGGTTTTTAAAACAAAGCTGCAGAAAGAATGGATGGAATCACAAGAAGTGAAAACTAGATTGTGTTGCTACATTTCTATACATAGATCTATGATTCCAGCAGTATTTATGGTCATAGAGCAATGTGCTTCTTTTTTCGATTGACTTGAAGCTCACACTGGTTTGTACCTCACTGTGTGCACTCTTAAAGTTAGAAATTATCAGAGGCTATAGGCAGCAGGGTGTCACTAAGAAAACCAGCGACCATACGGTTTGTAAGACCCACCCTTTCACGACAGCAAGAATCCGTTGTCCTTGAACAACACACTGCATCCCTGCCACGTCCTGAGGCTCTGTCTGCCACTGACCCTGAACTCTGACCTTCCTGCAGAGGGGCCAAGTGAAAAGAGCAGTAGGGCAGACAAATAAATAAATAACACTAAAGACACTGCAGATATTCCGAGAGGGGGAGTACAGAGTGAGGGATGGAGAAGGAGGAGGAGGCGGAGGCAGACAGGCACCATACAACTGACAATAGTGTTTGAAATAGACGTTGCTTCTATTTCCTCCTAATCTTAATGTGCTGACATGTTTATGGTTGATGGGCAACACTACTCAATAACAGCCAGGGATAAACAATTAGACACAAATAGATAGAAGATATAACTGCCATAAATGTGTTTACATTAAGATAAGATAAGCCTTTATTGATCCCCAGAGGGGAAATACGGTTGTAGCAGCAGCACAAAGACATAAATGAGTACAGATAAATAGAGAAAATAAAAAATAAATAATAAGAGGTATATAAAACAAAAATAATAATAGAAGTTAAAATAGAATCTATACTAGAGCAATTAAAGACAAAATTGCCATACTTCTTGTAAAATAAAAGTGAGGAATGCATAACATAAGATGGGAAATAAATAATAATAAAGCAGATAGAAAGTAAATAGGATTAAGTTAAAAAGTAGAATACATAAAATGCATAAAATATAGTAAAATACAGCATTTTAAAAGAAGTGCAGCCGTGCATAACAGCGAAGCAAAGAGCAGAAGTGTTTTGCGACTGTATCAGGAACATCACATCTAGTTAAAGGCTAAAGTGAAGAGATAAGTTTTTATGTGTAAACAGTGTTCCCCCAGATTAATATATAATGATTAAATAATGATACTTAGTGTTTGTCTGTATTAATAGAAATATTATATAGTATATAATGCAATAAAAGAGTATAACATATTAACATAATATAGTACAGTATAATATAAGATGTATAAAGGGAAATTTCGTAATATAGTGTAACATAATATATAGTATAAGATACTGTATAATAAATGCATTACAACATATAACAAAATATATATTTACTAATAACACTGCATGATGCAATCAGCGTAATTTAATTTCTTTTCATGAAATTAGATATTGTACATTCCCACAATAAACTGCTCACATGAGACTGTGCAGTCGCACAGACAGATTGAGATTCGTTTTTCATGAAAGTGGATGTTATCAATTCAGCGCTGGCTGACGGACGGATACAGAGATAGACCTGCTCATGAAAGTCATGAGGTGTTTTCTGTGGAACGGTCCCAGTAGATTGATTTGCCTGGGGAAAGGTGAGGGAAAAGGATAGGCATGTCACTCAACAATAGGCCCATCACTTCTTCTGTCTCAGATTTCCAAGGACTGGGCCCAGCCTGGTAGGTGACTGGGTCAGACAAGTGAGACTCAATATTCACCTGAGCTCACCAGCTGTTGCCATGCCAACAGAAGATATGGCCACAAGGCAAGGCGGGTATGTGCATAGGATGTGCCAACCCCTAGCATAGGCAGTGTACTTGTGTCACTCTTATGGTGTTTCTCAGAACACTGCATCATTAAAAAGGCCCATCACAATTGTAGATACAAATTAATACAGTTTAAAGTTATTCATAGAGTCCACTGTTCCAAAATTAAAATCTATCCTCAGTTTCTCCATTATGTGATAGGTGCAAATTGGCAGAAGGGTCACATTTATTTTGGCTTTGTCCTATCTTACGTGATCATTGGCTTAAAATGGTTTGTGGTTTATTGGTGTTTCAAAAAAAAGAGATCCAACCACATCTGTTCTTGGCAATCTTTGTTGGTTCCAAGATGACAAAGAGTTTTTTGTATAGCCATCAAAAAGTGAAAAAATTATACTCATTGGACATCATTAAATTCTCCTAGTTTTAAAAAAAATGGTTAAATGAGGTGCTTTTTATCATTCAAATGAACAGCTTTGCTCATTTAACACAGAACTATATCCCACAAAAGCCTGTGAATGGCTAGTTAATATAATTAAAGTGATATTCCACCAAATGTCTTTTTCATCTTTAGGCTTGAAAGGTAAACTACGCTGGTTAAACCAGACTCGCCGTCTTTATTGAAGGAATATGGCACCCAAATAAAACAGGACGGCTTGTTTTGTTTTGCCATGGGATTTTTTTGATAATACAAAAGGTATAATAAATAACTAGTATTACTTTTGTATGGATAAAATAAAAATGCAAGCCTCACGCGCTCTGCTGCTAGGATACTAACCGATATCCATTTCTCATTTTAGAAAGGTCTGTAGAAAAACACAGTGTGTAAACTTTAGGACTTCAGTATTAATGTGTTTTTGATAAAAAGCCTGTATATCTCAAAGAAGATAGTGGCAGTTAACATGTTTGTTATGCATGAACAGTAATCTCTCTGCTGTCTGTTGACAAGCTGGTAAAGCGGCGTGCGAGACGATTTCTGCCCTCTCTGGAGGAAGATGTCCTGTTATACTGTTAATGAGTATATGCCTTCTAATGAGCACAAACCCAAATTAGCATATATCCAATTACTTCATCGCTCAGGTTCCAGGCTCTAATCAACAGATAGTATGTTGTGGGTGCAGTTGAAATTATTTAAATGGCAGTAAATGCTTGAATTCAACGATGCTTGACGTATGCTCTCTGTGTTGCTAGAGAAATTGCGCTAACAGTCTTTCTGGTTAATCAAATAGGTACTGTATTTGGGGCAATCAACTGATCTTTTTCTACATACAGATATTAAACGACCTTCTGTTGTTGGGTGAATCTTTCTCTGAACATCGGATGCTCTGTGACTCAAATGTAAACGTAATACACGAGAGGCACAACGTGGGGCACTAAAGACAGCCTATGTCTTGAAGGTTGACCATAAATGTAAGATGTTACATGCCGAATTAACTTCTCGTGACTCAAATCAGTGGGTTTGACTGATCTTGACTGAGGGCAGAGTTTCCTGTGGAAGAATGCAAAATGAATTGGCTACTGATCCCGGCCCAGGAGCAACAGCAGTCCGTGCTGCGCAGTCACTATTAGTTCCATGAAAGACAGAAAAGGAGGCTTTACTGTTCAGGGCCTACATCAAACGGTGCAATACATCAAAATCTAAAAGTGAACTTGAAATTGCTTCTGGGCAATCTAACACAAGGTCAACGACAAATCAAAAACAGCTAGAACTGAAGAAGAGTGACTTTTTGAGGCATTAAGAAGACTAAGTCTAAGTGGAAGGCTTGCTGCCAACCATCTGCTTGAAAATCTCTGACCTCTGTAATTTCAAGCCATTTCACTTTCCATCCTGACAACAATAATGAGATAAAAGCATGCAATCTAACGGAGAGTGCTGACTAGGAAAGCTTTGCAAATGAGACATTTGGCATTCTTACTGTACTACTTCAGTACGAATCGACTGGAGAACAAAGGCATTTCCAGCATCAACAGATGAGATTAACGTAAGACTAGTCTCAATAGTTTAGATTCCCTTTAAGTATTGATTTTAAAAGCAAAAAGCACCCTCTGTCGCTCTGTAAGCTTTCTACTCCTGATGTGGATTTGATATCTGTTTATTTACCTTCGAGAACACCAGTGGAAAGGAACACTATATTACCATAAATAAACCCCCCCCCCCCCCCCCAGGAGATTACTATCATCATAATTCAATGGCTTTTCAGCTGCAAGGCAACATCCTCTGAGTAACGTATCACTGTACACTGCCATGACACTGACATGGTAACGTATATCTGAGTGCACTGCACCACAGCGGCCAGAAGTAGGTAGGTGTATCCAATTATGCGAGGACATTTTGACAAGTAGATACTTGGGCCGTTACCTTTAGGATATTGGAGACTCATGGGATTACCAACGAAGACCCTGTCCCTTGCTATAATGACGCCCCATTAGTAGCCAATGTAGCTGCAGAGCTCTCAATACTTCCATCACGTACATTTTATTCCTTAATAACTACCATATGTGACACACTGTTCCCTGCCAACATACTATAAGCCCTTAGCTCCTTTAATTTAATGGTAACAAGTCTGGAAAAGCTTTAAGAGCCTGGCTGACTTTGAGAGATGGACAGGGAGAGGAGAATTTAATTATCCTGACTGTTTAAGCCCCTTTCTCTCTCCCTCTCAGACATGTCTTGCATCTTGCCTTCATGTGCCAGCTGGGGAAGAGAAAGAAAGCAAAACCCACAGAGGATTTCTGACTACTTTTGGATCATGTGGCTGCGAGTGTGAAATTGGTGCGCTGGGTTGACTGGTGCACCTGGGTGGGTTCAGGTCTCTCAAGTGTCTGAAATTATGCCAAATAAGTGAGTCAGAGGAGGAAGCAGCAATAAGAGAAATGAGTTATTAAACCATTAAAAAATTAATTGCAGGTGTTGATTAGACCTTGCTCTTTACAAAGCTCTATTCCTTGGAGCTCTCTTGTACAAGCTCAATAAAGACTTTCATTCAGTCCTTTTATTACTGTCAATCCTGAGGATTTTAAGCTACTCAATTAGCCAACGAGTTTGGATCAACCTTGATGCATGGCCAGTTGTACCTGGACCTCTGGCATGCTAGTGCCAATCATCCAGAAGGAGTTTATGTAAACACCACTTTGATCCCTCTCCCCCGGTCAGAATAAATGAGCCTCAGAGTTGAGCATGGAAGAGGGCAATTTAACAACAGTCGTGATCTGTGACGCTATAAGGAGTTTGTGCCAAAGGCAGTGTGTTGTCGGCAAAGCTCACATGCACATGCTGTGGGGACAGTGAGAGTTCAAAGTTGGCACACCAACTGCGACCTGAAGAGAGGAAACACGCCACCCACTCACACACCTGTGTTTAAAGGCAAGACGAAACGGAGGTTTTACTTTGGTTTTGAAGCTTTAACATTTTATTACTGTAAAAAGACAGTGTCACCACAGGACCATATAGGAGCAAAGACGAGATATAAAGAACATTTGAAACATTTTTAAAACACTTTTTTTTTGTATTGGTCTGCACTCATAACTTGCCTCCTATGTAAAAACTTGCTCATTTGTTCAATGACATTCTAAAATTAAAAACTAAAATTAAAATATTGATACCATAAATTTGCTACCAGTGTTTGGAATGTTGAATGTATAGTGTATAACAAACAGTGTTTCTGGTACAATTCCAGTACTATCAGATGATATAAAATCACATTTAAGGATTTTGCAAAAGTACAGCATTATATACAGTCCATGACAGAACTGTCATCCCCGAGAATTGTACAAATTGACAAATTGTTAATGATGAAATGGTTTTAACATATAAAAAAGGCACAGCGCTATCATGTATTCTGTACATTTTCAGCAGAACTGACACGCAAGTATTGCATGGTTTATGACTGGAACAGATCACAGATGGCCAGGTGTGTTTTAGACACAGACAAGGCTGGGTAAAGAGGATCAGTAAACCTGTGCTTGTAGGAATGCATTAAAGCTAGACTGCCCCCTGGTGTCACATTAAAGAAAGATAAAATACCCTCTTCAAAGTCGAGGAACACTCCTACCCTCTGCAGCCCGTGTGCATCCACAGGAACCGCCTCCTTGTTATGCAGCGCTTCCACCTTCCTTCTGTCACAGGCAAGGCACCAGGAGTACTTGTTGAAGCCCAGACGAGAGTTGTCCTTTTGGCCTTTCCTCTCTATCTGACCCTCACACACCCCCACCTTCCAGCGGCCCTCGTCCACAGACACGCTTACCTCCCAGTACCAGCGACCCCCCTCCAGGGCACCAGAGGCCAGGACCTGAGGGAAGGAGCTGAAGCGAGCCTCGTGCTCTGCGTAGGTCTGCTGGGCTTCGCTGTAGATCACCCTCCTGTTGTTATCAGACAGCTGCAGTTTGGGATGGGCTGTATCTGCATCCAAGAAGGGGACAGTGCCATCTGTACACAGGAAAGAAGATTAGATGCAATTAGAGGAGAAGATTAAGACTAACTGAATATGACACCTTTGGGCCTACATGATGTATTTAGACCTTTGGTTTAATTAGCTTCGATTCATCAATAAGTGGAAAGTAAACAGGTGTTTGTATAAAAAAAAACACTTGTCTCACAGAGCAGTCTGTAGTGGTCTCTGTCTTGGCCTGGTACAGTGATGACGACTGTGTCCAGACGTTTTTCTGTCCACCTCTGCAGGCATTTCAGCCGGGCTCGATCCACTTCCTCTGGAGCCTCGAACTGGTCCACAATGCTCCCCATGTTACTGGCCCTGGCGAAAAAGAGCAGAGTGAGTAGAGATCACTTAAAATTATTACATTGCTTTTTCCTTGACGACTTCTCACAGGAGGTATATGGACACATTTACACATAAAAAAGTGGACAGGGGCACTTGTTGCTCATAGGCAAATACAGTACTAGAAAGAAATAATAAGTAAAAAATACATTAACAAATATACAAAGGAGCAAACAAGCACACTGGTAAATATTCACTAGTTAAAGTAGCCATTATTATTTTAGCAAACTTAGCGAGATTGGATAAAGCTTCTGTGAAAAAAGGACACAAACACCATACCGACATTATACACACACACTATACTAGATACATATACTACCCCAACAGACTGCAGCTGTCAATGTAACATTTCCATTTATTTCTTTTAAACCATGCATAACCTAGCTAAGGGTAGCAGAAATGTTGGCTTGTACATAAAAATGTAGATGCATTTTTCTACCTGTATTTGAGCAGTTTAATAGAGAGAAACATTTATTAAAAGGGTTGGTTCACCAACATTACACAAAACAAAAGCATGTTCTTAATTACCACCTCTTGTGGTATCTAGCCATGCAGATAGTTTTGTTTTATTTTGCCAAAGTTTTAAGATATCCATCTCTGAGATTTGTGCCTTAAGCCTAATATATGGAAGTTGAATGTAAACGTGTTTGTACTCAAAGCATTATAGTAATTTCACATTTAAAAAAATAAATAAATAAATAAATAAATAAATCCAGCAAGATCTCTTTCCAGAATCAGGGTGCCAACTACTCTGCATAATCCACAGAAAACACTGTCAACAGATTTCATTGGGACTATTTCTATGGAAGAAAGTAGTTCCAGGTGAAACTGTTCACAGCCAGGTGTGTGGATTACCCAGAGGAACAGGGGCACTGATTCTTTAAAAAGGCACACTGCTGGTTTTTTTTTTAAATGTAATTCCTCAATGCTGTCAGCACCAAAAACAAAGTTCAATTTAACTCCACTCTATTGGGAATGGGGGCAGAGACAAAGGTCTAGAAACAATGACACATAAAACCAAAACGATCTGTGTGGCTAGACACCACTAGAGGTAAGTGAGAAAATATGTAATAAGAGTAACCAGATCCTTTTAGGACTTTCATAAAATGTTCATACAGGCTGTCTACTGAAGCGGGGCTTTTTTTAGCAGCACATTTAGCTATTGTCCTGTTCAACAAATTACAGCTTTACATGCAACTAGGTCGAAGTCGGGAGGAAATCACTTACAATTGGGCTACCTTGCTGTATTCCTGTCATGTGAGAAAGAAAAAAAAAAGACATTTCCTTGTGTTAGTGTTCATAAGCCAACAGTAGCTCTTATATTTGATCAACAAATAAACAGGTTCTTCGAACATCCAACACACCATAATGAAGGCGTGTTCCTGAATGCGTTTGTCTCCCCTGGCATCGGCCAGCCCCTCCAGGGTGTAGAGGCCTTGCTGGATGGATTGCAGGGAGCTCCGGAGGCGGCTGAGTTTCTCCTCTAGTCCCCCCAGAACCCTGCTCTCCTCCGTCGTCACATGCTGAAGAGCTGATTGCTCCTCCTGCTCCAGGGCCTCTCGGATGGCTCCGTACTGCTGCTGCACCCCTGCTCTCGCCTCACTTAAAATGACCTGGACAGACACAACATAAATCAACGTCATGTAACGCAATACTCTGGATTCCGTCAAGGCTCGTGCTCATTGCAGTTAGAGGAATCTGATGTCCAATTATTGGGCTACCGTGCAACCAACAGAAATGTGAAAATCTGAATTTAAAACGTTTTTTTCAAGCAAAATGAACTGCAAACCAACTTTAAACAGTAAAACATTGCTAATGAATCTGAATCTTTTTGGAATTTGTAACCATACCCTCAACTCACAATACAATTCAAGATCAACATATATCAACTTAAAAATAAATGTTGATAAAATAACTGTTTTTGATTGTTTTTAAAAAAAAAACAAACTCTTGTCCTTTTTGAGTATTAATCGTATCAGGAGGACAAGTCTTCCAAGTCTGATTTGAAACTGTGCGTGGTACAAATGACTAGAAATTTGTTATCCATTTGTAGCTGATTATATCTGCTTACCGACAAAACTATAATCTCAATACAATGTTACAGAGCCATTTTTTACTATAACTTCCCCTTCAATATAGTCTTTGCATCCATAAAAACATGTACATCACCTTGAGTCAGAGTAAGAAAACAAATCTTATCTTGTAATTCTAACCAATGAACCTAAATACATGCATGATTTTGTGAGAACTATAGAGTTATATTTCTTACTGTGAAGGTGTCTTTCTTCTGTGTGAGTTCAGTCACTCTGCTCTTCACTTGGTCTTCGGTTTCCTGGAGCTGCTTGATTTCTTCCTTTAGGTTCTCCTGGGGAAAAATGTGCACAGAGATACAAAAAATAAATCACTTATTTACTTTACATCTACCTCAACTTTAACCACAATTACTGTGCATCTACTTCATGTGGTGCTGTAAAGCCACCACTTACCCTGAGCTCTCTCTCTGCCTCCCTGATGCTGATGCAGACGTGGTCACGGTGCGAGCCTATGACGGTACACACCGTGCACACACACACTCCACATTGCCGACAGTAGATACGGTTTATCTCTTGGTGATCCTGGCACCTCCAGGGAGACATGTCTTCCATGGGAGGAACCAGGGTGTGATTCTGGAAGACAGGGGAGTCCAGGTGGGGACGCAGGTGCTCTGTACACATGGAAGCGCCACACACCAGACAGGTCTTCACAGCAGACTGACACCCAGTTTTAGGGCAATAATGGCAGGGCACAGGGCGGGCATTTTTGCTCTCCAACCTGGGGAAGATGCCAACACGACTTGAGGATGCTGAAGCAGTGGCAGGATGTTTGGTGGATATCAGAGGAGACTTGCTGACATGGTGTACTGGAGACTTATCTTTACCTGGAGTTGAGACCCCAGGAAAGAAATCAGAGTTGGCAGGTGAGGCAGGTTTCTTTGGCGATGCATCAATCCCTGTCACTTTTGTATCTTTCTTGGGGGTTGCAAAAGGAGGTGCATCGCATATATCTACTTCACTGGAGCTGTCAGAGTCATCTAATGAGATGCTTTCTACTGATTTAGGCTGGTTCTGCTTGATTGAGATGTCATGTGGCACGTCACTTGCAGGTACTGCCTCGCTGTCAGAGTTGTCACTGGAGGACGTGCCACCACCACGCTCAGACTGTGTAGATTCTGGGTTCACTGCTTTCTTGGACGTCTCCACACTAGTCGACTGCCCAGGTTTATTTGCGCAGGAAGTGGTGGGAGTTTCGGTGTAATGGGACCGCTCACAGGGAGATTCCATAGTTGATCGCTTTGTGTCAGGTTGCTCTGATACAGGTGTGCTGGCCTTTCTCTTCCCGAGAAGTCGGCTGGTGAGTGAGGGCCTCCCCAATACCGAGTCAAATATTTGCTGTTCATTATTACTGGATGTGCCTTTAAATATAGAATACAAACAAGCAAAACTGGTCAGAGGGAAGGTTGACTTAGCACTTTTAGAGCAATACTTTACAGAAACACCTTCAAGCTGCCTTCTGCCCAGCACAAATGCACTCAACTTTCATTGCCCACTGAGCAGTTCCACTTTAGGTAATTCAACCAGTGACTAGTTAGCTAGTTTGCACACCTGTGGGTTATTATGTTGCCTTGTAAGTTTACTTAGGATAGCTGTCACTGAGTTGTCAGCCTGCCATGACTGAATGATGTAACTGGTAGTGAAAAAACTGAATTTTATGATGACATTTGAAGAAAAAAAAAGTATTACTGTGGTTTGGTCATGTCATGTTTGATACCTGATCCACTTTATAATAAGGGTGTTCCGATTGATCGGCCACCAATCATAATCGGCCAATATTATATGATATCGCTGGACATATCAGCAGATATATATTCTCTAATTAGCTTGATTGGTGGTCAGTATAAAGGCGGCTCAGATGAGCCAATCAGATGACACAATGGTATATTAGGTATATTAGCAGCGAGACAACGCTGCCAGAAATCATGCGACTCGCAAGCTGGCACCTGTGTGTGCACTGGGCAGACCTCTGAAAAGTAGGTCTAGTAAACTCAGCTTTGAAAGAACAGTCTGCAATGCGAAAAATGATCATCCGGAAGTTTCAAAAGGAAGATTTGCCCTTTTGAAACTCAAGTTTCAAAACACATTTGAAACTCTGAAAACGTTTTGGAGAAGCACTGCAAAAACTGTGGCGCTGCTGCGAAGAAGGAAAACTTGAATTTAAAATGAATGTCAGTGCAATAGTCATTTAAAGCGGTTATTAAAGCTCTGCTCTAATCCCTGTTGCATCAGTCATAAGCAGTGAAATACAAATAATATAATGTTGAAAGAGGTTAAAGTCTAAAAAAAAAAAAAAAAAGTAAAAAAATCAAGACGATCTCGGCCACACCCTGGAAAACCACATAAACACGTACCTAATAACCACAAACTTTGACCTCACAATACCATTTGGATTGAGCAAATGATA
>CM022474.1:11375347-11503045 GCA_011952105.1 Coreoperca whiteheadi | reverse complement strand
CCGGAAGTTTCAAAAGGAAGATTTGCCCTTTTGAAACTCAAGTTTCAAAACACATTTGAAACTCTGAAAACGTTTTGGAGAAGCACTGCAAAAACTGTGGCGCTGCTGCGAAGAAGGAAAACTTGAATTTAAAATGAATGTCAGTGCAATAGTCATTTAAAGCGGTTATTAAAGCTCTGCTCTAATCCCTGTTGCATCAGTCATAAGCAGTGAAATACAAATAATATAATGTTGAAAGAGGTTAAAGTCAAAAAAAAAAAAAAAAAAGTAAAAAAATCATGACGATTTAGGCCAAACACAGGAAAACTGCATGAACACGTACTTATGAACCACAAACTTTGGCCTCAAAATGACAGTTAGATTAAGCATCTGATCCCTGACACTGTAAACAAACGTTACTTCTATGAAATTCCCCAAAGCTAATGCTTTTTAGAAATTTTAAAGATGTATTACGTTGACGTTACCTCCTTTAGCGTAAAACGTTAAGGACGTAACGTTAAGTGAACTGGCATTTAATAATGTAAGCTAGCTAGGCCGTTATTTTCAACCGCCCGGTCACAAGGCCATCGTTACCAGTGACGCGGTAACGCGTTACTACAATCCGGCCACTTTTACGAGTAACGTTAATCTAACGCGCAGCGACACAAACGGAAACGTTTTATAGCTGGAAATACAGACGCTAGTTTGAGTTTGTGTCAGCTAAAGATGGCAATATTAAGGTTCGTTGTGGTAACAAAGTGTTATCTAGCTACAAAAACACTACGTCAAAGTCAAAGAAACATTAGGAGTCGCAGCGCTGCACCGTCAAATTTACAGAGCTGTCGTTGTTATGTTGAGGCGGCGGGGGTGTTGTCTAATAAAGTAACTTCTAATCTAAATTTAGTTGATTTTAAAATCGAGTAATCTGTAAAGTAACTAAGTTACTTTTTAAAGAAGTAATCAGTAATTAGATTACTTTATCCAAAATAAATGGGGAAATACTGATCGTTAGTCCTAGTTTCAGTGAAGGTGTAACGTTACCTGCAGTGCTGCGGGGCTGAGCAGCTCGACTGTTCTGTATCAATCCGCCAGCAAACGGCAGAGTCTGGTACACGGTTTTACACCTCCACTCCGGACAATGGTACGGGCCGCTGGGCGCAACACTCCACAAGTCTCCAATACATCGTTGGCAGAACCGGTGGTTGCATTTCAGAGTGACGGGGTCCCCCGTTAGCTCGTCGCACAGAAGACACCTCGCAGGGGTGCCATGCGACGCTCCCATTTTGTTTAGGCTGATGTTTGGTGTCTGTTTCCGCGATGACACCAGCAGAGGCGGGGCGACATTTTTGAATCCCGCTTCCCCTCCCAGAGGTGCACCTCTTAAAGGTACAGTCCATGTATTTACGACCAGTGGTGCAAGAAGCGTTTAGATCATTTACTAAGAACATCACACTACAAAAACACACATTAAAAATCAAAGTCCTGCATTCAAAATGTTATTTAAGTAAAAGTACAGACGTATTGGTTACAAAAGTATCAAAAATAGGTACACTGTTTTATATACTTTCTGGTTTAATCAATGCATCATCATTTAACTGTTGCTTTAGAACAAAATGTAGTAGAGTGCAGATCACAATATTTCTCTCTGAAATTAAGTGAAGTTGAAGTATAAAGTAGTATAAAATGGAAATACTCAAGTAAAGTACAAGTTCCTCAAAATTGTACTTAAGTTGGTCTACAGTACTTGAGTAAATGTACTTAGCTACTTTCCTCCACTGTCTATAATATTAGCACATAATCAGTGGTGGAAGAACTGCTCAGAGTAGCATAACTACAATGTAAAAATACTCCATTAAGTATGAAAGTTCTCCATTCAGAATTATACCTAATAGTACACAGGTTCAATCTAGGTAACAGTTTTGTTAAGTTTCATTGCTGTGGTTAATATTTTGCTATGATAATTGTTTAGTGGCAACTTTGTCGCTGTCATCAGCTCATGAAGTTCACCACCATCCACATGTAATTGGACTTTTGATGATGTGCATATCCTCATATAGGTTCAATTTAAGGACCTTTAATAATGTTTTACTGTAACATGTTTTGCATCATTTTATATTATGAGCTTTCATTCATTATTTACATATTATTGGTTGATAAAAGTACAGAAGAATTATTAGGAAAATATGAAGTGTCTTTATATAAATTATATTAGTAGATTGTTAATATGGATGTGTTGTAGCTGGTTGAGCTGGAGCTAATTTGAACTTTTAATAAGCTGTGGAGTAATTTGATTACCCTGCACACCCCACAGACTCTATGGCGCGCCCCTACTGGTGTTTTCACTTATTTTGCCTAATTAGACCTCTTCTAAGGATTGTGCGAGCATACACTGACTGGGCTTGAATGACATCCCTCTCATTTTATTGTCCGGCTGCAAGTAACAATTATTTTCATTATCTAAGTATCTGCTGATTTTTATTATCAATTAATTGTTTTCTCAGTAAATTCAGTGAAAAGTGCTCATTATAATACAAACCAGCTTGTATCATGACTTATCATTTTGTCAATTTTGCATTTACTAATTGTAAACTAAAACAGTATTGTGTAACTTTTTCTACCATAACAATTAGCCTACCAATGAAATGTCAAGTAAAAATACTGCGGGCATTTTATGCACTCGCTCATTGTGCTGCAATGACATGCAATTAAACTAATTAAGTTATTTCTCATCTCACCCCCCTGGATACCCCATAAGGACCACGAACTACACACAACCATCTTGTTCTTTTCTATGACGACAAAGCCATCTGAGCTGCATGAAATAGCTTGTTGCTGTAATCCCTTAAAGCATCAGCTGCAAACAATAATGGCTAAATGTGGTATTTTCTTTTTTTCCCCTATGTTTCTCTCCCCACAACATTCTTTTCTTTGTGGTGGTCTCGACATGTGACTTGGATAAAAAGGCTATTGTGACTTGTGAGTGACAGGCTAATCTTTCATAAGCTCATAGAACGTTTATCTCTCAAAGAAACTGTGTTCTTAATAGTCTTGCCTGGAAATATGAGGTGAGAGTTGTGGCCTATCACCGGACGGCTATATTTAAATGTTGGGCTCTGACATTTAAATGTGATATGGAAATTGAAAGGTTAGCATTGAAATAAAAAGTAAAAGATGAATGTTTCAATTCATTTTCTCATGTCCTGTTTAATTTTAATTGATAAACACTTACTTTTAAACCCAAACAGCAGACTGGACTTTTCCTCTCAAAGCCACAATTTTAAATTCAACTCTTTCGAAGCTTTCAGACTGTGGCAATTTCCAGTGACCTGTCTTGCATAATAAAGGCACACATGAAGCGATAAAGTGTGCTGGCTCTCTTATACTATAGTTTATTTATTCTTGACCTTTAAAATAGTAGTTTTACAAAACACTTCCATCTCCAGGTACTGGAACTTTGAACTGTATAATGCGGTCTTCATCAGCAGATGAATGAGCTTGTAACAGATCCATCTCCGTGACAAATGAGCAAACTCCCTCCATTGATGAAGACTGTGTCACATGGTTGAATGCTATGATTGAAAGTGGATATTAAGTTGCCATTGGTTTGTTGGATTTAAAATTCACATTGGACAATATATCCTGTCTTAAAAGAAAACTAAGCTTCAAAAAAAGTTGATCATTAATGTTTGGTCCTGTTTAAATCAATATTCATATTTATCTTAAATATACAGATATTTTGTGTATTGTGACCAATTGCTCTAAGTGACTTGTTTTATCTCCTGCTATATAAAGTACCTTCTAAAACAGAGGGAGTAAATCTGCCAATATTTCTATTTTTACACAATTTATTTCCCTTTGTAGCTACCTTCTCAACTGTATTACAGCAAATCAAAATCATATATGTCAAATGTTCCTCACAACGGCCAGATTTGGCCCTTTAAAGGGGTACTCAATTGTGTAATGCATTTCCATAAATTTGGGGGACTTGCAAGAGACAGATTTTAAAAAGAATAGTCAAAATGGATGCAGCAAAGGCTGAGATAGCCTGAGTTTTAGGCCCTAATATGGTTCAAACTCCAAAAACACAGGATCTTTCTTTTCCCATAATGCAACTCAATAGGGTTCCTCATTAAACCCTCCCTGGCTATGCCCACATCTTTAAAACTTCCCGTACTGGGATTGCAATGCAGGGTTTCTCTTATCAATGTGTAAACTTCAAACCCAAGCTGAAATTTTCTCAGACTTGTCAAAGCTCCACCGAAGATAGTATACAACTGTTTTCACAATCTGAGTACTCCTGACCTTAACTAGTTATCTAATCTCATCGTGTGTAAAATCAATGGAGAGTCCCTTAACAAAAATTAACCTTTGTTAAAATGAACAAAAGAAATCACAACAGCGTTTTACAGTGAAAATCTTTATTAAGTGTTCATATATTCTTAAAGGAATCTATTTAATTGCTCTAAGTTAACCTCCTTCTCCATATTTGCTAATTGTTTGGTATCTATAGGATATCTATTTACACAGGAACACATCCACAGGTGAGGCTGGGACAGGCTAATCCATAGAGTTCACTCCCCAGGCACACCCATCACTATACATAATACTCCAACACCGTCATGTTACCCTGTATGTCCCAACAAAAGAAAGGGATTCAAAGAGAGCGAAACAGAAAGAGAGAGCTGGAGACAAAGACAGACAGATTTAGCTACACAACAGGACAATTGTGTGTGAGGCTGGCATATTGGTTCACTAGCCCAACAAACGCACACATTCACACCAACACTCACGTACTGTATGTGCATGCACTCATACCCACTCGGACACACCCACAGACTTCCCTACACACACATACAGAAGCGCACTCACACAGCAGCTATGAGTCCTGCAGCACACAGTCCTAATAGCCCCCATCACAGTGTAGATACCACAGACTATAAAATATTAGACTTCTTCTCGAACTGAAGCGCTGTGCAAAGTTAGCTAGCAGGGCATTGAATGGATTTAGGTAAAATTCCTAGAACATCTTTAATATTCACTGTACATACTTTGTAATACAAGTTTTTTTCTCTTTTGCATGATAATATTCTTAGAAAATAGTCTTAAATATCTTTTTTTCTAGTAAATGAATAGGGACAAAGGGGCATATGAGCAAAAGAAGAAACGAAAACTTTCATTTCATTGTCAAACATTACATATGAAACACAATAGATTTACATCAAACCGATTTTATCTGAAAATGAGCAGTTTCTTCTTTTCACAAATAAAACATGACACATTCTGATGGTGGTACACACGGCTAAGTGTTAACATAGTTTAATACTTGTAATTACAGAGTTTGTTGATGTTTTGTTTGAATGTACTGTATGTGCATTTGTTACAGAGTTGTGTTTGTGCATATGAGTGAGGTGGCATGTGCGTTTGTGTCTGTCTGACTGCTCGTACTGCAGGTGTACAATGTCAACCTTGTGCCTTCTCAGGTAGGTAGTGGGTAGTCCATATACTTCTCAATAGGATAACAGTCTCTGCCCCTGTCATGGTCTATGCAATGTTGTGCAAGGGTTAGCTCTGTAGACACACTGGGATAAAAGTGCATTGGGCTCCATCTAAGTGCTGGGGATGATGGTTTAGGGACGGCAAGCAAGATGGGTGGACTTCAAGGGGAGGTTACACTGGGTTTTTGGCAGGTAGATGTGAAAGGCAGGCTGGCTGGTTCCATAGTGATCATCTACTTCACAGACCTGGGTGGACTCCCTCCTTTAAGCTGATTTTGAGGGACTGGTACTTCATGAAGACAGACACATGGAAATGTAGAAACTTGAAAGAAAGAAAGAGAAGGAGACAGAGTGTGTTTGTAAGGCAGCGGTGGACAGTACTAAGCATGCATGTTCTGTACTTTTGAGGTACTTGTCCTTTACTTGAGAATTTCCATTTCATGCTACTTTAAACTTCTACTCCACAACATTTCAAAGGCAAATATTGCAATTTTTAATCCACTACATTTATTTGACAGCTATAGTTGCTAATTACTTTTCAGATCAAGATAAAAAACACGATCAGTTTATGAAATACAATGTGGTTTTCAATTACTGTTCGAGGCCGAAGAGGTAAAAATATCCAATATATCACAAAAAAAGCTAATATTTGAGAAAAAACTGATAAATGAATACCAATTTGTGTAGCTGAACATTGTTTTTTCTTCTTTCTTAATCCAAGTATTTTTACATGATTGTATTAGTACTTTTACTTAAAGGGATAGTTTGGGTTTTTTGGAGTGGGATTGTCAGCAGCAGAACATATTTTTGCCACCTAAAGTAATCAATATCATTTTAACCCGAACTAAGTAAAGGATCTGAATACTTCTTCCACCACTGATGGTACTGAGGTACTTGTACTTTCCTTGAGTATTTCCATTTTGTGCTACTTCATGCTACATTTCAGAGTGAAAATGTTTACTCTTTTCCCATTACATTTACTTGACTGTTATAGCACTAGTTACTTCAAAGATTAAGATTTTATACACTAAATATATGATAAATTCATAATATATCACAATGTTATAGATTGAACCTACCTTAAACTACAGTCCAAAGAAATGACAATTAGCTCCAACTCAACCAGGTACAACTTTAAAATGCTTCTTACACAGTAATACATCAGCAATAATGATCAAATATTGTAAAATATAATACTGACAATACATTTGCATGAATTTAAACTGTTGTATTGCACATGTGGACACAAATGACATTTCGTGGCTGTCAAATATTATAGAACAATCAGATTTGTACATGATGGCTACATAATGAGAGGCTGCTCTTTGTCATACATTGATAGATCGACATCTAGCCTATATATTTCAAGATGTATGTTTTATTCTTACTTACCTAAATATATGGTTAGGCATTTCCTCCCTCTGCAAAAACAGAAACACAGAAAAAAATGTAAAAGTGCCACAACACAGTTCTCAAGGTCATGCTATTAATAGACTCCCATGTTCACACATTGTCAAACACATGCATCTTTCACAACGCCTGATGATATTGCACACAAACACCAGTAGATGGCACCACGGATGAGCTAAATGGTAAAAGAATTTTGAGCTGTAATGCATTATTCATAAAATGGTAGATTTTCCAGAGCCTTAAACCAAGGAATGGTACATCATCAGGCTGCACAGTGAGGCTGCTTATTGACTGGCAAAGCTACTGATAATCCCATTCAAGTTTTCTCTTCTGTGACATTATCAATAAATCTTTCATCTTGTCTCTTTATCTAATATTTGTTATTTGAAGGTCACCGTAGTTTGAAAATAGAAATTACACACACACACACACACACACACACACACACGTGTATTTCTCTCATAATAAAAAAGTGACATTCCAAGCGCCTTCTGCCTCTTTCACATTTCAGCTTTTTTCCTTTTCTCTTTTTCATTCTCATTCTTTCCACTTTTGTTAAATAGGTTGTTGGTTGCCCATGCCTGTCTGGTTCCATTACAAGCTACAGGGCATGAACATACTAATCCCATTTCCCACTGGGAGACATGCCTGAACCCAGACCCTTTCACAGTAAATCACTGTGTAGACCTGTGATAGTGATGCACAATTACATATGCATGGATACCAGTGTGTAGGCCAGGCCATTTCCAAGACAAAATCATTGCATCCCCTGACTATATTGTGAATCTTTGGTGGGAAAGTGAGGTTTGATGGTGGTAGGGGGTCACATTTTTGTCAGTATCACTTAGACCACTTAGTTCCCTTTCAGAAGAGGCCATGATCATGGCTGTAATCAAAATGGGTCAAGAACAGGAAGGACATAAAAGATTGTGCTTACTAAGGGTGCTCATTGATGGTTGCTTTCCCCCCCATATATTATACCCATTATTCAAAAGCAGGCTCATGCAGTCCTTCTGATTATGTTAAAATTCATTTATAGCATCCTAACTTTAGTTTAGTTTTTATAGGGGCTTCATAGAAAGCTCATTACATAAAAACGATGGCTTTCATTTGTTATGAATACAAGAGTGTACTGAGTATGATCCTTTTAGGAATTCAACTCATTTAATGTGTTTGCCAGACTAGTGTATGTTTTATCACTACCTTGAGCGTACACTTTCTATTTTCAGTCTGTTGGTAAGTCACATGGGTTGTGATAAATGAGGAGTCGAGTTTTAAATTATTCTCATTTACTTTAAGTGTGTGCTTCTGCCAGCCTGCTATAGCACAAATTGCATTGAGAGTGCACTTTTAGAGCAATTCGTCTAGTACCAGTCGGCCAAAAGAAAACTGATTCCACATCAGTCCACATCCACTCTGAGATTTATAACCCAGATTTAAGATAATTGAAAAATTTAGGGGAATCAGTTCCCAGCTCTAGATCCATTTACTGTGCATATGAGGATTGTGGAGAAATATTTATGATTTCACTTAATTACCTCCAAAAATAGAAATATAGATTTGGTGAGAAAGGTAGCCAAATGGTTAAAGAAGCTGTCCACCATCCAAAATAAATCATTTTAAGTTCCAGTGTTGGCAAGCAGCAGTCCTGTTAAAGTTTTCATAAGTAAGACACTAAATCCCAACGTGCTCCTGCAGTGCTTCCCTGAACTTGGCTGTGTCCGCCAGTGCAGTGCACAAGCCAAGAGTGAATTTCCCAAAGGAGATTAATAAAATATCACCTTTTTATCAGATTAGATAATACATTCTCACCCTTGCTCTCAGCCAGCAGCTCTTCTGTCATGAGTCCGTCCTGCCGGTTCCCCAGGACGAAGGCCAGGAAGGAGAGGATGAGAGCGTCCAGGATGCCCATAATAGCCAAGATGTAGGCCCAACGCACTGAGCAGGCCCCCAAGCTGTATTTGTCTGTCTGCTCTCCACACATCCGTCGGACCTCGTCACTGTCCCAACCATCAGGGTAGATCATACAACCGAGCACCAGACAGACACCTAGTGAAGGGGACAAAATGAACAAAAATGAGTTGGGGGGGGGGTTGCAGTGTAATAAATGAGGTCAGAGATAATGAGATTTTGTGGGGAAATGAGAGATAAAGAAGAAGAATGATTATTTCAAGTGCTTTAAAAAAAATCTCCTAACCTTCTATTCTCCTCTGGCGATTTTGCTGTGTTTCTATAGCATTTATCACATTGATTTTCATTCCCTCCCTTAGGCGGGAAATAAGTGTCTAGACACAATGACTGCCGGTGGAGGAGCAGTAAAAACAGCAATAAACGACCAAAGCACCAATCGTAACCAGATACAATAGCAGCAAGAAATTGAGAGTGCAGTAACAGCGCGGATAATATGAAATGTCTTCAGAAACTTGCTGGTATTTCGTCACATTCACATAGTTTACTTGTTTTGTTACACAATTTCATGGACGTCTGTCTTCCTCTTTGATTTTAAATAGTGGTAATATTAGATTTTTAACTAGCTGCTCCTCTTTCTCAGTTTTTGCCCAAAGGGTAAAATCTCTCTCATCTACAGTTTAAAAGAGATTCTTCTCTGAGGTGATGCTGCGGCAGAACAGTGCAGGAAAAAACCAAAGCCCATTTTCTCCCTCTTTGGATTTTAACTAAGTACTCCTCATTCTCAGTTTTTACCCGAGGGGTAAAATCTCTCTCATCTTCAATTTGGATGAGGTTCTCCTCTGAGGTGATGTTGCAGCAGAACAGCAGTAAAAATAAGGAAAAAGAAGCTGACTGCACAATCAGCCAGAGTGCATTGCACATTAATAATGAAACATATTCCCCGCGTCTTTATCCCCAAAACACTTGCTTGCTATGTTTCCTTCCTGAATGCTGCTTGTTTGTGTATTAGGGTTTAGGGTTTAGGTTAGATGCTGTTAGGTATTATTCTATTTTGCTACCTATGCAATCTGCATTTGTAAGGACCTGCATGGTGCTTTTATTTGTACACCTTTTAAACAGAAAGGTTTAATGTGTATATAACTTATGTGTCATTGTCCGTATTTGTATCTTCTCTCTGGATTCTCCACAGTCTTACAACCAAAAGTGAGAACGATATGCTCTCTTCTGATATGCATACGCAAGCTGGCCACACATATGCATTAAAGCAATCACCCAGTACTGCTGCAGTCTTTAATACTGCTAAAAGACATCGGGGGTGTTGAGAGATGTTTCCATGAGAGGAAGTGAGTAAGGGGGGGGATTACAGAGCAATATCTGCTGCAGACAAACTGCATACCTAACAGAGCAGAGCGTTCCCTAGACTCCTCTTCTACCTCCCCCATGGCTCTAACTGTCATAACCAATTCATATGCACACAGTGGTTCAGAGAGCAAGGACTCAGGTACTTATTCAGGCTCAGATGGACGGAGTACTGCAATGAACTATTCTGTTTCAGACATTTCTAAACCATTTGGCACAGAACATATTCCTATACATCGCTTAATAGCTATGCGAGCAAACAACATGTCATTAAGCAACAGAAATCAGTGTCATATACTATTGCAGTAATATTACAGTTGTACTACAACCCTGGTTTTATGAATGACTTGAGTGTGTACATTTTGCTGTCCCCAGGTAGCACCACTGAATCAAGCGACAGACCCTTTTCGCTCAAGCACGACTTCACTTGGCCTTGACAGGCTGTCATAGGGCCTCGCTTGGACTTATGTCACTCAGCCCACCCGAGCGATATATACAGTATAGCATGACAGTCTGTCAAAGGTCCTATAAAGTGTAGTACATGATTCAGCTCCTGAGTGATTGTCACTGACGCCTTGATGTACATTGTGAGCAGTGAGAGCAGATAGTGAACAGCTCCACATCTGCCTGCATCAAATGAAACCAAACATCCACAATCTGTCTGCCTGTCCACCTCTTGCTAACCTGTCACGGATACACTGACAAAGACAGATTTTAAAGCCCTTTGAGGCAAAATTGTGATTTTCTGATATTGGGCTATATAAATAAAATTTAACTGAATTGAACTGAAGTAACTACTGACTGTGGCTACAGAGGCAGCAGTGCAGGCTCAGCCATGACGGTACATTTACACAAATGTGGCAGTCTTGTTGAACCAAAGCACCTTTGAATCTTGTTTGTAAAGTGGCTCAGGGCGAACCAGAATATCTCCAGCGCCAGTAAATAAAGAAGATAGTCCTCATGTTTTCCTCAGTGGCTGACTTTTTAGTTTGTTCAGCAATACAAGGTCTTGGACAAACAGTTAACACTAGAGTTAACTCAACTGCAGCTAACTCAGAACTTGATGAAAGTCAGCGCAGAAAAATGGAGGTATGTCCTTGACTTGTACACCAAATGTATCTTGGACTCTGTGTGAAACAGTGTTTAAAGTTCACGATAGCTGCTAGGAAAAACAAATAGTAGCTAGCTAGCGCAGGAATTTCTTGGTGTAGTTTGTTGTTCTGGTTTTAGGATTCTATTATTCAATTTTATATTTCATGTTTTACGTCTGTCTCTAAGCCTGCAATAACTGAATTTATTTTTGGCCACTTGGGGGCAGTGGAAACATGTTTGCTGTAGTCATTGATGCTGCCTGGAGAAAGAAAAAGACAAACTCTTTGAATTTGAAATGAAGTAAAACAATAAAAATGTTATCACAAAAGTATAACATGATAATAGAACTTTGACACCAGCTGTCATGTTATCTGGCGACCTAAGGGGGAAGGTGTGCTTGCATTCTCTGGGTGCTCCTCCATTGGGGGTTCGGGAAATGTGCAATCATAAATAATGGCGCGCTGAAATGAATAACCTTTTCACCTTGGAACAAGAATGAGATCCTACAAACTGTGCTTCTCCTAACTGCGTGAATGCTATGTCTATCATGGGGGTTTATGTAACAGCTTTCCCTTAACAGAGAGCGTGGCATGGAAGACCAAATAACATTTCATCCATACACATTACTATTCTCTCCCTCATGATGCATTTACTACAAAGGTAACAAAGGCCTTTCCAGATCCTTCTGGGTGTCTCCTGCTCACCTGTGGCTCGATTCAACGCCATCATGAATATTACATTAGGGCTCAGGAGGAGGGTTAGAGGCGCACAGAGCTCTGGAGCAGGTGAGAGAAAAAGACGAATAAAAGAGGTGTATGCCAACAAATAATGATAGCATCAGGGGAGTGAGACCAAAACAGAATAAGAGATACAAGAGCAGTAAAATATCTGTCACCTTCACTACTGAACGATATAAAATATCTACTCCAAAGCCTGCTTTTGCAGATTAACATCTCTGAGGGATGCACTGGCGAGGACTATGCCAACAGAGGGTGCCACATATGCCGCTCCTATTCCCAAAAACAGCTTGTGGTTAGAGGAGAAGCATGTATCCTCCATACACTGTAACAGTAAGCCTGGAGTCAACTAATCCATAATAACCACACAACACAACCCAGTAAGCCCATCACAGCATCCACTTACATAATGAGGAGCTTAATTAAAAAGGACAAAGAAATACTATAGCTCCTTACTGCGTACACCCATGTTAATAATACCAATGGACAAGAGAAGGGTTCACAAGCAGCATGGCATTGTTATGTATTTAAACTCTTTAAAAATTAAAAAAAATACTTGTTCTGCATATATGAGACTTCTGAATACATTAATAGTCTCTTAAATAATGTTATGCTATGGTGCATTCATTCAGGTGTCATTAGGGACATACTGTATAGTGGAAGTGAACAAATCAACACAGGAAGGAAAATGAAAATCAATACTAAAGCACTCAGAAGCAGTATATAAACACTTAATAAATGGTTTATAACACACTAAAATTGTTGTTTTAAGCAGAGATATGTGTTTATTAATGTAACAACTACTGTATAATATACTCCCGGGGGCACTAATAAGTGGGGGCTGCTGTATAAACAGATAATGAATGACAATAAAGTAAAACACCACTGTAATAACATTAAATATGTCTTCAGAGGAGACGTTATAATTGTTGACAAATACTGTACACTAATAAACACTTAAAAATGACCTTATAGCTGCTTACAACTACATTATAGTGTGTTAAAAAAACATTTATTAAATGTGCACTATGTACTGCTCATGAATGCTAAATAGGGGACAAGTAAAGTGTTCCCAAAAAAACCATCTCATTATCTGTTGGTATCTGCTGGCTTCACCCACTCACACTACGTTGGAGCAGAATTTCATGCTGCAGTAATAAATTGTGTGCTCCAAAAATCCTGAAAACAGAAATAGCAGCACACCTGACAGAATGCAGCTGTCAGTTGGAGCAGAGACGAGATATTAACTGACGGCATTATCCTACCCTTTCAGCTTTGCCCTTCTCTCCGTCTCTTTCCTCCTCTCTCTGGTGAGCAGCAGACAGGCGCAGAGAGAGGAGAGACAGATTATGAGGCAGGGCGAGGCAGAGATACGCAGAGATACACACAGACAGACAGACAGACAGAGAGAGAGAGAGAGAGAGAGGTGGTGAGAGACAGAGCCCATGTAGGGTGCCATGCTGCAGCCCTGTGTGTGGCCGCCAGCAAGTACCCAGCACCACACTAACATCATGAGCATTGGCTACCATATGCTGAAGCCCCTTGGCAGAGCTATTCTCAGCGTTTACTCTTTTTTGTCTTTTCCACATACACACACACCTCTCTCTGTTTGTCTGTTTCGCTCCCTGGGAACACTGGGACCACGCGAGTGGAAAACTGGACTGAGAAATGCTTGTTGGCTATCAGCAGCTTATGTAAGAGACTGTAGGTAGGGCAGATTAGGTGTGAACAGCGCTACAGGAGTGACTGAGGTCAGACAGGCAGATGGTACAGAATGGTATGATGGCAATAGATTTGTCAGAAGCACATTGGCTCATTTTCCCACAGAGACTACTAAATCCCATCGTTACTGAAAGAATCCCATTGCCTCCTATAATCTCTGTGTCTCACAAGTAGTGTAGGTGACCGGAGGTCCAATGTGACCTCCAAAGCAGCAGCTTAATTGGATTTGTGTATCAGGTTTGCAGACAAATACAAATAAATCACAAACTATACTGCATTTGAAAGACTATAGGGTTGAATCTACCCCCATGGCATCTGGCTCATGTTTTACTGTGTTTTCAGTGTTTCGGTATGTCATTGATTGCACGGGGTGGCAGATGGAAATGCAGTTATTTGTATTTGCTGCTCTTTCCATCACTAACACATCTGCAGCACATCTAAGCAGCCATGAAAAGGGATTCATGTTTTTTTTAACTCCCACAGTCCTTTGTGGATCCCATTTTCTGCTCTCCTCATTTAAATAGCTGTGACAAACTGAATTATGCATTCACACATCCCAAACTGCTCTATCTCACGCTGCATATGGATCCACTTCTACCACACACACACACACACACACACACACACACACACACAAACACACACGTGCATAGACATAAACTGGTAAACATGCCCCTCTTTGTGTAAAATATGCACAGTGGCTTAAGTACTGAATATCATTTGTCACTTCTCATAGTGACACATCTTGGTGCTGATGAATGAGACAGTGTGTTTACTGAACTGTCAGCCTCTCTGGTGAATAAGCCCAGGGCTGGCAAAGTGGCATTTAAGGTAAAAACTAAAAGTCAGCTCAAAAAAGAAAATCGGCACACACGCTCTGGGAACAGCTTTGAGTGTTTATCCCAGTGGGGCTTCCCATGAATATGCATTGGTAAGTTTGCTTAAATGTAATAGCTAATGTTACACTTCCACAGGTGAAACAGTGACCTGAATGTGGGTAAAATCTTACTAGTTAAGTTCAAAGTGTTCCTTCTACAGTCGTTTATGCTCTTTCTTACAGGAAGCAACTGATGGGAAACACAAGAAAAGAGATACAAAAAGACAGTAACATAACATTATTACTCACATCCACACAGAACAAAATAACAGCTTGTGATTGTTCTTCATTGGATAGTAATGTGATCTACTACCCCTATAGACACCCTGATGCTAGTTGTCTGCATAGCTGTTCTCAGTATTAAGCTCCAGGCAGAGTGAGATTCCTGCCAGTGCTTAGGCACAGCGTGACAATGTGGCTGGGTGCTTGGATGACTCACGTTGCTGAGACTGGAGACAAGCAGCCCGAGCCCAAACACCATATTGTGGGAGAGAGGTGGGAGCGGTAGCAATAGCCTAAAGTTTCAAGGACCAAACGGTTGGTTCTGCATGTTTTATCGGTTTGACGTCATTTTGCATTTCTGTAGCCCTTTTTTCAAAGCATATTGTGTTGGAGTTTCCTGCAAGCACTTGAATGCACCAGCAAGTAAAACACTGCTGCCTACTCACACCTGCATTATAGTATCATTCAATGATTGTGAAGAAAAATAAAGCAGACTAAATTTCCACTGTGGCTGGCTCACTGCTCCCTACAAGTTGATTTTCATAACATACTGGCATGAGCTGAAACCACTGGCTTCATGGGAAGTTCATCTAAAAATGTTCAGGTTGCAATAACATCAAGTGCACCTGCTTGTGTAGAGAATGAGCCAAAACATTCAAAACTACCAAGAGAAGCAGTCTTCTCACTGGAGGAGACCAGCATACATTTTATCCAGGAAGAAGAACGACCCATCCTTTTCTTCATCTCTGAAAGCTTCTGTTGAGGAGCCCTTGAACAAGTCCCTCCAGCAGAGCTGCTCAGTATTTGTCCTGCAAGATGTGTGTTGATATTTGTAACTCTATTCTCCCTATACTGCTCCCACAAGCCACCGTTCTCATCACCAGTTTTACCTCTGTGTTTTGGAACATAAAATATGTAAATAAACCTTGAACAGCGTTAAAAATCATTAGTATCACATGACCTAAGGACCTGAGCACGTTAGAATTTGTATCACATTTTTGCCTACTGTTAGTATGTGAATTCAATGACCTGTCAATCAATTTAGGAGTGAGTGCAGGTTCTATTCCTGTGGCGCTATACCAGTTTGTTTACATTGGATCACAGATTATAGAGAGGTTAGTTAGATGTTGCCTGACCCTGAATGGCTGTTTATACCAAAACACATTAAGCAGAGTTGGGAAGGGAAGGAAACATTTTGTCAGAGTAGACTGGATAGTAGTAAACGATAAATAGTAAATGCACTGCACTTTTAAAGCATTAAACCTTAGTTGGAGAAAGAGCTTTACAATTTGCCACTCATTCACACACACACACTCACACGTCATTGACAGCGGAGCGAGACACCGGTGAGACTATCGGGAGCCATTTGGGTTTCGTGGCCACTGTATAGCCTTATGGACAGTACTGTCAGGTTAGAATCCATACGCAGTATTTTCTGGGATTTAATATGATTTTCTGCCACAATCCAAAAGGATTTCAGTTCGTAGGCCTAATTTAAGCCTGAGAAAGTCTAAATTCTTTCATCTTGCTCTGCTACCGAGGGAGCCTCTCATTATGGCTTGATCCTCAACTCAACATGCTTCACCCTCTATTAGCTCCCCAGCTATTTCTGGTATTCTTCCTTTTGTATTTTGCAGGGGAATCTATGGCTTGCGATTGCATTTGTCCTAGTCACTTTCCTTATGTTGTCATCAGAAATCTATGTAGGCTTCCATAAGCATGTGGATCAGAATCAGAATCAGAATCAGCTTTCTTTGCCAAGTAGGTTTACACATACGAGGAATTTGCTGTGGTATTTTGGTGCCTGACAATAAACATAGTTTATATAATATATTAATATTTTAATATTCTTTAAAATATAAAGAATTATAATTACAATATAAAGAAGAAACCTAAAGCACGTACTGCAGGTCAAGAATCGTAACTATAAAATGGACAATAAGATTGATGTTCTGGTCTGTGAATGGCCTACTTCATATAATTATTATAACTCAATCCTAAAGAAAATATGGTCACCGCTTCACCTACAGAGCTACTCATGTAAGCTTTATATAGTCAAATGATGAGGGTGTAGAATGGGACTAATTAATCTAATCTTTTTAATGGCCATTCGAGACTTTAATTTAGTGCGGGCACTGGGCAGCATCAACCCCCTCTTCACGCTGGACTTCTCTCTGGTTTGGAAGATGAGTGAATGAGTAGCAAAGAAAGATGGCCTAAGACTATGACAATGATATGCCATAATTGCATCCAGATAAGTGGGGCTATAAAAAGTGTATGATCTATATAGTGGGACTCAATAGTGTGAAAATGTGTCACCACTTCATGGTCCAGGTTTATGGGGTCGAATGAGAACAAAGAAAGAGGGTTATAAATGTGGGGATAGTGCTATTATAGAAACAGTTCATTGTGTTACATAAATAGTGTTATAATATGTGACTGCATGAGAAAAAATAATGCGAAATCTATAGGAGTTAGAGTTTCATAGTTTCTTACAGCACAGGCAGAGACGTACATTTGTTTAGACAGCTGGCTGTACACAAATTTGAGACAGTTCTCTAAAAAAATATTTCCAAAGTGTCATGGATACAGTGTAAAGTGGAGCAAGAGAAACTTTTAAAACGGACTCTAACTATCTCCCCTGGAAGATGAAGAACATGCTTCTTGAGATGAGCTGTCTACAGTCCAAATCTATTTCTGCTTCAGTTGCTGGCAAAACTCGGTGGTTGCTAGAGGGGAGCAAGGAGCTTCCAGGCATCCTCTGTATCCCGCTCTGTCAACATCTTCAGCAATTTTCTGCACAACGAGCACATAATGCCCACAGCTTACCTACCGTTTCAATTCAAAGGATTAGACGGAGCAAGAAATGGCCTATTTCATCAAATCATCTCTGTTCTGTGCCAGGATAAGTCTTGGAAAAACTTTTTAACCATCTTGCAATACTGCAAATAATCTTCCCACATGAACATATTACATATTATGGAGTATCTGAAGGCTGCAGGAAGCGCTCTGACTTTTACAACAGGGAATAAAACTCAACTAGGAGATCTTTAGAAATATCATTTTGAATACAGCTTCAGAGCAAGCCTTATGTATGAATAAAAAAAATAGACAGAAAAAGACACAACAGCAGAGGGTGAAAGGGATGAAATGTCTCTGTCACCACCCCCACAATAAAACCCAAAATTGTTCAGTCACTGACAAGGCAACTGGATTGGGTTGCTCCAGCTAATTTCTTAGTAACTACTAACTAGTTTCAAACAGTGAATAACTTAAACAGGTTACACCAGTAACTTTGCCAGTTAGTTCAGTCAGCTACACCTGATAGTTAGCATGGGTAAAAAGTTGTTAACAGCTAATCTCTATACTAAACTATCCATCCATCCATCTATCTATCTATCTATCTATCTATCTATCTATCTATCTATCTATCTATCTATCTATCTACTATCTATCTATCTATCTATCTATCTATCTATCTATCTATCTATCTATCTATCTATCTATCTATCTATCTATCTATCTATCTATCTATCTATCTATCTCATTGTCTACTTGGAGTTAATGATCAGTGACTTTAAAAGCTTTTCTTTAATCCTGCGTACTTAGGCCAAACGGTATATATTCTGACGGCTTGCGTGCTCTGACTCTTAATGTCCACGCAGAGCATCCGGTGAGAAGACGCCTCATTATTACACATTGATTGAAGTTAATGTTGGAAAGGAGAGCACGCTGCGAATGCCTACAGGTGAAGCACGACATACAGCAGGGGGGACACAGTGTGCTCTGAAAATATCGAGGGACTACACTCAAGTGATATAAGGTTGACACAGGAATGAGAGATGTGCCTCTATAATAAATGTAGCACTTCAGGTTAAAGCAGAGGTGAGGATGCGGAGGTAGAGGGTGGAGGGCGGGGGAGAGGACTCAAGGGAGGAGTGCAGCATAAACCGCAGTGAGCAGAGCAGAAGGGCATCAGGCTGGGGTGGTGGGGGGCTTATGTAACAGGTTCAGATGTGGCCTGTACCTCCACAGAGGATAAGGATTGGCAAGGGCAATGGGGATCAAAACAGACCTTTGAAAATACTGATGGAGCCACCAGTTCAGGGACAATGGAGGCAAACAGCCAAAGCTTATTCAGGACTGTGTTCTTTCAGTCAACAGTTAAAATTAGGAGTTTTCAGCCGGGAGCACCAACCAATGATGATATATATTTAGAATATGCATTTTCTGTGAAAATAGCAAAATTAAAAATCAACTTGCATAAATGCTCCCTCCAGCCACCACTTTCTAACATAATAGTGCTTAAGGGCTAGACTGACTCAAGCACAAACTACTGTAGAGGACAGAAATTAATAGATTTTAGTTTTATATATTTTACATACGCAGTGGTGGAAGATGTATTCAAATTATTTAAGTAAAACTAGCAATGCCCCACTATAAAAATATTATTATTTATTATTATTCAGAATGGGCCCTGTCAGTGACATACCATATTATAATATAATTAATATCAAACAGTACTTTAATGTTGTAGCTTATAGTTTAGTTTAACTATATCTGTGTTAACTAAATATAGTGGAATAAAACAGTGCATTGCATTCTGAATTTTAGTAAATATTTTTGAGTAAATGTACTTAGTTACTTTTCACCACTGTGCATAAACACATCATACATGTGCGCTCCTACCCTTACTGTCACTACAGCATGGGACATTTGTTTCATGGGTCACAGTGTCCTTGCTGTCCCACCTCATCCCTCCCCCTGTGGAATAAATCAGCAGCCTCCCCCGCGCTGAGCGCTGGCCTGAGCCAGGCCACCTCTGAGATCACGGGGATTAACTCTGGCAAATCTATAGTCCACACCCTGTAGGGCTACAGGGACACGAAACACAGGAGAGTCACGATGATGACTTGGCTGGCATTTAGAGTTTGTATTCCACAGTGCTACACCCAAACTTACAATTAATTAGCATTGATTTGTTTGGTTTGATGTTCAAAAACATGATCTCTGGGTTCTTAAATTAAACCTACTTCTGCATTCACAAATAAGCATTAAAGCAACAAGACCTTGCCATGGTAATACCCCCTCCAAAAAAGGAGGTACATACAGTACATACATGTAAATTACTATGCGTATGTGTGCAATATGTGTGTTTGTGTGTGTAGATATCCACCATCGACCCTCTCCTCCTGCTGCTCACCGTTAGCAGGACTGTGAGCTGCATTGATGGTTCCCCAATGCCTCCCGCCTGCTATAATTAGATGGTTCAACTAGCTATTATGTGTTTCTTAATTACAAAAACGCAGGAGTGGAAGGGTGTTGATTTGAAAACAGATTCCCTGTGTAGACGTGAGAAAAAATGGGTAAGAAAGCAAGCTTGAAAACAGGGGGAAATGGGAGAGACAAGTTACAGTAAAAGACAGATCAACACACAGACAGAAATAGAGCTAAGGAGAGTCACAGCGAGGAGTTTGTACTCTAGAGATCATCCCTATCTCACCTTTGAATGTTGAGCCGCCTGCTGCGAAGGTGCCATGTGTGGATTAGTGCACAATGCAGTGTTGGGCATCCAGTTGATTTGATTGAAAAAAGGTTGCGGGTCAGCACATTCAGTTTCAGCGCCGCTCTGAAAAGACCCAGTGAGAATACAGATCGGCTGTGCAATTATCCTGAACCAGTTGTCATCACTTCTCTTTACCTGCACATTTTAAGACTTTTACAATAACTCTAAAAGGAAAATATAATACCATTATTGTGGCAAAGGAAATCAACAAACTAGACTACAGTATACACCGTTATTGAGTTTTATTGTATTTGAATAACTGAAATATTCAGTGCACATTGGCAAACATAACTACCTTCTCATTAACAAAAAAAAAACTGCATGGCGGTAGTCTGATGAATGGTAGCTGAAGACTTTGCCAGGGCAGCAGTGGTGGTATTCAGATCCTTTACTCAAGTAAAAATACTGATACCACAATGTGAAAATACTCCACTAAAAGTAAAAGTCCTGCATTCAAAATCTTACTTAAGTATGTATCAGCAAAATGTAGGCCACTTAAAGTATCAAAAGTAAAATGACTCACTTTTACTGCTGTAGATGTTTAAGGTTGAGCTCATTTTATCTACTTTATATACTGTTGGGTACTTTAATCTACAGCAATGCATCATATTCTATAACATCATCATATGTTTTTAGTGTCGCTGTCCTGAGGGGAACCACGTATCTCCAAAAAAGTAAACTTTTCTGGAGCTCAGACAAACAGCCCTGTTTCAGCTTTGTGATGAGGCATTTTCCAGTTGATCCAAAGGGCGCCTTTAAATAGTTTACTCAGCTTAAGTAGGAGAATCTTCTCAACGTGAAAGGAACACTTTATCCTTCAGTTTGTCACAAACATCCTGGATCACCACATTTGGAGAAACAGGGTTTTCACTGGACAGGAAGGGTATGAAAAACTGTCATCTGAAGAGTAACTAAAGCTAAAAGTAGGAGTATAGAGTTCAATATTTGCCTCGGAGATGTAACCACTTCTAGTTGGGTAGAAGCAAAAGGCGGAACGAAAAGAAAAGACTTAACTACCTCAAATTTGTATTTAAATACAATACTTGAATAAATGCACTTAGTTACGTGCCACCACTGCAGAGCAGACATATTTGCAGTCGACAAATCATCTGTAATACGTACAGCAAAACTAACTACCAGCGAACGAGCCGATGGACACAGTGACGTTACTGCTACCATTGTCCCAAACGCGCCTCATAGGCTCTGCTGGGCCTTCTTCATGGATTTACATGAACGCGCAGCTGAGCCCGCATTGCTCGCTCGCAGCGTCGCGTTCTGGGCGTTTTCTTTTTCCCCGCTGCAGCCACCAAACCGGAAGCTGGATAAACTCTTCTTCTTATATTCTTAATAAGCTACACGTAACTTGACAGCTCATGCACTGTAATATTATGCTCCACCATTAAACCCACTTTGTACCTTACACTTATTTAAATTTAAAATGTTATACTTATACCTACTTGGTACTTAACCTGTATCGTAGTATGTATTATATTTGTTGCTTAGTACTTCTATTCTTGTGTGCACTGACGTGATAGCGAGCTGCTGTTCCAAAGAGTTTCCCCTCGGGGATCAATAAAGTATTTCTGATTCTGATTCTGATTCTGATAAGTTAGAATGCCGATCACAGCCTGTACACAAGGCGTACTAACGCAAAACAAACCAAGCCGAGGGTACGCAAACTAACATAGCCTACAAACCGCACAAACAAATGGCTATTAGACGTTGCGGAAATCGCCATTGTTGTGAGATATAAAATACCGATCAAATAAAACATTAAAATTGAAGGAAACAAATTTAAATGCTCATTCATTCTGCCCCCAGATCAAATGTAATGCCTCCCCTCGTGCAATTCCACTTAAAGACTTTTTTAGACCTTGAATATCAAAAACTAAATTTAAGACGTTTTAAGGCTTTTGAAGGTTCCCTGGGGACCCTGCCCAGACGACCAGTGTGGATTTCAGCCAAAGATTTATGAAGCCTAGTTAGGATTTTGAGAACAACTCTGCAGAGGATTAATATTTCTGTTGCATCAAAATCTCTCAGGTCTTGTCTTGTTTGTTATGTCACTGACATCAATATGAGCCCAGTTTCTCGTTCTCTTTTTTTCACCGGGGTTTCATAGTTAAAAGCGCTGATGCACCTTGCTGTAATAACAGCAGACAATACTCTCCCATTTTGTTTCACTCTCTGCGTTACACAAATCTGTCCCACTGGCGATCTGACATGATGTGCTGTAGAGAGACATTACTCCTTGCTCTGTACGTAGCTGCAGCAGCACGAATCACTGGATACATCAGACTGTTTCTAACATGATGATGATAACCGGCAGCCCCCAAACTGTCACAGACTGCTGTAGAATAACAAAAAGGTCCAAGGTTAGATTAACCTCCAGTCACAGGATGCAGTTTGGACGTTTCTGTGTAGCATTTATGAAGGTTTCAGGTTAGTCTACTGCACATTCAATTGGACAAATTCAGACAACACAGACTGCACAGAGAGGACACAGGTCATTTATTGATCAGATCGGGGGTATAATCTGGATATTAGTAGGCCTCAAAGAGTAAATTCCCTCAATTATTTTTCCATTTACTGAAATCGGAAAATACCGGTTAACAGTGTTGATGAGTCACTGGTTTATTTCTTCTATTAACCATTAATATAAGACATCTTACACTGCTTTCTAAAATGATGAGGTAGGTGTGTCTTTGTCTAGTAATATTAGAGGAGATGTGGTGACATTTTGTACAAAACTCAAAAGACAAGACCTTCACTGCATTAGCTTGGTCTTTCAAAACCTACTTCACAAAGTCAAACCAAACTCAAGTGAACTGAACGGATGAATAATAATTCACCGGCATTGAGCGTTACAATGTTAACTTAAACATCTTTAGGGTAGGTAGCTATGATGTGTGAAAAAAAGTCAGGTTCACTCACTTAAACTCAATGCGAGATTCAGTTAAGATGCAGAAGGTCATTCAAGGATGAATGACAAAAAAGCTGCAAAAGTCAGTTGAAGATGAAAAACTTCTAATATGCTCAAAGTTAATATATAACGTGTTTGGGCTGATTTTCTTTGTTTACTTCTTTGGTATTAAGGCAATTATGGACAAAGTTTAACAGCACTTCATCAAATTAAAGTAAACTCTTTTGTGCATTTTAATAGAAATGTTGTTCATTTATATGCTAATTTGTGCTTTAGCATGTTGTTTGGGACTGGCAGCTTGATGAAGTTGTTTTTCAAAAAAGATGCATGTGGCCAAAAAAAGTTAATCCACCCCTGGGCATGGATTTTCATGTATTAGCATGTCTACCGAATGAAGAGAATGTTGCCATGTGAAGCATGCACACGTAAACGCACAAACACAGGAAGCAAAGCAGCAGGCACAAGTAACAGAATCAGCGTTTTCCTCAATCAAGCACTAATCTCCTTTTAAAGGCCTGATAGGTATCCAGACAAAAATGCTCATTTGCAGCATTAACTCTGGAGAGGTATAGCACACAGGTCTGGTACTGCAGTGAAGAAGCGCTGCTCTCATACCAAGCTCCACCACTTTCCACCTCTGCATTCGACTGGGCTTTAATGCTTCTTTCAGAAAAAGCCCCTCAATAGAGCTAATGGACCATGGGAGTGAGAGCCAGCCACAGAGAAACACAGATAATGATACATAGAGAGAAAGAAAGAGGTCACCCAAAGGATCAGTATGTTTTATTGGAGCTCTGTTATCGGATTTGTTTTCTGTCTCTTCTTCAGTCTCTTCTTTCTGTCTGTCGTCAGACCTCATGCTACTCTCTCATATGTTATCTTCCAGTCCTTTTTTTTCTTTATTTCCACCTCTGTTTCCCCTTTATCCTTCCACTGTCCCTTCTCGCCGCTGTTAGGCTATAAAGGTTTAAAGTTCTGATGTGTTGATCCCTCTTGTCTGACCTTTATCCATCTTTATCTAAAGTAGATTTTAACTGATTTCCTCGATTTGCTACAGCATGATACTGGCAAACACGCTCATATACATATTGTATATTTTCACTCATATATTTCATATACATACAATAAAAAGAATATATAGTGGAATTGTACTTTTTCTTTGCTTACACAGAGACAGACAGCCACAAGAGCCTTTCTTACTGTATGCCTATGCACCTATGCATGCAGTATGAAGGTATATTAACTGAGAGCAGCCTAGTAGCTCAATTCACAAGATTTGTCTATGTCAGTAGTAAGGTCAGTAAGGTCAGACCTTGTGATTATTGGTCTGACTAATTTACAGGTTGGAATTTGGCCCTAACGATTAGTCAATTAATTAGTCAATTGACAGAAAATTATCGATTAATTGTTTAAGTAATTTTTCAAGGAAAAAAGGCCAAAAATTCTCCAGCTCCAGCTTCTTAATTGTGAGAATTGGTTGATTTCTTTATATTATGTGATATTAAACAGAATATCTTAGCATTTTGAGCTGTTGGTTGGACAGAAAAAAACAATATGAATGAGTCACCTTGGAAGAAATGTAATTATTCACTATTTTCAGTTTTGAATGAAACAGCCATCAGAAATGCACCAAGAGTAGCATATAAGATATATGTTTCAAATGATTACATTTACTTATCATCAGAGGAATCCATGCAAATGCTGCAAAAAGCACAGGCTTATGCACAATCTGAAATGTATTAACTACCAAAGGCATCAAAGGAGAAGCAGAGGATGTTTCCGAATGCAATTTTATCATTTTGCTTCCCTGTGAATTCTAGAGCAAATATTGTCTTTCTTAATTATTTCAGGAAAAAACAACAACCAAGCCCAATTTAAGAGAACAGACCAAATTATAAAATTAACAAAAAGTGGGAAAAATAGAAATCTGACCCCTAATTAAATGCAGTCCTTTGAAAACAGTCCAGTCTGTATCTTTGCAATTAGGCCAGCCTCAGTCTGCACATTTGTTCTGCTGACTTTACAAAACATACATCTTGCTTATTCACAGGTATGACTCATATTTTTTTAGAAGAAATAACTCATTAAATACAGAGCACATATTGTACTCACTGGAACAAGTGTATGAAGAGAAAAGAAGGGGAAAGAGGAGAGGGGAGTTAAAGAAAAGCAAAGGTATAAAAAGAGAGTTGAATTGGAGATACGGTGAGGTCAAAATGAGCAACTGAAACGAATTGAGATGCACAGACGTGTGAAACTGTGTGAAGGTAACAGAAAGAGATAAGGTAAAGGAGCTTGCGCATCATGTAGCTCACTGTGCTCAGCTCAGCGGAAAAAAACACGCTTACAACTGCATGCCATGGACTTGAGCAGATGCACAGATGGAAATAGCTCTGGCGAGGAAAGTAAAAGAAGGATACAAGTCCATCTAGGGCAGGATGGACGCAGAAGCATTTCTGCACTCAACTTTGTTTGGCTGAGGTCGACATTTTGATGGATCTAATGTGTTCTGGCGGTTTGCTTTCTCATCAAACAGTCAGCCTTTTTACTGGGCCTTCATGGAAAAACTCTCTTCCTGGAGATGACTAGAGATGTGTGTGCGCTCTTACTGACCGATTCACTGGACAGGAGCACTGTGCAATGGCGTGAATTTGTTATATGTTGTTAAGTGTTTATCCACAACCTTCTGACCTCAGCCCAAGGGGATTTGAGAAAGCTGCTGCAAGAGTGGCATACAGTATATCACTTAAATTTTGTATATGTATGGCCAACACATACAGTATGACCTTGATATTGAGTTAGTGTACCTGAATAGCCTTTTTAGTCAATGAGGCATGGTAATGTTGTGTGCTGTTTTTTCAAATCACATAAATCTGCACAAAAGACAAGAAAACAACTATAAAATGCAGCCTTACAATGAGAAAACAAAAAAGAGCCGTAATGATGATGATGCTGAAGCAGAGCGAATGATTGGTGCCACGAAGCAGGGAGCATGTGCTCTGGACACTAATGTTATTCATGTCCCTAGACCGGATTAGCAGCAGGGATTGGTAACTACAAGCTAAGGTTGACCCACTGTGTTCATTTTTTTGATTTCATTTTGCTTTATTGGCACGAGATGAGATGGGACATACATTTGTGCTGCCAAAGGGAGCAATAAATAAAAAAATATGATTTCTCATTCCCCTCTTTCTCTTGCACACACACACACACACATTCTGGCCTGCCACTTATCATCTTATTGATGATTTGTACCTCCCTATCAAAACATCAGCTGACAGTAAGGGGTCCATTACTGATGCCAGTAGGCCACCTGTCCTCCACAGGGCTAGTAAGTGAAGGCAGCGTGAATTTAACCTTCAGCTAAGCGTAATGAAGTTTGACAGTGCTAAGCAGCCAGGCTTGCTCATTAGGCATCCCTATGCCAGCTTGCCGTGGTCAGGGTCTCTCCTCTTGGATTTCGCTTTCATCTTTTAGCTGCAGAGGCACAAAGCCCGGCGGTCTCCTCATTAGACAGGCCTTTTGCATTAATTCAGCCCAACATAACACACTGAGCTGGAGCTGTTCCAAATCATCCCCCGAATTCGTGTTTGTTGAGAACAGGAAGCCGTCTGTTCTGACCACTGGTAGCGCTGAGCAGACCCATGTTTGGCAACGTTTGGACTCCTTTTAGATGATGGAGGCCCCCACTCACACTGGATGACATTAGCCCACAGTTACCGTTGCAAAATACTGCCGGCAGCCGAACCACTGACCTCTACAACATATAAACACCCTCACTACCCCTAACTCTACCACACAAACACACACACACACCTGTTGGCGGAGGATGGACTGCCGATCACACAGAAAGACACGTTATATTTGACTGCATTGTAGCTATATCTCTTGGGTGCAATAATACCAGTATTATGATGTAATTAAGTGCATGTTTTATGTGGTCACTCGGTCACATGAAAAAAAGTTACATTTGTAAATTCATTATCTGTTACCAATGTTGATGTATTCGGAGAAAAAGGCTTATGATGAAAAACAAAGGTGCACAGTAAACATCAAGGTACCAATGCCTCTATATTGTCATGTAAAGCAAAACGGGTGTTATTTTAAAGGCACAATTCATATTCCTAATGTAAATTCAACAAAAATTAAAAACACAGGATTGGAACTAGAAATGCACCCATCCAACTTTTTCATTTGGTTGCTGGTGGTTTGATGACATCAGTAATATTGGTAACTTAACAGGATTGTATTTAGATATTTTGAAATACAGTCAGTTAAGCTGAGACATTCTACATATGTGACGACACCTGCAGTTTATACAGTCAAAAAGTACCTGTGAAAACAGTAGTAATGTCCATCATTCTCCCAGCAACACTGGGAAATGGGTCACACAGCACCACGGACAGCACTGTCTGTTCAGGAGTGTTGGCTGGCAGCTCCAGGAGAGATGTGGACACTGCCTGCTGAACTTCATTTTGGCTGCTCCCACTGACAGTTAATTTATCTAATCAACTGATCAATCAGATTCAAATCCAGCCCAGTGTTTAGAAGTTTAAGGATTTCCAAGACATATCATGCCATGGATCCAAAATATAAACAAATTAGGCCCCAGAGACACTGGTTTGAAAAGATCCAACATCTCATTTTTTCATTTAGATAATATCTATATAGCCTGTAACTGTATAACTAGTGTAGCTGGTAAGATAACAGTGGAAAGTTCTCATATTTACACATGCTCTTCCTACATTTTGTGAATACAGTGACAATTCTTATCCTCTAAGTCCCTTTTCAAGGTCCCTTCCAGCACCTGCTCCCCGTTTTAGGAGGCACTAATAGGCGCTTACCTGATGCTGCTTGCATCCAGCCACAGATCTTGTACACGGTGGAGGTGCTGAGGAGGAAGAAGAGACTGAAGCAGCCGATGCAGGTGACAACCAGCATCATGGACATTCCGATGAAGAACGAGGCGGCCTTGAACGCACTGGAGGGGATAGCGGCGAACTCAGTAAAGCTACCCTGGCAGGCCATCTCTCTGGCAATTCCGTCTCCGACGCAATAGTGAAAAAGGCCGAAGTAGCCGGCCTGCGGCGTATCCACGCCATCCCCAATCCAATAGGGCTGTGAGAAGATGGTCACGTTAACAATACCGAACAGGATAGTGAAGATGGCCCATAAAAGTCCGATGACACGGGAGTTGCGGACGTAATTGGTCTGGTACAGTTTCGCAGCTTCTGCAGATGGTAGCATTGATGCGGCAGATCCAGGTATCATTTTATGCAATCCCGAAGACTAAACGAATGTCGCGATCTGTCCGAGCACAAAGCGAGGACTTAACATTGAGGCTATCACACAAACCGTTTTTGGGTTTTTTTGTTGTTGTTGTTTTTTTTTTTTACAGAAGCATCCCCGAACCAGCGAGAACCAGCGGAGAATCTATGCCCGTGCAACCGCAACACAGCAACATCTGTCAGGCGCGATCAACTCATGACGTCGCATCCTCAAGCCAGGCGGTGAACCAAGTGCGCTTAAGCAGCGAATGCTCGAACCCTGGATACGGCCGATAACTCTGAGAACTCAGCGACTACAGTAGCAGGAACAGGCTCCCTCCCACTTGCTCCGTCCAGCCGTCAGACGTGCACATCGCTGCCGCACTGTGCCGCTCACTGATGCCCTTGAAAAACCAAGAGAAGCCTCCGCACGAATGAGAAATGTATTATTCACGGCGACCTCAACTACACAACATTTAACGCGCGCGTGTCAGCCTAAACACAAATAGCAACAGCCTATAACGAGCTGGTTGTAGGCTATTATGTCCCTGAATGGGGTCGCATCCAATAACACATTATAGGCCTGTAGACTACTTACAAATGAATGCAGCTTACAATAATAACCATGCAGAAAATACGACGCCCCCCTTCAGGATCGTTAAAAGCGGAATTTATTCTCCGGTTTATGACAGCATCGTCTGACTGCCAGTGATGCTGGGAGTCAGAGAGGGAGGGGCACCTACTGTGGACGCAGAAGCATCCCGTTATGCGCGTGTCTATCTGTGCAAACACCTACTGGATAAAGCTGCGTCAACATCCACTGAACTGATCAGCGTGATCACATAAGAAAAACGGGCTTGAATGCTATCAAATCGGGGGGCGTTAGATTCTTATAACACTTTCCGCCTAAATCTCTTGCAAGAACGTCCCTACTTCTGCGTTACCTGCGGTGTTACAGACGCAGCCAACACTGCCCGGCCTCATGAGGCGCTGCTTTGCTACCAGGAGGTTATGTAACACTTCATGAAACTGCACATGATGGCCTGGAAAAAAGCACTGCACTGCCTTAGTATAAGCAGTGAATACTTGTTTTGGGTTTTTATTTTTTATTTTTTGGGCTTTAAAATGCCAGAAGTAAATTACTGAGTAGGCCTACTGTCTGCAGATTCCCAAGTCATTACTCTCCCTTCTCAACAGAAGAAGGGAAAAACAAAGCATCATATGAAGCAAATAATGCCTCTCCTCCTATACCCAGTTCTAGCTGTTGCTTATTTATGTCATGCACATAGAAGTGCCCAGAGGCCTATGGACATAAGACACCAGATATTGTTGCAGTGGTGAAACAGCATTTGTGAAATAATACTGTATATAACGTCTAACTGTGGCGGACCCAGGATGTCTGAGGGGTACAGGGGCGGAAAACATGGGGTCACCAGGGATGCGATCCCCCCTCTGAGTCCACCAGCTCTGCAATTACATTCTGCCACAAAAAGGAAACTAAAAGCACAACTTAAATCTTACCGTCATGCAACCAGAAGAAGTGAGATTAAGGACATTTTTGTAAAAATATCACTCTTAACGCATCATGAGCATTAAACATAAACTGGACGTTATCTTTGGTCTCAACTAAATCGCATTACAAACAAAGCCTATCCTCGTCAAGCATGCCATTAAACCACTTCTACAGCTAATGGGTGTGTAACTGAACATAACTGCGCACCGTAAAGACTTTTGACTTTTGGTTTTGCTTGCAAAACAAACCAAACTAGTGTCAATGTTCCACTTTTGGAGCAGTGCTATTATAACTCTGGTTATGACTTTAATGACCTATTATTCATAGCCATTATTTCTGACCACATTACCAGGATAACTATGATTATTCCCAGCTAAGACCAATGCACGATGCTGCTCTTTAGCACTTTAAATCATTCTGTGTCATGCCCTTTTTTCTGTGTCAGATGCATTGTCCTTATTTTGCTCCCTCGATGGCTACTCTACATGATGTAAATTCCTCATGGATTAGCGCTCGGAGGATTTACTGTAAGACTTTAACGCAGATTTTTGAAAGCACAGATGGATTGGAGTCCATTCACCAGAGTGAGAAGAGGCAGGATACTCATGACATCAGTGGTGTCACTATCACTGAAATAGATGTTTCATAGTTTGGTTTACTTTCTATTCACCATTTAGGTGAAGTGCAGTGAACAATCAACATGCATCTATCCAAATATCATACCACACAGATGCACGAGCCTAATCCAGATCGTTGTATTTATGCCAGCGACATTTAATAACAGTTTAATCATTTTGATGGAGGAATGTTTTGGTAATTATCAGATTTATATATGTAAAATAAATAGTACATGGTTTTGATATTTTAATGAGAGATGATGCATCAATGTTTGAGATAACAAGCAGCATAATGAGGCTTTGACATTTTAATTAATTTGAAAATTAAGTTTCACATATTTAATTTGAGAAAGACTTTTAGCGTTTCAATAACACATGTAGCCTACAATCTAATACAATTCAATGCAACAGCTCTGGAATTATTCTCTAAGACACTTATGATTGTTGGATTTGTTGGCTAGAGAGCTGTTGATTCAAATCTATGATCCTTTTTGAGGCCGTACAGTGTGATGTGTTGGACTGAATTGCTTTATATGGAGAGGTATTTCTAATATTCTGATCCTCTACTGGATGTGAACTGGGATGGACAAAACATTAAGCAGCGCTGGGGTCAAGGACCAGATGGACCAGGAGTAAGCTATGGTACGACAGAACTGGCAGCTTGAGAAAATAAAGCTAACGAAGTTGAATTAATTTCTGTCACAATTATGCATCCCACAGAACATTTTTTGTTACAGCCCCATATAGAGGAGTATTTTAGGAATCCAAAAATATCTTCAGAATGGGGTGAGTGTTGTCAAAGCTGCGGTGTTTTAAAGTAGAAGTAATCCGATCCTCTACATGATTAAAAGTACTAATAGCCCACTGCGAAAATACTCCACAAAATTACAAGTTAAACACCTTCATTAAGTAAAAGTCTGTAATGTTAAGTATTATCAGCAAAATGTACTTAAAGTATCAAAAGTAAAAACAATCGTCCCTTTCAGTGTTTTACTATTATAATTGATGTTTCTGGATTAATATTACTGCTGCATTAATGTGTATGTTGCATTTTACTGCTGTAGCTGTTTAAGGTTGTGCTAATTTTAACTAGGCCTACTTCTGCTCAGAAAAAACTCTTAATCCTCCAGTTTATCGGAAGAATTCAAATTCAGAATCCCCTGATACATGGTTTTTCACTTGACAGGAAGGGTATGAAAAATGATTATCGGAAAAAGTAGCTTGTAGCTAAAGCTGTCAGACAAATGTAGTGGGGTAATAAAGTACAGTATTTACCTCTGAGATGTAGTGGAGTATGAGTATAAAGAGGCATAAAATGGAAATACTCTACATACTCTCCTTTACATATATTACTATATAAAGTACCTATGGAAAGTACCTTGAATTTGTACTTGAGCACAGTAAATGTACTTAGTAACATTCCATGACTGCTGAAGTTCATTACGCTTGTGGTTTTCCTGCCATGTAAAATAAAGCAAATTTAGATGAAATGTGATGTACAGACACATTGATTCAGGGTAAGCTAATTGGACCAGTGTGGCTAATATGTTCACCACAATATACTACAATACAACACCACAATCAGGGGTGTCTATTAATTTGTCCAAATAACATACCGTCACCTTACAGTCTAATGTGCATCTACAGTGCAAATCCCTTCTCAACACCACTAGGGGATCACGCATAATCAGCGTTGACTTAACACAGTGCTGAAAGTCTCCACAAACACGTCACAAAAGTATTCTCCAGGCTTTCATTAGAGGATTATTCGGGATTGTGCAGGTCTTCATGTCTTCTTCTCTAAGATGAGTTCTTGAAAAGAGAATGACAATAACTTTTTTTTAGAATCCAGTGAGCCGTTCTTCAAAAGAGAAATGATCAGCTGAAGGCGCGTTGTGAAGCTGAATGCATTTGATGTTTTCTGTCTGTTGCCTTGCTCTCCCACGTTTTCGAGCCACGGCTCCTCCAGCTCATTTTTTATCTACCAGCTCGTGTTCTCTTCTCCCAGCTCTCCTCCTTTGCGAGAGCTCCTTTTAGAAAGTCTCCTCATTGAAATCCAGCTCCTATTTGGAGGCTTCCCTCCAGAGTCTCACATTTGTTGTAAAACTCCGTCTCTCTTACATCATCACAATCTACATCATCATTTTCTACATCTAATTCATGTTTTTCATATTTTTCTTCATGTCCACCATCCCTTTCTTATACAATAGTACTGTGTATAGGTAGAAAACAAAGTATAAAACAAAACGAAAAGTGTTCCACTCTTTTCTGAATGACAGAAACACTCAAGTTTACACTATTCACCTCATTAAAACAACACTTATTACACTTATTTTAATTGACAAAATAATAATAATAACATGAAGACATTAAAAAAAACATAGGCCTCACTAGATAAATACAGTGGTTAAAGTGTCTTCCTGTCACATAATATTAATAAAACAATACTGACATTAATTCACAGATAACAAATGTGAACAAATTGCACGTATTGCTGATCGCTTATTTTCACTGAACTGGTCGGGGAAACTGGTGGAAAAGGCAGTAGTGTATTTGTAATATCACACTTAGGGCTGTAACTAACGATTGTTTTCATTATTGATTCATCTGTTGATTCTTTTCTCAATTAGCTACTTAGGCTAATTGTTTGGTCCAACACGGTTTCTCTAAGCCCAAGTGGACATATTCAGATGTACAACCAGCAGCCCAAAATGTGAAGATTGAGTTTAATAGAACAACATACAGTATATATTTAATAATTCTTTCAGCTCACATCTCAAGTCTTTCACTGTATCTAAATTCTAGTACACAAGCTAATTTTTTTCCTGCATGTAGATGCTGATAAGTTTCATTGCTAAATGGGATGAAGAAGTAATCTCTTTTTCTTATTTTGTGTAGAAATGGTGCTATCCCGTTGTTTTAAACTTACATCACATTTCCAAAGGGATCTACAAGTTTGGTGCAGTTGGCAACTTTACATTTTTAGAAGAGAATTTTCTTCAGGTAGATTTTAGATTTTATACATTTACATGTTAACAATTTTAAGCGATTTCAACCAGGCTTTTCTTGTAAACGCAACCAAAGATCCTTCATGTTTTGCAGAACAAAACCCATCTTGACGTACAGCAATTGCAGTACTTCATCTGACCACCAAGGATCAGTATAGTCTAACATTAGACTGTAGTATGGGCAGGCTAGAGCATAGGATCGAAGGATGACTCACTCTCTTCCATGAAATGTGTAGTACTGCACCAGAGATATACCAGAGCTAAAATACTGCACCAGAAATGTGTAATTGTCTCATATTATGTTATATTAATGTTTTTAAGTCATGTTTGCTGTTGTGCAAAAAAGGCCAAAATGCTCTGATGGATGATTTATGATGTCACTAATCTCTTGTAATCTAGCTTCTGATCCCTGTGAGAGTTGAGGCCCAGATATAAAGGCCATGCCTCTCATGCTCTGTGCCCTCTGGACCATAACCCTCAGTAAGCCTGGTGTTGTGCAGAGTGATATCAGAACAGAATAAAGACATTATTTGGGAACCAGCCTTAGCTTTCCTGTTGTATTGAATAATGATGACCACAGTGAGACAGAGCGGATAATGTTAGTGTAACCAATTGGTGTTGTCACTAACTCATATTGTCATATGTACCATAATCTATCATGATTTGGGATCATTTTTATCACATCTATGTGTCACAGATGCCTGCTAAGTTAGATTCGCCTGGTTTTCTTCTAATGAGAAAAGTATTGTCACACTTGCTTGGGGCTTCTTCAGTTGAACTAGATTATTTCAGGAGAAAAAAAGCCACTGGACTGTGACAAGGCCAGAGACAAGATAGGATGCAGAGTGTGCTATGACAGTGAATTGGTCAATGTTTGCCAGAAAAATAGGGAGATTTTAGAGGCAATGCTGGGACAGAAGAGGGAACGGTGCCTGCGAGAGTTGAAGAGAAAGAATGGTTGGTAGAGGATGAGAGAGATTTGCCTCCATGAATTTTGGGATAAAAGATAGGTTTGTGTGTGTTGTGTGTGTGGTTCAGTGTGTGTATGTTTGTATTTTTAAGAGTGCAAGAGTGAGCGAATGCCAAAGAGAGAAAGCCTGGGTGTGTTGAGATAAGCACGGGTCGTTGTGAGGTTGTTGTTTTCCGGGCACACCATGTGTGTATGTGCCTGTGTGCTTGTGTAAATGATTGTCTTAATGTGTGCACATAACACGTGTGGCTAGTTGTTGAGTAGTGATTTGGGACTGCAAACAGTTCAAATGTTCACCCTAAATGGCGCCACTCTCGATAGGCGTCTCCCCTCCTCTCCCTCAGTCTGCTGCGCTTTCTCTTTTTTCAAATGTGCCGTTTCTTCTGTCAGAATTGAGCGTCTACATGTTTCGAAGTTTCTCAACTGTTGTTTACTTGTTACTTTTCTAATGTTGCCAAAAGTGTCTCTTATCTTGGTATGCTGGGAAAAGTGCCTGTTTATGATCTCTTGCTGCCATGCATTCACTACTCAGAGGCCCCCTCCACTGCATAAACCCTGTGCTAGGACTAAATTAGTGTTCTGTGATGGTGGATGGCAGAACTATGTGGGTTTGACCATCTGTTGATTTGTATTTTATTCACTAGGCGGACATCAAACCTACTTCACTATGCTGTACAGGGATTTACAATCTGGACAGTAAATAAAATATTTTGAATTATTTCTAACCATTATTTTCAATATCAATGAATTTATTCATTTTTTCTTATTAATTGATTAATTGTTCAGTTTCTGAAAAGTCCTCAAAATGGTGAAAAATATCCGTCACAAGGTCTGGGAGCCCAAGGTGTCGTCTTCAAATGTCCAAAACCGAAACACTTTCAAATTAAAATGATGAAATACAGAAAATCAGCAAATCCTCACCTTTAAGAAGCCATGACCAGCAAATATTTGGCATTTTTGCTTGACTACATTACTGAAACGATTACGAATATTTATTACGTATATCAAATACAATAAATTCAATCTGGCAAACCAAGTGTTGATGGCCATTTTATCTTTTATTTTAGCTTATAGTAATCAAATCACCTTTTCTTTTATCTGTTCTATGAGTGAAACCATTCATTGTAATTATTTGGCAAATCCTTGTTGCCTTTTTCTTTTTCCCCCTCAACATCAAAATTGTCTCGTGGTGTTGTTGATGCTAAATTACCACCAGCTTGCTGTGTGCCAACACATAGCCTCAACGCCTGAAAGGGCTGGTTGGATTGTGAGGACGTTTCAGGACTTTTTATTTCCCAGTTGAAACTCAGGCTCGCCTATTGTAGAGGTGACCCCCACTGAGTCACACAAACACTCCCTCGCAGACTGTTTACCATCACAATGCTGACACTGGCACTTTCCCTCGCTGTCAGGAGGACTCATATTTATGTATTTTCATTGTAATTACATGGCAATGTTTTTATATTTCCAAAATGCCTTTGTTTTCCCCCACTGGCACTTTTCATCCACGACTGCAGATCAAACTGAGCTACTGCCAACACTTTGCTTCCCCAAGCCACTGAGAATAAAACCCACCAGTAAACAAAAGATAAAACACCCAAATGAAAGCTGGAGAGGGAACAAGATCAACACAATGAGAGGGGTTGTTGAATAGTGGCGGGAGTGTGTGTGTTGTCTGATGCTGGCTGGTGTCGACATTTGTTGATTATAGAGTAAGAATGTGTATGGGTGTGTGTCTCTTAATGTCTCTGTGTTTAGGCCATCTACTGTTTAGTAGAATTATCTGCAATGTTTTGAAGGCCTGAACTAACAAATAGTCTAGTTAGCATCTCTTTTAGAGAAATAGTTCCTGGCAAAGTCTTGGCATTTGTTGGAAAAGTGAGAAATCCAGTGAAGTTGACTCAAAAACCTTTAGAACAAGAGATATTACAGTGTTAGTCTGGTGATATTCTCGTATTGTCATGAAATCCCATGAAAACACCAAACCAATGAACAATGAATTGATCCTAATTACTACATGGTTACTACATTACTATACACTAGTTACCCACTTTTTTTGTCCTTTTTTTTTAAAGATTTAGCCTACATCTTCTGTTGGAATGAATGGGCTTTGGGCTGAGTGCCACAGACAGAGTAGGGAAGTCAGAAAGTATTGAGAGACGGATGATCGAATTGTTGGTTTTGGTCTTAACATAGGATTTGTTGAAGAAAAACCTAGAATATTTCCAGCCTTGTCCTTTAATAGACTGGATATGTTCATATCATGACATGTACCAGTGTACAATATGTTGATGGGTCTGCAATCTTCAACATTGTCTTCTGGGATTTGTTTTGGAAGGATGGGAAGGCTTTTCTATCTCTGCCTTCCCAGTTCTGATGCTCTGCTGTCTCCCTCTGTTCGACATGTTTACACTGCTCTCATTAGACTGATAACGCCCTGCACCATACTAATGAGCTTCGTAACATCTCTGTGTGTGTGTGTGTGTGTGTGTGTGTGTGTGTGCATGAGTGTGTAGTTTGATTTTACACGTGTGAACATGATTATATTGTCACAGATTTAAATTTGAAGCATGTTCGTATTTCTTCAAAATCGATAAGGGTAAATGTGTATTGAGGTGAATTCATCAATTCTTTACTGGTCCTGGCTGATCATTATAAATTCGCTTAGTCAAGGACATACATACGAATATGCACGCTGACCTGGTTTTTAGTTGCTCTACCCTCAGGAGTTTGACACAGAAAATCAGCATCATGAAGCTAATGTGACAGTTTTTGAGTGTACATTGTTGCCAGAATTTTCTACAATTTTTTACCTGAATTCACCAAATTCCTTTGTTTAATATGTTGGATAGTACAATTCTCTAAATGTATTTCTAAATCACCAAGTACAAGGTGTGTATGTCTTATGATGTACCACTAGATGGCATCCTGAGAGAGGCCTTGTCACCCCAGCGGCACTGTTTTGCTGGCAGAGTACAAGAGGGACATTATAAAACAATGCTTATCTCCGTAGTCACACATTTAATGCCTAAAACGGTCCTGATATATTTGATCCACTTTAGGACTTTTCAATGACAGCTTAATGAATAAGTTTAATATTATCTCTCTGTTCCTTTGCCTCTTGTACAGCATTTGTATTTTGTCTGTCAGTGCAATTGACGCCCAAAACAATTGGGAATTTAACTTTTGCTGTTGATGCAACCATAATAATGTTTAGGGATTTCTTTTGCACAGACTTTGGCGATTCAAATGAAGCCTACATGGGCATTTCTTTTTTGAGAGTTAAGTTAACTGGAGATGGCACTTGAAACCTTCACAGTAGATGTGTAGTAGATTGTTAGTGTTCTGAGACTAATCATATTTTATTTAATGTAAAATGTTATTGCCTGTGGTAGTTTGTGCTTCCACAGAAATTAAATCCTGTGAAACAACTTTTATGGTTGGTCAGTCCTCTACATGGTGTATACTCGAAGTGGGCCGGTACTCACCAGTACACAATACCAGCACTTCTACATTTTACATTTTACTTTTCTGGCCTCTCCATATCAGATTCTCTGGGCAATTCATAATGGCCCTAAATAAATGACATTACCTACGTGACACTCACCTGTTCCTGTTCTCGCCTTCCTGCTTTTCTCTGTCGGCGGCCAGTCTATGTTGCGGAACATTAACCTTACAATAATGTTGACCTGGCTCCAAAAGGTCACAATGTTGTACTGGCTCCAAAAGGGCACAAAGAGAACATGAACAGTTAGACGACAACAGAGCTTCAAAAGTCAAATGCAGGCATGGATCAGAAAGCTAACGTTAGCGCCACTCATAGCAGTGAAGAGCCTGTTGATGTAACGTTACCATCAGCAAAAACACCTGCGGCTTCTGCCACCACTACCACAGCATACTACAATGTTAACAGTAACGTCAGTCAAGATGAATGGCCCGACTGTTGATAAAAGGATCAAATGCTGTATTTTTGCTCCCAAAGCAACTGGCTCATTGTCAAAGATAAAAAGCTTGGGTGCAAAGTATGTAGCAAAGTTACCTCGCTTGCTGCTCAGAAAGGGCAGAGAGTGAGACTGTCAACTGAGTAGAGTGGGTGTTTAATTTCTGCCTTTGGTACTGACAAGGCTAGACAACAACATTCATTGCGTGCATGTGAATAAGAGGAGTACTGGCACTTATTTCTTTTCCACGTCAAGCACTTTTAGTTTGTTTCCATCCTTGACTTGTTACCACTGTCCAGCAAGGTTCTCACAACAGATGCGTTGAGGCTTCAGGAATGTTAAAAATGGGGAATTTCAACTAGTTTAACATTTTTCTGTCACAAGCAGGCTCTTGAGCAGTTAATTTTCTTTTATAGTGACAAATATATGCCGCGTGACAAATGAGGTGGTGCGAGCTCTCTGTTTCTGTGTATGTTTGTACATATGTGTGCATTGAATGTTTAGCATTGTGAGACAGAACGGGCTGTGTTTGCTGTGCGTGACTGACTCAGAGCAGAGCACCCGGAGCAGCCAGCTGTGTATACCCACGGACAAAGGCTGCACGTGGAAGAGAAATGTTTCAGCACACCAGGTCAGATCACCTTCCACATACTTAAACACTCCTTCCTTTCCCTGTCTATCAAAACCAATGGTCAGCAACTCTTTTTTTTCCTCTCAATCCGTCTCAATCTTTCTCGCAACGTCCATGCTCATGCCCTCCATCCCCTTTCTTACTCCCTCTCTCTCTCTCCTCTCAGCTCAATCGCACCACACCGGCTCTCTTTTCTTAGCAAACCTTTCTCTCATCCATTATTGAGACTTGTTTTTTTTCCTTGAGTCTCAGAATGAAGAAGGGGAACGGATCTTTTGAATTTTTAATGCCCCACATGAAAAATGTAGCATCAGTCATTTCTCAACAATACGAACTGGTAAACTTTTAGCAGGACACACCACTCCAAGTCACGAGATGATGCGAGACAAGATGAGGAAAAGGGAGAAAAGCCCTGTGACCTCTGACATGGAAAGGTGGGGAGGGGCATGGGCGGAGGACAAAAGGAGATGGAGAAATATGGAGTGAAATGTGACAGGAATGTGACAAGGTAAGGTGCTCTTTGAACGTTTTATTGACCACATCTGTCTCAAAAATATACGTATCCATACCATAGACAAAACCAGAAAAAAAAGGAAAGGAGCACAAAAAAGAACGTGGACAGAATGAGCCAGCCAGGTTGATCCCCAGAGGCAACCTCAAGGGCTGAAAAGTGAGGAAGTGCCTTAAACCTGCATTCTGGTTTAGGTAGAGCATGATGTTCATTTTGAAAATTATGGTCACATTTATGCTGCGTTCCAGACAATGTCGGAGGTCGGAATTTCCCAGTTGAAATTCCCAACTTTCGGCCTCGAAGCGTTCCAGGTGCACAACGTCATACATAAATAAAAAACATGGCTGACTGTGACAAACTGACACAATTTTAAACTTCCAGGAGTGCAGCCTCCTTGCATATATAAACGAAACAAAGGAGGAAACAACAATTCATGAACAAACGCCATTATAGGCTTACATATTATTTTACAGCACATTTATACACTATCTTAATATTCCATTCACTAGCATAATACATTACTCTAGTCGACAAATACATCCTACCCCCCAACCCTATTGATTGAAATGCAGCCTAATGTGTGCTTCCATGGGTGCTGCCAATGTGTGACATCAGACAACTGCTTCTTCATGAAGTTAGGGTACATGAGTTTGCTCCGAGTTCACAAGTAGCATTCCATTGTATTTTTCCTAGTAGGAGGTCAGAAATTTTTGAGTTCCGATGTCAAGTACGCAGCATAAAGCAGGGTATGTTTAGGGTTGCTATCTTGTGATTGACAAGTCGCTACCACGGCGACCTGTCAATCAGGATAGAGGTGATGTGTGTTAACTAGCCGTGAACTGGTTTTTGGGTGCTTTCGTCGGATCTTTGACCCGTTCGCAGCATGTTAGCTGATGACTTAACGTTTGCTATGCTCCCCAGCTCCACCTCCTCGTCCAAATATGGTAACTTCCGGTCACTGTTTGCAAAAACCAAGATGGCGACAGCCAAAATGCCAATGGTAGTCCACAAATCCATGGGTGACTACGTCCACTTCTTTTATACAGTCTATGGTTGATGCAAATGTTTACTGGAGAGGACAAAGTTTCATCTCAAGAACAAGGACATTATCATATTTAGTGAATACCATGAATTATTTGAATCCCAAAGGTTTTGATGGAGGGTACTTTATAGTCTCTAGCCTTATGGGAGTTTTTTATGCACCAGGAAAACCTCTTAGAACCCCCTCCAGTCATCTAACCCACCACCCACTCTCCCCTCCCCTCTCACCCAAGCCACAGAGCTTGCTCTTCAAACAGCAGCCAGGTCAAGGTCAGCGTTGTGAAATGGTAAAGACCTTTGTCAAGAAAGGCTCACTACCACACATCACATCTGGACCACATATCGCTGAATATGATGGGATTTATCAGCGCTCCAGCAACCAGCAAGACAGGAGACAAGCAAAAGCAGGTGGAGAGTGGGAGTGTGTAGGAAAACGAGGGGAAAGTGAAGGCTGTGTATGTTTGCATGTTATATGCTTACATGTATCTCTCTCTCTTTTTGCACTCATGCTTTGATCATTTGCAACAGCAGCTATAGAAGGTGATTTATTCCCTAACAAGATCCTGAAAATTATGGAACATTTTTTCATGATGACTGCATGCCATGCATCAGCTGACGCTATTGTATGTCAGACAAGAGACGAGCTACATGAGGCAAGGAAAATAGAATTCAGGTAATACGTTCTACAGCTATAGGGCAGTAAGCTTTCTGAAAAATATACCATACCACTGTGGATGCGACAGGCTGATCTGCCCTCACCTCACCAGATCATAAATCTGTCTCTCTGAAAAAAAGCTTCACTGCCTTCCCCCTCCATCTCTGTTCCATACATATATACATCTCAGGGCTCAAGGTGGGGGAAGAAGCAGAAATGGGCCTATAGCCTGAGGGGGTCGTATATTCCTGCCATAAGCCTAGAGCATGTCATCTATATTTATGCACTCATTTAGTTGTTTGTGTCTGCAGATTGGCCACAGGTTGTAGTAGCTCATAAATACTCCTTTGGCAAATTGATGTAATGTATAGTACCCTGATGCGCCTCCTTTATGACTTTGCATAATCTCAAATGGGAGGTTAACGCCTACATACACATATACAAATGAACAAAAAGATGGATCAATGTAGGAATTAATTAATGTGTGATCAGTCACTATTTCCATAGTGATATTTTGCATATTGATTCAGTGGGAGGCCTTTTAGGAAATCGTCTTGATAAATATGTATTTTTTTGGCACATTGGTTGCATTGGAGGGTATTACACTGTTGTTATTTGGCTCTCTAATGTTGGTTGCTTTTATTGCGTGTTTGTGGTCTCTAGTAGCCTTGGCCAGCTTATCACTGACTGCCAGCTATCTGTCAGGGGGAGCGAGGTAGGCTAGAGGACAGGGACAGGGAGGGGCCCGCTGCTCTAGTTTCAGGAGTCAAATTGACAGCAGGAGGATATTTCTGCCACAGGCCTTGGCTGGTTATGACAGTCAGGAGGATCCATTAAGGAACCTGCCCTCATCTATAACACTGACTCCCTGTGAACCCCATTTAGCCAGAGGTACTGTTCTCACAAACAGCAGCAGCATTGAAGGACATCAGGAATGTGGTTTACGCTGAGGTTTACAAGGCATATGGGTGGACAAGCAATGATCAAATAAGACAGGGAAGCAATCACTGGTGACTTTGTGCTACACCAGCAGGTTGTAGTTCTCAATAATTCACCATGCTTTAGAAGGGATTTCTTCTCACCATTGCCATGAAACCACATAGTAAAATGCTGTGGAAAAAAACCCTCATGCTCAATGTAGTATTTTACAGTGTGTGTTAAAAGCAGGTGTTTCATATATGGGTTTCATCTGTACATGCCCAATATGCAGAATGTATAGCCTGCAGCAATGAACAGAAATAGAACCAACAGCCTGGCAATGAACTGTCAAGAGACAAGAAGCAAGAGGTTTAAATGAGGAGGAGGAACAGCACAGGCCCAGCTAATGAAAGAGGGACTGAGCCACTGAAATTCCTCCATAACAACAGGAGGGAAACCAGAAAACATCTATAATCATATCTGACAAAGGTGAATGTCTTCTGTCTTCATTTTAACGCTGTTCCATTCCTTCTCTGATGGAGATGAAGTTCTAATAAGGAATTGATTTTTTTAGGGAGAGGGAAGGCAGTTAAAAGGGTGACCTTCTGACCCCATTGCTCATTGTAGGTTTGGCAGGAGATGGTCCTCATCCCTGAGAATCAATGCGGCAGGCCTCATAACCACCACCGTATTCAGAGGCCCAAATGTGTCATCAATGTGTCATCAAGCATACGTCTTCGCCAGAGGGGACAGGACCTGCCCCTCCCGCCCCCCTGTCGGATGAGAGGGCGGAGAGTGGCATTTCCCCCAATTCTGTGAAATGGTGCAGAAAACAGAAAGAAAGAGGGACACGCCCCACAGTGTCTATCAATCGTGAGTCTGCAGCGCTGACCTCCTGTGAAACTTCATCTAGATGCCCTCATCTATCTGTCAGTGAATGGGAGAGAAGGTAGAGGAGGAGGGGGTGGTTTTGGAGCCAGCAGCCAATCTATCCTCCCTTCTCAGATGCATAATTCAGTGTTTCTCTCACAACAGCCTGCGCTTCGAAGGACTCAGCTTCCCCCAGCCATGCGGCCGGCAGTCTGCTAATATGAAAGAAGCTCAGAATGCACTCTGTTGTTCCTTCAGGCTTTCTGGCTCTACACTCTCAGTCATACTTGTATGATTTATTCAGCTTGTTCATCCATGGCGTGAGACTCGGACCCCAATGGACAAGTTGGGAAACATTTTTGTCCTTGTCAGAATCCAGCCGCAGAACTTGGCAGAGGAAGTGTGTCGGCATCACTGTGGGTTGTCAGAGTGACACTGGAGTAGCTTAACCTCCCACTGGTGGTTAGTTTTACTGCTCCTTCTGAGAGGCTCGCTGCTGAGCCAGTGTACAGCAACCCTGCCTTGGCCTCAATAAGCAACTAAGGAAGGAAGCATAAAGAACAAGAGCACAGGGTGACTCTTCCTGTTCCTCTAAATACAGTCCATTTTCCCTTAAGTCATTAAAAGTTCATTGAAAAAACTGTACCTATGCTAATTTATATTTCTCTTTACTGTGTCAAACAGCTTAAACAGTGTTCATATGTCTTGTACAGATACAAGGAATTGTGGTATTCATTTATATTCCCACTAAACATTTCCCCCATGTGAGGGACTTTGAGACCATGGTGGTTTGTCTGTTGAGGGAAGGAGGCTAGCTGTTTTTAGAGTTGGACCTCCAGTAGGGGTATAGTGTTGGCCGAGACCCAAAACTCCACATAGAGAGCCTCCTCACTGAGCCACTGGACTACTTTTTATCTCCCTGAAGGGGAGTATTATTGAAACTTGGCACCACCACAGCCAACCGAAACTGTGTGGATAAGTTTGGCTGCTACCACAACACACTGACTAGGAGGAAAAGTTGCCAAACACCGGCACGATTTTATAGGACAAGGGTCGTCAGTTACTATAGATTTGGCGAAAAGCCTGTTTTTTTATCACTGTTCACTGGGGGCTAAACACAGGTATAGTTGAGAAGCAGGTCTGTATGTCTTGAATTATTTCATTTCTATTAATGTTTTTAAAATTTGATTGGAAATGAAATAGCTGGTTTTATAAAATGTTTTGTTAAAGGGACTGTTCACCCCAAAATCAAAACCAAACGCTGAACAAGACATTTTTAGGCAACCAAAATGTTATGATTAACTTTCATGAATTGAAAACACACTGTGAAAGGGTCAAAGTTCTTAGACGAAAACATTTACAGCACCCAAAAACAAGTTCACGGCTAGTTAAAGGTACACATTGCAGTAGACACGCATCACCTCTATCCTGATTGACAGCTCGCCTGGTAGTGACTTCTCAATCACAAGGTAGCCACACCCTAAAGCATACCCTGCTTTATCGTCTATTTTACTCTATGGAAACATAATTTACAAAATAAACATCATGCTGCATTGAAGACTTGAAACCAGCGATTGAGACCATCAACTTATCAGGAACATCTTTTACTAAAGTAATCAATCAAGTGAGAAGTAGGGTCATTTTCTCATAGACTTCTATTCAATTGGACTTCTTTTTACAACCAGTTAAGAAGCCCCCTGCTGGCCACGAGAAAGAATGCATGTTTAAGGCACTTAGCATTGTCTTCACTTTTCAGACCTGGAGGTTGCCGCATGGTCTGGATTGACCTTTAGCTTCTCATTATATGGTGGTTTCCCTTGTGTATTTGAGGTGTTATTTCTGGTTGTGCAGGGCCTTGCTGATTGATATGCGAACATATTACTTAACTTATCTCTCCTAAAACAAAATACTGTGTCCACTTGAGTGCTTCTATAATTTGTTTATGTTTTGCTTCAGAGGAAGAAGAGGATGGTGATTCTTTAATTGCTGCTGGGCTCTCCCTGACCTCACTGCCCATATGCTGCTCCGGGTCAAACATCTTACTGTGACGTCAAATGTAATGAGATGGCATAATGGCTTGTTAAATAGTTTGGCGTAAATGATGGCAGACAGAGGGGTGGTGGGGGTGAATGAGCCTAGCCTGGCCCTGTGACAGCACCGCTCAGGCTCATGACCATAATCCGTCAGCTTCTGCTGATGATGAGATCCCCTCTCCCAATTCATGATTGGAATTGCCATTTAATTGCATGGAAAGTTTCCACCCTGGTCCAAGCAAATGGGTTTGATCTCACTCAGTGTTGTGTGAAAATTTCATATCCCACCCTTATCTCTCTGTCTCTGGTGCTCTCTTGATCTTCTCTCTAATAGAGAAGAGCGTAGCTTGGGGAGCAGGTTAATTATGGAGGAGCTCATTACTCATGTTTAATTATTGCAACTAGATTTTTAGCTGATCAAAATGTGTCCTCTGTTTTTCATTGTGTACAATGGAATTACTCGATTGTGTGTTTTACCACTTCAATGATTGATTTCACTTTAGCTGAATATTATTTTATTTTTTTACAAAATCTCTTCTCATTAATCCTCAAGGACTAGTTGAGCACAAGTTAATGATTTTTTAGAAAAGTTTTAATGGAAAATATTTCAGCACATAGACATTTATTATTTATTTTTTTAGCAGCACTAACAGTACATAGATGTACCTGTAAATTGACTGATTGTATCACAATGTATGTTATACAAAGACTTTGCTCTGAAAAAGCTGTGGCTGAGCTGCCAATACAGGACTTGGTCATTAGCTGGCAGTCATTAGCAACTTGTTTAATTGAACTCATTTACAGGCTGTGCTAATCTGCTGAGGTGACCTTGATTCTGCGTCTGGGTAATGTTTATGCAGTGCAGCAGAGTGTGTCTCTCTGTGTATGCCATTATGAGCACAAAATGCAGTTAGGTCCATGTTTGGCCATAAAAGTCTGCACTTCATTAGTCATAATTACCTTTGCTGTTGCCCAGAGAGGTGATGAGTTTCCGCGCTCTTAGACTAGATGGCAGACTGATGCCAGGAGAGTAAAACTCATCAGCAGAGGTGCTGAGGCCATAGAGTGCTAAAATCTCAGTTCTAATCTCTTTCCTCTTTTCTCCTTTCTCTCTTTTTCGCTTTCATTACTTACTGTATATCAACCTAACTTCTGCTGGTGAGTAGAGAAGTCTGGGCCACTCGTACAGGACAAGTAGCAAATGCATAGGAGTGAGAGTGTGTCGGGCTGCTTGTAGGAGTGGTGGATTAACGAGGCATGGCCTTGTCTGTGTGGGGTGTGCAGTTTTCTGACTGGGGGGTATATATGTATGTTCATGTATCATTCCTTTGGCACCCATGGCTCCCCTCCTTCCTGTTTCTGTGGTCTCTCTACCAGTCACTTTTTACTTGTGTTTTTACTTGTTTTCTTATTTTAATTAGGACTGGTATTAAGGTATTTAGTAGAGCAGATTTTGTGTGAGCTTAAATATACTAAGAACTTCGCCCCACACCGTTATAAACAACACTAGTCAATGGCCAAAGAATACTTGAGTGAAGATGAGTAATGTTAATGGCCCTGCATTACAAAGCCAGCCATATGTTGACACAGTGACACAGTAACACAGTGACTGCGACACACGGGATCAACTTCCCCGGCTAGTAATCAGAAACAAACAAACAGTGCAGTGACACAGAGGGAAAGGAATATATTTTTCTTCTCTCCAGGTCCACTGAGTTGAAAGGGAGAGGTTCCCTCAGGGCAAGAGCTAGAGACTCACCATGTGAAGGGGAGAGGGAATAAGGAAAGAATAAAGGAGAGAGTAGGAGAGAGACTGAGTGAGTAACAGTGGATGAGCGTAGGAGAGAAATCTTGGAGAGAGGGCAATGATTGAGAAAAGGGCAACCACAGAGAAAATAGATTAGTCTTGAAACTGCAGCAGCAACGCTTGGAACGATATGGATGCTTGATGAGGAGAGGAAATGAATGGAAAGAGGTTTAAAAACAGAGAGCTCACCACTTGGCTATTTCTCTTAGATATAGGATTGGATATAGGAAGCCTGTGATTGGCAGACACATTTGTGATAGAGACAGACAAAGAACGAAAGGTCTGTGAACACAGTCAATAGCCATTTAGAGGAGACGAAGTGAGAGATGACAGCTGAGCAGAGGGGTGTGAAGAGAGGAGGATAAATGAATGAGGGTATATGCTGGGAGGATGGGGAGAAGTGAGCGGGGGAGGTCCTATTGTATATTGTGGTAGGATGGGACTGTCTTGTGACCTCTGACCTGTAATTGGATCAATGAGTGTGTGGAGCCCTGTGCTGATAGACCTACAGTGAAGGATTCAGCGGGCCGTTTTATTTTGTGTTAAAGTGTGACTGTGTGTGTCTGCATGCATGGTAATGTGTATAACCTCGCTGTTAATTACAGCCTCTAGCCATCATGATGATGGTGGAGCAGGTGTGCATGAGGCTCTGTTCTCTTTGTCATTGGTACACTGTAGTGGAACAGCTATTATCCTTGGTTTTTATGATTGAACATGTAAGTGCACAGCGTCCTTTTTTATTGATGATTGAATATAAAGTCAGGAAACAAATTCTACAGAGATGTTCTCTTTTACTCTATCATCATCTCTTCTTCATGTTCAGTTTTTTTTCCTCTTGACTGATAAAATGCCCATAAATATATCACTGAATACGACTGTGTGTGTGTTGTATTTGTATTTTGGAAGGTTTTACTTTATTAAACAGGGCCTCATCATTGATTGACTCCCTTAAAATCAACTAGCTGTCTGTGTGTGTCTGTGCATTTGTTTGACTTGTTGATCCCCTCCATGTGGGACCGCCAGCTCCTGGTCCACTGACCCATATAATGAAGGGCAAAGGCCTCCCTCCTTCTAGTCGTAGCCACAAAGATAAAGAGCACATTATCATCTGTATCATCCGTCTCACTTGGTCCCCCCGCCCCTTTCTCCGTACCTCTTCTTCCTCTGTTGTTGGTGATTTTTGAGAGTCCGAGTGTGTGACTTGACTAGCTCTGTTTAAGAGATATTGTGTCATGTCTGACCAAATCCGTTTGGTTTACCCAGCCCAGGGCAGGATGTTCATCCATCTGTGTGGGGTTTACATGCCAAAACAGCCGTGATCCGTTGTGTCTCTCCAGCATCCACACCCACAGAATCCACATGCCCACAGCCACTACTTATCTCTGCTTGTTTACACAATGCTGCACAATATGGATTCAGCTACAACACGACTTAAAAGGGGTGGTGGGTCGCAGCGTTTAGCCTGTGGATCTGCAGTGGTCTAAAGCTAGATGGTACATAAGAAGGTTGTTTGCTGACTGTGGACTTCTGTCTGGAATTTATAAGCTCCCATGACATATGCGCCTTTCTCTAATTGGCATCATCCTACCAGCCTCAAAGTTCAATATACTATACTATGGAATATGAAAAGAAGCAAACTGAATTTGTTACAGTAGATTCACACAAACACATACAATGTGGAGCCTGCAGATTGATTGTCAGGTGTCAGATTCTGCTGTGGTCGGGTACTGCCAGAATTCATCCTGGGAATAAAGGAAAGCAGAAAACTCAGTCAGTGCGGCGCTCCTTGTCCATGTCTCTGGAGGCCTGTAATAGGTGGGATGGATGGAGCTGAAGAGATGAATGCTGGGTACCCAGTCTGTGTGCTTCTCCAGAATGAAACCTTGATCAGGGATATGGGGAGGAGGAGGAGAAGGAGGAGAGCAGGGAGGAGGAGTGGGCTCCAAGAGGGGGTGTGAAGCTACTGGTTTAAAATGAGATTTTCATTTATTTATTTATTTAGCTGAGCTCATAGCTCAAGGCTGTCTGCTTGCTTTTTGTTGTATGTTCCGTGGCCTCAGTGCCCCCTCCCCCCCCCTCCCTCTGTGTTTTTAATGTGTGTATCTGCAAGTGCAAATACTGTATGTGCGTGTGTGCATGCACATTTACACCTCTACAACTACTGTGATTTTTTTGAGTGTGTCTGTGTGTTAGCACTGTGTGAGTGAGACTTTGTCTTAACAGTGTTTATGAGTGTGTATTTTGAATATTATCGCTGCTATCACTGCATGTGTGTTTGTGCACCCTCTATCTTGTATGAAGTGAGAGCCTGAGCTGGTGTCGAGGGATGAATGGTATCTTTTGGGATAGATCTGTTTTATTATGTGTGTGCCAGACATGCTGTGCATCTATTGCACACACAAGAAAAGCAACCTCTCTCAGGCTGTTGCTGAGCACAATGCCTGAAAACAGCTCAGATTATGCAGGACACAGCGGAGTGAGAACAAGAGCTGTTTTGTCTTACTTTTTTTTTTTTTTTACAAATTTACGGACATTTGCACCAACCACACTAAAATCAATATTGTATCTATTAGGCTTGAAGAGTTTTCTGTGAACGCAGAAGGTTTTTTGTGAGTGTCCGTGTAGGATTTCAGATGTTAGAACATTTCTCTCTCATTTATCTCATTGATTTTCAGCCATGCTCATAGCTTATGTTCTCTTGAATGCAGAAAGGGTAACAGAAGGGATTTGGAGCTAGAATGCTGAAAAGTTCATGTCAGTAGGTCAGCTCATTGATCTCTTTTGTACAGCAAACTAGTCCTGTGTCAGCTGTGAAAATGATACTTCAGGAGTGAAAATGCATGGATGCACCTCTAAACAATAAAACATGTTTTCAGCGATTACCTCCACTCACTCTCCTCCTGAATGCCACTCAAACACTAGCATTCCTGTGTTTCTTAACTCTGCTGTGTCCCACATAACTTCTGCCTCCTGTCCTTTCTAATTGCTTGCATGCTGGATGTTAGGATGGGGATATGGCTGTCTGTGGTGTCAAACCACTCAGCACTCACTCCGTCTGTCTCTGTCACAATGTGGCCATGTGTCTGTCATCTCCCATGCCTCATATTCCTCAGCTTGTTCTTTCACAGCTCCGTTACCATGACTGCACAATGGGAGGGGGGTTGCTGTGATGACAGTGAACTGGGAGCTGAACCGAAAACGTGGAGTTTGTAGAACAGATTTCATGTCTAGCAAATGCAAAAGAAGTACGAGGCCAACAGTCTGTGGACGCAGGCAGCCCTGAGCGACGCACTTTGCCATGCTCAGAACTATGACTCACAGCTATTGAAAAATGTATCACACTTAAATTGTGCCAGGCCATGTGCCACCATTTAAACTCACAGGCATATACACACATCTGCTGTAGCCGCTGCAGACAATGATGTCTGTTAACCCCAGTACTTAATATTTTTCTAAAGTAAATTCATAGGTTCCCCATTGTGGAGTAAAGTGTGGCTCAAAAGGCAAACAGAGCTAGGACCAGTCCATCAGGACAACAATTTGCACCTGCACTCGTTTAACCTCTGCTTATTTCTGTGTGTTCAGTGAAACAGAGCCCCTGCAGTGAATGCTGAAAAATGCACTTACTTCTGTCTGGCAAGGAAGACAGCAGGGAAGGGATATACATAAGAAACATATACATTATACATTATGTATACATATATATATACATAAGAAATGAATGTGTATAATTATTATCACTGTAAGGAGATTAAACCAGATGTGTGCCGACTGATTTCAATCAAACTCTAATTTTGAGTGCTCCTGCTAATTTCAAATTTACTTAGAGTACAGTAAACCATTAACGATATTGCTGTACCTTGCAATTTTGTGAAAGAGAAAAAATATTACACTACAGTGATTGACGTAGAAGAGATGGAGCGATATTTTATCTGTCATAATGGAATTTAGCAAGTTTGTGGAAGTTTTCTTATTAACATAAATGTAAAAAAAAAAATCTCACAAAACAGAAAGGTAATGATGAAACTATAGTGTAATTACAATAATTCAAAGTTGAGCGCCTCCCTGAGATATTGACTGCCGTCTGCTATAATGTACGACACAAGGCCATTCGTACTGTTTGTGGCATACGATTGACAGAGCTCAACACTAACTTTTAAAAGCGGTTGCCAGGCTGGCAACCAGGCATCATCTTTTGGTTGCCGAAACTGAAAATATGGTTACCATTTTTAGTCACCTTCTATTACTATGTTGAGTAATTAAGATACTACGCAGTTATCTGTCAGCATAATAATAAAAGTGTGACATAAAAGAATGTTTAAAAGCTTTATTACGTACCCACACTGAAGTTTGTGTTTTATCTGATACTTTGAATCATCACCCCACAGTCAAACAACTTAATTTGCCATTGTCTCCGAAACAGATGCCTGAGCGCACACGTGAATAAACGCACCAATGCACTTGCAGTGTTGTCTAGTTCCGGTTCCGACTGTAACAGCAATATTTAAATATCAATAACACAACAAATATTAAAATGATTGATTTTGGGGCACACGTTTTGCTGCCTATTTTTTATAGTGAAAAGTAGAGGTGGAACGATTCTCCAAATCCATGATTGGATTAGACTTTTGATTTCAAGGTCATGGTTCAATTTTTTTTTTTTCAGCACTGACACCTATAGTATGCCATTGTTAGACTATCGTCTATGTCAGTACAAAAGTTCTCTGCTCAGTCGAGACTTTCTTAGTTCCCCAATCACTCTGCAGAAATGGAGTTCTGAGAAATTTGACGGATTGAAACCTCTCTTCAGAATTGCAGCTTTGTAATTTGCCCCAGAAGGTCAAATTACCTCCTGTAACCCCGGGAATGGACGGCCCCTGAAGATGAACAGATGGTTAGTGGGTAAATGGCATGGTGGGTGAAGAGAAGAGAGATCCGGAGTGTAAGACCCAACGGCTTTACAAACGGCGGCCTTTTTTGATGTGCTGTCAGGCGATGGCAGGCTAGTGACACTCTCGGACAGTCTGACCACTTTCCTGTGTATGTCCCTGGGTGTCTCGAAAAGTGCAGCTGCAGGCTACCTGCAAGCTGCGTTTGTCTCTTTTAAGTGCGTTTTTCTTCGGACGCATGCTGGATGTGCACAAGTAGGCGTGGGTGGAGAGAGAAAAAAAATACTGGGAGGATCGCTGATCCTGCTTTTGATTTCGAAGCTCAAAATGGTCGTTGCCAATAAAGGCCAATAATTTGTTGCCAATTTCTCAAAATGATTGACCTGGCAACCGTTACTGTCGAGCCCTGATTTCTTTTAAAAGTAAATGACAAGCTAAAATCCAGAAATTGGCCAGGGGTTGCAAAGGCAAATGTTGAATTCTGATTGGCCATAACAGGTGTTACCTCAAAATCTTGGCTAATAAAATCTAAAAGCCATGTTAGAGACAGAATCATCAGCCAACACGTTTTTCTCCACTTAAAAGCAATACCTGTGTGTTTCATCAACATGTTTTTAGCCATGCAAAGCAAAGAGAAATTCTCTGCAACAAGCAGCTTGAGAGTGTAACTCACCTTGGTCTTGGCACACTGCTGGTCTCACAGGTCAATAGCATAGTCAGCAACCAGAGTACACTTCAGTTTTCTGGCTAGTAAGAGCTCATACTCATAACCTGTTTCAATTAAATTGGGAATATTTATTTGAAGACATAATTAATTTGGTCCAAAAACATAATAGAAAAATCCAATGAAAGACATAAATTCTAAAACAATACATACAGTACATTAGTACATTAGTTTGCAAATCCTGAAAAAGGTTTTTACAACTTCAAAATATACATCTTTGATTTTAACATACATGTTTTCTCAGTCTTTTGATAGAAAATATTGTCTCTATATTGAGAAATGAAATATCTTTACAATATTGGTTTTCTTTAACAGGGCTTCACTTAGTTTACATTTAGATAAGGTCTGCAGCTTTTCAAATGTGGTCAGCAGTTTAGTGTGGCCTAAAACTGGAAGGCAACAACTGACCCACACATTTTCTTATCAAGATTAATTCTGTCCTGCTAAATTCTCAGACACACAGTCACATATACTATACTGTTTAATCGTTATCTAATTGTGTCTGCCAAGTTTTCCAGAGGCAACAGTTTCACTAAGACAAGTTAAGCTTTGTTTATACTCGCACGAGGCACCGTGGTGCGTGCCTCCACAGAGCTGCGAGCAAGCAGAGTTTATGCTCAATGTGCTGTCCATTGCAATATTCTCCGGCATGCCAGGGGGCGTACAAATAACATATCATGTGAATAAGCAAGAAGTCAACGAGTGTTATCAGAAGAATATCATTATCCAACATGGCGGTCCCTCATACTTTTCTTCACTTATGAAATTTGTCCACCTATGAAATCACTTATCTTTTGCCAGTGTGGTGGCAATCTCTCTCCATGAACTGAGAGTCATTTGGCTGTCCCTGTGGTCTCTCAAAAAAGGGTGGTCTGTGTGTTTGTAGAGGCGAACATGCTCGGCCTGTGGACCCTTGCGCCAGGGGACACTGCGTCGACCATGAACCAGAATTTATTACCCATCAACATGGCACTCAGACAGACTATATTACTTTGTCCAAACAACAGATTTGGGTCTGGTGGTCAGTCGTTTATGTGAGACAGGAGGACCACAGTATGTGGGGAATGTTGATCCTACTGTTTTTCAAATGAAACTCCACTTGGTCTACAGGAGAGCTTCATTTGTCAAGGTGTCAGTGGAGCCACTTCCAGAGGCTCTCAGCATAATCCTGGAGGTATGGCAGACAGAACAGGGGCCTCTCATCATTCAGGGGCCTCAAGTTTACCAGCACTGCATTTCAAAAAGAAAGAAGTGAAAAATGTAAATGTAAAAACGTAAAATATCTAACCTCAAAACTTGAGTTTCTGAAAGAGCACAAGAAACAGTACAACAATGTTCTGTGATCGCTTTGTCTTGTAAACATTTGACAATTTTTACAAACTATTAAGTATAATTAGACCACTTGTTCCAACTGCAATCATAAATCAGTCACTCAATTACTGAACAATTATAATACATCACATGATTAACTATTTTAATTATTTCAGCAGTTGCACCAGGGACGATCGAGCCTGAACACATTGTACAAAATGGAGTGAAACATTTTCAAAACATCCCGTGGTTTGGTCGCTGGACATCATCACAGATCCACAAGTTCTACCTGCCTTAAAAAGGACTAAATGAAGATGGATCCATCCATAGAAGAAATAAACACAGACCCAACCCGGACTGGACACAACAGCAACTGGACCTGAGCTTAAATGGACCGAAAGTAAAGGACCCTGTTCACACCCATGAACCTATTTGGAATTCTGACTTGGAACCATTGCTGGACAACTTCTGGTTGCAAACAGAAAACCGGTGCCATTCAATGTGTTCAAATGGCCACTTTGTTTCTGTATTTCAGGAGTCAAAATTAAGTGTTTGTCTTCTGGAATGGTGGCATTTTCTTTTTTTTATGGCAGCAGTGCACATGGAAAGAGAGCTCTCCTATGTGCAGTGACTTAAAGTGGGGCTAAGTTACAATGGGAAAAAAATAGACTTGGAGTTGTGTGTCAGCAAACTCACTCATAATAACTAAATCTTACTTTTCTTGGGTCCTGTTGTGTGCAGTTAAATTTTATATTTGCAAGAAGAAAGTCTCAAAAAAACTTTGTCATGTCTGCCCAACACTCCTGTCATTTGTTCTGTAAAAAGAAATACGTTTAGTTTCACGTTTATCTAAACAAAGAGTTAAAACTATGTCTGTGTTGTTTACGATCTCAAGACACTCAAGTGTCCTTGTGTGCTGGCCCAGCAAGAGCCTTGATGTTTGTGACTGCAGCCCTCCCTCTGTGACAGGGCATTTTGTTTTTGGGGTGATTCTGGCTGGTTTTATTTACACATTGAGCAACGCACCCCTCCTTTTACTCCTTTCAGGGGGAACAAGCTTTTCATGGGACTAATTGGAGTGTGCAAACCATCACAGCTGAAGTGCTCCCGCAGGGCCTCTCTTTTTCTTTTTCTCTTTTCTTGCCTTCTCCCCTCCTCCAACACCCAGGCTTTTATTATCATTTGCCATATCGAGTAAACAACCTGTTAGTGTAAATTAGGGTCCAGTGAGTGATGAAGCGACACATCCAACCCCTCCTGCCTCCTTTGCCTCTGCTTTCCCTGCTCTCCCTTGCCATGACACTCTTTCCATCCCTTTGAGCTCTTTTCTCTTTTGTGCCCTCACCCTCTGTTCTGCCTTGTTCGGCACGCAGCCTTTTCAAAGACAGTGGTAGTGATGGTGGCGATGTGTGTGTGTGGGTATGCAGGAGGTCTAAAATGAAGATTGAAGCGGACAAAAAAGCCCTGGTGCAACCTTGAGGTGGAAATTAATAATGATAAAAATAATTACTGCCCCACTCCCCTCCCCGACCTAGTTTTCATAATGGAGAACGATAGCCCCCAGTCGCACACTGTGTGTGTGTCTACGCGTGCATGTGTGTCTGTGTGTGTGTGTCCACACAAGGGAAGGGGCTGTAGAACGGCCATGGTGCAGTAGGGATGGATGTAGGACAGGACCTACATGAAGAAAACACAGAGGCCATCAGGTACAGGGATATGTTTTGCTGTTAATAAAGACTGCTACAGGTAAAACAGATGGCTCTCCGGGCACACACACACTTCTCTCTCTTTCTGCCTTTAGTGCATCAGAAACACTTGTGCTGGTGTTCATTCGGTCTTATAGCACTGGGATCTTGTTCACTGTGTTAAGGTTTCTAAGGTTTTGGGCATTATTTGTGTGTGCGTGTGTGTGTGTGTGTGTGTGTGTGTGTGTGTGTGTGTGTGTGTGTGTAAGTATGTTTGAGCAATGTGAGCGTGTGTATTCAGCAGGGGTGTGTGGAACAGACGGTGAACACTGTGCTGTGACCGATCTCTGCTTGCAGCTCCGGTCAGAGAAAGCTGCAGAAGGTCACACACAAACACACATTATGTGCATGCACAAATGTACACACACACACATTTTTAGAATGATTATAAGAGGGTTGTGTGTGTGTGTGTTCTTCATTCTTGCTAATCTGATTCCACCTTCCACCTGTTCAGATGTAGGCATCTATCTTGAGGGCGGAAGCATTAAATACTATTAGTAGTGGTATTGTTAATCTGTAGGAGTGAAATCTATAAAAATGGCAAAACACTAAGGTCATGTTCTACAAAAATATCCCTGAGCAGAAAACAAAAAAACGCCAGACTAAAAGGTGTTGTACCTGAAATGTGTGCTTGCACATATTCAATTGGCCGGTGCTATCTGACTGTGGACTGCACTGTGGCAAACACTGAGACAGGATCCGCTTTTTGCCAGAAAACCCTGAGTTTTTTGCTTGAGTCCTATGCATCTGCAAACCTATTGTGTCAATTCAATGGTCTCAGTGAAATTAATGAAGACATAGTGCTTTTGTCTAAATAAGTGGGGCTAATTAAAAATAATTATCTGTGTGGGTTGTCAATGTGCCAGCCATGTAAACTATTCTGTAGTTATTGTGTTACATTGTCCATCCAGGATATAAACGTGCTTTTAGATAGACTAAAAAGAGAAGCTAGACTTGATGAACTTCATAGTTTGCTGGTTCAGTTTGTGTGTTAGAGGCAAACATTATACTGGGTACATGTTATTGAAAATTGTCAGATTTCAAATAATTTCCAGTGAACCTGACTTTGTTTCTTGGTAAAGGTTTGCTCCCCATTCTGAACCCCTGATGCTTTCCCAAAACCTCCTTAAGGCCAACCAAAAGTCTGTTTGTTGGGGTCTTAACTCCTACCTAGACTCAAGTCTTTTGCTTTTGCAACCTCAGACGATTCAGTCCTTCTGGCCTGCAGATACCTTCCTCCTGATTAAGGAGGTCCCTGGGCTATCCAAGCCTGAAAAGCCGTTTTCTTCGCCCACTGCTGATGCTCCCCAGCAGGTTCTTCAGTTGCCACTGTGACAGGCACCAAAGACCCTCTGGCCATCGCTCTGAGTAGCCATCATATTAATGGCAGATTTGAGGGCAGCCTTTTCAGATTCCATGTTCCCAACCTCCCTGCAGGAAACATCCCCCCATGACTCCCACACAGTCGCATAAAGATGGGCCGCTCATTGTCAGAACCAAACTCCCAAACAGTGGTGCTCTGCAGGGAGCTGAGGCTGAACTGTTAACTGTTATGAGTGGAGAACTGCTTACCTCAATTTGGGACACTGATGAACAGCGAAAGGAAAACTAACAAACTCCTGACTGACACACCCTCTGTGGACTGTAGACCTTGGGATAACTTTGTGGTGGCTCTGATCATTGGGGCTCAGCCTGACCTTTTTCCATCCACCTGTTTTTAAGCGCATAAAGAAAAGTGGAAACGCAGAAAATGTGAAATAAAAAAACTCAAATAACTGTGTTCCCTATCGGGAGGTTAGATATTTGAGAGATTTGTTTGCCAGTTGGCTGGCAGACATAATGTTTTAGTGTAATGTAATAAATAACTGTCACACTATCTGTGGTATATTCAGAAGTCAACCACATCAGGACTGTCGCATCCAATTTGGCCTTAAAGTATGGCACTAACTGGAACCACCTAAGAGCAAGCATTAAATATTTTATATTTTCGACCTAGGGCCCCCTAGTGTCTGACATATTGCGTAAATTGAAGAATTGAATTTGAAGAATTTACAATAGACACTGCAGCGTTTCTGGGGGGCTGAGCCTCACAGATTACTGTACTGTACAAAAACACACACCTTTAATAACTTTATTCACTGATTTTGGTGAAACTGGATCATGATGATGATGATGATGATGATAGTAATACTTTATTGTCAGATCGAGTCTGAAATGTTTGTTGCATCACAGCAGCTCCATTTGCAAGATCACAGGGTTCATATTTAATGGAGAACATTTTTTGTGGTTTTCCCTCTGATGTCCTCCGGCTGCTCTGCCTCAACTGCTCTGTGATTTACAGAGTTACCTGATGGACAGATAGGTTTACTTGTTGCTAAGTATCCGCTAACTGCTGCTTAACTAGTTAGCGGTTCTATTAGCTGACACCGCTAGCACAGGAGCTTTGGACCACCGAGAGGAGGAGGTTTTCAGGGCCGCCATGGAATACAGTACCAAGGTATTTACAGAAACAAGTGTCTGAAAACAAAAATTGGATTATTTCATTTTCATTTTTACTCAAATAACACATAACAATTATTATGCTATTTTCAAGTATACATTATCATTTGAATATAGTCCTGAATACGCTTCCATATACTTGGAGCTGCCATTTCTCAAAAACGTACCTTTAGGCAGTGTGGCTTTTATGGGACATAAAAGGAACTTCTAGTTCACTTAATTATTAAAAAGCATACGTTTAATGAAGAATCCAAGTCAAAATTTGAAAGTTAAGAGGTATATTTTTTCAGTGTGGGCTCAAAGCTTTAGCTACAGAATGGCAACATTTACAGAGAGGAATGCTATCAAAGCTGTACATACTGTGAGGACTTAAGCTCTTTAAGGAGTCTGACCGGTGAGTTAAAGCAGTTAGATTAATTAAAAGTGCTTAATTAAGGCAATGAGGAGCTGGAGGGTGGCTGTGAACTGGTTGAGAGGAACTGAGATAACCTCTGACCTCACTCTCCAGTCTCAGCAGAATGGTCCACCTAGCTGACCTTGTAAAGCAACTGGGGAGGACGTACACTGTTTCTGAAAAGTTACTGCCTTCAAGTTGGACCATACACTGTTTCTTACTATACTTTCTTTTCCATTGCTGTTCTCACAATGCTGTAGTGCACACGCATGACATTGTCTTTGATTGGCATGTTAAAAGAAACATTACAACGCACATGGTCCTCATGAAGCTGCCGTCACGCTTTCCACATCATTTTATTTAGATGTGCTGTCCCATGGGCAACAGAAGCAGCAGGTGTCTCGTCACAGTATTACCGTGGACTCTATATGATAAAAAGAATTGCTTTCTCTTTTGAGCAACTGTGATGACTTAATTCTTCAAGGTTTATAAGGTTTTGGGAGAGAGTTGTTGCTGTATGTAATGCAAAAAAACTAAAGAACTAAAACTCAAACACATTATCTCATCAGGCATAAAGTGTACTTAGTGGAAAATAAATTGTGAAAGACTGTAAAGATGATGATGAGAGCACTGAGCAGGCATTTAAGGGATAAGGGAGGTTTCAGACCTGACAGAATTGAGAGTGTTAAGTTCAATTTTTCTTCAAAATCAGACTGTAAGTAACTTTATTTGAAACATTTCTAAGTGTGTAGTTTTGTCTCACTTTCTTGTAAGTTAATATAGATCAGACTAGCCACCATAATAAAAAATCCACAAAGTGACTGAAGCTCCCATTTAAAGTTGCATAATAGCCAGCCTTCTTGGATGTCTGGACTGCTATGTGAATAAACATGCTGACTGGAGCAGGTCTGGGTGCAGCAGCTGGCCTGGCAGGTGAATTACTTCACTTGAACAAAATATAAATCTTTCTAAATACCAACGCAGAAAGCAACATGAAATAAGCAGAGACAGTATATGGTACATATGCATTTTGCTTCTGTGAGTATCTGCATTGTGTCCATGAATGTAAATATGGACATGTGTGGAGCTATGCCTCTGTGTGTGTGTGTGTGTGTGTGTGTGTGTGTGTCTGTGAGAGAGAGAGAGATCCAGGGTTTAGACTGTGAAAGCATCTGGCCATGCTGGCCTGGCTGTGTACTCCTGCTGTGGGTCAGTCAGGCTGTTTGGACATGAAGTGCCTGTGAGTATGTGTGTGCAGCATGCTGGCTTGGGAGTGTTTATGTCTGTAATAGGCACTTAACCACACAAACCCAGCAGGCAGCTAAAGAGAAACGCCAGAGGAGACTCTCAGTGGTGTTAGCAGCAACTTCTTTAAGTTTGTTTTATGTGAGAAAGAATATTTGGGGGGCGCATAGAGTATCACTTACACACAGAGCAAGACATGGATGAACAGAGAGAGAAACATGGAGGGAGCGTGAGGCTGAAAAGTGTACAGATTAATTTTGTTTGTATTTATTCCCAGATCATAGTGAGATGGGGTGTGTGTGTACAGGGTGTTAGAGAAATACTTGACTGACTGATTTTTATTTATGGATATGGAAAACAAACAATCCAGGGTATTACATGTAAAGTGTAAAACACTTACTTCCAACATGCTCCTTGATGTCATGAAAAACAGGACAGGTAATCACACATAACATGTACAGAATCCCTGAAACAATACTTTTATCCATCATTTGGTGAGCTGGAGCAGAGACTGATGGCGGGGAGAAAGCAGCATTATGGCTGGTGTCTGCACCATAGTAGTAGGTTACTCTAGAGCAGTGAGACAGCGTACGCTGCTCTGACAGGGAGAAAAAAGTTGGAGAATCCTGTGGAAAAGGAGATTCTGATGGAAAACCCATGAAAAAAAAGCAACAGTAGAGAAGAAGAAAACCAAATCTGAGTGCTGCTGAGGAAGACAGGAGAGAAAGAGAGGTACAGGGTTGGAAAAAGAGGGAGAGGGAGATCGCAAGAGGGGAGGGGGACTAAGTGGGAGAGCAGCAGAGAGACAGAGGGAAGGAGAGGGAGGTGAAGAGAGCGGAAGAGGGAGGGAGAAAAGAGGTGTGATAGTGGGTGGGAGAGGAGGAGACAGTCTGGTGGATGGGCAAAAACACAAAGGAAAGAGAGGAGAGTGAAAGGGATATGTACTGACATATCATGAAGAAACTAAGAAATGCATAGAGATAAGACAGCCAAGGTCTCAGGAGGGGGATACAAGAGTGCAATGTGGAGTAACACAGAGGTTTAGTGAGAGGTAAAGAGAAGAGAGGGGGAAGGAAGAGATTAAGGAAAAAAGCAGAGTGATAGACTGGCAGAGAAGAGGGAGGAGAGAAGAGCTGGATGAGAGAGAGAGGAGGGAGGCCGTCTCGTAGAGCGCATATAGCACGCGTGGAGCTGGTGTTAGAGCGAAAGAGAGACAGAGAGAGAGAGGGAGGGAGGGTGGGAGGAGAGAGGGAAACAGAGGGAGGGGGTGAGGTATTTAAACGCCGGAGCAGGACAGCACAGGCGAAGCTCTGAACTCCCCGAGAGTGAAGGTAGGACAGGGAGAGGAAGCAGAAGAACAGAGCTCTACAGTTTTCCTGACGGCCAAGCCCACACAGACACACACATAAATACTGCACATACAAACAGACACAGACGCACTCTCACACACGCACTTTTGGACTTTGGACTCATCTGGGGACTCCAAAAGCTGTCCTCTGGAACTCTACCTGTGCCTTCCTCGCTCCCACTCATCACTCTCCTTACATCTTCATCCACCACCACTCCCTGAGTCCCTTGCTTGGTGAGGGCAGATGGCCATGGTGCGGGCCTCTCTCGGGGGTGCCTTAGGCTGTGCCCTGCTGGCCCTAGTCTTGGGGAGCAGCAGCATGGATTTCGGGGCCCCCCCTGCGAGCTTCTACCCCCGTTTCAACCCCTTCTTCTTCCTGTGCACCCACCACGGGGAGTTGGAGGGAGCCGGAGTGGCAGAAGGTGGGGGAGAGGTGCTACTCACCCTCCAAATTACGGGCAACCCAACCACCTACACCCCTGGACAGGAGTACCAAGGTGAGCACACCCCCTATAGTGTCCACTTTTTTGCTGCATGTTGAAGAGAATGGGCTCTATTGTTTTAGCAATTTGTTAACATCAGTATTGAATCACATAAAAATGAAAAGTGTTTAATTGATCCGATTGTAAATTTAATTTTGTATTATTTTAGAAGAGTTTTCTCGGTTAGTTTTCCTTGATACAGTTTTTCCTTGAACAGCTTTCCTTGATAAATACACATTGCTGAATTGTGCTAAAATTGTTATTATGCATGATATACATTTAACATATGAAAAACAACTTAATGATCAAGAAGTCTACACACACGTGTGCAGTGAATACATTTTCTTGCAGGTGTTTTGCTTCACACATGAGGTACTGTTGTGGGGTGTGCATATGCGAGTGTGCAGTTTGTGTGGGGTGGCTGTGGCTGAAACCAGCATTTATGTAACTGTAATAAGTAGTGATGCTGAGTGGGACTCCTGTTCAGTGCCGTGAGCAGCTTTGGTGTTTTACTGAGCTGTGATCCTGATGCTCCATGTGTAGGTGGCTTCTCCACAGGACTAACAGCAAGATCCCTCCAACTGAATGAGAGAGAGAGTGCGAACACTGCAAGTGCGAATGGACAAACGGAGCATCACAGAAAGAGATGCTCTTACTGATAGAAATAAAGAGATATAGAAATCAGTAAACCATGTGTAGAGTGTAAAAGGAGATAAAGATTAATGTCCCCTTTCCCACACTGATATGCTGCCACCTGGTCCTGGAAAAAAGATCCCCTCTGACTTCCCAAACTGTGTCATCATTGCTCAGTCACTCACTCTCGCCACTCACTTAACACTGGGGACAGTGGCCCGCACAGGCCACCACAGACCAACAAAGGTCACATTCCCAAGCAGCTAACCTCTTTTCTAAGAGTTGGATGTATACACATATAGTATATTAATGATCATATTTAACTTCCTAAATATACACACATTTTGTGTTCATTGCCCATATCTTTTCCTATCTTTGTTGTATTTCACCTAATTTGATATGACAAACAGTGGATTTATTACTGTTCTTGCGCTGTTCACAACTGCATTTCAATAACATGTCAAATAAACCTCTTGATTTCTAAAAGGATATGTGCAGCAGAGTTTGTGTAATTGTATATAGAAAGAGAAAGATATGAGAAGGCCAGGAAAACAGAGGAGGAAAGGCGAGGAGTCTGGAAGAAGCAGCGTTATCCTCTGTCTGAAAATAACAGCCCGGATCAACCCTTCAGTCAAGCACCTTTTAACTGGGTCTGGGCTTGTAGGGAGAGCGGGTGGGGAGAGATTTGAATAACTAGCTGGTGGATGGGAGGGATAGAGCTCACGGAGAGGTTTAAATAATTAGCATTAGAAATGTGGTGGACAGGGAGGAGGGAGAGATTTAAATAGGGCCACGGCTGGGATCGGATGGAGTAGGGGGAGATTTAAATGACGATGAGAGGATTGAGCAGATAAGATACCAGCAGCGGAGCTTGCACGGAAAAATGACAGGGTTCCAAGCTGCTCACTTTTTTTCTTCGTCCCATGTTTTGGCACATGATGGCAGCTCATTGTTAAATTTCTGGGGTTTTGACTGAGTTTGCATGGGGAAGGAAGGATAAATGGCAAGTGAGCAAGTGCAACGTGGCTAGCTGTGTGCTTAGTTGTGCAATCAGGAGCAATCCCAGTCTCTGTCTCTTTTCCACCTTTGCAAACCTTTATGGTTACATCCATCCGTACATGTTCTTACCATAGACAGTGCCAGGCTCATTGTGGCAGGACCTGGGTGGTTTGAGGGCTACATATACAGGTGTTGGATCGAGGGTAGACATTCATCTGCCTGCTCTGCTGAAAGCAGAATGAGAGAAAAGGATAGAAAGGGAAAAAGAGTAAATCACATATTCTGGTGATGTGAAGAAAAGGGCACGGGAAGTGTTTGTGCCATTTTTTGTCCACTTCTGTGAATGATCTTTTGTATTTCAACATGCTTCCTTTATTTGGTTTGATCTCAACGTTTTTTTTCTCATTGCTTTTTATTTGCTCTCTGGGCTTTGGTTTTGGATTACATTTGGTTTAATCTTCTAAAAGCAATGTGTGATCTAACCACTGAAAGAGCTGCATGTGGAAATGGTGGGCGGAAGGCATTAGAGATGCTGGCCATGTGGTTGTTGAAGGGCTGTAGAAAAGAAAACTGAAGAAAGAGCGCAGAAGAGAGAGGTTTTTTTGTGGAGGGAAGGAAAGTTAGAAAAATAAAAGAAACAGATGACCCCTTATAAAACAGGAGGTGAGTGTCTCAAAAAACCACCTCAGTATTTGGTGCTGAGCAAGAAGAAGATTCTGTGTGGCCAATTTGTCGTACAGTAATTGGGTTTCTGACCTGACCTCACTGACTCTCGCTTCTCTGTTGCTTTTGAGCGATAAGACCATGTGTGGGCAGCGTACTCTGTGTGTGTGTGTGTGTGTGTGTGTGTGTGTTGTAGATGAGATTACTGTGTTTAGCTATCAGAATGAAATGACGAGGAGAGGTTGCGTTACTTGCTGTGTGAAATGTTTGAGGGTGGGTGTATTGGCAGGGTCATAGTGGACAAAATGGAAACAGAAATACTGTAGAGACACTCTGAACTGCTGGGAAACAGAACGAGGAGAAATGAAAGGATTTGTGAAGATGTGTGTGTGTGTGCTTGTATTCAGACTCTAGAGTCAATCCTTGTACCAGACAAATGGAGACCAAGTGTCACTCACACACATTCACATACTGCCGACATACAGCCTTATCTTTCAGAGGAGAGAGAGAAGCAAAAAGAAGTAAGGTCACACTGGGATTTGAGCCTGTCCTCTAAATAATCAAACGACCTTTTGAACCACTTTTGCTACACTCAGGAAGCAGTTCTTTATTTCAGTAATGTCAATGCATTTTTTTTACATTTTGTCTCTGACCTCTTTTAACACTGCAGTGGGAATGTGAGTAGTTCTCCATACAGCAACCGCATGTTTATAGGAAGCAACATCAGAATACAAAACCCAGAGCCCCGTTTCTAAACACAGTCCATCGGAGAATGCTGTTATTCATTCTTGTTGTTTCTTGTCCCCCTGCTTTGGAAACATTACATGTTCATTTTCACAGATGAACAACAGCATTCAAGAAGGGCCAGTGACACAGCAGTGGGAGAACCGGAAGAGGCAAAATTCATCCAACCAGACAGTTTTAGTATCAGAAAGAATGGCCTTTCCAGTAAAGCACATTGGATTCAAATCATGAGTAGAGGGGACATCATTCCACTGTGTTATGCAGTATGATTAGAAAGCACAATGGAAAAGATTGGTGGGGGAATTAAATGGCAGTGCGGTGTCCTCTGCAAGTCAGTAGAGAATAGTACAGAAAAATGGATGTGCATGAGCAGAAATGGGGCCAGTGAGACTGATTGAGTGCCTTTGTGTGTCGAGGAATTTGTACCATTTCTTTTCTGTTGATTTCATCCTAGTTTGTAATGATGCGTTTGCACTTGTGATTAAAGCTACAATTGTGTTTATCATGAAAGGGGTTTCAAGCACACTGCATTTGCATTTGTTGGCACAGAACACAGTGTTATGTCTGATGTCAATTAGTCTTCCAATTGTATGTTTATGGTATTAAAACGCTTAAGTGAGTACTTTTAATCACAGTATATGTATTTGCATATAGGTTAGAGTTTTTGTGTGTTTTTCAATGCGCAGGGTTATTGATGTCAGTGCAAAACAATGAATGAGCCACTCACACACGGCCCTGCTGAGGCATGCAGGTTCAGGTAGGCAGCATGGCTCTCACTCTCACTATATTCATTGTTCCTGCACACTATTGAAAACCAAACAATATTCAATGGGATTCACTGTGTCTCTACCACAGTGCCACAATAGAAAAACAGGAGGAGCAACAGTGGTGCGAGGAAAAGTGACAGAGGGTAAAACAAGAGAGCTCCTTAGAGAACTAGTTGACAGTACAGGCTGAAATGGCCATTGCTAATCTGTCAGTGGACTCTACAGAAGTCCCTGTTCCATGGACCTTTTCATGTGTAAATGATTGAAGAGGCCCAAGACACAATCAACATTTCAAGGAGATTTGGACGTTGCCGCTAAATGACATTCTTAATGGAAACTTGGAGATAAATTCATCCCCACAAAACACCATCAGCTCTTCCCATGATAACCTATCAGATAAGACATTGTGAATTACTTCAACAGCTCTCCTGCCAACAACCAGAAACAAACTTACTGTGCCTTGCCATGGGAAAGAGGCCATTATCTATCTGCAAAGTTGATTACTTGTCGTGGTTGGAAGAGTTTTTTCTATGAGTGTGCTGTGGACTGATGTCTGTGGAACAACAAGTAAGTCATGTTGAAGTGAAGGTCACAGACAGAAGGCACCAGTATGTCTCTAGAAAAGTAGATATTATCTTACCATGTACCAGGTTATATCAGTAAAGCCATAGCGAGACATCATGGAAACACAGGGCCCATCTTTAAGTCTTCGCAAACATTCGATCACAGTCATCTGTCTTTAGACTGAATGCCAAAATGGCATCAATCTGCTGTGACTTCAGCAGCCTGTCGGATGTCATCATCGCCTTCTGCAGCACTTAACCTCTGAGGGGACTGTTGAGGGTCTGCTTTCTGACCTCTGACCATTTCTTGTCAGTGCTGCATTGCTTGGAGCTCTGTTCCTACGGAGTGATTAGATTTGGCTGGTGTCCCTACTCTTCCTGTCCACCAGTCTAGTGCTCCTTACGTCTCTGTTCAGCTCAACAGTAGCATTTTATATTTATCTATTTGAAAGAGCAGGCGAACTCCAAGTATTTCTTACGGTGCAGCAAGCATCGGTCAGTGAACCATCAAAAGACTGGCCTAGTTTTCATGCAGACATCCAGTTTAGGGGAACAGGGACACTGAAAAAGGAGTTAAGAGTGAGGAAAGAGTAGAGGGGATGGGGCTAATGGTTTAATAGGGCTCTCCGGTGAGCAAAGGAAAAGCAACATGCAGATAGCACTAGCACTTTCAAGTGGTCCAAACCCGTGCATTCATTAGCTTCCCAGCTCTCCAGCCTCTCTGCCTCCTGCTGCTTTGTCTGAATAGGTCACTTCACTGAGTAGAGAGAAGTGTGTCAAGTGTATTACTGTTTGTATGGGCTTGCTGGGTGTGTTCGGGTATTCTTTCTTTGTGGACATTGAATGATTAAACATTTAAAGAGCATTGTATTCGCTGAGATATGCCAGTTTCCTTTATATGAAGGAGCAGATGGGCAAGAAATGAGAATGGATATTCATTGGGAATCTTCCCTTTGTCACACATGCACGCTTGGCCATGCACACAGCACTCAGCTCTTAGTGGGTGATCCATCACGACATAGAGACAGGTCAGATGTTCCGCTGGCTGAACACAAATGTCCTGATCAGTGGGCTATTACAATTCTTTGTGTCGATGTTGCAACAGGATAAGACATGATAACATGAACAGGAGATTACTATTTTCCTCCTGTCAGGTGCTAAATGGCCGTGTCAAGTTGTTTTCACAGGAACATGCTCTAGATATTGTAACATACTGTACAAACCTATGAAAATGTAATGATGCTACTAAACACTTGCAGTCGGCAACTTGCAGCATTTGCTCTGTCTCCGCCTTTGTACTGTCTCATAAAGAGGCAATGAGCTGCAGCAGTTCTGCAGAATTTGAAGCCATGGCCCAGATGCCACCTATATGCTACATTTCTAGAAAATTGATTTATTGCATCAGAGCATGGAGAATCGCCTCAGATAACAGTGACATTGTTAGCCTTTGCCAGGCTGGTGTTAGAATGATGTCAGCATGGTGCCAGGTGTGGTAGAAAGAGCTAAAAATGAAGGCAGTGAGTGGATCCCTGCCAGGCAGAGGTGTGTGCCTGCGCCAGTCTTATCTGGGCAAGCGGCAAGGAGCTCTTACATTTTTTATTTTCAATTTCCTCAACGGATTCATTTTCCAGCCAAAACAAGAAAGCTCTTAACAAGCAAATGTGAGTTGTGTTTTCAGTAACTTTCATGAGTGGGCAGACGAGTGGGCGTAAGTATTTTCAGGATGTTGGAGTGTGTGCTTGCCTTTTGGGGGTTTGCCTGATTTGGAGTGCCTCTCTGTTGATAATACAAGCTGGGGTGTGCAGATGCTAGGCTCCCGCTGTCCTAGTATGTACTTGCTTGCTGTGTTTCCCTTGTGTCCCTTTCTGGTGTCTGGAGATTTAAGTTTTAGACAGCAGAAGCAGCAACAGATTCCACTCCTGGCACAACTTTAGCAACATATAAACACCCAAAATATGATGACATTATAAGTTTTTCCATACTTACTCACATTCCTGAATTTGTTGCAAGGAATGCTGTATTCCAGTCATTGTCCTTATGGTAAACCAAAGTGAAAAACAGAACACCAGCCTTCAGAGCCCACACAACATATTCTAGACCCCGAGGTCTTGAGGATGAATATCAGCTACACTGTATTTACTGCTTAATTTTTCCAATAGAAAACACAAGAGACACACCCTTTTACAGTGTATTTAAATTATTTTTTATTGGCACATTACAGTTTCCCCCTCTTCCTCTTCCTTTCAACTCACAGACAGGTTATAAACATAATTACAGTTTTCTTTTCACCTCAGGAAGCCCAAATACCAGGTCTGCATATGACATTAAGAGCTCCGTATGTCTATGCAAACTCATGCTAATGTCCCCATCCCAATCTACCTCATAACAATGGACCAGTGTTCATTCTCCTTAAGGAGTACCAAGTGGCTCTAAGCCGGATTTTGAAAAGTGATGGATTCTTTTTTTTCTTCCCTCCTCCCCATCCTTGGTGCTGGACATGTTATTCTCATGGGGTGGTTTCCCAGCCGCTGTTGATTAGCGTGTCAGCTTTGCCGATGGCCTCTTCCTTTTAGAGAATGGAGCTCCTGTTTGAGGATTGTGTACCTCCTCCTCCTTCTTCTCCTCCTCTTGCTCTGGATCCTCCTCCTGGCGGCTTCATTGAGAGAGCTGTAATCCCTGCTTGGGGGGCAGTGTGTCGTCTGTGCTGATAGCATTCAGAGGGCCTTGTAGCGCTCCAATGGACCCACTACAGAGGAGGCGGCATGGTGCAACTGGCTGGGTGCTGGGCACATGGCGCGTGGCACAGGCGGATTAGCCCTAGCTCTACCCCCCATTCAGCGCCAGCCTCCTTCAAACAGCCAGGCCTACTCTGCCCACAGAGACACATGGCAGGCTGGCAGCGGCAGATTACACATCCGCGCACATGCACAAGCTCACACATACTTCAGCCGAAAGTGACAGAATGGGTGAGGGGGTTAGTGTTTACAGGGCCCCTGAAAATACTTCATACCCCTAATGCTCTGTCGTCAAATCCCACATATCAAACCACACACCTCTAGCCCCCACAGATCGATGTGTCATCAGTGAGCTCTGACTCAGGATTAGAACATCCACAGAGATTCTCCCAGTAGTCCACAATAAAGATTGGTACATTTATGTTGCTTTAAGGGTCTATCGGGGAGATTTCTGAACGGCAACCTTACCTTTGCCTTGCATATGTCATCAAAAGTATTTGTGTATTTTAGTTAATGATCATTGTAAAAGAAATCTCTTCAAAATCTGTCCTCATAGATAACAGGCCTTTAGAAATGGCTTATCAATGAATCTTTCTTTCTACCAAGGGGTATCCAGAGGAGCAGCATGTCTTACACTTCAGTGGATCAGTTGTCGGATTCTGTCTTGCTTGACAATGAAAAATAAGTGAGACTTCCCCTTCCTGCCTCGCTGTAGACTGACTGTGTCAATCCAATGTAAAGGACAGTGTTCCTGTCTGGCTGATTTCTGTCCTCTGCTTCACTTTTTCTTTAAAAATTAACATGGAACTGGGAACATGTGTCTGTCACCTGGCGATCAGTGCTCACTTTCACAGGGACCAAGAATATGAAATGAGACCAGCTCATAATCGCACCTCAGGATTTATCTCAGCCCCCTCAGGAGATGGCAGTCATGCCAGCGGCAATAAATAAACAGTCATGTGTATTTATTGCATCCTTTTTGATCTCTCTGTGAAATTGCTAGGATACAGAGTTTTAGATAAGTCACATGTGAGAAAGAGTAAATATCAGGAAAATACCTCTACCTTTTGTTTAGATGAAGGTGCTTGGAAGTCACAATGGGAGAAAACATGACTCAGAAGTACCAAAAAGTAATTAAGAAACCCTAAGTACAGCGCAATTTGAGGGCTAAAGCTGGTGACTGTGTACATGGGGCTGTGAATGAGGCTTGACCAAAGTTAAAACAGGTTGACTTCTACATCACAGATGTGCAAAATTGTGGTGATGAAATTTAAATGCAGCAACGCTTGGTTACAAACACACCAAATACCAATATGGCCAGCTTAGTGCAGACTACTTCACCTGAACACAAATATCACAATGTGTTTGTCAGTGACGCACACATCACTATGTCTTGACAGCAGGGGATACCGACTGATAGAGTCATTGAGTGATCCCTGCTATTGAGTGAAAGCAGAGGTCTGAGGTAGAGGTTAAGATAGAAAAGAGGTGGGGATGAGAGAGGGGAGATGGTGGGAGCATGACAGCGTTAATTACAGCAATGAGTGCATTCTTACCAAGCTGAGCCGATGTGATTAAGACTGGATGTCAAGGGAAACACTCCCCATTGATCCACTGCCAGTAGAGACCATCTAGTCTTTCATTACTGCAACCAGCTTGTTAATTAGAAATCAATCTCTCCCCATTGCTGTGTGAAGACCCCCGACACCACTGTGCCACTCTCCTTCCACCCAAACATTCATACCCAAAAGCTATGGAGACACGTCAGACTTTGACTAATGTCAGTACTTTTTCACTTAGTTGGCCATAATCTGTAATTTTCACGCCAAGAAAGAGCAGGGAGTTGAGAGCAAAATAGCGAGGCACAATATCCTGCTTCCTTCCCAACTCCAAGGACTTCTTTCAGTCCTTAAAAGAATTTGCCAAACTTTAGGATTGCTTGAAGATTGAGAACTGAATTCTGATTTACTAGCTGAATGAATTGTTATCATGTTGTCTATCAACATGATAAGTGTGCAATTGTGTCATTTTAGAATCAATGATATTTTCTGTGGAAAACTAAATGATGGTGGTATGGTCCATCATTCACTTATTTTTAAAAGAGATCCATTTTACATCTGTTGAATTTGAGTAGGTCCCCAATAAAATGTATGTTTTTTTTGACCAATTGTAGTGTTAAACTAGTGTTTAGGGATGGGTATCATTAGGATTATATTGATACCACTACTCTTACCTATACTTTTTCATTACTAAATAATTGCTTTTCAAAAAATATATTATTTTAAATGAGAATAAATTCAAAAAAGGTTTAGAATTTAATATTTAAAATATTTTACAACTAAACGTTTCTAGAGCAGCAACAAGAATTTTTACAACAGCAAAGTCACTAAACTCAATAATATTTCACTGAAAACAAAACTAAAATGTCAATAAAATATATCACATTCCTCACATCAAGATGCTGAGTGAAGTTTAGAAAGAACGAAGAACACAGGCATTAGTCAGTATCAGTCCTTCCTCCTGTCCTCTGTTGCTGACTCACCTGCAGGTGAGTTACCTGGTAAAGGGAGGAGGGGCTGGTTTCTCTCAGCCAGCAGCGAGTTTACACGACTTTAAGACACTTGGCAAACTAAGATAAACAGCTAGACTACATAGCCTACAGGCAGTTTTCCTTTTAGCTCAGTTGACAATTCGCCATTAGCCGAACTACGTGGGTCAGGCAGCAGACAAAGCAGATTCAATTTAAAATATCGCTTTCTGCAAGTTCGCATGTTAATGCGTGTTTGAACAGGTTTATTGATAAAGTATGGCTTTTTTACTCGCGGAGGTTTTATGGCACTGAATTAACGAGCTAGTTGTCGTCAACTCAAGTAGCCTGATCTCCACAGCGGCCTGTCGGTTCTGACTGACTGTGTGTGTGTGTGTGTGTGAGGCAGAGAGCAGGTGAGAGCCTGATAAGAAATGACACCAAGTGTTTTGGCAGAGATGCTGCTTTAGTCCATGTATATGATTTCAACACGTATTTGGGGTCCACTATGTAGGCTTGTCAGGGGGGAAAGAGCTTGGGTCCCCTGGACGCATCGATAGTGGGTTTTCGGCTTCCATTCGGGTTGGGGTGCTCAGGACGGGTCACGTTACCTAGCAACACCACGGACCTCCATAATCCATAATCATTTGGATAAGTCGATCTATTGACACACGTTATATGATCATGTAATGTACTCTTCTGAATGAAAGGAGCAACTGTAAAAAAAAAAACTAAACAAAACCACCAAAAATAACTTTTATGTTCTACATTGTACCTGTTTTCTTATGATGGGTCACATTATAGTGGCGTATAGTATCCTAGCTATGTAGATACAAACAAAGGCTGTAATGATATTGCATAAGCAGGAGGGAGAGGGGAAAGAGGGTGTGGACGAGATGCTGAGAAGGACTGACAGAGCAGGGATGTAAAGTGAATCTCTGTGTAAAGTGACAGTTCCATTATTCATATTAGAGCTATTATATCTGTGATAGCGGGAACGTGGTTGGGACTGCTGTCAGCCTGGAATACTGCAGGCCGATTGAGTCTGAGGTTGTGCTGGGAGCTCTCTGTGTGTATGCGTTCTCATGCGCACATACTGTATGCATGCGTGTGCATTCAGTAGTAGGTGCTAGTAGGCAGAGCAGCTGTCTGGTTTTGCAAAAGGGAGATGTGTCCAGATGTTTCTGGGCAGTAGGCACTCGAAACTAGGTGTTACGAGCACAGGTAGATGAACTCAATTGTGGTATAGTAATGTGGGTCAGCTTAAAAACATGCAAGGATATAATTTATTTACAAATGCTAATTTCCATTCTTTTGGTGATAACGGAATACAAGGAACCATGCCGCTGCCGCTTTGTTGTTGTTACTTTTCTGTCAAATGTGCTCCGTAAAAGCAACAACAGTATTTCGTCAAATATCACAGATTTCTTGAAAATCAATGCACACTGTATGCAAGAAAAGCTGACTTGTTTTTGGCAAATTAATCACAATTTCTCTTTAACGTAAAGTGAGCATGATGTATTTTACTTTTCATGTGGCTCATACAGTTCAAAAGTCCAGGTTGATGCTCGGATGAAAACCTGCAGTTTGAAGTGTCAGCCCATGAGGATGGCCAAGAGGAGGGCAGGTTCACCTGGTGCTAACTTACTTACTTATTCTCTTTCATCTCATAAGACTTAGTGAGCCTGGAACATGCAATGTTGGAAATTCAGGGATGAAAAATCAGCCAAAAAAAACCCCAGCAGGACTTGTTTGAAAATATTGTATTTTTTAGGTAGGCACTACAGAGCACTGTAGTGGTACAGCTTCTACCCACAGGCCGTTACTTGAATGAACACTTAACAACAGTCATATAGTGTCAGGAACAATCCCTGTCCAATAACCCTGACACGGACATCCACTGTACCTGTACATTTATCTCATTGTTTACGTAAATATTAACACTTTATCAATCCTACGCATGCTGTACATACTGTATATACTGTCATATCCACCTTCCTCATGGATATAAAGCAACCTGTTACATTAATCTTAATTTATTTCAGCACCATTTGCACTCTACACCATTGCACTAAATTTCTATCTTCCTACCTTGGATCTCTCACGTTGCCTCTTTTTATTGACGTATTAGCATGCACTGGACAGAAGATCTAATGACAGAGGTGATTTGGTGCTCACTTTCATATCAGATATTGGATATGATGGCCTCTGGGACAAACATCATCAGTTTAGTGCTGGCATTGGCCAATTAAGAGATAGATATTAGTACTGTTGAGCGGCTGTTCTGCAGTGGTCTCATTGTGAAGAAGCATACTGATCCCCTCTCTGCTTGCCATGTTAAAGAACTGCTTTCTTTAGTTCAGAAAGATGTGGGTGTTAAGTCGTTTGTTCGAAAGATATGACTTCTGTGCCTAGATAGGTCAAATTGGACAGAAAGGGTGTCACTTTTGTTGACATGGGCTTCTGTCCTTTAATGTCTGTGCAAAGTCCTGCTCTTCCTTGTCCGAAGTCTCAAGGCCTTGCTTGGACAGATGCCTTCCAGTCATCGCTCGCTCAGTTGTGAAGCTGTTTGGGGTGGGCTGTTGGGCGTTTTGGGAGGTGGGAGAGGGAGGACAGACCAGCTGTGGGAAGGGGATGGAGGTCACTTAGGCTAAGTAGCCTGGTGTCCCTAAGAAGGACATAGCAGGCAGAGGTTACATAGGCTGTGGTTGACAGCCTGGCCCTCATTATCTCCTTCCTGTTTCCTATCAGGGCAGCTCCCGATGGAGCAGGTGAGATGGAAAGAGAGTTATGCAACTGTATTGGTCTATGTCCAATGTCTGCATTTTGTCTGTGTGCACTTTCACAGCTGTCTTGCTGGTTGGCTTGGACTAACTTTGGGGACAAATCCTGGAATACACACCAGTCAGTGTGTGTTTGTAGGTTTCCGTGCATGTAGCTTAGCATGTGATGTGTCTCTTTACATGTATGATTGTGTTTAGTGGATATGTTGAGCTTGCCATATACTGTATATATTTAGTGTTACAGTGTTTGTTTGTGGGTGTGTGTGTTGTGCTTCTCTGCCCTGTGTAAGGAGTTGTGGTTTTGGTCTTAACCCACTTTTTGAGGCTGGGCTTTGTGTGTTTTCCTGCATTCCTTGGATTCTCTCCCGGGAAGGCCAAGATGTACTCGGCAGCTTTCCTTTGAAACCTGCATTAGTTTACATAAAGATTGTTTATATTTCTAGTCTCATGATTCTCATGTTAAACATCTTGGCTTTTAATTGTGTTAGCATGTTCAGTATGGCTCTGATAAGTAAAGGAAGATGCTTTGCTTTGTCAGGGCTGGATGGCTGAAGCCTTTTCTCTGCAGAACACATGGTGTTGATCATAAGGACAGCTCACTCTCCAGTCCTGGCAGTCATCAAGCGACAGAGGGAAAGAATCATGGTGTTCCTGAACCCCATTACAATATAACCCTTTACAGCAACCACCAATTATGCATCTTATGATATCCCCTTATGTTGAGTGTTTAGTAAATCAAATGCTTTATATGATGCCTTTAATGAGTAATTATGCAGGATTCTGTTGCTCGGTCCACATAACAGAATTGTATCAAAAACCCATTAAGAGTCTCATAGCAGACATTGGTACATACTGTATATGAGAGCTGTTGCCTTTTGAGGCCTCTGTACAATGAATCAATGAATAATGTTAAAAACCCAGAGAGATGATTTGCTCTCAAAGCAAATCTCAGGTAAAGAGAATAGCCTTTGAGTCACAAGCATGATGTGCTTCTTCTGAACATGCAATGTTCTGTAAGAAACTATGAAGAAATGTTCTGTCAAAACTGATTTGGTGTTTTTGATTAGTGGATCTCAACCTTTTGGCACTAAAACTGAAACACATATATCGTACATTGTTTGCAGAACAATATGACTTATAGATCACATGCAGATTATTGAAATAGTGCTACACCAGAAATCATAAAAAAAAAAGAAAATGTCCCCAGAGCATAAAAACTCAATTCTTATACTCTGGAGACTTCTGAGGCTTCTTTTTGTGTAGAGTAACTTAAACACAGGGGCTTGCTCGTGTTCAAACATGTGACACACAGGCTTGTATGAATGTAAACAGACACACGCATACATTGCATCGTATGAGAACAGCACAATGAAGTGTGATTCTGAAGCAGATTATGTGTGAGGAACAGGATGTTTGTGACAGAACTGCCTCTTCACTCCTGTTTTTCTCCACGGCTGTTGCAGCGGTGAAGCCAAGTTAGGCAGACAGGAAGGCTTCAGCTGCCCTCCTTGGTAAACAGAGTAGAACCTCAACAGAGCAAATTGGACCAAGAACAAGAATAGCACGTTATAATCTCTGAATGAAAGCAATTGATCTCTTTCAGCGTGACTGCCAGCCCTTTGCAAAAATGTTGGAGATGTTGTAGTTAAGCAGACCTGTAGAAGCTCCGTGGCTGATAGGTTGTCTGTGATCTAGTGTTTCACAGCAGCAGATGGCAATGCCAGCAGGCCAGGATGGTGCCAGAAGGTTACGCAATGGAATGATGCCTCTAAGACCTGACTGGAACACCGCATGACACATACATGTGCAGAAACACACTTCCCACACAATCTTCTCAAACTGTAGAGAGACATTCTTACTTACAAGATTCAGTTTGTCTGCATCTTCTTGAACTTGTGGTCAGTTTAAAAGGCCGGTCTTTCCATTCCTTATCAGAGGAAATAGTGGTCTATCCTTCATGATGTCATGATCAGATGACTGACAGTTTAAACCATGGAAGCTTAGAGTGAAGTGGCACCCCGACATTGGCATGACCACGGAAACAGATGGAAATATAGCTTCCCCATGGTCTGGCCTCCATTTCCTGGTCCTCTCTGGGGCAAGTGTGTCTGCCAGTGGGATATGGGTCAGATGGTCGGCTATCTTTATCCAGATTGTTGCCAGGAAAACCTCCATCCATTTAGAAACAAAAAGGGCGTCCTCCTTGTTCACTTGAGGAAAAAAATGGGGATTTCATTCATAATACTTTTTTTTACAGTATCTCTTTTGTAGTGTCTTGCATTTCAAATAAGTTGTTTCACTATGTGGCTCGTACTACATTATGATGTAATCATGCAACAGACTATATACCATCTTGGGTACTTTGTAAATGTTTTTCCGAGACTTGTTTAAGTAAAGTAAAGGTTATGAATGCGGGTGTGGTGAAGACTGGTGGGTGTGTTTGTGCACAAAGAGCAGAAAGGAGCTGTTCAGGCCATGCCAACCGCATGGGGACTTCAATGCAAATGGCCTTGGCTACGACGTAAATCAGGTCTTCTCTCAGAGCTCCAAGACTTCCAGTCCAGCTCCAGCCTAATCCCTCGCCATGCTGTTTTCTGAGAATGAGCTCATGCCACCAAGCGTTGCCAACCACAGTGCAGACCATGCTTTGCTGCACCTTAAGGAGACATCACTATTGCTTAATTAGGATGCCAGGGGCCCTATTTTTCATGTCCTTAATATGATTGCTGACCCAGCATACAGTGAGCAGCACTTTGATCTGTTTTTCACTGTTTAATAGAACTGCTTCTTTTTCAAGGGACCGAACCAAAACCATCTATCAATCATGGCCGCTCCTGCACTGCTTGTACTAAAAATAAAGAAAGAAACAACCAGAAAACAACAACAGATTCTCGTTCTACCTCGGGTGCATTCATTTCTAAAGCATATCTCTTTGGGACTAGTGTAAAACCGTACTCTAGTATCTTATCAAATTTTAAACATCTATTCACTGTCTTCTTCCAGTACCTTACTTGTCCCATGTTGAGGATGCCTTTACAGATTTCAGGATAAGGTGATGCACTCAGGTAATTCCAGGAGCTATTGTAATCCTGTTGTTCTTGATTGCCAGATGGTGGAAGTTCGAAAAGCTTACCTGACATATTAATCAAACATATTCAGTAACAAATAAGTAACATAATGTTCTGCACATGGATACACTTAGACGAAGAATAGGCTTTTCAATTATTTGTGATCTTTTCTTTTGCTGATTGGATTGTCACGAAAGATGCATTTTACATTACTGATTAGTCGTCACTGTGCGTATTCTGTGTGTGTGTGTGTGTGTTTTGTCTGTCTGCTTGAGCTCTGAGAGACTTGTCAGCAAAGCCAGTAGTGTAGCCAGTTTGTGAACGTATGTTTTTGTTGCGTTGTGTGGTGTGGTGTGCTGGTACTTTGTGCCTTAACATTACTCCTGGTGGATCCAGAGAGGTGAAGAAAGCCCCGGGCCCATCAATAGTTGAGTAGGAGCATGGTTGTGTGTGTCTGTAATGAGGCATACCACATCGCATCATCAATATTACATGCTGGCTTAGGGCCGAGGGATGGTGCTCTGTGGTGTGTTCAAATATAAAGTATGAGCGTGTGCATGTGGGTGCAAGTGCTATGCATACAGTGTAATGAGTGTTTTGCAAGACCTAAGTCAGGTGCACTTGCAACTGCAGACACCAGACTTTTCCAGGAGCATGTACAGGTCCTGATGTGGAGTTGTAGTATGAGGGAGGGATCAAGAGCAAAGGGTGCCTGTAGGTCAGGAGCCACGTTTCACCTGACTGCTAGAGAGAGCTCTGGCTCCTCAACATATCATTAACAGCTGCAACCTCTGTGCATTACTCTGCCACCACCCAACCCATTTCCCAATATTAGCCAATCAAAATTGACACAGTAATAACCCGATAATATATTTCCACATGAGTAAAATATATATTTGTGTGCACCTGATTTGTAAACCAGAGATTCTGCATCATATCCAGAATGCCTCCTTTCAGAGACATAGACAGTGCATTTCATTATTATAAATAGCCTCCTGTTATTTGAAAGGGCCTGTAATGTATGTATGTATTTATGTATGTCTTTATCTAAAAATCTCTTTAAACCCAACATGTTTCATAGTAAAGCTGTTAGTCTCTTTTAAGTCTTATGGTCGGGAAAGCCTCAAATTTGGTCCAGATGTTTGGATGAACTGTGCTAGCTTAACACCTGGTGTGTTTACACATCAACAAATCACACACAAGGGAACACATGTGCGCACACACATGCTCACGCACACGCAGAGCCAGCCAGTGTGTTGGATGAGAGTGTTGGTATAAAGTTCATCCCCATTCCTGCCTCATGGCTTCTCATTCCCAAGTGAACAGTACTCCGAAATGAAGTATGGACAGGAATTTTAAAGGCTACCATCAAAGGCCTCCAGCCTCCTCCTTTAGATCTATATGTGTGTGCGAGTGTGAGTGTTTGTGTGTGTGAAGTTCCCCCACAGGTGATTGGATCTCATCTCATCTCATCTCATCTGATTGGCTCATCCGTCTATTGCGTTCCACCGGCGAGCAGAGAGGGCTGTCTAAATAATTTAGATCTTGCATTTGTATTGATCAGGTAGCGCTGCTCTGCGTGGGCCACTCCACTACTACCTATCTCTCCATCCCTCTTTGCCCCTGTTCTTGTTTTTCGATTGTAACCTTGTGCCCCTAGCTTTGCCTCTCCTCCACTCTTTCTCCCCCCAACCTCCACATCAAACAGCGTGCAGACACACTGCTGCGAGGGAGCAGAAAATGCACGAGAAGGGGGTTGATGGGGAAAGTGCAGGAGAGAGCATTTTTTACCATGATTCCTCAGATGGGAGTGAGGCTGGAAGAAAGGTGCAAGCGGTGGATAAAGAGAGAAATAGCATGCTGGAGGTAGAAAAAAATCTTTTGTGTGTGTGTGTTTGTATGTAGCCCATATGCGAGTGTCTGTGGAGAGTAATGGAGTGTGTGTAACCTTGGTGATGCAGGTCAGTAGAAATGCAGAAATGAGAGTATTGTGTGTACGGAGGCTGGAGAAGCCTGGTCCAACTTGGATTAAACCCAGTCCATTACTCCATTAAATACTGCATCATTCCATGGCCTTGGATCAATACAACATAATGTAAACACTTATAACCTGTCTCATTTGTTGAACAGGTAATGTATTCGGGGAAGCAAAAATAGGATAAAAGAAGAGCACATGTATGCTCAGTATGAACATGATAATTGCTTGTTTGAATGAGAAGACCTTTTCCCTGCATTCTGTTGGTATTGGAGTGTTAGAGGTGCACTGAGCAACATGGATTGAATATGATAATGCTTCTGTTGCCAAGCAAAATATCTGCCTTTCTCACAATACGGCTTCTTGTACACGCTGTACATGCTGATAGAATTTGGCAGTGCTCACAGCTGACAAGAAAAAGGAAGACAGAGAAATGACTTACTAATTACCAATTATCACTGCTCACACAGTGTTACTTGAGCCATTCATACAAAAGAGCAATATTTGTAAAATATTTACAAGTAACTTACATTTCACATTGTTAGTCAATTAAGGTGAAGCTATGGAGTATGCTAAAATTAGACTAATGTTTGTGTGGTTCCATCTACAGATACAGAAACCAAGAATATAGTGTAGTTGATGCAGGTGTATCTTGTTTTCCCTGTTAGCATGTTTCATTTTGTGATTGGTAGTTTGCAAGTTTTCAGTAAATGATTGAAACAAAAAACATGGACTACATAGTTTTATTGAAGCAAGCGTGAGCTATATGCTTGGATCCTATCACTTAAGAGGCCATTTTTTAAAGATTTAGGCAGAGCAGCCTTAAAAAGCATGTCATTTACTGTTGTGTACCGTAGTGGAGCATGTTAAATACAGCATTAGTGCTGAAGCTGGATTTCTGTGTAAAAGCCACGACAGGAGAAGAGAGGAGGAAATGTCTGGATATAATAAAAAGAGTTGTGGGATGAATTATTGAGGCTTTGATACGGAGGGGAGACGAGGAGGGGAGAGAAGGGCTGAACTGGGCTCTTAAGACAGGGTGTAGCACATGCAATATACACAGACTCATGCAAAACACACACAAACACTGGGCGCCTTGTGTGAGGACATGTTAATGGAGTCACCCAGACAGACAGGCAGGGAGACTGGGCCACACAGGAGTCTGCTCTGCCCAGATTCCCACATTGAAACACACCAAGCCCAGAAGAATGAACGCCCCGAGACCAAACTGACATGTTGCTATTCTTACTAAAAACACACCAGCGCCGCTGGTGTCTCCTCCTTTTCCGATTCACTTTTCCCCGAAAAGAAGGGGGATTCCAGGGTCAGGAAATAACAATGCCTCCATCTTTCCCCACTGCAAAGGATTTTATTCCTCAATGTGTAAAAGTGTATTTTTTGGTAGTGTGCTCTCCTTTGAGCCACAGACTGTTCCCCTGTGCTCTGATCTGTCTGGCTGGAAGCAGTCCAGTGGCTGAGCTCTTTTCCTCCAGTCATGTTGCCGGCTCTGTGGTCCCGTCACTCAGGGCCTTTGTTTACTGGGTAGATCAATAGTTAACTTGCTGCTGGATACACTAAGCTGTAGATCTGTACAGCTGGATAATATACCTCTGGCAGTTTTCTGCTCTGTTGCTGTTTGTGGTGACCTGTGATGAACAGAGGCTTAAAAAGGCTATCAGGGTTACAGCCAATTAACTCATCAGTCTCTTCTAATATGGTTGTCAATAGAGACAGGCTTTTAAAGCACTGTGATTTGTTCAGGATGAGTTAGATTACATTCTTGAGAAAAGTGACTCGAGGCTCCATTGAGCAGGCATTGTGTGTGTCTTTGTATATCTGTGTGTGTGTGTGTGTGTGTGTGTGTGTGTGTGTGTGTGTGAGAGAGAGAGACATTGTTGCTTTTGCTTTAACACCTGCTTGCACATCTGCGCGCTCCCCTCTCCTGTCCTCTCTTCCTGCAGGGTGTTTGGTCTCATTGGCCTCCCAGTTAATGGTCACTCTACACTCCCATTTGTTAACACCTGACCTCTGTGCTCATTAGCAGCAGGATGTTAGGGAGCTGTAGTGCGTATAGACTTCCAGACTTCCTGTCCACACGCATGTACATCGCACCGACTAATCATCTGCGTAGCTTGGGAAACAAAGTGTGAACATAGTACTTGCTATCTCTGACAAATTATCAGCGGTAAATTACAGTTCATCTTCTAGTCCTCTAGCGCATTATTAAAAAAAGTAATGTAGGATAATGTAGTATATTTCATAATTTACATTTGTGAAACAAATTCTGTTTTGCTTTATGAAAAAAACAACTGGAAGTGGAATTGCAGTAACACCCAGCTTGAGATCAACACCAATGTTAAACATCTTCCTTTTTTCTCTCATCAGTAACCATCTCTACCAGTGTATCCTTTGATGGTCTGCTGGTGACTGGCCTCTACACATCAACACCAGTCCAGTCGGCTCCCATCCCTGCTCCAGCTGCCTTCGGCTTTGGTAAGTCTTCATAAGATACCACTGTAGGCTGTTTAGAGTGGCTTCCTTGCCCATGCTCCTCGAGCCAATACAAGCTCCTCTTTAAATTCTCAGCTTAGCTTCGCCTTTTAACACAAACAAACTCTCAGATACTCAAGACAGCATCTTTGTGCTGGAACTGTGGAGTATCACAGTGAGCACAACCCCGCTCAGTGACCCACATCCGTTCCCAGAATGAGTATAAGACTTCTTCCCCACTCCGGTTGTGACAGGCCGTGATGGATGAGGAGTGGGGATGATGTGACCATGGGTTCGGCCAGATGCCCTTTCATTGATACTTGAGAGAAGAAAAACAGAAAACGGAATATGAGATGAGGAAAGGAAATTGGAGAAAAAGCAGCCTCTGAGAGACAAAACCAAACTTTAAATAACAAAGAAGAACATATTAACGATCATCAGGTCAGCTGGTCAAATGTTGAAAAGCAGAAACATTGCAGTGGTCCGATAGAATTTCATTTGGCATTTTGTAATGCAAAATTTGACAAGTTCATACTGTATCATTACAATAGTAAGAAGTGAATAATGGTTTTGGAAAACAATGTAGGAAATGGGTAATATTTCATTGTATTGTTCATTTGCTATAAAAACTGCTAACTCTTCAATCTATAGCTGCCAAATCAGTTTCCTTAAAATTATCAGCATCTTTGCATTGTCTGCATTTGTAGCTGTGTGTTATATCTAAACATATTCCTTTCTGCGAATTTACAGTGCGCTTCACCTTTATTCCATGTACCGCAAGATAAATTTAGTCTTAAAATTGTTTTGACAAGTGCAGTTTAATAACACAGTAAAGAGGCAACTGAATTAAAGTTACCCAATTTCTGGACACACAATGAGGATTTTTAGACTCAGATGAAGTGTGTGCGGATGGCGCCCCTGTGTGCAAGGGTGGGGGCTCTCTTGGGGTGATGGACTGGCCATAAAGAACTCCTTAGAGAACAGGGCTACTGGCCCAGAACTGCTGCCCAGCGGGCTCACTTATCCTGACTAACTCTACTGTTCTTCAGACGCTGACTTCACCCAGCCAGGGTAGCTCTTCACTCTTGGCAGCACTGTTTACTGGGGAGGCATCCAAGCAAGGATTGCGTCACCTTTGCTTCACTCTCATTAATTTGAAAAGTTTTAAGAGAAGGGCTGCACAGACTGATAGGCAGCAGCTTGTGGAACTGTGAGTTTCGGCATGGTGTGTGTTTAAATAAGTCTGCAAAGCCTTCCGTTACAGTATGTGTAATCTGCTAAGCAGTGATGCCGTCCAGGTTTCAAAGCGCAAGTTACTCAGTCCGTCCTCAGCTGAAGAGCTCTCTGCACTGTGTCTCTCTGCTCTGATTCTCCTGCATCCTCTCCCAGTGTTGACTTCAGGACTCCATTGAGCTATACAGAATCAGTGTTTTCATAAAGGCGAAACAGAAGAATGATTTATTACTGCCACCTTAATCCTTCATTTGTCTGCACAATTATTAGGTAGATGGGATTTTTATGAGACACATACACATACACTAAGTGGCAGCCGCCTGGCTGGTCTGCAGACCAGGGTGCAGAGAAGGCTCTTTAGTCTTGGGAGGGCTGAAGAGGGATGCTCATAGAGAGAGAGAGCTTCATCAATGAGCTCATGGAAACCCAGTGACATTGCTGTGCATAAGAGAACCAGTGCTTTGAAGATAATGAAGACAGTGAAATAATAATGGAATGAGACACCGCTTGATGTCCATTGTTGTTGTGAAGATAAAGGGATCCGTGAGGACAACAGGGTCACGCAACTCCACAAGGGAGTTTTACGAGTCTGGTGTTTAGTGTAGAGCATCTAAGATAGGGTGCGGCTCTAATCCCCCTCAATGGAGGCATGTAGGGGACACAGATACACATGGACAGCAACAAGCATACACACACATAGAATTCAATAAAAGAATACCCACCCACTCTCACTCAAAAGCACATACACACACTCCAGCTGCGTACAGCTGTTATAGTGGCGGCTGGCTAGGGGAACATGTGGCTGACAGATGTATCAGTGCAGGAACCAACATGAATCCCAGCATGGGAAGAATGAAACCTCACAGCACCGCCACCACCGGATGGCACACACAGGGAGAAGATCAGTGGTATATTAAGATTGCTGAATGTTTGAGAGATTTGAAAGCACAAGCTATTTCTAAGCAAGAAGAGAAGGAAGACTAGTAAGTTGGCATGTTTATTTTTGCTGGGTTGATGTCAGTGGAGAGAATAAGGGTGTGTAAAAGAAATACAAAGATGGACATAAAGTGAGCATGAATGGGTTTGAAACAGATAAAAATGAAGACGGAATAAACAGATAAAGGCAGGGAGCTGTGGAGACAGGGAGGTTAGTGTTTGTACACTCTGTGTGGGGATGTCTAGTGGTTGGTGTGGTCAGAGCTATTGCAGCAAGCAGACAGGATGACTGCACGCCGGCCTCCAAAGAGAGAATTCCCCTTGGCCTTCTGTGTCACCCTTCACTGCTTTTTATGGAAAGCTCATAAAACTAGTGCATGTACATGTCCATGACCACACTGCATGCAAATACACTTGCTCTATCACTGGTCCTCTTCTTTGTCTTTTGTTTTTCTTTTTTTGGTCTGTTTCATGCGCTAATATAGATACCCTCACAAGTAATCACACACAGACACCAGGACGCGGAGACACAGAAGTGAGCATTTTATTGGCTTCCACTCCCTCTGAATAACAATACACTTCACACTACATTTGTAATAAAAATGTGAAGCTTTCGGGGACTGAGTTTTTACTGCGTCGTCAGAACTTAACACCCACTCATTGTCAAATTAGCGGAAGTGTGATGGAGCATTTGGGGTGGAAATCAGGGTAGTCTGAGGCATGCCATATTTTCTGTTTTGGGTTGAGCTGCAGCTCCGGTTGCCCTAGACTCATTCCTCCACTGCTTAAAGGCAGGAGATCCCCCACTAGCCGGCGGGCGGCTAACCACAAACCTTTGTGATGCTGTAATTGCTTTGCTATGGCTAGTGCAGAATCAGACAAACTGGAGCTAAAAACAATATTGAGAGAGGCAGAACACAGGAGTGTAAATTGATTGTGGTTTTTATAAATATGCCCATAAGTGGCCCGGTAAACTAGTCTGGATGAGGCACAGCCGCAGCAATTGTTCTGTTTCAAGGTGCGAGGGCCTGACAGGAAAGATTCAACATGTCATTGTGGGATTCATGTAGTCAAAGTTATTCATTTCATTGTATTGTGTAGTATAGTTTGACAACCTAATTGCTCATAAGAGACCTTTGCAACGTGTTTACAGTGAAACATTTAGACTCTACGTGTGTGTGTGTGTATGTGCGTGTGTGTAGCATGCGCGGAGGAGATGTCTATACACACTGCCAGAAAAGCAACATGAGTCTGGACTGACTCAGCTGCTGGAGAATTCCAACTGCTTCGTGTTTTTCCCTCCTTTGACTTTTATTCCATTAAGAGCTATTTCTTTCCATTCCAGCCTCTTGGCTTTCTGAAAGAAACTCATACAACTTTTAAACTGGCCTCTACAAAGATTTTATGATGAAAACAATGACTTATGTGCATTGTCATAACTTTGATTTATTTGGTTCGGGTTTGCATAAAAACAGTTTGCTGTTGTATGTCGCACAGCAATGATGAGGTGACGTATCGGACCCCACAGGCCAGGGCCTGGACGGAATGTCACATGTGGTATGATTTGTATTGCTCCCCTAATGGCAAAATGTTTCCCACCACATCATTATCCAATCAAACACAGAAGACAGAACAAGTATTCATTCTAAATGTCTCCAGACTTATAATTACGATGATGAACAAAAGGCACTTGAATGAAGGCGAGAGCTTTCAAAATAGACAGGAGAGGGAAATGGATAGGCAATAATGCCAACATGGTCCTGAAGTGTTTGAGATTAAGGGAATAAGTGTGAATGGAGAGTGAGAGGAGAAAACTGGAGAAAGTTTGCATGAAAAATGGCAAAGAGGGGCCAATGAAAGGGAGACAGTATGTGAATGATATAAGGAGGGGGAAGGAGGGATAGAAGATGAGAGGATGGCGTTCCATCACTCCCTCTGACGGAGTGGCTGATTGGTGTTGCCGTGCCAATGCTGAGCTCCTGAGAAACTGGTCATTGATGGATGGCTCGTTTGCAGGGTGATGTTTATTTTGTCGTTAATTTGCATATTTGTATGTATTTGCGGGGCGGTTGGCTTCTGCTAGCAAGGATCAGTCCCCATCTCAATATGATGGATCTGGCTGTCTGACAAAATGGACAGCTTAGTGACAGGGACATCCAGCCGACACTCTGTCCCCATGACGGATGGGCTCATGCTAACACACAGCCTGATCAGTGATGAAATCCTGCTGCACCTTGACCTGTAGAGGAGGGGCCAGAGAGGGTGTGCAGCCAAAAGTGTAATCATACCATACACATTTTTAAAAGGACTCATGCAGAAATAGAAACCTATAGAAATACACAATCATGAATAGTCTTTCTTTCTTATTATGCACAGTTATGCATTCAAATCCTGATATCCACACACTCCTCCATCTCAAGGCTGAAGGTCGGCTGTCTGTGTCCTCTTGCCACCAAGCCAGATTGAATGTCAGCCAGAATGTCAGACTATGAGAGATGGCAGCTCATCATGTCAGTATTTACAGAGACACACTCACAGGTGTTTTTCCTACTGAACAAAGCCTTAGTTTGGAAGTGCTAACAGTCCCAGGGGAGCACTAGTGTGCTTCCGCATACCCCCTCCATCAATGGGATGAGGAGAAAAACTGAGAAGGTGATACTGTGTAAGGAGAGATGGAGGATAAAGGGGAATGATATAGAGAAAGGGTGGTGCAGGGAGGAGAGAAGGGGCGAGGGAAGGGGTTCCCATGGGGAGAGAAGCTGTCAGTCCCTGGGAGACTTCAAACGCACTGCAGCCCTGTGATCAGCCTGCTCCCTGGCTCTCTGCTGACAGCTCCCTGACTGCGCCGCTTAGACTCCTTCATACACGCACACAGATGCACACATACACACACACATACACTTGCTTGCTACCATAAGAGCTTTCAGACTCACTGATTTATCCACTCATACCACAACACTTTCACATTCCATTGACATACGCACACTCATGCTGATTCTCACACTTAGGACGTGCATCTGTGACACATTTGCTCTGACATCCATCCTTATTATAACCTTGAACACTACCAAAGTTTCCCTGTTGCAACTCTGCCAAGGACACCACACAGTCCTAAACTGTTGCTTTTGAACTATGGGCTGAACAGAGCCAAGGTGGAGCTGGCGATGGTGGTGGTGATGATGTTGATAATGATGATGATGACTTATCTAAGCCATTACTCCTTCTCTGCTCAGGGCTGAGGCACCCAAAGGCAGATCCCTCCTGATGATGAATTCATTAGTGCAGAAGATGAAATGAGTTGTCAGTGGCAGGGTTATGTATGGGAGGTGATTTGTGTTCTCTGCGGCACAGTGTTAGATCAGACTGGAGATCGGCTGGGTCGGCTTGCTATAAATCTCCCTGCTTTGCTGGCACAGGACTTTCCCACCCCTCGTGCCCAGACTAAGCCTCTGCTCTGTCCCTCCCATTGCCCGGCACGCCCTCCCCTACCAATCGCACAAGGCCTGAAAGCTGCTAACAGGTGGCTTAACATTTGGGTGCTCTCAGAGTCCAGTGATTATGCATCAGAAGTCATGTATCACAAAGCCACCTGAGAAGCGAAAAGCGAACCCACCTTAAAAGAATTCAAACAGAATAGAACATAATCCATTATTAATTTAAGGTAGACCCACAGCAAACTCTGGACTAGTGCATTAATGTTGGCCATATATCCCAGCCGGATGGGTCTTACCTCTCAGGTGTGATGGTACAGTAGACCTGCTGGAGCACCGCTGCTGGGAATTTACTGGTTCACTTAGTGTACATTAGCTCTCATGGAAAACATAGTCCCTTCTTTGAACTTCCATGGCTTCTCTAGGTGTACTTAGATGTGTATGTGTATGTGTATGTGGTGTTCAGTATGTGTGTCTATGTTCATGCATATGTGCATCTATTTGTGTCTGTGAGTGAAGTTGTGCGTGTGTATGTGTTTGTATTTGCTTTTTGTGAGAGCACACTTTTTTGTATGCACATGCTGAGCATTTGAGTGCTTTTTCCTTTCATTGTTGTATTTTTTTGCATTCAAATGTATGGTAAAAAAGGTCCAGGGTGACAGAGAGAGCATAAATAGGGGAAAGGAGGAGCTCGGCTGAGTGTAATAGAGATTTCAAAGTGGTGTGTGAGATGTTGGCCAGTTTTATTTATTTATTTATTATTTCATCCTGCAGGAGAGAGCAGCAGGCGTAGGCTGATTCTCCCATGTGTGGTCTCTCTTGAGCAGAGCAATGTTATTTTTTGCCATGCAGAGAGGTTGGTTACATGCCAGAGAGAATGCGAGAGGAGAGCGAAATAAAGATAGAATAAAGACAGAGAGAGCGTTGACTCAAAGACTGCTCAGTTTGACACATTTCTGCTAGCACCAGTGGGTTTGCATCATTTCAACAAAGAGGCAAGCTGACTTTGAAATGTATCTGTGTTGTGTTGTGATATAAACCTCCTTATACTCTATACCTCCACATGCACCTTGCAAGTGTGTGGGCATCTGTGGGTTTGGTGTGCAAACTGAGAGAAAGTGATTTTACAAAGTCTTCTCCACAAAGTGCATGCCATCTGGGCCGCACTCTGAGGTCTATTCATTTTTAAAGTTCCCTTGCACAGTATTAGAAAAAGTGGAAGTGCTCTCTGACTCTGTGAGATGAGGAAGCTTAGCAGTTCTACTGGTTTATTCCTTTCTGTAGGGCCCCAACTGGATCTGGCTCTCCACCCTCTAGAGAAGAACGGGAATGCTCCACCTCTTGGCCCATTTTGTTTTATATTACATACAAGTTATCTGTGAGCAACTCACCCAGATCCAATCTGACCCATATTTTGGCAGAGAAAATAGTTGATGACCTTCTCTGTGTTTTGCCCTCCTTACAAGGGCCAGGCTGTTGCCATGATTAGTTCACTGCCTCTCAGCACTCTGTCAGACCAGGCTCAGCTCCAGTCACCTCCATAAACACTTGTATGTACACACACATACTGTATATACACACACACATACAAATGCAGCACAGACACCATGCCTTGCTTTCCTTAGGCTTTCCACTGGTTCCTCACCTGTCGCCCCAGGTCCCTATCTCTCATACTCAGCATGTGTGTAAGGACAGAGCCTGCGAGACCACAGCCTTACCGCTTTGTTTGTTTGCTGCATTGACGGGTGGGGAGCAGGGACGTGGGTGCAAGAAATTAGCACAAGTCAAATCAGATTAATTAATCCCCAGCTCAAACTATTAACCGAGGAGTCGTGTTGAATTAAAAATCAAATTAGCCCTGGCGCCTGCCGTTAAAGCAGTGGTGTGTGCCTGCCAAGCTACAATGACACACACCCACAGCCGCTCATGGGCTTCACTGATGGATGGACGTATGGATGGATGGATGGATGGAGGGGTGGAAGAAGAAATGGGTGCTCAAGGACTAGAGGGGTGGGGGAAGGGGAGTTTAGTGACTTTGCCACCCAGTGTGGTAAGCTTCTCCTGGGGCACGGAGCTGGCTGTCCTCCACTGGGTGCTGCTCCACAGGCCTTACATCACTCAACAGGCTCGGCTATGGCTCTCCAATTAGGCCTTTCAGCAACATTTCACCCTGACGGTTTACATAACACATACATATCTTGAGCCTGGGACTGAACCCAGATTTAAACAGGTCCCTGTTTCTCAGCATGACTCTATCAAAAACATAAAGCCAAGAAAAAAGGGAATTTCCAATTTTTGGGTTTCGTAGGTTTGACCATCCTTCCTATAAGTAATAATAGCAATGTGCTGAGTTCTGAGAACGTGGCAACATCACTAAAAAGAAGTCTAACCCGGCATTAAACTTTGAAAAGTCAGATGATCAAACAGGTTTAAAAAAAAGCCCCAGGTTATTTCAACTTATTTAGAAGAGAAAATGAAGGCAAAAGGTAGACTCATTTCCCAAATTGTCCGTTGTAAACATCCATCACAGTTTGCAGACTGTGATTAGTTTTTCTATGCAGGGATTTTTACAAACATTTCAGTTGTGCCCATATATGATTTTACCTCCAAATAAACTGGTTTAATTGCAATAGTATGCTAAACTGTTTCAAAACATGTCTGATTGTTTCTGATCTTGTTTCTTGGCGGACTTCGTTGTAGCGACGTGGTATTCGCAGCAATTATTTAAGTGAGTAAAATGTTACCATTGCTGATAGAGTGAATGGCCAAAACAATGAGACCCAATTGTAACAACTCATTTCACAGTTATAGCATATTCAGCAATTTAAGTGGCAGGTGTGCATGCATACATGTCTTTGTGTATACTATGTGTATGTTTGCGAGTATGTGAGTGTGCCTTTGAGATGGATTGCAGGGCTGTGCAGAGATGTAGAAGTCTCATCTATCATACAGGGTGGGGCTCCAAAACACACAACACTTGTTTGATTCAGAACAACATTTATTTCAATTATGACACATTAGTTCAGGGGGGTATATTATGCTCCAGTAGTGTTCCTGAATTCCATTTATCATTCATGCTTGTATGGCTTGTAGCTCTTGATCATTGAAAGGAAGCAGTAGGCAGCCTCAAGCAATGAACTAAATGTTTATTTTTGTCGTACTTTTAGTTTTCAGTTATTGGTTTTGTTAGATGCAACATGCATAGGCATACTACAGAAGAATAAGCTATTATTAAATTAGTAGAGTATTTGTATTAAATAATTGTTCACGTATGACCACATGTTGTTGTGCACAATACTCTCTCTCTTTCAGCTGGTTAGAGCCATACTTGCAGCTCCTACAATAAGCCCTAGCTTTTTATGTTTGTGTGTGTTGTATTGGTGTGTGGGTGTGTGTGGCCTTGCCTTCTGGACTTTATGGATGATGGATGCTGTGAGATACAATGGAAGCCTAAATGAAAGAGAAATTGTTCTGTGAATGTATGCATATGGGCAAAAATTGGTTTGGTGCTTAGAGCCAGGGCATGAATACATACATTTTATCTATACACAAATGGCTTCTTTCACAGAACATTCAGCTGAACGTACTGTGCACATATGGAAAAACATAACAATGCAATCATACACATGCACAGTAAGTCCTTCATATACACTCTCCCACAAGCTCACCTATACACGTATACAGCTCAGCAGACCTCCAGGTGTCCTTTACTGCCAGTTAAACTTTCTTTCATTCATGTGGCAACCGTCTCCGCTTCACATTTTCCCACAGAGTCTCTTACCCCCTTTCCCCCTGGCCACTGTCATCTTTCACCACCCATATTAACACACAGCTTCCTCCTGGCAACGCTGTGCCGGACCCCTGCCATCCTCACAACGCTGCCAATCCGTCTCCATGGAAGTGTGATTGGCAGATGCTGAGATGGATGCCCATTTCAGCCAATGGCAGATTAGTTTGGGGTTGTCATGCACCGACTGCAGTGGTCCGGCTGACCAGCTGAGGATTGGTGTTGGCAAGAAGGGGTGAATGCAATACAACAGGCACACACAAACACACACACACATAGCATGGGATCATTCAGCAGCACAAAGCGTATGGGGTCCCTACTCATTCTGTCAGTACTGTTGTGATGTATCATTTATGTCGCCATTGTGTGCCCTTCTCTTGAAACATGTTGACAGAGGCATTATTCTGTCTTTTGACATATTCCCATACATTCACCGGCTTTTAATAACACATGTTAATGCTCCAATAGGTTTATGACAGGTTTTAAGAATCAGCACATGAAATATAAGCCTTTAATGGGCCTGCTCTCCGAATTAACTGGGGTGGTATACATTGAATTTTAAAGAGACAATGATCACTGCTTATAAGGCAGCACTGCTTATTATCTGTATGCACATACACACAAACCACAGACACACACACACACACAACAGGCCTGGAGGACAAAAAATGTGCATCATAAACATTAATCTGTGCTTTTTAAATAAGACCCACTTTTCTGTGTTTAATCAAAAAGTATATAGTGAGTGGTGACAAATATTAATTCCTAAGACAAAAATCAAATAACCTAATCTCCTCACAGCACATTACGCTACTTCATAGGGCTTTCATTAACCGAGCAAATTGCTATGCATACACATGCATTTTAATGTTCTGTTTGTGACTTCCTTTGTATGTGTATGTGCAGGCGTTCAGGGTTATAAAAGTGCATGTGTGCTTATGGTTGTGTGCTATATGTGTGCTCTTGCATTTATGGTGTACATGAATTCATTTATAACAATTGCTCCAGTAAAGGGAAAGTAGATTTACTCTTTACTGAAGAAAGGATGCATCAAGCACCCAGATTCCTCTCGCCCCTTAGGACTGAGGTGTATTTTACCACTGCCCTCCTGTCAATCAGCAATCTAGCAGGAAAAACATGTTTAACTTTCTGGAAATCATCTCAGAAACCATTTATCAGGAATGGTTACAATCAAATCAAACACAGACAGATAACTCAAACTAATAGTCTTTGTTGCTCCCCAAGCCAGACATTGCTGAAGGTCAATTGTGGAATGAGTGGAAAATCCAGTAGCTATTTGGTACTGACCAGTTGTCAAATGGTGTGTATAAACTCTGAATGATTCTGGTAAATGTGCACATCAATTTGAATGGTGCCTCTTGAATCCTCACAACTCTGCCACAAAGCCTAACTATCAGTTCTAATGCCAGTTAGACCGGCTCCTGCTGGTCCTACAGTGTGAAGTCGCTGCCAGGCTGAGCCACCGATTGCCCATCTGCTCCATCAGGGAGAATTCTCACTCCATCTATTTGACTTGTTTTAAGCTTGGCTGTGGAAAGCTCATTAGCTTTGCAAAGTGAGATATAAAGACAGATAGAAATGCTTTATCCAAACAGAGACATGTTAAAGAGGACACAGACAGATGTGAATTGGAGTGTTTACATATTTAAAAAAAGCAAGACCAGACGGCAGGGAAATTGCAGAGAAGTCTTTGTTACTGCAGACATGGGTGGACTGAATATGAATATATAAGAGGCGGTCAACTTCCCGCTTCCTTTTTATGGGGTGCTTTACAAAAATCACTAGAATTACCAGCAGAGATTGATGTTGGGGTGACAGTCCTACAACCAACATATGACCCTTAAAATCCTGACACACCCATTTCCTGTGTTTCTTTGTATCTGTGTGAGTTTGTGTGTGGGCATGCCCGAGTGTGCATGTATAGGTATTTGTGTGTGAGTGTATGTGTGTGTGTGGGTTTAAATTTATGAAACATGCTCTGCCCAGTCATACCGTGGGAGTTAGCAGGTCATCTTCCCTTGCCATTAATCACTGCCGACAGCTCATAAGTGCCCAATCTGCATGTGAAAGAGCGCGAGCGTACATGTATTTGCATGTGTGCATTTGACTGTGGATGTGTGGTTGCAACAGTCCTCCAAGATCCCCCTGTTGCTGCTTATTGAATTAGAAGTGGCTTCTGCTGATACTTATCTAGCATGCAGCGCGAATGCATCACCACTGGTACTGCAGCTACAACTTCTGTCATTGTCCACTCATTAGGGGAGTTCTGCATGTGGCAGATTGTGTGATAACGAGTCCATATGTAGAGAACACCAAATGTATAGGCAAGTTCTTTCTATCAATCACCCAATAACTGTGGGTTTTGATGAACACAATTGCATCAAGTACTGTAATTAGAGTAAGAGAATTTGGGGGGATCAAGCGTGAAAAAAGAGATGAACAAAGCACAAAATATTGAAAGAAAGGAAAACAAGCGCATAGAGGAAAATTAACATCTGTTAGGTACCACAGATGTCATGAAAAAGAACTCACAGTTCAACTGAGTGAAGAGTGTATTAAGTGTATGCAGTTGGTGTGACCCCAGTGCATAAGGACGAAGGAAAGTCTTTGTTATATATTTTTATTTCACAATGTCTTTCTATTTCTCTGCTCATCTCCGGGGACAGAACCAGGAATGTCAGTTTTTTTTTTTCTGTCCAGGTTCACTACAGCTTGTTGCTTTACTGGAACATTTGGGATTTGGATCTCATTGAATCATAGTGATTTTTTTCCCTCTCTCTCTGTCTCCCTCTCTCTCTCTCTCTCTCTCTCTCTCTCTCCACACCCGGACATGAAAGGGACTAGTTTCGTTATTTGCATTTTTACGCCTGAGTGTATTTTTCAAGTGGGAATAGAAATTCTGTGAGCAGTGTCGAGTCCCAGCGCCGCTGTGTCCTGGAGTGCATCAGTCTGCCTTTTCATCTTCACCCTTTTCTAACCGCTCTCTGCCTTTCTTTAGCCACACCCACAGTTCCTCGCTCCCTCTACCTCTCTCTTGCTTTCTCTCCCTGTCTGCTGTTATTGTCTTTATTTTCATAATTTTCCCACAATGTTAGGCTCAATTTTTATTTTTATTTTTTTCAAACATTGAATTCTGTGTTTCTTTTCACTTTAGCCAATATTTGTTCATTTTCCTATTCAGACAAGAGTTACAGTAGCCTGTGGTAGATTAATTAGGGTTTTGTTACAAGAGTTTGTCATCATTGTAAATGAAAAACTACTCTTTCTGACATTAAAGTTATTGTTTTTGCCTTGCCCACCTTTTTTCTTTTACTCAGGGATGAGTGACAGCACTGTAAATGAGAATATTCCTTTGAATGAGTGAGTTGAATAAGTGATTAATTGTTTCTGTCCTTCTGTCCACACTGGCCACCGCCCGTTTACTTTCTCGTCCTGCTTTCTCCTCTGCTCAGTCCGCTGCTCAACATCATCACCGCACTTCTCACTTTCTGTTTATCTTTGCAGCTTTCCATTGCCACAAGAGCTAAACTTGTATTATGCACATCTGCAGGGATTCTCAAATTGCACCATGGCAATGTGGTGAGAAAGATTCACGGCGCTTCTCCATCTATTCTTCTGCCACAAAATTGGACAATTAGTGCTAAAGCTGTTGTCTTGACGGCCTTGGTTGCAGCAGTAAATGTGTGGCATGTAGCAGCCAGGAAATTGTTTTGGAAATGGCACTCTTTTGTGTCAGAGGGGCTTAAAAAGAGAGAAAGATGTATGAGTATGTCAATGGATGCTTCCCTGAGTGCTATGTAAGAACAGCACAGAAACACTTCCTGCAGTTCCATATGTCGGTGGGAAAGAAAGAGGGTGCCGAGGAGATCTTGCCCAAGCAAACAACATTGCAGTAACACTAGACAGTACTGTGTGTTTATGTGTTTCCCTGTGTGAATGTGTATGTGTTTGCTTAAGAGTAAATCGTGGCCATTACGTAGAGAGGTTGTAGCTGAGGTGATTAGAGAACAGCAGTACTATTAGTGGGTGATTACATCTCAGTCTGTTATTACACACCAGCAGCTTCTTAGCAATGTAAAAGGCTGCTATGCTCGACGCGTCGTAAATCTGACACACTAGGCCCACACGTTGCTTGCACTCACACATAATGACACAATATGTTGTTGTCATGCGAAAACCTCTTAAATCACGTAGCTTTGATGATTATTCAGTTTGAACTCCAGTTAAAGAGTTTGATGTTTCGCTACATGATGAGAAAATGTACAACTCCTGAGTTGAAGAAAACCTTAGCAAACCCCACAGGGTAAACAAATAAATACATGGTGCTCAGTTTAAAAACAAGCTTGTTTTTCATCCGTCAGCAATGATAACTAGGTTTGTTTGTACCATGGCGCACGCATACACAACTGCATGCAACGATACAAACGAACACACGCGCACACAGCTGGCCGCGTCGAACAGAGACATTTATGGTGCTGTCGACATTGTGCGTATTTATGGATGCAATCTGTGAGATCAAATTTATTACTGTCAGAAATGGGCGGAATTATTTCTGTTTAAATAATTAGTTTTGAACCACACACACACCAGACGGATGCGCGCACTCAATCTTTGCATATTGATTTGCACATTGATTCAGGGGATATTAAAGCCCCAGTGTTATTAATCATTGCTGATTATGTTTTCAGTGAGTTGAGTTATTATTGAGGAGAGGAGAGGATTGTGTTTTCCGGCTATAAAGAGCAGAGGCCCGCCACCAGAGCACTGCGGCTCAGAGCACATCATCATACACAGATGGGACATCACATACATTTTTAAACTGGCTGAATGTGTTTGCTCTGTGTGTACTGGGCCACACTTTGTTGCCTAATGTTGTAGATTTATGACAAACGTCCAGATTATCTGTGTGGGAGATGCACTCTCCATACTCTAGTTGTGTTTGCGTTGTGATAGTTACCGCACAGTTTGGATGCATCTTCACCGACACTACAAAGCCATTTAGTTACAGTAAATTATTCAACTGTTTTTTATGTCTGCACAATGATTGATGAATCCGGCGGCGTCCTGCCCTTGCCCTCTGTGATATGAAGGAAAGATTGTGTGACATGATGTCATTCCATCGGTGCAATCATAGACGGACGCAGACCCCTCATTAATAAGAGCACCGTTATGTAGTGTCAGCTCGCGGGAGGGAGAAAAGAATGAGAGGGTCGAGAAAAAATAAATGGTGAAAGGAGAAAGGTAGAGAGGAAAGAAGAGCAAAGGAGAGAAGGTGGATGAGAAGTGAGTGTGAGGCAGGAAGCAATGGAGAAGAAAAAGAAAACTTTAGGATGCAAGTGGATGGAAAAAAAATAAGTAAAACGGCATCAAATGAGTGAGGGAAGAAATAAAAAGCAAACGCAAAGAAGGGAGGATGGGATAAGGTGTATGTGCAAAACTCAGGATTATTTGTAGATGTCAATACTGTCCCTTGTTTTCACAGGTAGTAGTTGCTTATATCACACGGGGTCCTTGTTTCTCTCTCTTAGTGTATCTGCTTAAATTCATTGACCAGGCACCTTATGCATTAGTTTCAGACTTATGCTGATTTGTCATAAGAAGTGTTACTTTATAACATATTGCATATTGTCCTTTTAGTACATTCAGTCTTGCCAAATATTATTGCAGCACTTTTGTTCGACTTAGCTGCAAATCATCTTGCGCAGAATCCGATTTTTTTTTTTAATGTGTTTTTCCTTCTCTTCTACTTTGATTTCATTGCTGTATAAAATCAACCTGAACAGACCTGCTTGAGATGCTGTTAGTAATCCATCACAGTGAACATCATTATTTCTGTGTGTTTTATTTTCATCAAAGTAACTCTATGAGTCTGCTGTTTGGACACAGGTGAGGGTTGGCTACCAACAAGCAGTGTTTTTAATTCAAGAGACCATAAATTAAATATAATCTTCTCCTTCCTTTACACCACATCTATGTTTTAGTAATTGTTTGTCTTTGGGTGTGGTTTTATGACAGTGCAGTTTACGAAAGGCAATGTTGTTCGGGAGGCCCATGAAAGCACACCACTGGCAGACTATAAAAATCCCAATCATATAAATGAGCTTACCAAACAATGATAATGTAACTTTTACAAATACAATATAACACACAAGTTTTGTGTCTTTGCAAGCTGACTTTAGTACTGCAGTAAAATAAATGGAAAATTGCTGCTACCTGGAAGTCAACATTCTCTGTCTCCCTCAGTTATCTTTTTTAGTATCTCGCTTATTCTCTTCTTCTCTCTCCTCCAGGTGTGATGCCAGAGCGGCAGTTTGGTGGAACCCAGTTTGTTTGCAGTGTGGTCGCTTCCCACGTCAGCCACCAGCCCTCCTCCAGCTTCAGCTTTGTCTGGATTGCCCCACCGCCTGGCACCGGCTGCGTCAACTTCCTGTAAGTCCTGTGTGAGCATACATGCATACATGTGTAAAAGAGGGCGGCTAAGAGAGAACAAGACAGACAAATTGCAGATGAGAAGTTGTGATGCAGACTGAGGCCTTTACAGCTGCCACGCATCTAACCCTGACATGGAAGTCGTAAACTGTAACAATAATATCCGTTACTGTTGTATGGCTGCACATTGACCCAGTAAGTCTGAGTGAGCCTCATCAGCTGACACCATGGGCGGCGTTTTCTCTGTCAGAGCCACAAAAAGGATGTTAAAAGGCCATCCTGTCAGAGAAAGCATGCATGATGGCTGGAAAGAGTTTCAGCTGGCGACAGAGGTAATGTGTGTGTGTGTGGCTATATCCTCAATACTTTGCTTGACATGGCCTATGCAGTGAAATGTGTGAATGTGTGTGTTATCCCTGCAGAGAGTTAAATATCCCCATCCTCCTATTCAATGGGCTCGGTCCCTCTTCTCATTGGAAAATGTGTGAGTGGTTGAACAGATCCACCCATCCTCGGGGGATGGGTGGACACACACACACACACACACACACACACGAAGACGTTTTGCAATAGAAACACTCAGACATTCACATACTCATCTTCTGTGATGTTACATAAAGGCATAAGTAAGGAGCAGTTATCCACTCTGACTAGTACAAATGGCTTCTATTAGGGACTTGTAGCCCATTGCAACAAACTCTGGGGTTCTAATGGGCTATTTTAGTATCCAGTTGCTCAGGGACACTGCACAGGTGATTTCACTTTCTATCCGTCTCTCTGTTTGTGTACATGTTACAAACTGTGTTTCCCTGAAGCTTAAATGGTGTGTGTTTAAATAACGTCGGCTAAGTTAAAAAAAGATGTAGCTTTATACATCTGAGAACAGTCTTTCCTTTTTCTCATTTTCATCTTCCTCTGTCTTGTCTTGCTCATTATCATTTTCTCCATCTCTATCTGTTGGAAACATCCTCTAACTCTCTTTCCCTGTAGTTCTCTTCGCTGGTGATTTACAGCCTCATGCTGATAATCAGTCAAAATGCAATTAGCAGCTGTTGCTGGAGAAGCGTAGAGGAAAAGGGAGGACTCCAGTAACTCTGCCCCATGCAAAGTCACAGCAGCACAGCGCCGCATTACGAAGCTCTCTTAGAAATTCACCCACAAATATTGTAATGTTTATGAATTTGACTTGGGTAATTCTCACACTTCTACATCAAAAACAGCCAAGTGTGTTTTTCTTAAAAAATGAAAACATCATTATTATCATATGATGTTAATGCTTGGATAGTCAAATCAAACTGCAAACTAATCCCTTATTTTATTTTATTTTTTATTACCAGTCATCCTCTTTCAAAACTTGAAAGACATTGCATATTGCCCATTAGTGTTTCATAAAAACCACAACTAAATTAAACATTTTGGCAGTACTCACAAAAATCCCTCAGTGAATTCCTGGAGGGACTCAATAGACTGTTAGACAGAGACTTTTATGGACAGACTGACAGAAAAGGATTCAGTTGGGGAATTTGCTGAAGTGGAGCTGCCATTTAGACAATATCCACGGAGCCAAACAGATTTACTGGCTTTTTTGTCTGCCAGCAAACACATTTACTGTTGAGCGTGTGTCAGCTTATGAGGATTGTGTGTTTCCTCAGTATTTGTGTGTGTGTCCATGCGTGTGCTGTGTGTTTGCGTTTGAGTGTAAACCATGGAGCAGCAGTGTGCCAGTGCTGATGACAGTGGCGCTGGCAGGGGGCCACGACTGTATGACAATAGGGGGCCCTGCGGCTGACCTTATCAAAGTCAGCCAGTCACACTCCAGCTGGCTGGAGACTGCTCCTTACACACACACACACACACACACACACACACACACACACACACACACATTCTTACAACACCCTGTTCCAGTTCACAGCTCCCATCTCCACCAGTATATCGGCACCTCCAGAGGTGCCCTCCCTGGGTTCAGTGACGTGGCTCTGGGAAAAATTAAATGGGCGAGGCGCTTGTGACAAAAGCCAGGGCCACCCGGGCTATTTTATTTTTGTGTGTGTTTTTATAAATTAACTCACCTAAGAAGTTCAGTTTTGTAGCAAATTTTCAAATCACTGTAAAAGTCAAACGAGGTAATAGAAAATATGGGTGTAAGATAGACATTTGTGTTGGCTCTACAGAATGTAAATAATGCAATGTCTTGCCCTTGCCCATTGTACTCTGGCCCTGATTGATATAAGGACCATTTTCCACAGGCAGTGTCTATGGGTGTTTGCCACAGACATCCCATGTCCTTCACAGGGCTGGAGCCACTGCATTAATATGGGGCCTGTGAGCAGTTTTATGGGCAATATTGTGGGAGCGTTTCTGGTAACAGATCACTAGCAGGAGTGTGATAGAGTGCAGTCACGTGGGCATCCAGAAGAACTCATTTTCTGGGTGGCTGTAAATTACCACCTAAAGAGAAGCGGAGGCCTTGGAGGAGGAGAGGAGAGGAGAGGAGAGGAGGTAAAGGAGGTGGAGGAGCAGGGAGAACACACACACACATACATCCATAAGTAAAAACCGATCACACTATTCAAACTGGTCGATCAACAGAAAATGAATCAGCAACAGCTTTGAAATTGATTGATAATTTCCGTCGTTTTTCAAGCAAAAATGCTAAGAACAAGCAAAATGAATGTGTTGCCTTTGGATCTGGGAAGTTGTAATGGGCAATTGTTTTTATAGCTTCTGACTGATTTTACAGACTTAACGATTAATCAATTCATCAAAAAACAATAGATTAATCTTTAATAAAAGTGATCATTAGTTGCAGCCCTAATATGATGCATTCTCAGAACTGATACCTACCAACTATCATAGAGAAGCTATACTGTAGGCCAGGAGCAAACCTTTTCTCACACACTAATTCCAAAACCAGTTCACGCTTTAATGATTCCATGAAACACGGTTGTGCCCCACTTTTTATTCTTCTTGCTTAGACATGACAGTCCACACCACTACATTACTACTGAATGCTTTGCTGCACTTAGCAGAGGTGAGAATGGTTAATAGCTTCCTCTGCTGAATGCAACGTTGCACTGTTGTGTCTCTTCCTTTCTTTTCCTTTATTCTGCTTCACTTACAGCCTCAAGGCAGTCAGTGCAGTCTGTGTGTGTGTGTGTGTGTGTGTGTGTGGGGGGGGGGTTTTATATGTAATATAGATATGTAATTCATTTGGAATATATGTAGCTACCTTCAGAGAAAAATATTCAAACAACCTTAGCACTATATAAATCTTGCTTGCGTATGGGTGCTATATGCACACATGCACCCCTTATGAACACGTCCTTATGTGCTGGTGTGTGTTTGTATAAGATGCGTTTTTGAGCTGCAGTGAGTTGTACTGTCTTCCTGTGGATCTCAGACAGCTGCCTGGTTGGAGATTGCTTTAATTACCGCATGTGAACCCCTGTCCCAAAGTGTTCCCCTGAGGAGACGGATGTCTGCGGATCTAATGACACACTGTTCTTATATGTCATGGCATGTGTATGTGTGTGTTTACACAAATGTGTGCATATATGCATTTGTTCGCCAACACTTGTATATTTGTTGTTGTTTTTTTTACACCTCTGCTACTTGCGGTTCCTCTGTGGAGTCCTAGACTGATTGAAGCCACTTGTAGGAGCAATTAGAAGGGGAGAAATAGAAATAGAATGAGGAAGGGCAGGTGGGGCTCTCAAACTCTCTCTTGTCTTGTTAGCTGTAATTGAAAAGAAATGGTTCCTATTCTTTAATTACGCCGGGTGTTGGTGTGTTGTTGATACTGCCATCTGTTCAAAGTAGGCAGGTCTGAGTGAGCATGAAGTTTGTAAAACACACACTACAGTATAGCTTAGTATGTGGTTGACTACAGTCGCCTGCTGCATGTGAACACAGCCCAGGGTTGGCTGCTTTTGTAGAAAGGGCATAGCTCTCAATCAACTTGACTTAATAATAATCATGTGCCTTAAGAACAATGGCTATAGCAGGTAGATGTCATTTGAGAGTGAGCCGAAATGTTCAGAAGATGCACTGCTAAAAATTCAGAGCCCGCCGACTAAAGATCAGGGCCCGGAAAACACTAAATATTTATACTTTCACAAAAGCTTCATGTGCATAATATGTCCTTTTTGGACAAATTTAAATTCAATCACCGAATAAAGTGATCAGTTAACATTTAGGTTGACCGTACCATTTTATGACAATAATGTGTCCTTAAGCTCAACCAGTCTGGAGATTCTGACAGGCAGGATGGTTGACATTGTTATATTAATCAGAAGTCAAAGGTCAGAGTTCAGACATCAGGCTGACAGATGACCTATGTCACCCAGCACCTAATTTATCCTGGTATTAGTCTTCTCCATGGATTTCCTTTTATTCAAGTCAATCCTTCAGTCTTTTTTAACATAAAATCACTAGTTAATGAGCTCCCCTCCTCATTAAAGCGCCATACTAGCCTGTAGCTGTGTGACAGATTCACTGTAGACATTGGGCCAGGGAACATGAATGATTGGTTCAAGGTAATCGCATTTTGGCGTTGTAGATATAGAAATATGGGGTAGAAATGCGAAGCATGACAGAGCACATAAATCTGATCCACTTTTTTTCTCCACAAACCGACCAGAGCTGCAAATCTGACACAGTCCACCCATATAATTCCAATTTTCATATATCACACATTCACATATAAGACAGCAACTCTTCTATCTCTCATATTCATGTGTTTAACCTTTCTTAAACTTTTAAAACGGGCCAGTTTTTCAGAATTTAACAGTAAATCATCCACTTTTAGAGGCAAAACCATTCCTGTGCTCCTCAGCTGATCACAACCCGGACTCCTGTTGCTGTATACCCTAAAGGTCTCTGCATCCGTGATATTGTCTTATTTCCCAAGGGACAGTCCTTGACCCCTGTAATGATATACATACACCTGTGTACACACAGACACATGCATATTTCACATCAGTGCTCTGATCAATACTGCCACAAATTGTGCACATCACATCTGTGCTGCACCAACATCACATGCTCTCATCAGCGGGTCACTATCCCACCTGCTGGGGCGTTGACCTCCTTATCAATTCTAGGTGAAATAGAGCGTGGAGATTGGAGAAAAAAAATAAATAAAGCATGATTTTAAATGCAGCAATATGAACCATGCTCAGGGGAGAAGGGATTTGCTCCAGATGTATTTTGTGAGAAATGATTGGTTCACATTCTGCGCTGTCTGTTCCTGAAAGTGTGCTGCGTTGTAACTGGCAAGTTAAATTACAGACATGACTTGGTGTGGGCATTCATCTCTGTTGATGACTCTGGGTCAGTATGGTAGACTGGTCTCTTTCTCCCCCTCTTTTCCCAGTCTGACCCTCTTTGAGAAAGGGAGGAAAGGAGACAAAGGTTTTTAAAAGCTGATTTTCTTAGATATCAATTTTTTGAAATAGCTGTTTTCAAGACTAAACCGACAACAGAAAATCCACAGTTTCTTAAGAGGCAGCTCTATATTTCCTTCCTCACATATTTACTCCTAACTGCTGTTGTTTTCCTAATCCCCCTAATTATTACTCACTAACAGTAGTCAAGGTCAATTGCTCTTCTCCTGGCTATAAACTGAGCAGTAACCACGCTTCTTCTGGCTGTATTTGGAGCTGTAACTGTCTATGACCCTATGCTAACAAGCAGGTAATTTGCCAAACAACTCCCAAATCCCTCCTCTGTGGAGCTTCATTAAATTTGCATGTTCTCCAAGAGCCTTTTTCAATTAATTAATTTAGGGGCAGAGGGAGGGGGGATGGGAGTGATGTGATTCCACGAAGCCAGTCACACCTTCTCAGGCCTTGATGGGTATGAAAATATCAAGACTGGGTTGAAATTAAGAAACCCTAATTTACATTTCATCAAAGCTCTTTATCAGTGGTTTTCTGGAGATAACTGAAGCAGTAGATTCTTTGTTTTCTCTCTCAGTCTTTCCCTTTACTTCTCCATCTTCCTGCCTCTCCATTTTTTTTCTGTGGATAAAACATTCTTGTACCCGCCATCCCTGATTGTGGTGCCATAACCACAGCTGGTCCTCAACATGGAAGATAAATCAACCAATTAGGGTGTATTATTTTAAGGGCTAGGTCCAAATGCACCAAATCAGTGCTGGCGACTGGAACTGCACCCCACTGAAACTCCTCATATTAATCATGATTACCAACGGGCCTAGTGAGCTGGGAGAGAAAATGAGCTTTTAATTGGGATTTGAGGACAACGGGATGGGAGTGTCGTCTAACGAAGGAAGAAGAGCGAGGCATCGTGTGTGTTCTCCACCCACAGATGTAATAGTTTGTGTGGGGAGAGAACAAAATTAAATTCACCGGCCTTGGGTAAAAACTGTTACAAAAGTTTGTTTGTGTGGTCAATATTTAGTGCATATTCCTGTCTTTAAGATAGCAGTAACTATGTTTAACTGCATGTATATGGCTATAGGGTAAATCAGCCGTTAGTGTTCCCCGTTGTGTGCGTGTGAGTGTGTGTGTGGTGAGCGGGGAGCTGTCAAGCTGGCTCCTAGGGGATACTTATGGCCGACAGCAACATGTAATCTAACATGGAAGACATGCTTGGTAATTACCCACTCCAGGCCCTTTTGGGAGCTCTTTGAGTGACAGCCTGTCCATCTGCATACATGTTAGGGCTCATATGTGGCTTGGAGTGTGTGTGTGTGTGTGTGTGTGTGTGTGTGTGTGTGTGTGTGTGTGTGTGTGTGGACTGGATCTCTGCCCTTAGTCGAATGCCTCGCTGTTTGACAGCAGATTCTGGACTTTGAAAGACAAGGCCATCTAACCCCCATCTATATTTCCTCTGACCAAATCCCAACCCCCCTCTTCTCCTTTGCCCCTCCATTTATCCGTCTCGCTCTCTTTTTCGTCATCTTCCTCAATCCCTCTCTCTTTCCCATCTCCTAGATTTTCTCCTCTAGACTAATGAGAGGGGAGAGGATGACACTTATTTTCACAAGATGAATGATCCCTTGTTTGAATCAGAGGAGGGGAGGAAAAAAAACACCAACACGTTAAGGGCCTTAATTGCTTTTTTCCTCCCAAAGAAAGTCAAATTAACATTTAGATGTTCAATAAATGTTTTGTGTGTATCAGGGCTGTTCTTTGTGTGTGTTTGTGTGTGTGGCTCCCAAAGTGGAGATGGTAATGAGAGACACGCTGAGGAGCTGCTGGAGTGTAACGGCAGGACAGACGCTGGCGTCGCGCTGCACCGATCACACACTCTCCGGCTCAGATTAAATGCCCTCTCCCGGCTACTATTTTAATGACATACACGTTATTAAGTCACACATACAGTAGTCAGACCACTCAAACATACACACACTTTCAAAGCACTCTTTCCCAGTGAATATATCTCTTCTGTCATTAGAAACAGACAAGTGCTTCTGGGATTTTCAAAGACACTTTATATATATATATATATATATATATATATATATATATATATATATATTCATGATTGCATTTTAAAAAGCTTTTCCTCAAAAATACTACATAGTTTTCACATTGTAGTCAGAAGTGGTATAATGTAACTAAGTCCATTTACTAAAGTACTGGACTGTACAATTTTTGAGTTACTTATAGTTTACATTGCTTCTTACATGCATCAGTAATGAGAATATGTAATATATAATGATATCGCTTTGTCAGGGGCCATTCTGCTGCATAATAAGTACTTGTGATACTCTAAGTATTTTGTTGATAATGCTTTTGCACTTTTTCTCTGTATATTCCCTCAAATACTCTGAGTATTTTTACATTGTCATATGGCTACCTTTACCCAGGTAAATGAATCGTAATGATTCTTCCACTACTGTCAGCTTTGCAGGGCATTTTTCTCCTACCTGGCTTGGTAAGGGTTACTGTCACAGATGTGTGTGTTCAGTGTGTGTAAAAGATGTGTGTGAGGTCAAATGTGCTCTTTGATAGAGCCCCCTGTCCCCGGGCACTTAACAGAATCTGTTTAGTGAACTTGAGCTGAGACTGTGTTTAGTAAATATTTAAGGCCCTTGTTCCTACATCCCCACCCACTGTTCGTTACGCGCCATCTTTTATTCATAAATACCAAACTCAAATTAGTTTTCACCCAATTCTGAAATATGAGTGTAATTAAGTATGTTTTCTCCGCAGCTCTGCACAGGCACAAGAGCTCTTTACTAATTAATGAGGGGCCTATTCATTATTCATGAGGCGAGATGAATGAGTAAATGCCTTGGCACCCATAAAAGACCTTAGTCTGCATGGTGGGGTAGAGTTTGGGAGGTGCGAGGAAAAATCCACATGGGACTGCAGAGAAGGAAAGAGGAGTGAAGCAGGAGAAGGTTAAAGTCTTCAAAATGGATGTGGGGCTCACTGACTCGGGCACCCGCCATAGTGTGTACACCCCATAAAGTTTTTCTTATTTTTGATCCTCTCCTATCCTCCTCTTCCTAGTCTGTGTTGTAATGTACAGTATTTTGACCGGGTGTGGCAGAGCGCACGCTCACACACACACAGCTGTCTGGATCGCTTCCCTAGAGTTTGATGTGTAGTGAATTTGAAATCACCGTGAGGTTACTCAGAGCTCTAATTTATTGGTTTGACTTAGATAATAGAAATGTTGTGTAATGTCTCTGGATCCTGGGAATACCCTGAACACTGAGACAACATTGTGAGACACACAAGTGTGTCCCTATATGGAAGAGTCCCAAAAAAGAGCCCTCTTATTTCCACAAGTGTACCTTGAAGGGACTCTCTCACTGTATGTGGGTGGCACACATAGTTCTGTGTCAGTGTGTGTTTTAGCGTGAGGTTGCTCAGATTTACAAGCCACAGATGATGTTCATAATCAATAGCAAAGCCAAATTACAATACCAGACACATGTTTGAGAGCCATACAGATGAGCCAAGACTCCAAATTCTCTACTCTCCTAGATTGACAAGCAGTAGTACTGCAAGCAGTCAGTGAGGAAACATGTCACAGCAGGGATATTTATCCTCGTTTTTGACCTCAATCCCACCACAACCCTCCAATTGTTTTCCCTCTGAGTATTATGTGGGCAAAATGCAGGTGATACTGTCGGAGTGGTATAATACCGCTTTTACTAGCCATCTAAAAATGTAGTGTTGTCTCCCCTTGCACAGAACTTTCCTTCACGGAGTCATTACACATCCCAAGGGCTCTGGGGCTCTGAAACTTTACAATATTTTTCCAATAACTTGTTTCAAGGACTCAAGGAAAATTGCACCTTCTGCCATATTCTTTCCACCTCAATCATCCCTCTGTGTCGAAGTTAGGGGCTTTTTTTATGTTGTTCTCTCTTTATTCTATTAATATTATCCACAGTTTGTAAATCAACATTATAACAACTTCTTTATTATTATTAGTAGTAGTAGTATTGTGGTTTTTGTTATAATTATTATTATTATTATTATTGGAAGGGAGGACTACTTCTGTACTCAAGAGCTACTTTGTCAGTGTGCATCTTTACCAATGTTACTCTGCTATTGCAAATAAGAGTGGATCTCTTTCTACATGGCTACAGTACAGTAGAGCATGTCTCAGTGTCTGTGTAAAAGATCCCTCTGCACTCCCAGCCATGTCACCCTCTTAGGTTTTTAAAGCGCTCTCCATTTTCAAATGAATAATGCATTTCATGGCCACCGGAAGGAAATTCATATTACATTCCATACATACAGCACACAACTAGATTTACACTGGCATGCAGTATGGTAGTGCAGGGAACTGATATCGGAAGATATTTGATAACCCACACTCTTGTTTTATACTGTATGAGCACAAAAATGTCATAATGTCATTAATACAATAATGTGAGACATCCCTGTCATTAAAATCTAGCGTATAATACAATAGATATATTGGAATGACAATGATCCTCTCAGTCAGATGATAGGCAGTCATGATAACAAGACCTCCAACTCTACTAACTGGTTGACTGGTCAACTTTTACTGTGAGGTGAGAATGATATAGTTGTGTATGTGTAGTTAGCCCAGCTCACTGTTGCTCTTTTTTTTTCATATTTGTCATATTATCCTATCCCACAAGTGTAAATTTAGCCCTTGACAAGCTTGTTTTTCTTGTTTACCTCAAAGTCACATTTTGCTTTAGTGGGAAATGATGCCATCTGTGCCTGCTTGATCTTCATATTTTAAGGACAGACCTGTTAACTTTCTCCTCAGTGGTGCTTGTGTTAATGGTCTTTCTCTCCTTGTCTTTCTCTGCTGATTTCTCTCTTTCTTTCTCTCAGAGCCACGGCAACACATCGAGGACAGATCATTTTCAAGGATGCTCTGGCCCAACAGCTTTGTGAGCAAGGAGGTGAGTAGCAGTTGCATGGACGACACAAATATATCCCTCGTCACCCTTAATGACAGAAGCATGCTCATTTACTGCACCTGACGTCAGATCTATGCATACGTGAATAGATAGACATGAGTGTAAGCACACATGTGCACCTACATATATGCATATCATACCCCCTTCTTACTTCCTAATACTGTCCATCATATGCACACATTGTCAGAATATCGATGACACAATATGGTTGATATGCTGCCTCTTCATGACAGTGGCATTGCAGCACTTCCTGGCTCTCGTTCTGCCTAATGATGCAGCCAGAGCCAGAGATATTTGGATGTCCTATATTGCCAGCTTAATTTCAGCTTATGCTAAACTCAGCTTTTTTTTTTGCTCTCTCTCTGCCGGAGATTTACACTTTATAGACGACACTTCTTACATCCACTTTCTGTGACAGCCTTAAGTAGCTATTGACAGACAGTGCAGTCCCACTCTGCATGCTGAGTGTGTATAATTGCTTGTTTACAGGAAAGAAGCCTCCTCCTCACTCAGGAACTCCTCCTTGTAGATCAAATTTGACTTTAATGCTAAAAGTGGAGAAGTATACAAACTGCTGCTGATGTCTTTTCGCTAAAAACAGCAAAATTTCATCTTTAAAATATACTTAGTCTTTAGAAAAGTCTACTAGACAAAATAACCTCTATGGTGAGTCTCTTAGGACTCTTCATTGTGTGTCCCTCAGCAGGTCATTGGAGATACTAGTGATGATTGTACAACATCATGGCTCCATGCCACTTGGAAGAGATGGGGCACAGAGCCCTCAGTCAAGCCTGGAAGGGTGACTGAGTGAGAGTGACAAGGCTCTACTCCTCTGTCTCCTTGCCCGAGAGCTCGTCCTCTCACCACCACTGACACACTGCCCCAGTCTTCTCCCTCTGCAAATGAAATATCTGCAGCCAACAACAGTCACTTAGTTGTTTTGTGCCAAGGCCCTGCAGTATCACACAAACACATAACTACTCACCGCAGACAAGCTGGAAAGCAGAGATTTAGACCTCAGAAGGCCTTGGAGGAGGCAAGTTGTGAATGGGAGCAGAACGAGAAACTTGCACTGAGGTAATATAAAAAATGTAATCTGTAGAGAACGTGTACAGGTATTAAAGGTACAGAAGGACGTGAGGTGGGAGAGACAGTAGTGACGGTGATAAGGGATACATAGGAGTGATAGCTGAGGGATGTAGAGCTATAAATGACCTTTGTCAGTAATGACAGATTCTGTCTAATTGGTGAAGGGGAGATGGCAGGATAGAAGGACAAAGATGGTGGGATGAGGTGGGATGAGGAGATGGTAGTAATGAGAAACTTGAAGGTCATAGATTGCAGGTGATTTGAGTGTTTGGTAGAGGTAGTGGAGGGATTAAACATCATTAACAAAAGAAAAGTGAGAAAAGAGTAGAAATGAGCGGTTGGCCGACCTTGTTGTAGGCTAATTTGTTTGATGGCCAGTAACGCAATGCAACTGTCTGTTGCTGAACTACCCCAGTAAATCTGAATTACAAATGAGAGATGAACATGCCGTGGGCAACAGAAAGCCAAAGGAGACAGAGGAAAGATGAGAGAAAGGGGGAAACAGAAGCAGAAATGGGTCTCATCATTTTTGATCTCTGGTGGATTGTCCGAACAGAGATAAGCATAATTTTTGTCCGCTCCACTAACTCATTGTGGTCACTTCCTCTTCCTCTTTCCAAACCAAAACCTGCAACTTCAAAAGAGCTGGCATATTTAAAAAATCATGAAACTGGAATGTGCAAGACTCTTGACATTAAAATGAAACTCGGGAACTTCTTTGACATTAAACAAGCTGTGCAGTGGTGGAGCCAAAACTGTATTACTGTATAGAGAAGTGTGATGATGCAGAAACCAACACAGAAGAAAAGTGCTAACGTGAAAAACTATACATAAATAATAGTTATTGCCTTAGTACTTCTGTCAACGTTTTGATAGTTTTTTCATTGGAACGAAGAAATGGAAATACTATGTTTTTCCGTTTCTGTTTTGAAAAATTGATTTTTTCAAAAACCAAAATTGGACCATTATTTGAATTTGGTTTCGTTGTTTTTTGATTCAGACAACAAAAATCGAAAAAGAGCTTTGTTTTTCCGTTTCTTCTTTGTTTGGTTCAAACAAAAAGCAAACCATCAAAACGGACACGGACTGTCTTAGTTCCACAACGTCAGACTTACCAGCGGGTGAGACCGAGGCCTGTAGACTTTTCCCCTCCGGCAGGATCAAATAGGCTACTGTCCCAAATTCAGAGTGGCAAAGAGAGTCCAGGCTGCTCTGAGCAAAGTTACTTAAAATCTGGGCATTAGCATTCAAAGTAGAATAAAAGATACGGGGGCCAGCTCAAGCCACTTCAGAAGTTCATATGCTTAAGACTCAAGCTTTGAAGAGCTGGGGAAATGAAAGCTATCTAAAGCAGGGTTATGATCCATGGAGGAAAGGGAGGGAAGGAGGAGAACAGAAAGGAAGGGATGGAGGGAGAGCAACAGAGGACCGGCTGCTCAAATAAGAAGGCAATAAGGGCTGATCAGCCAGGGTGAAGACTTTAAGAACAAATGGGCAGATTTGCCAGGGCGCTGGAAAAGGGAGGTAACATGGAGTGTGAAGCTTAGCATGATAAAGAGATGAAGAAATATATGATAATGTAAATAAGTGATTTAAGGATAAAGAAACAAGAGGAGAGGTATAAGCCTTTAACTCTCTGTGGAACGTCTGACATGTAGCACTTTGCTTCTCAGTAACAGAAAGCCGCCCTGCAAGTTCACGGAGACAGGTGTTTGTTTTAATGTTTGCCCCTTAAAGCCTTCTGAAACATAAGCAAAGGCTGGATTTGTGTGTGTGGGTGTACATGTGTGTAAAATAATCTGTCTAGCAGTGTTGGGGGATGCCTGGTCCCAGACACACTGCTCTCCCCTGTGCTCTCAGCTCCTTTCTGCTGGGCCAGCACCCTTCTTCCAATTCATCCCTCCAACTTCCCTTTCAGTTTGCTTTGATCTACACCCGAATTACTTCACTCTACAACCAGCACAAAAAAATCCCCAATTTTGTACTTATTTGTGGATCCAGAAGACAGAACTAATGGCAGTCTGACAAATACTGCTGCAACCTAATGAAATGGACAGCACAACGGAGTAGTTCGTGGCACCAATCAGCACATTGTCAAATTGTTTGGACAAGCTCCTAGAGATGCTTTAAAGCATGACGTGGCAAAAATGCTAATTGACGCCACAGTTTTAAATGACTGCAGGTATACGAACAGACCAGTAGAAGGATAAAAACAGAAGTACATTTCCGCTCCTACTGAGCAACCATAAAAAGACTTAAAGCCCAGATAAGAGGAGCCATGGCAGGGGATGAGGAGAGTTGGGGGTGGGCTAGCAGAGGGTGCTGTGTGCTAAAGGGTGGAGTGGTTGTGGGTGTTGAATGGTGTGGCAGGCCGTCCATCAGCTCTATCTCCTGACAGCAGGGCCAGCAGTCCCTGCTTTCTGCCCAGCATCGCCAGGTTCTCTCATTCCCAGCGAGGGAATAAATCAGGTCTTTATGGGCCTGGCCGAGTGCACTGCACCCCAGATGGATTATTAAAGGGACATATAACTCAAAGAGGCCACTGCTCCCTGAGGGACAGCTGATCACAGCGCAACAGAGGAGGGACGGGTGGCCTCCACTCTTCCACCTCCTCGCCACCCACCCAGTCTGCCAGCCAGCCTGCTTGCCTGGCTGAACGCCGGCTCGCCTGCCATCCCTCATCCCTCACCAGGAAAAAACCTTGAGACCTCACTATCTAGTCTATATTCTCCTCTTGCCTCCTGTCTGTCTGCTGTATCCCTCTTTTCTCCTATTTTTTCCTTTCTCACTTCCCAGTCTTTGTTTCTGATCTTCTGCCATTAAGATCTTTTGCTATTTTGTTTGTGTAATTGTTTTTGGAATTACCTTAATTACTCAACTTCGGCAAGCAAGGAGTGATGATATGTGGAAGAATATGTGTTGTGTTTCCCTCCATTTCTAACACATTGACAGCCAGGGGATGTTTCCCAAAGAGATAAACACAAAAAGCCAAAAGTTGAATGCTAAACAAGCCTGTCCTCTTGTTGTTGATACACTTGGCTAGACTCCTTAATTCTCACTATTGTGAAGACTAATATGTCTCGTCTTTATCTTTGATTCCACGTTTTCTTTAAAACACAGCTAGAAAAGGTAATACGGAAATTGGAAAATAGTAGTGAGTCTTACTTGCTGGTCTCCTCTCCACTCACCTATGATTATTGTAATGATGCCAATTGAAGCCCACACAAAGGCCCTGGTTTTCGTTGAGTGGAGTGAAGTGGCTGCAATCTGACCTTGGAGAACCATTTCTTTCTAGTCATTGTAGAAGGAAAAACAACAGCATCCTGCGTCCTGGTGAGTCAATAATTGCAACCACCAGTTAGACGGGAGCAACTCGACTTCAAACGCAGTTCACCTCATCAAGGATGTGAGTCAGACGAATTGAAAAAGAGCAAACGAGCGGAGAACAAGGGAGATTGAAAGAGTGGGTGCCGTTTACAGGGTAGGGAGAAAAAGAGGAGCGAGAGGAGATTAGAGCTGGAAGATGGAGAGAAGAGGGGTAGAAGATTTAACATGACTTGTGCCCTGCGCTCTTTGTGCAGACATGTCTGAGTCTGCCAAAGCTTATGCTCATTCAGTCCCCCCTCGTATCACCCCAACCCTGCTCATCAGCACCCATCCGATTTTAGTCCAGGCGTAGTTTAGTGAGAATCCCCTCCTTTTTGTTGCTCCTGTTTATATGCGTGCATGTGCATAGTAGCGAAACAGCCGAGACGGTTTGGTCAGCTGTGGAAGGCAAAGCCATATGTGTGCATTTCTGTGTGTGTGCATGCAAGCGTGTGTGTGTGTGTGTGTGTGTGTGTGTGTGTGTGTGTGTGTGTGTCTGTGCATGCTTGTGAGTTTAAGCCCTGGCCAGGGAGATACAGGCATTAGCAGAGATGAGCCGCAAATAGAGGAGGCAGTAATTGAAGTCTTTAAGAAAGTGAGAGGGGATTAATCCAAGTGAAATGAGCGCCACTGTCTGCTCCCGATGTGCAAAGGGTTAGGCAGAGAAAGACAGAATGGGTGCGGATGGAGGGGGGGGCAGGAGGGAGAGATTGTGATAGAAGGAAAGTGAGAGAGACAGCAGGAGAGCGTGATGAAGCATGGAGAAAGAAAACTGTAAATGAGGCCTTTTTGGAAGCTTGAAGGGATTATCTACCCAAAAAAAAAAATCTTTGGGCCTTTCTCCAGCCAAATGGCCTCAGTAGAAAGACTGAGAGCGATTTAGAAGGGTTTGTTTAAGAGAAAGATGGGAGAAGACTGTAAAGAGCAGAATACCAACCAAGCATTTATTAAAGTATGTCAGTTTGAGAGGGTGGATTACCAGGAATCGGTTTTAGTACATGCTCTTTTCAGGTTGAATACGTAAGATGAACACATACTCATGTAAACTGAGCACACAACTGCATATTTCAATGTTATTATAGATTAATCAGAATGTTAATTAAGGCACAAGAACCATGAGAGAGTTACACATGCTGAGAGTGATAGCTCCTCTAAACATGTTTTGAATCAGCAGACACTGGAGGATTAGATGGTGAGGAAGGGAGAGAGCGAGAGAGACGGGAGAGAGAGGAAGAACGCCCCTTTGATCTGCTTTAAATGGGCTTCATCTTCAAGCCCGAGCTCCAGCCACTGAGCTGAGCGTCAGGGCCCACCAGAGCAGCAGCAACAGTCGCAGCCACTGAACCCGCCAGCTCTGTCACACAGGCCACTAAGACTCCAACTTCAACAGTCAGCATGAAACTTTACCACCACTCTGTGAATAATAAATCCATTTCTAAGTGCCCGGCGTTTGGATCCAATAGGAAGAAATGAGGCCAGCTAACAAAAGTGAGCTTGAGCTCAAAGTAAAGACATTTGCAGAGCCATTACGATAGTAAAAAAACTTTTTTTATAATCCCTCCTCTCTTGATTCAGGTTCTGTTGTTTATAAGGGGTTTTAGGTGCGCTTTCTCAAATGTAAGCCCCTCTATTCGAGGACATTTTAGAACTGCTGTAAGAAAAACTTAAAAACTTGAAATGAAAGTTTGGAATGAATCCTCTGTGTTATCTTAGTGTGTTTTATCAGGTGGGCAGGCTCATCCTGGATGGAGAATACTGTAGCAGATTATCCTTCTCTTCAGTCTGGAGTAAGGCTGTCTTTAAAAAAACTACTAGAGCAGAGTAAGGAAGCTCAAAGGGATTGAAGGGTGACATGTTCACTTAGTTTAAAGCCACTGTGCCACTCAAATTCTTTAAAATGGCTATGCAACATAAACGCTTGAAATTTGCTTCACAAGATAAAACAAAGATGTGCAAAATGCATTTAAATTTTCTCAATGGCTAAATCATAAATGTACAGAGAAGCTCTGGAGTTCGATTATCACCTGGTGTACCTTTTGTTTTTGGTGCAAGTCAGAGTTTAGTAAATGACATCCACCGAACAGCGTTATTTGTCACACCTTTTCAGTCTCTTTCTTCTGTGTACCAGCTAGTATACCATCGTTTCCACCAAACTAATCTATCAAAATTCCTTCGGTTTGATTTCTAAAGTTTTAAACCTCACTATGTAATACCTCCTCCATCTTTTCTAGCACGAAGGTCACACCCATACTCTGCAGCGTTATGGTATTTTGCTAAAATCTGGATGCAGACTGTATTCTACAAAGTGTTCTCAGAGATTGAGTTAGACCCAGTGTTTTTTAAACCCATGTTTGATTCATTAAGACTTTAGACTTACTACCCCCCTGCTTCCACCTCCCTCCTCTTCTCAGGGCTGTGTATCCCCTGAGAGAGATTGATGGTTGAGTGTGTTAGCTAGGCAGTGGCCACAGATTACAGCATACAGGCGCCTCTGGGGAGGATGGCGGTTAATTGGCATTGAACCGTTAATCATGGCCGCCCAACCTTTCATTACTGAAAGGAATTAACATCAGCAGCCAGGAGACTGCAGCCATGGCTGGCCAGGACACAGAGGAAGTTTGTTTCACTCAGAGATGATTTAAGAATGGGCCCATTTCCCTGCACTTTCCGACTAATACTTTATCAATGCAGTTAACAATGGAAAACTGGACATGAAATGTCTGTGAAGTCTGTACATTGACTTTTGTTCATACATTAACATAAAGGTTCGTACATGCGCTTCTCCAGCTCTTGATCTGCCCATGAAAAGTAACTGCCTGCTAGTTAGGCCCAGGAATGGCATAAGACAGATATCAGACTATACCTGCACATGCAAGATGTTGCCCCTGTATAACTCTTTTTTCTTCTTTTTTACTCTCTTCTTCTTTGTCTGTTTCAGCTCCAACCGTGTCCCCATTGAGACCAAGTCTTGGTGAGTCAGCATTTCGTCTCATGATGTTACTTTTCTTTTGATATTTTAATCACACAGGTAATTACAACATGAAATGTCTAGGTATCATACAGATTGTGACTAACTGCGAGCATATGGTGTTTGTGTAGTGGAGCTCCATGGTAAACATGCTGTGCTGCGTGACGACTTTGACTCCAACCTCCAAGGAGAGCTGGACCCAAGCATCTGGTAGGTGAAAAGGTTACAACTCGTCTTGTAAAGGCCCTGACACGCCAGGGACGTCGGTGAGCGTCTGAAGCCCTAGTGTTTGCGGTGTGCCCCGCACCCTTGGCACTCTTTGGCCCTCGTCTGCGGGTTTTCCGGCCAACTTAGCAGGTTGAATTGGTGGTGGAGTCTGTCGGTTAGAGAAATCTCCCCGATTGGCTGTTCATCTTAAGTGAATCAGTGCAAGATAAATTTATGTTTGTGTTCTTGTTAATGTGCTGATGATTGCTAGCATCTTGAATCTGTCAGGAGATTAGATGTTTCAGATCAGACAAGAAATCAGAGATTTTCTAGATTAGAAGCAACTGTTTTACGAAACCGCCTGAGCAAGGGAGGGCAAACTACTGACTGCTTTTGTTTTTATCCCCAGTCCTGGGTGTTCTGGTGTTCTTTTTTATGAATGACGAATGCAGACTACCGCCACCTGCTGGTACGAAGAGTTATTACCTCTCACACAGGCGTCGAACATACGTGCTAGTTGGCCTGTTCACTGTAGTCTATGCGGTGTGTTGTAGTGTAAATTTTTGGCCAAGAGACAGGCGACGCGAGGCGTCACAACCGTCTTCTTTTGTCGCCGCTAGTTCTTTGACATTAGTTTGGTGTGTCAGAGCCTTTATCTTGGAGTGCAATCACTATTTACACTTTTGGTGCTGTCCCCTGATACGTTTTGCTTTTGTTTCAACTCAGTCTTTTCTTCTCTCCTCTCCTCTCCTCTCCTCTCCTCTCCTCGCAGGTCTGAGTGCAGTAACTGTGAGGTGGGAGAGCAGTGTGGTGTACTGATGCATGGCAGAGCGGTCACTTTCTGTGAGCCCTTTGGAGAGCGAGAGCTGGTAACTGCCATGTTCGACCACACTGCGACCGCTTTACATTTCACGGCCCATTGACCATACATCGAAACCAACCACTCAGTAGCCACAACCACAACTACAGTAAATTACGGCATACTAGCAGTGACCACACTAGAATTTCATGTTTAAACATCTGTATCTCTATAAACTCTCCACAAACGTCTATACTATTGTGCCATTCTGATAAATAAGATGATGTCTGATTGTGGTAAAGGTCTAAAACTTTTCCTCGCCAAATCTAGCTGTTGGACATGAATTTTAAAATAAATGCATGCATTTAGAAACAATCAAAAAACGTATTTTGCATTTATAGTGAAAGCTAAAATATTAGTAAGAAATCCAAAACATTTATGTGTATCTGATCAGCAAATGCAAGCTTAGATGAAACAAAATCACACGTGTTTGGTCTGTTTGCTTGTGTTTGCCCAAATATATCTCAAACCACAAACAGAAATAAAATTAAACATGGAACCAATATCACAAAACAGTTTAATGTTTGTCCCATGTTTGTGGGTTTGATGATGTCTGGCTTAAAATTAGTGGAAATAGAAGATCTGATATCGCTTCTTCCACATTTTCGCGAGTAAATTTGTAGTTAACTTGTACCCTTTCAGTCATCTGCCTTTAACTTTAAATAGTGCAGCACCTGTTTTGCATCTATGAGTTTTTGCTACAGCAGTTTTAACCAAAACTAACTTCTGGAACCATGAGTAGGCGATTTGAGGGGGGACGGGGGGGATGCCATCCCCCTTGTTAGCAAAATGACCAAAATCCGTCCCCTTTGTTAACCTGCTCAAAAGATGCTCTGTGCTTTGTCTCTTAGTGGCGCTTCACATTGCTGCTTTTAATAATCGCCGCGTTCTCGAAACATATGAGACATACTGGTTTTGAACTGCCTGTTTGAACATGTAAGAGTCTGTGCGTTCTTGATTAAAAGTTCTGTTTCCGCTTTCTACTTTTCTCTTTAGAGCACGCCATGTGAAATTATTTCTCCAAATCGTCTCGTCTCTTTTCTCCCTGTGTGTGTGTGTATGTAAGTTACCTCACTCACACTCGACTCGCGGGCCCCTAAACTAGTACCATAAAGGCTAGAAAAGCTGCGCCGGTGAAAATAGAAACCACCGTCAAAATTGAATAATTCTGATAATGATATTCTCTACAGCAGACGGGGTGCAAAATTGCTCTTGGGTTGCGCTACCATTGGACCATCCCTTCTGATAAAAATTAACAAATCGCCTACTGGGTACTACTACATTTAAAAGTGGAAATGAAAACAGCAGGACTATAATCATGATCATTCTACGCTAAAGTACAGTGGTATCAGGATACTGCTGACATGCAGTGTGGCACACACAAACATCTTGCCGACACACACACACATACAATCATAATTGCTTATCAAATCTTTTCATACCCTCTGTCTTTCTTTATAAAGTTGAGTTCAGACTGTTTATTCTGCTGGAAGAGATGAAAGCCAGTAAACAGCAGAGTAGTGTTTAGTGCCTCATGATTCTATTTACTTCTCTGATAAACAGTTGCTTTGTCTGTCACTGTTCCAAATGTTTGATGCCGCTGCCTGGCAGCTCTTCTGTCATGTGCAACAAGCATGCACGCCCAGAAACACAGAAACATTTACACAGAGATAGTCACAAATACAACATCATCAACAATGAGAACATACAGTATATACACAAACACACATAAACACACATTTCCAGAAAAAATATAAATTAATTAATTTATAATTAAGTATTAATACTGTACAAGACAAAAAGTCTCCACCAATTTGCCATTTAAAGAGTAACTTAAGACCAGGTGTTGTTTTATTCTCCTCCAGTTTTTGAAGTTTTCACTTTTCTACAGTGATATTGGAATATCTTCAGAAGGGTTGAAAACACTTGACATCAGTGTTAGATGTGGTTACAGGTGCAACAGACTTCACTCTTTAAACCAAACCAAAGATTTGTTTCCCTCATCAGTGAATCAAATCTTTTCAGCTTGCTAAAACACTTTGCTGCTTTAGTGTAACAAATTATATTGGAAATGCCTTCACCTGAGTTAGTAGTTGAGATTACTTCAAACTTAAACTAAATAGGATTATTTATTAATGATATCCTAAATTACCTTCTGTATCTTCCCCAGACCACTGTACCTCTCAATACTAGCACAGCCTCAGTCCTGCAGTTTGCCCTGGGTGAGTATAAAATCTCCACACGCATTGCAAATAATAGCTACATTAAGACAGAATTTGGCATATGAGATCTTTTCAACCCTGATTAAATATCTTAGCCCTGCATGCAACAGTCTTTCCCAGCTAGGACAATAGATGTCTTTATTATCCTCAAGAAATAGGCATCTTTTGCCCTGTTACATGTCAGTAAGCCAACTGGTATTTCTGTATTTCTGTGTTTCTTTCACTCGCTCTGTGTTTCTCTCCGTCTCTCTGCTGTGCCTCTGCTATCACAATAATGAATGATTTACAATATTCTGGAAAGACACCCAAAAGGCCATGGCAGAGTTTTTAGAGGTGTTGTATTTTTCATGTCCATTACATGCATCCGCCAGTTCTCATGGGAACCCGACTGGGAGGAAATAAGAGTACATACTGTAGTGACAACCCCTCTCACCCTCACCCACCCTCATGTATTTCTCGTTCTTTCTCTTTTCCCATCTTTCGTTCTGTCTGGCTGCGCTCTGGTTTGCAGTTCATAAATATGAGTATGTGATGCAGTAATGTTGTGTATTCAGCAGTTCAGTAGAGCAGTGCAATGAAGTGGGGGCTGGTTAATGCACGTCTGTATCCAGTGGGGATGGAGCAGCACGGCAGGGCACTGACCTGACATGGGCGCTGCACACCGTCAGGCGGTGTGGGGTAGGAAGGGGAGAAGAAATGTGGGGACGTGGGGGTTAGCCTGCTTCCTCCATTAGCAACCCTTGACCCCGCCAGCTCCCACAGCACCCTCACAAACCTGCATTTTAAAGGTGTAAAAATAGTCTAAACATACACAGATGCACCAACACTATCAAGCTGTAGTTAGCAATAGAGTGTTTGATCATACATCAGCATTTCTCCTTCGATAACCTCTGCCCAACCCCTTCATACCGCCTCATAACTTCTCTCAGCCCTGTTAAGCTGCTGATCACTTAGTTCCACCGTGACACCATTTAGACATAATTTTCCACTTGGCTGTGGGAGGCAATGTGGGAGCAATCAGTCAGAAGAAGCCACCACGGTGTGCCTGGCTGCGCCTCAGGGCATACAAAGGACCATTACCCTGCTGATAAAATTCAATTGTTGAAAAAGGGAAACTAGCTTACACATTCTTTAGCTGTTCCCTCAAAAAGAGTGTGTTCACAGTCATATATGTCTGTCATCTGTGTGTGTTTATATTCCCCAGGCTCAGGCTCCTGCCGATTCAGTTACTCAGACCCCAGCATCACTGTGTCATACAGCCTAAGTGGTAACGCCAACACCTCAGATGACTGGATCACACTGGAGAAGATCAGGTCTCTCTCTATCTCCTCTTCTTCCTTCTTCCTCATCCATCCCACAGTCTTTCCGTCTGTTATGAACACCCGCCTTCTCTTTTTTCCCTTATTCACACCTCCCCCTCTCAATTTGTCCTTCCTCTCCTGCTTGTGTCTCTATGATCCCCTGTTTTTCATCCTTCTATCTATCTGTTTAGTTAGCTCTCGAACAGAGGCTTAATGTAACGATACTGTCTTCTAACTACAATATTTAGCTCCAGTAAGGGCATGTTGTGCTTTTGTGTAGACACAGAAACCAACTCGTAAATCAACTACGAAATCACTTAGACTCATTCTGCAACCTACTTTTCTCTCTCACTTTCACTCTCATTATAAGGGCATGCAGTGTTTCTCCATATTTGGCTATTTCAGACTTATTTTAATTATTAATGATGATTGTTAACGCATAAACATGTAACACTTATTTGCATAAACACAGTCACCACACAGACATTCACCAAGTACCTCATGTTATATGTTTTCTCCTCTCCTCTAGAGCCCCTACCAACAGCAGCACAGTCGTCCACCTGCTTCCCCTGCCACGTCACTGCAGGGCTGATGCCGTTCGTCTCCGCTGGTCTCAGGAGGCCCCCCAAGGCCCCGAAGGCTATGAGTCCTGCTGGGGGCTGGACAACGTGCTGCTGGTCAATGCTGCCCACAGAGCCCCCCTCTTGGAGGACAATTTGGACCCTCCAGACACTGCGAACTGGCTCTTTTTCCCTGGAGCCACCGTCAAGGTACACCGATAAACCGGTGGACATTTACTTGGATTCGCTGCTTTACACATGGATTTCATTCACAAAGGGTCAAACCCTATGGTTAGAAATGCAATAGAAAGCCTAATGATCAATCAAATTAATAAAGAAACTTGCTGTTGCTTGAAAGAAAGATTTTCACAGCTTATGCTCCACTGCATGATAAAGCAGAGTAAATACCATAATCATGAGGTGCTTTCAACCTTAACGCAGGGGAACAGTATTTCCACATGAAGTTTACAGTTTACAAATTTTCTTACTGGTTGCATGTGTTAACACCTGTTCTTGGCCAGCATGCCTGTCAGTCCGAGGGCAATGCCTTGTATTTCCACGGTGGTGAGGGAGTTGGGCAGAGCTTTGCCTCTACCAGAGACATTGACCTGCATCGTGAGGAGGGAAGGAGCTACTGGGAGGAAGACTTTGAAAGCCCACCCTCGAAGTAAGTCAAGATGATGGTCTCATTTATTTCTCCACCCCGTTTACCGGATCATTTTATTTAAATGTGTCTTAAATAAGTAAGTTAGTAATCTTTATTTCTTTTGCACCCCTCAAAACCATGGGTACAAAGTGCTTCACAAGTGCACATAAAAAGCATAAAATACAACAAAACAATTACAGGAACAGGTCAAACTAGACAATTCAAGCTAAGTATGATACAAACAGCAAAATATCACTGTTACATTATCAAAATGCCAATCATTACAGATTTACAGGTTTTTAAAACCTTTTTAAAATGTGGCGCTGACTCAGCTGACCTGATACTGAGGGGGAGTTTGGTCCAAAACAATGAAGCTAATACAGTAAAACCAAATGTGGTTGCCAAACCTGAAGCAATAGTTTTTTATGGTTTTAACAGATCAAGATATATAACAGAGGCAAACCATAATAATGGCTTAATAGGAACCAAAAAGAGTCTTAAACTGAAAAAACAAATAAAATGACCCAAGAAAACATGATCCTTATTTAGGGTCATAATTTAGGGTCAGTTTGGGATGATATATTTGACTTTAGCACCTGGCAACATATTAGCTGGGAAAGAGAGAGTAAACAGAGGGGGAGGATTTCAGTGGGATATCTGTTCTCTGGTATTTCTCTGTGTGTGTATACTTGCACGTGCTTTGACACCTATCACTTGTCATATGTCATGTGATGCGACATGCAGCGCGTTGCACAAGTTTAAGTCAAGCTTGGGGCTGACACAGGTGAATGCCATGCCTCTGACTGCTACAGAGACAACAGTCCATCTGTTCAGAGTGAAACACATACACACACAAACACGCACTGGACAGCAGACAGCAAGGAAACACTGTCAGATGCACTGCAAGAGGTAGAGAGATAAAAGAGGAGAGGTGATAGATAGTGTTAGTGCCAGAGAGTAATTAACAGGCCTCATGCAGCAGGTCTGTCAGTAGAATTTTCGATTAATGAGAAGGACCTCAAGACAGGAGTGTGTTTCTACGGCCGCCCCGCACCCTCACACCTACCTTCCTTCAGCATGCCAACATGCTACACTGCATGCTACCTCTCACCCATCAGGCGTCATGGGCTGACACATGTGTGTGGTAGGCAGGGAGAGCTTTTGCTTGCATTAATGCTACACTCCACTAAGTGTCATTTAACCCAACACTGGCTATGACAGAGAAACACCAGATTATATACTGCATGGCAGAAAATAGAGAGGAACAAGGGGGGGAAAGGAAGGGGAGAGAAAGAGAAAGAGGGAGGGGAGGTAGAGGAACACAGGAGAGGGCTGACACACTGAGTTAACTTCTGTCAGTGCTAATGAGGATCCTCTTTCCACTGTGCAGAAATATGTGTCTGCATGTGTGTTCGTGTGTGTCTGTAAGTCCTCTTCCAGGTGATTTATGCTGTATTCCTGGCATTGTGTGTTTGTTTACTGGAAAGGTGTGAATTATGACAACCGTTCACTGACTTCAGTAATACTCCAGAGGGAGATGCTGTGTCAAAGAGGCCATCCATAAGCACAAGTGTTTGCATCCTAAAATGTCTATGTTTGTGTCAGTAAAGTCCCATTTGGGGTTAATACTTGTCTAAGATTAAGTGCTTGAATTTCACAATAAATGTAGCTCCTCTGTTTCCTTTTCTATTTCTTTAACTGTAAATTATACATTCACATCACGTTGTTATTTTCAGGCTTATTTTCCTTCTTTAGCTAACTTTACTCTCAAGAATGAATTGTTGTTCTGAACTATATTCATTCCATAAACCATCTGACTGTGAAAAATATGAGCTACCAATGAGTTATTCAAGTAATCCATCATGTGGCCTGTTTGCTGAAATGACTTTTTAGAATTATTGATGTTGTTTCCCAAAATAAATATATATAGCATTTCGACATAAACATTTTGTGTTGAGAAACTTCTTTCACTTACTTAACCAGCCCTCCCTTTTTTTTACTCAGCTGGGACATAGAGGGAGCTGACTACGGGACCCAGTGTGGAGAGATTGAGTCGGGCTCAGCACTAGTGTTTGAGAAGGAGGGCCGGAGGAGAGTGTGCACCCCTTACCTCGACACCACGTCTTACGGAAACCTTCGCTTCCACTTTACCATGGGTATGGGAATCCTCCATCCATAATACTTTGTCATGTATTTGGCTTTATTTAATACATTGTTTTGTACACGGCCATACTCTTTTTGATGCCTTCACCATTAGTTTTTGCACATGTGTATGACACTGCATAAACATGGTGAGGTGTGTTTGTGTTTAGGAGGTGGGGACTGTGATCCAGGAGAGTCCCATGAGAACGACGTGATTCTGTTTGGAAGAACTGAAGGCAGGAGGGAGCGTGTGGTGCTCGACACCCTTCCATACTCTTCTTACAGGGTGAGACCTACGCAACAAAAAATATGTACTCTCTATCAAAACCTTAGAGTTAATTCATCAAGTGTGTGTAAATATCACAGAAACATGTTTACCGCTGAACCAGCACATTCCCCTTCCTAGATTTGATTGATATATTTCTATCAAAGATTAAACTATTAGATGATTAATAGATCGGCACGTATGTTGATGACATGTTAATCATTTAAGTCATTTTTCAAGCATAAATTGTGAAAATGTATTTCTTCCAGCTTCTCATCTGTGATGATTTGCTACATTTCACTATTTTCTAATTAGTGTCTTCCCTCTGGTCTGATCTTTTCATTCTATCTTCCGTTCCTTCTATCTCAGACTCCTGCGGTGGTATCGCTGGCATTGCCCACTGAGCTACAAACACCAGTAACCCAGTTCTGCCTGGAGCAGCGGTCACATGGGGGTGCCAACCGCCATGTTTGGGCTGTGGACTTCATGCAGCTACTCCCTGTGCTGCCTGGCACCCACACACATGTTGCTCAGTTCTCTATCAACCTAGGCTGTGGATCCTACCAGCCTGCCAACAGGTGTGACACATTTTAAAACTAGGTTAGGCAGTGCTTTTATGTGTATATATTGCCACTTTTTTAGTCAGAATTATGAAATTGGCCTGCAAAAAAGGAAATCTCTGCATGCCAAGTGAGACATCCTAGATTCTCTCGGTTATTTGGGTGTCAAGAATGATAACTGGTGCACACAGGAAACTTAGAGGAATAATTCTTCTAAACAGCAGAATCTAAAGAAAGCCGAACTCCGTTGGCCTCTGTGAATAACAAATGTGAGTTCAAGGAGTTGAAGTTCATGTTACATTATTTCTGGTTTTATTCTTCAAGGTTTAAACTTTTTCTGTCATTTGAAGCTGCAAATGTATTAAATTGCATAGCTCCGTTTTAATAAAAGAGTAGAGGTTGTAAAGGGACAGGTTTTAAAGTGGGGTCATTAACTATTTTTTACCTAATCTAAGCTCAGAGCACTTCAGTCATTTTACACTATTTTAGATTGAAAATTAAAATGTTGAGCTAAGATGTTCTCTGTTATTTTTCATCAGCGTGAGTCTGGAGTTTTCCACCAATCACGGCCGCTCCTGGTCGTTGCTCCACACTGAGTGTCTGCCAGAGCTCTGTGCTGGACCCCATCTACCTCACAGCACCATCTACTCCTCTGACAACTACAGCGGGTATGAATGAGTCTGCACCTCTGTACGTGTGCAACTGTGGTTGTGTGTATATCTTTGTCAGTATACATATTGTATGTTGTCTCTCCAGGTGGACCAGAATCTCTATCCCTCTGCCCAATGCTGCCCTGTCAGAGACTACGCGGTTCCGCTGGAAACAGTCCGGCACTGGAGCGGGCAGCATGTGGGCCATAGACAATGGTTGGTACTATAAATAAAGTTTACATGGTACACTCAGTGTCATGAAAAACCACTGTTTTCTTGTTTACTTGAACCCCACAAATACCTCCTCCTTTCAGGTCCCAACCTACTAAATACAGTGTCACATACATTTTTATTATAGCTCAGCTAAATATTCCAAAACTATTCTTTCAGTTAAAGAAAATTTAATTTCCATGCCTGTGTTTTCTTTCAGTGTATATTGGTCCATCTTGCCTTCGTTTCTGCTCTGGGAGAGGACATTGTTCTCGCACAGGCTGCAAGTAAGGATCTGCTTTTTATTAAACCAAATAAATCCAATGTCTCTCCTTCAAAATGAGTCTGCTTATTATCCACTTATTGCCTTACAGCACCAATCACCATTCAAAATTAATCAGATTGTATTATGGTTATGATTTATTAATGGTTTTTCATTATCTCTGTCTTCTTTTTCTCATTTGTATCCTTCACTCTTTTTAATGTCTCTTGTCCTCCTCTCCTCTCCTCTCCTCTCCTCTCCTCTCCTCTCACACTCTCTCTCCACCTCCCAGATGCGACCCAGGCTTCAGTGGTCCAGCTTGTGAGCTTGCCTCCCAGACCTTCCCGGCTTTCCTGTCCGAGGGTTTTTCCAGCCCACGCCTCTCCTCCTACCACAGCTTCTCCTCACTGCGTGGGGCTGAGGTCAGCTTTGGCTGTGGGGTGCTGGCCAGCGGCAAAGCCTTGGTCTTCAACAGGGACAGCAGGAGACACTTGGTCACCGCTCCACTAGACAGTTCCCAGGCAAGGTAATGAAACTGCTGATAACAGATGCAAACTTGTTTCATACACATACAGACATAATCTGAGACAAGAGGGAACGCACACGTACACACTTGTACAAACATATACATGTTTTTGATTCTGCTGATTTTGCCATCAGTAGATTAATTTGTAAAACTGTGGCTTGTCTTCATCAGGTGTCTTTACTTCTGATTTATACTGCAAATGTTCCAGCCAGTCGACTATTCACTCTCCTCCTTCGTCCATCCCTCTTTCCCTCATACTCTGTGTTCCTATGCTGGGAGATGGATTGTTATCATTGGGAGGAGTGCAGATGAGAGGAGAGATGAAAGGAGAGGATGAAAATGTGAGAGAGAAAGATAGAGAGGGAACGATGAAGTTAGATATGGCATCTGTGTTAGATTGATTATGCCTGTTGCGGCTCTCAGTGTGCCACCTGATGGCCATATTTAATGCCAGTTTCCTGGCTGATTGAGTGAACAGCTGCCTCATAGAGGAAACTGCACCGCTAATGAAAGCACAGCTCAGCCAAGGACAGGGGGGGGGGGGGTCACTGGCAAAACCGAGACAGATTATGTCTGCCAAAACATAGATGAACAAATAAGAGGATGAAAACTCATGCTACATTAGAACTATGTACAGTTAACATGAATACAGTGCATGGATATGAACTCTGACTCTCACTCACTCTCTCTCTGTCTTGCTCTTTCTTTCCCTCCACCTCCACATCTAATTTTGTCCTCATTCATTTAATCATCTCATCCATCATCCTGCCACCTCCCTCCCATCTATCTGCTCTGCATGACTGTCTGTTTATCTACCCCTGTGCCCCTCTCTCTCACCTCTCCTTCCTGAACACACTCTTGGTCACCTTACCTTTTCTTCTTCGCATTCATCAACCTGCCCTTTTCTCCCGTTTTTCACACTTTGTCTGTGCCAATTGCTACTGTACTCCCCTTCTCTCTCCAACTGGCCCTGCTCCTTCTTGCTTTCATTCTTTGCAGGTACCTACAGTTTACCCTTCGCCTGGGCAGCCGTAGCACTTTGAGCTCATGTCCTGCCCCAGACCAGCCAGGAGAGGGTGTCCTGCTGCATTACTCGTCAGACAACGGCATCACCTGGATGCTGCTGCAGCACTATGCTTACCAAGGCTTCCATGAGCCCAGGTACCTCCTATGTTTAGAGTGTGTGTGCGTTTGATTTGTTTGTGTGTGTGTGTGTGTGTGTGTGTGTGGGTCTGTCTGTACACACTTGTATGCTTATGATTCCACAGAGACACCATAACTCCATTAACACACACATTTGAGCTGCTAATGGTGTGCTGGAGGTGTAAGCCACTGGGTCCCATTGAGTCAGTTAGTGCCATCTACGTGTGTAATGAAGACAGAGTGGGCTGGGTTCCATCTGCGCAGCTCGGGTTTCAAAGCTCTTCATCAGCACTAGAAAGGTCAATAGGGGCCAGTGAGTCGGGGACAACTTTTTGTTTATTCAACATGTATGTTAATACATAAAAAAAACATGATAAAGGAATCAGTCTTGACAAAGAGAAAAAGGTCTTTGTGGCTAACATAGGGGTCATAAAATGCTGTATTCATAAAGCTTGGTTCTATTGATCATCTGCATAGTTTCAGAGTTTATTTAAGATTGTCCAAGTGTACATTATTTCCAAACAGCAGATTGCAGTTATGTGGGCTTTAGATCCAAGTCTGAATCACAGTTTAGTCAGCCGTGTGATTAATTCCAGCTAAAATGTTTGTCAATATGAATACTATCCCCAAGTACATCTCACTATTCTTACATTTGGGCAGTTGTGACTATGGCGCATGCACTACTTACGTCAAGCAAACTTTCCATTAAGCATCAATAAAGTTCAGTTTGAAAATCCCCCCCCCCCCCCCCCCCCCCCCCCCCCCCCCACCTATACCTCCCCCACCCCCCCCCCCCCCCCCGAGTCTTTTTTTTTTATCCCCCCATATTATTT
>CM022474.1:11351341-11375322 GCA_011952105.1 Coreoperca whiteheadi | reverse complement strand
CCCTCCCCCCCAAACCAGGATTGTGTCAGTTGAACTCCCGTCCGGTGCTCGTAAGTTTGGCGTGCAGTTCCGCTGGTGGCAGCCATACCATTCGGGTCGGGGTCACGATGTGTGGGCCCTGGATGAAATCAGCATGACCTCTGTGCTGTTCAACACCATAAGTCTCGACTTCAGCAACGTGCTTGACGTCACCCAGAGTCTTGGTTTCTATCTTGGCCATGTACAGCCCTACTGCCAGCATGACTGGACCCTCAGGTAGGAGACTTGATGCTCTGATACAAATACTGTACTATATTGGTCAGTACATGGCAACAGCATTTGAATCCTTTTGTTTTTAATTATATGAAAGGTGAGTGAATAGTTACACATTTGTCAGTTCTTAGTTACTATATACAGCAGTAATTTGCAACTCCATTTTGTCCATTTAAAGTCACCAAAAACAATTGTCTTTATTTCCTACAAAAACAAACATTATGCCATCAGAACAATTTGAAAAATGCTACAATCACATACAAATTCTACACATAGTGGCTTTAACATTGTGTACCACAGCATATGACATACAGTTTAATATTCTCTCTTTCTCCATGTTGTACTCTAGTTTCTCCGGTGAGCCCAGCCCTGGCTCCAGTATCCGTTATGTGGAAACTCAGTCAATGCAGATCGGCGCCTCCTACAGTCTACAGTTCTCATTGGTCATGGGTTGTGGCCGCGAGCCCTCCCCTCACATTGACACTCAGGTCCGCCTGGAGTTCTCCACCAATCACGGCCTCACCTGGCACCTTGTCAAAGAGGTAAGGAGCGTGAAACTTGTGCAACTTTGGTCCCCATGTTAAGTGATTGTTAACATCTGATCCCTTAGGTTTTCAGAGCCTGGCCCACACCTTTGTTTATGACAACAGCTTGTAGAAGTCATCCTGGAGAGAGACATTGAAAAATATAATTTATTCATGATCATGAATATTGATTTACCCATTACAGCCTTAGTAATAATGTGTAAATAATGAGAGTCTTTAAATGTGGTACTTTGTTTCAGATGAGAAATTATCACAATTACTTTTTATCATCTTACTGTTAGCAAATACATGGCAATACTTGAATCAGCAAGCAGATTATCTTCCCATGATTCAACAAAGATTTTCTGTGATCACAACTGGCTCATAAATATTCATGAGGCACCAAAGTATCTGCCAAGATTTTTATTGCCTTTGGAATTGAATAGGGCGTAATGAGTCCTCATCAGTGAATTTTCTCTAATTCTCCCATGTGCATGAAAATGCAGTCATCTGGCAAGTGCAGAATGTAACTCACTGAAAGTCGTGTACTGTTAATCCTTGCTTGTCTTCCAGTGTTCAAGGTCAGAGATACTGTAATCCTGCGTTAGCCTTTTATGTGCATACACTGTGGAGCTAATGCAGCCTTAGGGTGTGTCTGCAGTATATCATGCTGTTGATGAAGAATTTAGCTACAAAACAAAACCCCAAATGATAAATGAAAAACTTAGCTTCATGAATTCTGAGTAATCAACATTAAGCAATGCTTTTCCCCCCAAATGGGTATACAATAAAAAAATTATTGTAATGAAACCCCTCACTTGTTTCACCTAGGCCTGTCTGCCTGGCATGCCAAGCTGCTCCGAGTTTACAGCTCCCAGTGTCTACCACCCATCAGAGTTTAAAGACTGGAGACGCATCACTCTGTCTCTGCCTCAGAAAACCTGGTGGGTAAAACACATCTGTACAATAGACATAGAAGAAAAGATTCACAAAGTACCCTCTGGGATGGTTTGTTATCGGAGCTTAGTTTCGTGCTTTTAGGTTTTTTTTGCAGTTAACAAGCGAAATGCACCTAAAATACAGTCAACTTAAAGCTGAAAAAGAGTACACACACATCCATACACAGCTACAGACCTATGCACAAACTATTTCACATCCAACCCTTTTTACATACTTTGTTCACAAGCATTTTCAGCAGTTAATATTGCAATTAAGCCCACCAAAGTTTCAATGCACAGTAACAAGCACATTTCTTCCTGCAACCCTTAAATGCAAATTTCTCAAGTACCCCCCCACCCCTCACACCCCACGCCCAGATATCCTCTCAAATATGTACTTTTGGGGTCTTGGTTTGGCATGGTTTTTGGTGCATATGCTAAAACAAGAGATAGCATCTCCTTCTATTTATTTTGAAGAAAGTAACTCATGGGCCATTAACATCTGGTCAGTCCAGGAATCTAAAAGAACACAAAAAGCAATATGGCAGTATTGCTCCAACTCAATTACAAAACTATGCACACTTGAAGAAATACAGAAAGGGCCAAACACTTTTAAATCAACTCAGTATGGTAAACTATGCACAGCATTAAATGCTGAACACTAAACTGATACACCTGAGCGATGCCAACACAAATGAGGTGGACACACTTTCTGTCTGGTTGACTACTCCTGGTCTGGAAAAATATAATATAATATAAAGATATAGTTCTCCTAAATATGGAATTTAAATGATATAGGAGGTTCCTCCAGCTCTGGCTTTTCATTTGTGTTTGCAATACCAGTGATTCTACCCACTCTATGAGCTCAAATAATCTGACTACCATGTGTCAACAGACAGTCAACAGACATACTACCAAAGCTTTGCCAGTACTCAAAATGTTGAATTTGTCTTATGCCAATCATGCACCAATACAAAGACAGTGATTACATTGTATTAGGTTAATAAGATTTTAGTTATTATTATTTAGTTTACAGGGAGATCAGAAATGAAACAAGTCCCATGCTGAAGTCATCCTGTACGGAACAGTTTGTGAGGAATACATGTACTGTTACAGCACTAGCTCACACACATATATCAACTCAAACCATCACATAAACCTTCCTCACCGAGCACTGTGACCTCCACTTCCATTTCACTGTAAACCCCCCGCTCCTAAATAAAGGTGGTCTAATCTCCTGCAGGGTGTGATGAGGTCACAGGGTCATGGCAGTAAATGATAATAAATCAGTCGTGGCACAGCTCTGTATGATCAGGGGGTGGTCTGAGTTGATATGGGTCACCGAAGCAGCAGACCAAGAAACCGCCATGCCATATAATTCCCAATATACCTGACTATCTACGCCTCTATAACCATTTGTCATTGCTGTACATGCACCAAGACACTCACATGCACAAACATGTAGCCACACTGCACACACATTCACATCCACAGCCTACCTTTAACAGAGATGATGTGACGATGATATTGCCCTCTCTCTGACATTCACACAAATGGGAAAACAGACATGCATACATGTGATAAGGTTAATCTTTACCTGCCAGAACACTAAATCCACAAATATCTCTCGCCAGCAGAGAAGTAGATTAGTATAGCAGTATAACATGATGATGATGATGGTGGATATGCAAGCAATCACTGTTGATAACATTATGTAACTTATTTTGTATCAAGTATAACTGAACCGTTAGTTACAGTATTGGAATTTTTCTATGTACATTTTGTTCAGCTTTTATAGTGTGAATCTAGTTAAACTATTTTTGTGTGTGTACACCTTCTGTGTTCAGGTCCAGTGCCACACGGTTCCGCTGGATCCAGAACTACTATGGAGAGCAGGATGAGTGGGCCCTGGATGACATCTACATCGGCCAGCAATGTCCTAACATGTGCCATGGACATGGATGGTGTGACCATGGACACTGCAGGTCAGCTTTCACACACAGATCCACACACATCAAACGTACCGAGGCTGTTCTTTATTGCTTTTTCAGTATCACTCAACATGGAGGCCCATCAATATCTTTTGATGGATGTTTGTGAGTGTTTTATTAAAGCATAGATGAACCCAGAGCAAAAACAAGAAGTTCAGCCACTGTCTTCTCTTGTAGGTGTGATGATGGTTTCTCTGGGACAGACTGCCAGCCCTCCTCGCCCCTCTCCTCCAGTGTACTCTCTGACTTTGAGTCCCAGGATGCACTGCTGGCCACATGGCAGGAGGTGATTGGTGGAGAGGTGGTTACCCCTGACCTGGGCTGTGGGGTGGTCTCATCTGGATCGTCCCTGTACTTCAGCAAGGTAAAACAACTATAAACATTGGCTTCTTCAAGTATGTCATGTTTTTGGTCCTTCGTCTTTCTGTTAATTGAGAGGGTATTCAAAAAGGTTGAAGTTAACAGATTAAAGTATAGTTTTAATGGAAATTATGCCCTGGCCAAAGGAACACGTGATTAAGTGTTTGGTGCAAATCCAGATCCAGATTCAGACCCAGGAACTTTTTAAACAATTTCTTAAAATTGCAAGAATGCAGCATTTTTTAACATTTTCATATTTTGTTAATAAACTACGGCACTTACCGCTAAAGAAGAAATCAGGCACATGAATCCTATCATTGTCCCTGTGTGTTTTGGTGCAAATCCAGCTCAAGATTAAAAATGTAAAAATATTTTGTGTTATTGAAATAACTAATTTGGAGGATTGTGCAAACTTGGCAGAGGTACAAAATGTAATCTGATTAGTTTCTACTCTTTACTGCCAAAAAATGCTGACCTTTGACCTCTGAATTATCCCTACCCTGAAAACACACTTTACAGTATGCCATGTAGCTCCTAGTTGATTATCCCTTACTTATTATGTATAAATATATTTGCGTGTTGTTGCCAGGCTGGGCTGAGGCAGCTGGTGAGCTGGGACCTGGACACTGAATGGGCAGAGTTTGTGCAGTTCTACCTGCGGGTGGGCGGAGACTTGGCGGAGTGTAACCAGGCAGACAGCAGGGAGGAAGGAGTGCTGTTGCAGTACAGCAATGACGGAGGCATCAGCTGGGGCCTCATCGCTGAGATGTATTTCACTGACTTCACCAAGCCTCGGTGAGAAACCTGGGGATGAAGAAGGGGGGAAATTAATACTTTTCATCTTTACCAGTACACAAGCTCTGCTTTTACTTTTTCTTGTAGTCTATATGGTAAAAGAGTTTTAGATGTGGCTGTGATGATTGTATATTTTGCAAGAGACATTACTAACTTGTCTCTTCCTCTGTTCTCAGCTTTGTCCACTATGAGCTTCCCTTGGCCTCTAAGACACCCTCTACAAGGTTTCGTTGGTGGCAGCCTCTTCACTCAGGGGAGGGTTATGACCAGTGGGCAATTGATGATGTAATAATTTTGTCAGAAAGGGAGAAACACATCATCCCCATGGCCAATCCAACACTACCACAGGTCAGGAATTAATTTGAGGAGTTTTCCCTTTAACTTATTTGTGCTCTGACCTTGCGCAGCAGCTTCAGCTTCATCTTGATATATTACTTATTTTGTTGTAATGGAAAATGTCAGCCAAACTGAGATAGAACAGCTATAAAATCTTGAATCTTTCCCAAAGTGTATCCATTTATCTTTTGAGAAGTACGGTATGCTGCAGAGACTGGTACCTGTTACACAAAACACTACAATAAACTTGCCTGTCTTCCGTCTCCACAGAACTTTTACGAGAAGCCAGCATTCGACTACCCTCTGAACCAGATGAGTGTGTGGCTGATGCTGGGTAATGAAGGCATGGAGAGGGAAAGCAACAACAGCTTCTGTGCCCCAACGCCCTCTGCCATGGTGTTTGGGCGCTCTGATGGGGATAGGGTGGCCGTCACCAGGGACCTGGCCCTGCGCCCAGGCTACACCCTTCAGTTTAAGGTACCCACATGGAAAGTGTAAAAACTAGAAAAACAGACGGTGTCAGTGGAAGGTGCCATTTTGAGAAACAGGCCCACAATACTACTTAAACAAAATTAAATACTTCTTTAATTTTCTGTCCATTGTTTTCCCTACCAGTTGAACATAGGCTGCGAGTCAGAGTTCAGCGCGTCTGCCCCAGTCCTGCTGCAGTACTCCCATGATGCCGGTCGTACCTGGGCCCTGGTGAGGGAGGGCTGTTACCCAGGAACCCCAGGGGCAGGTGTCTGTGAGGGCAGTGGTCGTGAGCTTAGAGAGCCCACTGTCTACAACACTGGAGACTATGAACAGTGGACCAGGGTCACTGTTGTCATACCACGCAATGTTGCAGCCAGGTAGCTATGGTACCAGGCATGCAGTTGGGTCTGCTAAGTTGCAATAGTGATTTTATACATTTTTAAACTCAGACCATTGTTTAATAGCAGTTGATGAGCATAATTTAAATGTCTACTGTTTCTCTCTCATTCCGTAATCCTTTCACCTCCTTTTCCCAGTAAAACCAGGTTCCGTTGGTTCCAGGAGAGCAGTGTGTACAGAGATGCCCCACCTTTTTCCTTGGATGGGGTCTACATCTCTGAGCCCTGTCCAAACCACTGTGGGGGACATGGAGATTGCATCTCTGGAGTCTGCTTCTGTGATATGGGATACACAGGTACAATGACATATAGTGAAGGAAAAGGGATGAAACTGAAAGAAATAAAAATAGATCATATTTTTCATGTATCTTCATGTTAGACCTTGTGATTTCTCCTTTTATTGCTATAGTGGAGCAGGATAGTTGTGTCCCATCGGTAGCCAGTCCCCCAGAGCTGACAGAGGGCTTTGAGGGAAAGCTGAGTCCACTCTGGCAGAGCCTGAGTGGGGGACAAATTGGAGGTGGCTGTGGCATCATCGGTGAGGGCAAAGCTCTTTACTTCAGTAGCCCTGGGAGGAGAGAAGCGCACACAGTGCCTCTAGACACCACCAACACACGGTGAGTGGAATTCCCACCTATAAATCTCTCATCTTTAAGCTCTGGAGACCAGTTAAATCGGTGGTTGTTTTTTTTAATGTGAAATTAAAATTGAGTTATAACACAGGTTGGTCCAATTCTACATCCGAATTGGCAGCAAGAGTTTGGGGCCCACTTGCACCAGGCCTCGCTCCCGCAATGAAGGTAATTATCACATACTGTATTGAGACCCTCTACTGCATTCATGTGGCTGTTCCTAAACAGTGCAGTCTGTAGGGAGCAGCACCACATCTGATCTGATCAGTTCACTGCTGGCTTATCGCCATCTGTTCCTTCTCATTCTTTGTCTTTGATCAGCCTTGTAAACCAGCCAAGGCTGTGTAGGTACAGATCTGGTCCTCAATGAAAATGTTTTTTTATAATGGAGAATCAAAGTCTAGTGTTGTCTGTTCTATTCTGTTCATCAGTCAGCAGATTGTGGCTCTCTAGCCTGCAGCAGTGCTGAAGGCTCAGTCTGATCGTTTCTGCAGTGTCAGATAAAACACTGCCAGCCTCCAAAACAGCTTCTCTGTAATAATAAGGGCTTCAGGACTGTTATTAAATTCTGTGGCATTTTATTCTATTGTTTGTTTTTACTTTCTGCTAAATTTTAAAAGTGCTATCCACTTTGCTCTTTATTCGGTGATTTTAGGTATCATTGTCCAGTTCTCTACCAACAATGGTGTCCAGTGGCAGTTCCTGAGGGAGCTGGACTTCAGTTCCTTCCTGGAGCCCCAAGTGGTGACCATCGAGCTGCCACCTGGAGCCAAAACCCCCTACACAGTATTTCGGTGGTGGCAACCACAGCAAGGTTAGTGCAAAATTAGGGCACGCAATATTCCAGAAAAGCACATAAGAATAATAAAACCATTGTATTACAATATCGTTTTAAAATATCACAGCTTTAATTTTGTTTTTCATTTTGACTTCTTTCTCTCCATCCTTGTTAGGGAAACACTCTGCCCAGTGGGCTTTGGACGATGTCTTTATTGGTATGAACGATAGCTCCAGAACAGGTTTCCATGACAAGTTTGACGGCATGACCCCTCTGAGGCACAACTGGTACCGCATTCAGGGTGGGGAGGTGACTGTGGACTGTTTGTCTCTGGACACAGCACTTACCTTCAACTCTGAAGCCATTGATAGTGAGTCACACAAACACATTACTTTTCATAAGAGCATACATTTAGAGATGAGGGCTTATGACTGCAGGGTTGTAATTCTTAGACTGGCTCAGAAAGCGTGTGCATGGGAAGTAAAGGAGTAACTCGTCGCTCCCTCAACAATCATTGTCAAATGGCCCCTACATAAGACACTTAACACTCAACAGCTTCAGTGAAACTGCAGTGTTTGTAGTGAGCAGTTAATGAATATATAGCTGGATGTTACTGCAACAGGTGAACTACTATTTGCATGATGAAAAAAAAGGTAAAAGATAAAACACTATCCACGCACATGCATATTCACATCTAGTATACCACCGACACATATTTTTACATACACATACTCAAGAAACCACATAAATGGCTACACAATGCCAACACAGTATTACCCACACAACAGGCTGAAATTGAATCACCCATTTACTGTGGCGCCGTGGGTCCTGCATTATTAATGAGAGCAAACCTGAATGAACATCCTGCTTGTTATTTATGCCTGCATCAAGCTGTGAGCAGATTTGCTCTGCGCAAATATTACAACTGGGGCCATTCATTAAACGTGCTCAGCAAAAGCAATTTGGCAACACATCTATAAACAAAGCTCCCGTGCCCCGTGAATTTTGTTGGAAAAATCACCTGCATTAACATCATATGCCAAAAACAATCTATGTGATTACATGTTTCCCTTAAACTACTTCAGCCTTGTTTGGCCCAGTGGCAGCAGCAACAAACTAAAAGTAGTGCGTCACAGTGAAGTTCAGCCCTATTCTCAGACCTGTCACCTTTTTCATCCCACTGGAGTTAGCAGGCCTGTTTAATGTAGTAACCAGGTGTTATTCCCAACAGCTAAATCTTGTTAAACCATTGTAACCTGGTGTGGATACTAGAATCTGGTTATTGTAAATACCAAACAATATTATGTTGCTTTTATATTGTGTCTGCAGAGAAGCCAAGATATGCAGAGAGCTGGGACTTCGAGGTGTCAGGCTCATCATTCCTGCAATTTGAGCTGAGTATGGGCTGTAGTAAGTCCACTTCCTTCTCCCATGGTGTGCGCCTGGAGTACTCCACAGACTGCGGTCATCACTGGTCTCTCATCACCCCAGAGTGCGTGCCCCCAGCCATTGGCTGCGCTGGTTATACTCAGAGTTCCATCTATACCTCGACCCAGTACAAACACTGGAGGAGGATCACTGTCTACCTGCCCAGTGCTGCAAAGTATGTAACTTTTATACCCAAAATTAGTGGACAGTATTGGTGTATTTTCTGAAAGTGCATAAACTCCTGAAGCCACTTTTGTTTATAACTTGCTGTTGAATCCCTCAGTTCCCCCAGAACTCGGTTCCGTTGGATCCAGACCCACTTCACCCCAGGGGCAGAAGGATGGGCTTTAGATAATGTGTTACTGGCTCCTGGCTGCCCTTGGATGTGCTCTGGTCATGGTTTGTGTGACAACGGACGCTGTGTGTAAGTAACACTGGCTTTTCTGCACAGCTGATGAATTTTAATCTTCGGTCATTTTTACACTTCTGTCTACACATAGTTGTTACTTGTTACTTACCCTTAATTTTTCTCCCACTCCCACACAGTTGTGACAAGGGTTATGGAGGGGCACACTGTGTGCCTTTCACTCCACTGCCATCTGTACTTAGAGAGGACTTTAATGAGAACCTGCAGCAGGAGACGTGGCCTGAGGTGTACGGAGCAGAGAGGGGAACCCTGAGCGGAGAGCCTCTTAAATCTGGCACTGCCCTTATCTTCAAAGGGGTAGGGTTCCTAAACACCATGCAGAGAACATCCAGAGCAATAAGAATACAGTTAAATCACATAGACACAGTTTGATATCTTTAAATCGCTGACTTTTCTTAAAACTGACCAAGAATATAATCCTTGTCTGTTTGTTTGCAGGATGGCCTGCGAATGATAGTGTCACGGGATCTGGACTGCACCAACACTCTCTACATCCAGTTCTCCTTCAAATTCATCACTAAAGGTGAAAATAATTCTTTTTTTCTTCTTGGTATAGCTGTATTTTTGATTAAAATATTGTTTTCCCTCAGGATATTGTCGTAATAGTTCATCTTGTGGGCTTTTCTAGGTGTCCCAGAGCGCTCCCATTCAGTGCTGCTGCAGTATTCTGTGAACGGAGGAATCAGCTGGCTGATGTTGGATGAGTTTTACTTCCCAGCTTCCACTGACACTCTGTTCATCCACCTGCCGCTGCCAGCCAGCGCTCAGACCAACGCCACCCACTTCAGACTCTGGCAGCCGTACAACAGTGGTAAGCAGACACATTGTGTGGTCGCACAATAAAATTCACATAATCTGTGCTCTACACATCTCTTGTCTGTTTCTTCTCCACATTCACTTTTATTCATACCTCCTCAACTCGCAGAATCAGTGTGTAATAATCTCCATAATATCATGCCCCTCAGGTAAGAAGGAGGAGGTTTGGGTAATAGATGATCTCATCATTGATGGCAGCTCCTTACACAACCCACCGGTGGTGATAGACAGCTTTGAGGAAGGCCCCAATGATTCCAACTGGCTGTTCTTTCCTGGTGGAAACACTGGGCTCTACTGCCCCTACCAGAAGACTGGACTGTAAGAAGAACACTTAGTTTTGAATGTTGACAATGATGGTGTCTTGACAGTGTTTCTGGTTTTATATCATCTGTTAACCCAATGGTGATAAAACTTGCAAAAATATGTTTTTACCCTTAACTAATCTTGGTGTTTGTGTTTGTGTGTGATTGGTGCAGGGAGGAGGATGAGTCATCCATGGTGTTTGTCTCCAGCGAGCTTGGCGAGCACTCCATTACCACCAGGGATATTGACGTAAATGAGAATACCATCATCCAGTTTGAGGTACACAAACACAGCCTTGATGACTTCCTTTCCAAAGCAACAATCATAATACTTACTCATTCAAGACATGAACCATGGCTCGTCATTGTCGCTGATATTGTATACATTCATGTCCCTCCAGATTAATGTGGGCTGCACAGCTGAGAGCTCCTCGGCTCACCCAGTGCGTCTTGAGTTCTCACGTGACTTTGGTGCCACGTGGCACCTTTTGGTGCCCCTGTGTGCCGGTGCTCCCCAGCCCTCCTCACTGTGCTCCACAGAGCTCCACCCTGCCAGCATCTATTTCCCTGGGACAACTCAGGGCTGGAGGAGGGAAGTCATTCACTTTGGCAAGCTTCGCCTCTGCGGGTAAGGACTAGATACATCCTGCACGGCAGGTGTGACAAAAGAAAACAAGGGTAAATGTTCGGATAAACGTTTTTGGAAAACAAATTATTTTAATATGCTTACAAGATAATATCTTTTTATTTCTGTCTGTCTCTCTCACTATCTAATAATTGCATTTTGACCACCCTACAGGTCAGTGAGGTTCCGTTGGTATCAGGGTTTCTTTTCAACCGGTTCTGCTCCTCCAACATGGGCATTAGACAACGTTTACATTGGCCCCCAGTGTCAGGACATGTGTAATGGTCACGGGGCTTGTGTGGGTGGCACCCACTGTGTGTGTGATCCCGGCTACTCAGGACCTGACTGCTCTGTGCCTGATACCCCCAACCCTGACTTCCTGAAGGAGGACTTTGAAGGTACGCCAACATACAGATGCACACAAAAAACCATGAAGAAGTAGCAAGTTTATTGAAAATGAATGTGTGTTTGGGCATAGTATTTACTGATCAGCCAGAGTTATCAGAAATCCAAATCTGTGATGATATTGCTCTGAGAATGATCATGTGGTCATTGCATGTTTACAGTAGGTTGGAGTCATCTTTTTTGACCATTTTTATGATTGGAATAATTGCAATTGTAAACCTTATTTTATACTTGATCTTAAATTAATGCTGATATGTTTATTTGTATATTTATAACATTATTTTGATTTGTGCTCAGTGAATAAAGGTCGATTTCAGTTTTCTTAATACAGTATAAGGAATTTATGATTGTGCATTTACTGTTTTGTTGCTTTCTGTGTGTGTGTTTGTGTATGTACTTGTGTCTCTAGGGGGAGCTGTGGATGCTGAGCGTTTCAGACTACTGAGTGGTGGTAAACCATCCAGAAAGTGTGGTATCATGTCGAGCGGGAACCACCTGTTCTTCAGCGAGGACGGCCTCCGCATGTTGGTCACCAATGACATGGATCTGTCAAATGCCAGGTAAACCTACAGCCACATAAACAAGCAAAGAAAATCCGTTGCCAACGTCACAAATATACACGTCACACTTTTTTTCTTTGTTGAACTTACAGTTTTCCGTGATAATCTCATGTGTTAATGGCTGTACTCTGCAGGTTTGTTCAGTTCTTCCTACGTCTTGGCTGTGGAAAGGCAGCTCCAGACCCTCGCTCCCAGCCAGTTTTGCTGCAGTTCTCTGTGGACGGAGGTCTTACCTGGGGCCTCCTCCAGGAATTTCTCTTCAGCAACAACAGTAATCAAGCTCGCCTGGTGGCCCTAGAGATCCCGCTGCGTGCCCGCACGCCTTCCACTCGCCTCCGCTGGTGGCAGCCCTCTGAAAACGGACACTTTTACAGCCCATGGGTCATTGACCAGGTACAGTAAGTGAGGATCCATCCAACATCCAAACATGAATCCATCTACAAGTCTTTTAATCATTTCAATTCAAGCATTGATATATCATTGCTGTTGATATATCAACTTTCATTTTTTTCATCCCTCTGACAAATCCCATGTCAATTTCTCTGCCTTCTTCACATTAACTCTGCAAACATTTATCTTTTATTCCCTAGGTGGTAGTAGGTGGCAGTGCCAGTGGCTGGGGACCTTTGGAAGATGATTTCTCCTCAATCGACGGGCGCTCGTGGCTCCTCCACCCTGGAGGAACCCGAATGCCTGTTTGTGGCTCTGATGGGCCTGCTTTTGCATTCATAGAGAAGTCCAACACTCGCTATGCTGTTACCACTGACATCAGTTTGGGTCAAGACGCCTTCATCCAGTTTGACTTTTCTGCATCCTGCTCTGTCACCAACTCCTGCTACTGTAAGCAACAAGAAGTGTGAAGAAGTCATGATTGGTTATCAATACTGAATAGGGCTCCAGCTCAAGATTATTTTCATTATCGATTAATCTCCCAGTTATTTTCTCGATTAATTAATTAATTGTCTATTAAATGTCAGAAAATTGTGAAAAATTGACCTTAAAATTTCTCACAGTCCAAGGTGAGTCATTTCAAAAAGCTTGTTTTATTCAACCAACAGTCCAAACCCTAAACATGTTCAGTTACATCAAATTCTCAAATATGAAAAGCTGGAACCAGCTAATTTTAGTTTGAAAAATGACTAAAATGATTAATCAATTATCAAAATAGTTGCAAAGAAATGTTGTTTCGACCGACTAATCAATCAATCATTGCAGCTCTAATAGTGAACTCTAATACTCCCACTAAAACAGCTATCTTTAGTGAAATACTGTTAAACAAAGAAGTTAAAAGAAGTCCTAACATTTTATATTTAGTTTTTGGACTGCCAAGCTCTATATGTTGGCAGTTGTTTATGCATGAATATACACAATATTGACAATTGTGTTTCTCTTCTTTCTCTGCAGCCGTAGAGTTGGAGTATTCTCTGGATCTGGGTCTTACCTGGCAGCCTGTGGTCCGAGACTGTCTGCCTACAAGCCCTGACTGCACTTCCTACACCCTGCAGAGGCTGCTGGTTTCTGACACTTATAACAAGTGGGGCCGTGTTACCCTGCCTATCCCATCATATGCCAGGTCAGCACTGCCCTGAACTTTACTCAGACACATGGACAAACTTGTTTAGCTTTTAACATATCCTAATTCTGCAGTATACTCTTAATTTTCTAAAAAAAATTGTCCATAAGTGGCCGTGTGTGTAGCTGCTCCCTTTAAAACACAGTTAGAATACATTACAATCTGATACATATCGGGATTTACAGATTAATTCCTTGCTATATGATTTATTTTAACTTAACTTTAACTGTGAATTGTGTCTGTGACTTTAATTTCTGCCTTTAGGTCTCCAGCCACAAGGTTCCGGTGGTTCCAGCAGGCTCCCTTTGACAAGCAGCAGACTTGGGCTCTGGATAACCTCTACATTGGAGATGGCTGCCCAGATATGTGCTCTGGACATGGACGCTGCCAACAGAGCGCCTGTGTGTAAGTAACGGTCGAAGTTTTTACTGTAAATGTCTGGAATTTCAGCTGCTAATAATGAGCAATAAGGTGTAAAAGTGAAATACAAAGTTTTAATTCAAATACCTTGTTTTCTTAAGCTTTGTTTAACTTTGTATGCGGCCATGTTGTTTTTTTAACTTATTTATGTGCTTACAGTGCTTTGTATGGACCTAATATTTTTATTTAATCATGTAACGTTACTTTACTGTATACAGTATTTTTCGGTTGTGATATTTCAGTAAATTCACTATAACTTGAATGCCAGCTTGTCTTTGAATCTGATTATTTGTATCTGACCCCACCATCCCCCCCAGGTGTGACCCAGAGTGGGGTGGAGAGTACTGTGATGAGCCTGTGGTTCCTCTGCCCTCCCAGCTGAAGGATAGCTTCAGTCGAGCTCCCTCGCTCAGCCACTGGCACATTCTCACCGGCGGGAAACTCAGCACTGTGTGTGGAGCTGTGGCCTCTGGAGCTGCTCTCCACTTCAGTGGGGTAATTAAACATCTTCCCTCTATGTTATTTATTTTTTTCCATCTTTCCAGTAAGGCTTTTTTACTTTATTACAACATTTTCTATCATAAAATGCTCCTCAACCAGGGATTTGGTGGAGGATAAATGCATTTGAATGCATTCATATTGTGAAATAGAGTTTTCATAAATCCTCTGGGGAATTCATTATGTGCATTTAGTTGTACAGATGAAAATGCCCAATCCAGTTCCTCTCACACGTTTTCTTTTTCAAATTAATTTTGTTTTCTAGTGGTCAAGATATCTTCATGAGCTGTGTATTAACCCACCTTCCAATTAGGGATTGAAAGAACACACTCCTGCAGTAAAGACAACAAAAGCACTGATGTGCTGAGCCAATGGGGCAAACAGATGATACAGACATCGGTAGATAGATAGACATCAGTATCTGATAGATGCTGCTTCAAGTACTTGGTTGAATAAAAGACCACAAAGTAAGTAGCTGTCAGCCCTTATGTACAGCTTAAGTTTTCCCCGAGGCACTTAGGGCAGTGTTGTAAATGGATACCTATTGACAGGCTTATCTTGGACGGACACACTGCCAGAGAAACCTCTTAAGAACAGCTGTTTAGGTCTAGCATTAAGCTATATCAAGATAAATTACAATTATGGCATTATATATTTATACGTAATTCATTTTAATTATTCTGATGTTCCTTATGAGTAATATTCTCTGTAATAAAAATAACATCAGTTCACATTGAGACTTTTGGATTTGTTTTTGGAAGGAGGATACAGTTCAATAGTGAATGTTGTAAATAAAGAAATATAGAGAGCGCAGGAGAGACAGGCATCAATCCATGACAGGCCTATGGTGACTGAGCCCCTGATTGACTACATTTTTCTTTGCGTCTGTGCACAGAGTTGCAGCCGTCAGCTCGTGACAGTGGACCTGAACCTGACCAACGCTGAGTTCATCCAGTTCTACTTCATGTACGGCTGCATGATCCCACCTAGCAACCGTAACCAGGGTGTGCTTCTGGAGTACAGTTTGAATGGAGGAATCAACTGGCACCTACTGACAGAGATCTTCTATGATCTGTACACCAAGCCTGGGTGAGTTTTTTCACCAACAACACATATGGATATAACTACTTGCGCACAGCTGAGTGAAGCGTGAATCAGGATATCTGTGACTTTCTTCATGTTTTTGCCTGTGTACAGGTTTGTGAATGTGCTGCTGCCCCCTGCTGCCCGTCAGGAAGGAGTGCGTGTGCGCTGGTGGCAGCCACAACATGAGGGAGCAGACCACAGTGATTGGGCTCTGGATAACGTCCTCATTGCAGGTTCGGACTCGCGAGCGCAGATATCTGACACATTTGGAGGGGTGGCACTGCCAAACCATGAGAGAACTCCTGCTGATGGGACCTCAGGAAGGATAGGGCAACTGAGCGAGCAGGAGGAAACACCCATAGGTATTTGTGAATCAGTGCCTCAGCAATTTACTGTAATTTCATATTGTTTTTATCGCTAAACAGAGCCTTAAGGTCTTATAAGCATCTCATTTTTGCTTGTCTTATTTTCTTAGTGAGCGATCATTGGCTGTTCTCAGAGGACTGCTCAGTGCAGCGTTTCTGCAGCTCTCCTGATGGAGTGATGGTGTGTGGCAATGCTGATGGTAGAGAGGTGTATGCTGTCACACATGATATTATTCCTGACAAGGGCTGGGTCATGCAGTTCAAGGTAAATAGTGAGCCTGAAATGACAAAAAAGGCAATGTGAACATTGATTTGTGTTTTGGGATGTTGGTGATGTTGCTATGATGGTGAAATGACCTTGTTAATATCTGTGTGTTGATTTAGATTGCAGTAGGCTGCAGTGTGCTAGAGCGTCATGCAGACCGGCAAGTTCATGTTCAGTATTCAGTGGACTTTGGAGTGACCTGGAAGTACCTGGTGCCCCAGTGCCTGCCCGCTGACCCTCGCTGTGGAGGTCAGGTGTCCCAGCCGTCAGTCTTCTTCCCTGCTGAAGGCTGGAAGAGGGCGGTCTATCCCCTGCCTGACAGCCTGGCTAACACGTGAGTCACCCTACCTCATATCTACCTCCAAAAGCTTTTGACGAAACATACACTAGTGCTTCCTGTTTAATGGTACCATCATGGCATGCTTAGCCTAAATTATTGATAGATCAAATGATTGTCATCAAATTAATTATTAAAACCATTGTCATATAAATCATGAAAATGGTATGCTTGTTGTTTGACTAACCTATCTTGTCTTCCCCAGTGCGGTGCGGTTCCGGTTTTACCAGCAGCACTCAGACATTCAGTGGGGTGTGGAAAACTTTTACATCGGCCCAGCGTGTGACAGCCACTGTGGTGGACATGGAGATTGTCTGGATCAGCGCTGTCTCTGTGACCCAGGATTCACTGGATCAAACTGCTACGCCAGCATTGCTCTAAAGGTAGAGTCTGGCTCTCACTCATTTAAAAGAAAATTCGAGCATTAAAAACAGATTAGAAAATAAAAAGACAAGTAGAATTTATTTGTCTGAGATGGTCTGCGATTCAGATATATGTCGTTTTTCTGTAGGCATCCCTGAAGGAGCGTTTTGACTGGGAAGGGTCAGCAGGCCCACAGTGGCAGGTGCTGGAGGGTGGCAGGCCCTGTACAGACTGTGGTGTGTTGGTAGAGGGGACAGCCCTGTACTTTGGAGGGGCTGATGCCAGACAGGCTGTCACTGCTGATCTGGACCTCCGCGGAGCAAAGTAACTACTCAACGTCTGTCAACCACAGTGTGAGGTTTCCTGTTTAACTTTAAATATTCTGCTACTCTAAGTACTATTTTGTGGATAGGTTTGTGGAGTACTGGGCCAGGATTGGAAGTGAAGATAACATGACCATGTGCCACCGTCCAACTTGTCGTAAAGAGGGAGTGCTGCTGGACTACTCTACTGATGGAGGTGGACGAACAACATGTGTGCATACAGTGCACATGTACTTTTCCATTTGCATCATTATCAGTTTATAATTTCTTCTCTCCCTGATACAGGGAGATTTTTCTCAATTTTGTCCATATCTGTTCCTCAGGTGTGTCCTGGACACTGCTGCATGAGATGGACTATCTGAAGTATGTGTCTGTGAGGAGAGATTATATCATCCTCCCAGAGGGAGCTCTGACCAATGCTTCCCGTCTGCGCTGGTGGCAACCATTTACCATTTCCTCTGGCCTCGCCACCCCCAGCCTCGAGAGAGCCCAGTGGGCCATAGACAACATCTTGGTGGGGGGCTCAGACATCAACCCATCCACTCTGCTTGACACCTTTGATGATGGTCAGTTTGTTTTTTGTTGATGTAATCAGAGCCTGACATGACCTGTCAAGACAAATTAATTAATGTTCTGGAAATCACTTTGAATCTTCCACCTGTTCTATTTCATTGCCTTTACCTTTCACCAGAGGGTGTTTCTCATGAGGAAAGCTGGAGTTTCTATCCTAATGCTGTGCGCACTGCTGGCTTCTGTGGAAACCCCTCATTCCACCTGTACTGGCCAAACAAGAACCAAGACAGGACACACAACATCCTGGCCACTCGAGAACTCATAGTGCAGCCTGGATATATTCTACAGTTTAAGGTACAGTACTGGGAGAGAGCCACAAATCTGCTGTATTAAAAGCTGTCCTTTGTCTTGTACATGGAGGCTTTTGTCCTTTACAGTACATCTCTCTTGCTGATTCAGATTGTTGTCGGTTGTGAGGCAGACACCTGTGAAGACCATCATTCTGTCCTGCTGCAGTACAGGAAGGATGCAAGGTAAGAAAGATAAGGAGAGGCCATAATAAAACACTTTCGCATAGTTATAAAACAACTGTTTTCAAATGTACAATACCTTATTTAGTTATTTGATGGTTTAACAGTTAACAGCCAAACTGCAGACAGTGCATGAAGATTTTTCCATCTATTGTGGAAATAGACCTTTATTTTGTCAACAAGTTGACATGACAGTCAGAGCAGGTGGTGCCATGACATGATCTAAAACCGCAGTGTTAAATGTCACGTCAATAGCCTCAATAGCTTAAACCAATAGTCTGACTTTACACCCAACATTTACCATTTAAACATTATTTGAAATTATTATGTTTCTTTCATAGGATGTATTTTTACATGACTGTGTTCAGCTTTCACTCTCTCCCTTTAGGTCTGACTCGTGGCAGCTGGTACAGTCAGAGTGCCTCCCCTCATCAGTCAACAACGTGGGCTGTTCTCCCTTCCAGTTCCACGAGTCCACAGTCTACAGTCCAGTCAACAGCTCAACATGGACCAGAGTCACTGTCCAGCTGCCAGACCACGTCTCCTCGGGGTAAGAGCATAGAAATATTTTATTTCCATGGTTAGCAGTGGGATGTATGACTTCCCACTGGTACATTTTTGGTCTGAATTCATATTTATATACAGTACATACCAACAGAATAACAGGCAACAGTTCTCTTTGTTGCCATTTGAAGCAATGTAAGTATTTTGTGATTTGTTGTATGTTTCCAGAGCTACCCAGTTCCGCTGGATTCAAAAGGAAGGGACAGGAGAGCGGCAGAGCTGGGGAGTGGACCATGTTTACATTGGCGAGGCCTGCCCGGGGCTCTGCAGCGGCCACGGCTACTGTACAAGTGGAGTGGTCTGCATCTGTGATGAGGGACACCATGGTGGGCCACATACAACATATAATATTCAAACTGCTAGAGAATCACACAGTTCTCTCTCATCTGTACTGGTCAGATGAAAAGTTCAAAGCAGAGTTTCTTTGTGAATTAAAATGATGCAAGTCAACAAAGTAAACATTTGTAAAAAGCTGAATAAAATGTTTCCCTGTGATTGAGACAGCTTTTCTGAAGAAAGGTCTTGAGCACATTTTTCTCTCACGGTTGCTAAAAACGTGTCCTTGCACTGTTTATGGTTTAATTTTACAAACAATGTCGACCCCACCATTGACTGGCTTGTAACCTTTAATTTCTCAATTCCATCATTTCCCCTCTGCTTCCTCTCACCTCAACAGGTGACGACTGCTCCCTCTCCAGCAGTGACCTGCCCAGCTCCATCAAAGACAACTTTGAGTCAGGCAGTGTGTCTCAGGAGAGCTGGCAGTTGATCCAGGGTGGTGGAGTGGGCAGCGGCTGTGGGCAGCTCTCACCGCATGCCCACGGAGACTCACTCTATTTTAATGGCTGTAAGATGAGGCAGGCAGTTACCAAACCGCTGGACCTCACTAGAGCCAGGTACAGGTACTACCAAAACAAACAGTACACAAACTAATTATGTAAACGTACACCTACCTACTTCTTAGCCATGACAGATTTGTTTTCTCCACATTAGGATGGGTATTATCACCCTTTTAATATCTCCTTTCTCTAACCTCTGTTTCCTTCTCTGTCTCCCCACAGTAAGATCATGTTTGTGCTGCAGATTGGCAGCGTGGCACAGACAGACAGCTGTAACATAGCTCTGGATCAGGCAGACACAGTTGACCGGGCCGTGCTGCTGCAATACAGTGTCAACAATGGAGTCAGCTGGCACGTAATCGCCCAGCACCAGCCCAAAGACTTCATAAAGGCCCAGAGAGTCTCCTACAACATTCCACTGTGAGTGATGGACAGACACACTCTGTTTAAACCACACCATTTTCTAATAAGGCACCATTTATAAAGGTTTTATAAGATGTAGCTAATAGTTTTATTAATGTTAATTCATCTTTAACTAATGCTTCATAAATGTTATAAATGTTAGCAGGTCATTGATAAAAAGTCATGGAGTTGTCGCCCTCTGCTAAAGAAAGAGGTAGCTAAAAAAACAAAGCAGATGTCATTAGGTAGGAGGATAAACGCCAGCTAAAGAGATTTTTCACAACCTGGGAACCAAAACGTTGTTCTTTATGATGCTTGAAAAACTGATCTATACATTTAAAAGTGAATTATTTATTATTCATTAATAAAGCCATCAGATACAACTTTTAAAGCCTTTATAAAAGGTGCTTTATTAGAAAGAGGTACAGTTTAAACCAGTGGGGTAAACGGCATTAGGCTGGTTTGCAGCTACTATAACCATTGACATACTTGATGACCCTCACTGACCCTGCAATGTTTCCCATGGTCTCTCCAGAGAGGCGAGGGTTAAAGGGGTGATGCTGCGATGGTGGCAGCCACGCCACGACGGCGCAGGACAGGACCAGTGGGCGTTGGACCATGTGGAAGTAGTTCTGTGAGTACCCAATTCTCAACCAGCCCATGGCCCCCCCCAGACTGGCCCCCAAAAGAGCCCCAATCTGCCCCTGTCTCTTCCTCTGCCTCACCTGTAGAAACGGTCCTCTCTTCTCTACACAAACACAGGGATAAAGTATACACATATATACAGTATATACTGTAATAACATCTACATGTGTGCTGCCTACCACCTACAACCAACCACTCAGCAGCTGTTTCAAATGCTCATCACGACTTCTGGTGTCAGGCAAGCAGAGTAGAAATATGGCTGCAGTGTGCTTTGCTATGAGGGGTTCTGTTTGTGGATGGCTGTTCTGTGTGACAGATCAACTCCTGTCAGATCATCATATTTTCAGTGTCTTGTAGAAACCATTCATCTCCCAGATAAACAACTTGTCAAGAATTGCTGTATTTTTCCACTGAAATGTCTAAAACGTCTTAAAATGTGTTCAAGCGCATCATATTTCAAACCTTAAAAGGTCAAAGTTACATAGTTAAACAGTTACATTAAACAACTGAAGTCATACATTTCAACATTCTGTTTTTGTACTGAAGCACTCATTAGATGGGACGCACACATTCACATGTCAATTCATAATGTACAGTATCCACTCACATACAATTAGCCCATCAGCCCCTAGTGGCCATTATAAGGCATGACACAGGGCACTGAACCAAGATACTGAATCCAATATGGGAAACTGTGAAAGTGGCTTCACATCTATGACAGTCTGTCTTTGTCCTACTGTGTTATCAGACAGGCCCATAATCTGACTGGTCTATTTTTGTTTTCATTTTCACATTCATTTCATGTGGAAAAATGGTCCTGCATTTCATTCTACCAAAAAGACAAAAAACAATCTTACAAATTCTGGAATTTAATTTGATGGAACTTGCAGACACCCTGCACTGATTCACGGATTGTTTCTCTCTGTCTTTCTTTACCTTTTTACATTCATGTTGCAGTTTATAGTCTGTAACCAGGATCAGTAAACATTTTCTCTATGTGGAAGACAATGCCAGTTTTCAAATAAAAATGGCAAAGCTGGCGATTCTGCAGGACACTGAAGATATCATGAACATGGTCTTAACACAGCTAGCATATTCTTAACATGGCAATATCATAAAGCATTTTGAATGCATTTTCTGCATGTTGCTATGGGTATCAGAGCAATGTTCCCTCTGATGTGGGTGCTGATTGTTCATTCAGATGTATACCCAATGTATTTAAAATGCTGCATAGTACAGTCACGTAAGGCACTCCGATATTTCATGTACGGTTGATACAAAGTTGCACATACACACAAACAAACACTCATGCCTAACCTGAGCTGTCCCTGGTCTAAGTGGCCGTGACCTGTCCCACCCCCTCCCTCGCACTCGCACGGTTTTCAACAGTGTCTGCTGAAAAGAGTGACCGTGATCCTCACACTTTGCTCTGTTGTTTATTTCTCTCTGTTCGCCACTCCTTCACACATTCTTCCTCTCACTCCTACTCCTGCTCAATCTTTGCTCCACACGCCTTGCTGCTTACTGTGTTTGATCATGTGGTCATGCTCACTCCTCTGCTTGTGCCGCATCCTACCTTGCGTCATCCTCCTCCTCCTCCTTTCCTTCCTCAAAACCTGCTCTTTCCCTTTTTCTCTTCCCATTCTGGCATTCAATGGATGGAATTCTTCTGTATATCTTGCTCTCCGTCTTCACCTCTACCTGTTGTTGTCTCTCACTTTCCCTTCATCTTTGTTACATTTCTCTGCTCTCTCCTCACTCATTCTCCAACAACTACTCTTCTGCTCTCCATTCTTCTTACTTATTCTTTTTTACTCATTCTCGCTGTCTTTTCCACTCAATATCACTTCTTCTTCCTTGAACCTCTGACTATCTTTATGCTTCTACTCTCTCCTACCTTCTCCTCGCTCTGGGCCCCTGCCTCCCCAGGCCAGGGCTCCTACCCCCCCAGACCTTTCTGCGAGACAGCAGTCCCCTCCTCCTGCTTCTCCCCTCTCGCGCTCTAACCTCTGCTCTCTTCTGTATTCTGCTCCCTCTGGCATGGCTGTAGTGTCAGGTAAGTTCTCCGCCTCTTCCTGAATGCAGCCCCCTCCCTGACCCTCCTCCTGACCCTTTCTTCTCCCTGAGACACTGTGCACACCTTCCCTCACTTTCACTGACACACCCAGCCCCCCTCATCATCACCACAGTCATATTCATGCCCTCGCCTTAACTCAAGCCCCAGGCAGGTCAACAAGCAGGCCAGCTGCTCACAGTGTCCAGTTGGAGGCTGACAAAATGATCCAACACACACACCAACACATCTTAAGCGACAGCTCTCAGCACAGAAACCAAGACAATATTCACAACAACACAGCGAATGGAGGGAAAACCGAGCAGTAAATCTTGAGTGGTGGTTTTATTTTACAAATATGAAATTAAATTGCATCCCCTAGAAGGGTTCAACACAATGTCACCAGAGAACTTCTTGTTAAATGGCATTGATCTTTAATTTGTGCAGTTCACACAATCCTTGAGGCATTTTTGACGTAACAATTTACATATATAAATGTCAGTGGTACTTGTGTTTGTGTGTATATGTGTGATGTAATCCATCACTATACCTATATCTGTTTGTTGTGTTGTTGCTACGAAATCTACTGCAAACTGTTGTAGTGTTTTTGACCTAGCTGCTAATTTACAAGCCAACAGGCACAATTCAATGATCACGTGAAAAAGATTACTGTTTGTGGTTCCAGCATTTATCTCACTATAAATGCTGTGAGACATACTATCTCAAGCCCAAGCACCAAAAGTCTTTTTTTCATTCATATACCAACATCAGTTGCAATGCAGGGCATCTCGCATCATTAATAAAAAAAAAAAAATAGGCCCATTTGGCCTCCACCATCCAGCTCTTTGCATGGCTTTACAGATCGACTGTTGCAACAGCTCACAGCTCTCCATCCCTTTTTCACTCATGGCCGTCTGTCTGTCTCTGGACAACGACATCATGACTCTGAGCCAGGAGCTCCCTCCTCATTACCCTCTGGTTTCTGACCAGAAATCAGAAAATCAAGTGTGCTCACACACACTCTTAAACACATGCAGTTTACCAGCCATCCGTCCCATCCGCCTTCATACTTCCACCTTCACAGCATCAACCATCACACACACACACACACACACACACACACACACACCAGCTCCAACCCTCCCCCACCCCTCCTTATCCCCA
>CM022474.1:11274708-11348722 GCA_011952105.1 Coreoperca whiteheadi | reverse complement strand
AATTTATTGTTTTTGGATAACAATGGCGCTCCATGGCAAAGAGGAATAAGTTGTATCATGATATGGAAACACAGACAATACTTGTTAGAAGGATCAATTGAGTATTGGTTTTGGTCTTTTCATGGGATTTGTTAACAGTAACAAAAATACAGAATGTCTCCAGCCTTGTCTGGTCTGTGGGTGTGTGTTGGTGTGAGAAAGAATAGTGCCTGAAAATATTCAAAAGAGCATAGATCTTTTTTTTTTTTTTTTTCTTATTCCAAGGTTTATTTATAGACATTAAAACATCATAAAAGCAGATTTTTGTTACCAAGATATTGTAAAAAAAAAAACAAAAAAAAAAACTTGAGATCTCTGCATCACTTTGGTGCACACCTCAGTGTCTTCAGACTGGGCATTCACCACATACTTCTGCCGGCCCTCAGCATTACTCCATGCTGAGGCTGCAGAGGAGCCAGAGCACTGCACACTTGACATGAACATGAAGATGCTCGTAACATAGCCCGTCAAGAGTCTTCGGTCACAAGCTGCCGGTCATCACAGCTACAGTCCCAAGTGTTACAGTGATGTACAGGGATTTGGCTGTGACTCCCGGGCCAGAGTTGCAGTACGGCCAATCACAGCAGCTGTAGATCATGGTGTAGACGGTTCCTTTGAGGCGGATGCTGTGCACCTGGCAGCAGTCCTTCTCGGCCATGCAGCCCCTTGCCGACAGGGCGCTGTGGTTGCCATAGCGACCATCTGCTTTGAAGCACAGCTCTTCAGGAGGGCACTCTGTCACAATGAGCTCAAATGTTTTCTCCTTCTCCAGGATGGGGCTGTAGTAGCAAAGTAGGTTGTCACAGACCAGCGAGGGGAGGAGAAGGTGGAACCACAACACAGCAAAACACAGGAGCTGCAACATGTTCGGCCTGCAAGTGGAAGAGATGCATTTGATATTTTACTGGCATGACCTAATATTGTGGCTATAAAAAAAAGAAAAAGAAATAAATTGCATGAGAAATTTAGTACTGCACTTACATAAAGTTAGTGCACTTTTGGGAGAGATTTAAGAAAAAAAAATTCTATGGGTCAAGTTCCAAAAACACTGGATCCTACACTTCCCCAATTTGTATCACAGACTTTTTAATCATTTGTGGTCTCAGAACCAAGATCAAGTCACATCACTTGAGTAATTATCTTAGACTCGACAAAGTCCCAATGGATGTAAAGCAATGGTTTTCAGAGGCTCTGTAGTACTATTAGTGGACCATGACAAGTAAAATGAGTGTTATCTTTTATCACTTGTCATCCCTTTGTTTCATGGTTCTTATTTCAAGATAATCACTGAAACCAAAAAATAATTCAGCAAGTTAAATTAAATGTCTTGATTCTTATGCACAGGTGTCAATGATCTACACTGATCGTCACATTTAAAATGCACAAAAGGCAATAAGTGATGGCAGAAACATTTGAACTTTAAAAACAAAAACAGAAATGTATTATGAAGAAGGGTCATTTTAAAAAGATTTTAACCCCAGTCAAATAAGAAAAAAAAAAAACTTGCAGAGCTTCTTCTGATGAAAACCTCACCACTGACTCCAGAACTTCCTGCACATGCCACACCTTGCTGCACACCTGCTTGTAAAATCTGCACAGAGCAACTACACCAAGTGGGAGCTTAATCACAGTGCTTTTATTTTGCTGCATTCATCAGTAACCACAGAAATAATGTCAGCATTTACTCTATTACACCAGGAGCATGGCTGACAAGTCCACCCTTTTCTCTCTGGAGCAAAAATGTAATCACACAGCACTGACCTTAAAGCATTTCTCATTTAAACGTTAATTTAACAAAATCACTAATAATCACAAACACGTAAACATTTGGCCAAATGTTAGCCACCTTTTGGGAGACTATGGTAAGTGCCTATGGCTAATAGGCCTCTCCCCAGCTTTTTCCAAGCATTTCTATGATGCAGTGGCAGATTATGTGGAGCCCCTTGATGTATAATTTGCGCATGAATCCCAAGGCTCCTCTTTAAGAACATTACGGACGTTAGTGAGATTTATTTTGTCTGTGATCATCCCCAGTAGCATCTTCAGGTTGGCGTCAGACGTTGGGGGGCTGTTACATTCGTCTTTGCAGCAGCAGGTGTGGCTGACGTTGTACTTGACCCCCAGATAAGAGATGATTTCATGGGAGCCACAGAGTTCAGTGTCCAGGCAGCCCTGAGCAGACAGGATGTGGATGGAGCCGTAGTGTCCTCTGGAGCTGGAGCAGCGCTGATCAGGCAGACACTGGCTTGTGTAGTTGTGGCAGGACTTGCCTTTGTGCTGCAGAGGACAATAGTAACACAGCAGGCTGTCCAGGCTCAGAGCAGGTAGGAAGAGAGCTGTGACTAACAGGATGGAGGTCAGGAACCATTGTGGTCCAAACACATGGACGTCCAGACTAATGTAAATCCACATATAGAGTTAAATAGACATGATAAAGACTGGAAACATACTTTCATGTAATTAGTCACATTCATCAGTTAGGAGCTTTGTGGGTTTCAATTGTTCGTGTAAGTGAGTTGTTCACCTGCTCTCTCTTTGTGATCCCATCTTCAACCTCCGAACACCAGCAAACCCTCTGATTACCAAGCAGAAACAGGTGTGTCTTTTTGAACACACTGAGCTTAAATTATAAATAATTGTAGAGATACACAGACACAAATCACAGCGCTTTTAAATTGGATTTTAGCTTTTAGTTTATTGCCAAAAAATAACATCTTGCCTTATTCTTCAAAACACTTACAGTACAGTCTCAATTGAGGCAAAAGATAGAATTACAGTGCCATCTGCTGTCTGCTCTTCTGCATGAAACATGTCATGAGGGAAGAAATTGAAATTAAATTATTTGATGTGGCGCAAGTAGCTGTTAAATATTACCAAGATGTTGTTTTTAAACCACATGAAGCAGCCATTCTGTATTTGTATAGCATATCCAAATAAAATACAGTATATATGGGAAGACATTCACATTACATAGCCAGATGAAAAGGAGAGCTTTTCCTTCTTGTACAAAGGTTCCTGTAAAGGAAAAACAAGTTCTGGATAAATTGACATTTTCTTTACCATCCATGTTTATGATAGAAAATGGAAGTATATTGTACATGATTGGTCAAGTTTTAGTGGTTTGCTCACAGTCAGCGCCTCCCCCTCATCCTCCTTGCCAGCGTCCCCCCAGTCGTCTTGTTCCTCTGCAGGGTCGTAGCTGTACAGAGGAATCAGCCTGTGGCGCAGCTCATCTAATCTGAAGCAAAACATACAAAATAAACCCAATTGTGACGGAACATAAAAGTGATCAGAAAGTGATGCTTAAACTACGGAAATCAACTGACCTTGATCTCCTCCTGATATAAACAACCTGAAGAGAAGCACAACAAGAAAAATTTAAAGATTAACCTATGATGCAGTCATGTCAGATATGGAGAACTATTCTTACCATTGCCCCTACACATCCAATCAGCATGAATAGAACAAAGGGAATGAGGGCATAGTAACCAGGAGAGCCAGGTTTGGGGTTTGGAGTTGTGTGGTTGAAGTGCATTTCTTTCTACTCGATCTCCTCCTCCACACACCCCACTGCTCAGCTGACACCTTTGCGACACATTCAGTGAAGTGCTGTTGGTGTCATTCCCACTGAAAGGCCACGTTTCTCAACCCCAGGAAGACTCCTAGTTATTGCTATAGAGAGTCAAACAGAACACAGTAAGAGATTTATAAACTAAGAATCAGTATGTAGGACTTCCAATTGTTGCATGTGAACTGACAAGAACGGTGATGAGAGTACAAAGGATGCTTTCTATAAAGTCCAAAACATTCCTCAGCGAAAAACCCCCGAGTAATTCTATCTTACCTTATGTGTCATATGCAGAGTACACACATTTCCTTCTTGTTGCTTTCATTTCACTTTACCCGAGAAACACAGTGCCTACATACCTAAACCTGCTCTATGACATTCCTGAGTGAGGAGTGGATATGATATAGTTTTTATCACAAATACATCAAAATGCTAAAGGTATCCGTTAGTACAAGTCATTAATATAATAATTGCTTTAATAAGTGTCAAAATTGTAAAAAAAAAAATAATAAAATAAATTGAAAACTATTTTAAATCTTTCTGGATTGTTTTGTAAATTTGGTGTTGAAACTAACTTCTCTCTATAACCAGAGCACAGACACATGAAATGTTCTCTTTCCTCCAGCAGAGGGAGAGTTGTTGTGGGCTGCAGGAGGGGGAGGAAACACAGATGGGAAGCCTACCAAATCTTGTCTAACTGGCTGAGCATGGCTTCAGTCAACCAGTCACCTCGTCGACACAGGATGGCAGCTTTTGGAGGTAAGTTGCCAACAAAACAAAGAACACTAAGAATACTTTGCTTTACGATTAAGTTTGGCATTTGGACCTAATCTAAAATTGGCAACTGTGAATATACTTATAGTGCATGTGAGATCTGTGGTAATGTGAAATGAAGAGAATTTTTTATTTTATTTAACCATAATGGAATGATGATAATGGTGGTAATGAAGATTTAAGTCATGTTTCACTTTGCAAAAGAGTGCCAAAGTATTGCTTTAAATATAGTGGCGCACACCATATTTCCTGTTAAGATTTGAAAGCTTGTTAATTATTAGACCAACGTAAACCCTCAGGTTCAGTTTGACTCCAGTCATAAAAGTGCTTACTTGTCCTGCCAGCAATAACTCTCATACACTAATGTAAATACTTCCTAATCCTGGTTTTTAATTTAATTTTTTTTTTGTCATAATACCACATAGTTATGCCATGATATGAAGTGAGGACATGCTGAAATAAAGCAAAGTCTTGGAGGACTGGGACAACGTCCTGAAATGTGATGGATCCTTCTCAAAGGCAAAATGGAACAATTCAGAGACAAGATGCAAGTGCCACTGACCTCCCCATGCCTCTTAATGAGGATCTACATGGAATGCACCTTTATGAGTACATTGATGTCGTTCCTAAAGATAATGAAACACATTTGTGCACCTTGGCTGGGCTCATATCCCCAAATGGATCCCAACCCCAACCCCCAGGCGATCCCTGGAGTCATGGGGGAAGAGGTCCTGGGAATACCGACCACCAAAGCACAAACAGGCCTCCCCCAGTCCGTGGCCCTCCGCCCCCACTCAGATACAGGTTTCCTAGTGTGCCAGATAGACAAAGCCATGAACCCCCTCCTGTTCCCCCCAGGATGCAAGTACCCCTCAGCAACAACAAAAAGCAGTTTTCCTTTGACCTCACTGAGCCTGTTAAAAAACTGAATCGTTCCAGGACAGAAATAAACAATCATGTAAGTATCTCTACTAGTTTCTCCCTCAGCAAAGACAATTCATGATTGAATAAAATGACCCTACTTAGAAGTGGCAAAATCTGAGTAAAGGGCTAAGTGTGCAATTTGTCTTTTTTTTCACATCAGGACCCATGGGCCATCAAACTGACAGACACACCGCAAGGAAGCACCGAGAGGCTGGCGTCTTTCTGTGCTGCAACTTCCAAGTAAGAGAGTGCTTAAAAATAACACAGTAAATTTGCAGTAGTTGATTTTTCAACATGACCTTTTTTCCATGTAACTGAGATACATATAAAATACTGTATATTGTGAATTTGAAATGTTTTGTCTAAAATATTCAATGACATAAAACACAAACAGTTACAAAACTTTAAATTTGGTATATATTTAGTATTCATTTTGTATTACTGGATCTGCTACAGTTGTAGTTTCTTAAAAATAATGATATTTTCCAAAATGTTTTCCATACTGTATGTGAATTATTTTAATGAACAGACAGAAACGTGATTTCTGCTTTTGCTCTTTCAACTCACCATTTTTCTTACACCTTCAGGGAGCAGAAATCATATCCTTGTTCATATAAAGTAAAGTATCTGTCATCAAACTTTTATTTTCACACTGGCAACCTGTTTTTCTTTACTGTCTCTGGCAGGCTCATGTCAGAGTACAAGCACACGGACAGCGTTCATAACCCAGGTGTGGTATGGGGTCGAGTGTTACCAAGCCACCCTGCCCTGTTGCAGCAGGTGGAGGTGGATGTCAGTGTGGCTACTGAGTGGGACAATCACCAGCTCCCCTTCCCCACCACAGGTAAGTAATTAACCAACACAGTACCACAATACTTACAATAATTGTAATTTTAACTGACAGAGAATTAAGACATTTTAGCCTAATTAGGAATATAAATTCTGAAGCCTGTCTTTCATTTGATGACATCACACCTAACAACAATAATAATAATCATGATAAAGAGGTGTAGCGTAAACTTAGTACTGTACAGTGTATGTTGCTTGTAATAGCACTTTTTCATCCATGGTGCCAGTGGTGGAAAAAGTATTCAGATCCTTTACGTAAAAGTAGCAATACCACAATGTAAAAATACTTGTAAAATACTTCCACAAGTAAAGATCCTGCATTCAAAATAAGTAAATAAATGTTACCAGCAAAATGTACTTTAAAGTATCAAAAGTAACATTTCTTTTTTAAATTCTGGATCTCCAAAGGTCCCGAAAAAAGCTTTTTTTTTTAAATTATTATTATCTGGTGTGCATAAAGATAAAGAGATTGTGGACACATAAAAAAATAATGATTTTTCCATGCTTTCTCGGTTCCCCTGTAAATTTTGTTTTCCGGGACAATTTACATATAAATCTTATTCATATATGGGGATGCCATGTAAATGCTATCAGAGCTTAGTACAAATCCAACCTGAGCAGGTCTAATCAGCCACATAACTGAAAACACCTGTATGGGTGTGCAGGGCCTTTAATCTATAATAAAGCATCATATTTTATAAGTTGATCATGTGGTTTGTATGTAAAATCAAACTAATAACTATAACTGTCATATAAACGTAGTGAAGTAAAAAGTACACTATTTCCCGCTGAAATGTAGTGGAGTAGAAGTATAAAGAAGCAGCACCAGTACCTCACAATTGTATTCTACAGTATCAGAGGACACTTCAGCTCATTCATTAGTCACTGCACATGTTGGCAGACGTGTGTGGACTCTGAACTCTAATCTTTTTTCCAGTGAACATCACAGTGAAGAGTCTGATTGAAAAAATATTCCAGCTGCTGGACCTAACTCCTGGCACAAGTGGAAGTTATGTCTTAAAACTGTGTGACTCAGAGGAGTATCTCCAAAAGTAAGTAACTAATCCAGAAATGAACATTTGTCTGTGAGCTATGATGTTCTATTCAAACACGATGTGTTTCCAGTTTAATTTGGTGCGCCAAATGCAATTTCCCACATCTCTCCTTAGTGAAGAACTGCTGGGTAGGCATGAGACTATTCAGATCTACTGCAAGTTCAACCTAGTAGTACCCCTCCGACTGCTCCACGTGAACAACCTCAAACACTGTCTGGCCAGGAATGTAAGTCATTTCAAACTCCTTCTTTGTTCCTACCTACAGTATAGATCATTTACCAAGAAGGGGTGGCCTGTCTTCAGTCTTGAAATGCTGCTTTCACAAACACCTGTCCCTGGCTCCTGGCCAACTTGCTATCATCAGGGCTGTTGTAGCTGTAAAAACCTCCTTGACTTTGTTTTGTTTACACATTACATCATGGCTGGTGGCATTTAGCAGCAAGAATGAAATAGAATAAGGGGGAACCTGATGTGTCCTTAGATTTATAGTCCATTAAAAGCCAATTAATGATGCCATTTAATGATTCTACATGCTTTTATATAAATTCTATATGAGATTCTATTCACACACTACACAATAAAGTCTCACAATCCCACACAGCAATCAGTATTTCAACCTATGTTTCTTCTCTGAGGGGGAGGACGACAGAACCTCATGTCACCTGTACCAGTTCCTGCGTCCTGTCTGTGTCTTCAACACCTGCAAGTAAGATGACACGCAGTCCTGCATCCCACATCATCTTTGTGAAATGGTTTCAGTACCTACGACAATGGTTCAGTAGGTCATGTGTCAACCGATGTCTTTTCATAAAAAAAAACATTAGGAAAGGCAGCTTTGCTTTCTGGTTTCCGACCACTTTGTCATCTGTGTGTGTTTAACCTTTTCTCCTCTCTCAGGTTGAGCCTGCAGAATGTGCTCAGTAGCTACAACAGAGAGGTGACAGAGCTATTGAGAAGTAAGGTCAGTAAAGACAGGATAACCAGTGGGGACATTTGTTTCTCTCACACATATACAACCTTATTTGCTTGTGATTCTTGGCATTTTTATAACTTGCACTTACTTGATCCCCTTGTGTCTGTAGTCTGGGATGAACATTAATGTGCTCGTGGGCTGTGTTCGCACCATCAGCAATCTTCTGTGTGGGCTCACGTGTCAGGGGTTAGAGGACACAATTGGCAGGCTCAACAGAATCAATCCCGTAACTCTGGTAGGATATCACATACATTTGTGGAACCTTTATTCTGAATAAAGACTACTCTCAGTATAATCATACAGTCTAATTCTGTAACTTGTTGAGCCCTTTGCCTTTTTAGTGTGTGATCACTGTTGAATTCTTCTTGAAGTGTATATATATATATTATAATGCTAAATAATCACTTTACATTACCATTCCTCTGACGAGGTGTTGTGACATGGACACAATACCTCCTCATGCTACTGATCAACAATATAAAGTTGTATTTCCTCATCTTTTTTCACAGAGTCATGATGAGATGTTTGAGTGTGAAACTGGTGAGTAGCACCACACATTCCTTAACTTGTTTTACAAGGGTTTTTACATTGTGGCAAAAAGGAACGGAGTACTTCTTCCACCACTTGCACCATGGATTTAAAAGTGCTATTACAAGCAACATACACTGTACTAAGTTTACTCTACACCTCTTTATTATGATTATAATTATTGCTAGGTGTGACATCATCAAATGAAAGACAGCCTTCAGAATTTATGTTCCTGATGAGGCTATAATTTCTTAGCCATTTTGGACAGCGCTCCCCTATTTAGCAATAATAAGCAGTATAAACATGAAAAAAAACCGGCTTTACACACTATAATGTTGTATGCCGATATATGGGTTTATTAATGTATTTTTTGTCAACAACTACAACTCCTCCTGTGGGCACTAATAAGTGGAGGCTGGTATACAAACAGATGATGAATGACAATACAGTAAAACTTAAACTATATACTGTGTGTGTGTGTGTGTATGTCTTCATAAAATTCTTATATCTGCTTAAAGTAAAATGTTACCCATTTGGTGTATTAACATTTTGATTGTCTAAACTGATGTTTATTCTCTGTATTCTAGCCCTGATCATGCTCCATGGAGAAATAATAAAGGTGCTACAGATCTTTTTTGACAACTTCCAGTCAGACTTCAGAGGTCCGGAGTTAACCAGCAACCCACAAACCCATGATGTTGAGGACAACGCTGAAATCTTCCAATTCACTATCGCTGCTGTCTACCAATTACAATTCACCTGGGCGACCAAGTATGTGTGCATTTATAGTTGCGCACAAACACGCTTGCATTTTGATGCAAATGTTAACCACATGCCCGATAAGAACACTGGGTTTTATTGCTTTCTCTTCAATCTTTAGTTATGAGTGCTTCTCGATTTCCTGTGAGTTCTTGTACGGAGGAACAAAGATCTGTGACATTGTCATTTCTGAAAACATCAGCACCGCTTTGTCATATGAAAACAAGATCCACTGTAACCGCATGTAAGGCCAATATCTTATAGAGTCTCCTAGCATAAATGTTATTTTATCATGTTCAATTTCTCCTTTCCTTATTCAAGTGACCATCTGATCCATGCTCTTTTTGTACTGCTCTGATGTGCCATCATAAGCTTGTGTATGAGAAATAATCTATAGCAGTTTACAAATGTTTGAGCAATAGTACAAAATTATTAGTTAAGAAAAAAGAGCATGGAAGAAGATGAAATAAATAGCTGGCTGAGAAAAAAGAAACATGATTTTTGACTGTATCTTTTTTTTATTTTAGGATGGTGTTCCCTATTCCAGTAAATCAGCTGCCATATGAGTGCATGTTGAGATTTTGCCTCAAGGGCTCCAAGCGGGGCAAGAGCCCCGAGCTTTTAGGCTGGGCTGTACTACCTCTGTACAGTGACAGGTAGGTTGTCCACTACGTTTACACCAACTCGTAGAGTTTTTGTATACACTTTTGGACTGGTTTAAAATGAAACATTCACACACGACTAAATGCTAATACAGGAGGAGGCTGGGGTGGTGGAGGGAGTACAATTTGTGATAGCAGTTGTTGTATGCAGACTGACTGAGCACCAGCTGTTCATATGGACTGAGCGACAGGGCTAAACTAAAGATGACAATGTTTTATCCTGCTTTAAGAATTGCTGAGTCACTAACAGCTTTCAAATTACTTTGTGTTGCTTATGTTATTTTCTTGCTCACTTGATAAATGTCTTATATGTTAAAGGCTGATTAGATTTTGCATATCAATTAAATCTACTTCTATTTAGTGCTATATCCATGTAAATAAAGGTTATTGTTATTGTTACTTCTTAGATATTTTCTATTCTTGTACAGTAATTTTTGACCATTTTCTGAGCTCGTAAGGCACAATGGTGTAATTAGTGACATATAGTATGTGTACTGTGTGTGTCTAGGACTCTAGTAATGGGGACTGTTCTGCTCAGTATGTCCGCACTGCCTGAGCTGACGGCTCCTCCCTCCCCCGCATTGTTTGACAGCCACGGAGAAGCCGTCGGGGTCATACTGCAGGTCAGTAGCACTGGACAACTCTGCCCCCTGTTGACCAAAACACAAATGACACCACATTACCTTCTCAATCATTCATCCTCCCATGGTTCCCCAGCTCCAGTTTCCAGATCAGTTTGAGTGGAAGTATCAGAGGCCCATCGCACTTCCCGGTTCGATCATGTTTACTCAGCCTTGTCAGGAATTGCAAAAGAAAATGTTGCACATCTCTAAGAAGCACTGCCTCTGCTTGTGAGTAGAATAAAACAATACACATCATATTATGATCTACTGTATGTGTATGTGAGTTTAATAAAGTTGGATATACGTCATCTTTTCATGTCCAAAGGGAGATTTCTTTTCTATTCTATTACGTTTTTTTTTTGTTTCTGTATACCTTAACACATTCCTGAAATGACCTCTCCTTCCCCAGTCTAACAGAAAATGAGAAGGCTTTCTTCTGGAGTAAACGTTACTGTAGTGACAAAGGAAGTACTTTCCTCCACCTGCTGCTGGGTGGAGTCCCCCGGTGGCAGCCTGAAGACTTGACAGAAATCTATACGATTGTAGATAGCTGGCCCATCCATCTACCTGAGGAGGCCCTCTTCCTGCTCACTGACAAGTAAGGACCAACAAAAATAGATGGGCACATGGAGAAAAGCTTGTTCATTTGTTGTTTGGTTGTTAATGTACTTTGGTTCAATTTCAACCATGCCATTATTGCAGTAGGATATCTGCATCTTGTAAGAAGGTGATATAAAATAATATGTTTCGCAACCCATTATTCCGGGTCTTCTGCCCATTCTAGCAGGGGAAGGGCGTCAATTCAATTTAACCACCCAGGCCAACGTATATACATGCACAGTAAATACAAATACAAAGAGAGGAAGAAAAAAAACACACAGAGCAAAAACTAAACAAAAAGCTACGTGTGAAATTGGTAATAAATGCATTAATAGATATCCAAAAACATCTAAAAACACACAGACAAAATTAAACCATACAAAAGCTTAAATGACTGAGAACAGAGAAGACTGATTGCAAAAACTCTACTTGCCTCTACAGGTAGCTACAGTACAACCTGAAGGCCGCAGAATGTGGTCAAGTAGGTTCAATATGCTCATTGGCTTTCATATGATTTTTTGGTCACAAAAAGAACTCCGATCCCTCTGAGTTTCCCTCTGGCTGTTTCTGTCTTTCACTGACAGGCTGTGGAACCTCCGAAAAGGTTGAAAGACTCAATAACAGATTGATCGATTTAAGAATAACTAAACTCACAGAGAAGGAGTTCAGTTTTTGGAGAAGGTGTTTACATACCACTAGCTTAGCTAGTTGTCAAACACAGTACTCAATACTGGAAATAGCTGACAATTTAAATACTCTCATCATGTACTGTATTATGCTCTCTGGGATGTTATCTCAGATGTGTCTGAATCAGCAATTCATTCTTTAGTAGTGGTGGTACTTTTTCAAGCTAGTAATTGAATGTGGTTTTGTAGGGACAGTGAATTCAACTTGGCAAGCAGACCAGTAACCCAAAATTACGTCAGTGACCACAACCACAGTTCAGGTTTCCTTGGTGACTTAATATCTCTTTTTCAGTTTTCATGATCAGACTGTGCGGAGGGCTGCAGTTCACTACATTGAACAGATACCAGATGGAGAGCTAGAGGTGTTTCTGCCACAGCTGGTCCAGGTAAGCACACTAACGCACACTACTAACTATTACACACTCCGAGTTACAAAGTATAATAAACATTTTGTCTCCATCATCTTTACTGTATTTGTGTCTTTAGAGGTTATTATTTCAGCACAAGACAAAGCAAGTGTTTAACTGGATTAGCTAGCTGTTAGATTTTAAATATGAGAATAGGTGGCACAGTGTAGATTCCTCAGTGGTTTGATGTTAGTTTGATCAGTCGTCCGGTCCTGCAGGCTCTGAAGAGTGAGTGGGAGTTGGATGGACCTCTGGTCATGCTGCTGTTGGAGAGATCACTGAAGAACATACGGATTGCCCAGCAACTCTACTGGTGAGCAACGGAGTCAGACATCAAACTGAGGCAATGTAGTTTAGGATTAATACTAACACTGTTTTATTCACATGAAAATGTTGATAACATAATGAGTTATGACTTCTGGACATGTTTTACAAATAAAATGATGCATTGATTGAATTTGCAATGATGTAATCACCAGTAATGTTGCAAAGGCAATGAATATACGGTAACAGAGCTTTATGCAAAAAGCATTGATGTTTGCTTTTATATTATTTTGTGTGTACATATATCTTTGCATTTACATGCTGGCAGGCTACTGGAGGATGCCCACCATGACCCCTACTACCAGAGTTGGTTCAGTAAGGTTCAGGCTGCACTGTGGCACTGTTGTGGCCGGGCACTGAGGCAGGAGCTGGAGCATCAGACCCGCCTGGTGTTTGTGCTTGTAAAGGTGGCTGAGAAGGTTCGCACTGCCGAGAAGGCTCAACGCAAGGTCTGTAAACAGATCTCTCATCTACCCATTTATTTATTTACTCACTCACTCCACTGGCCCGTAATCCTCTGTTGTTATGACTAACTGTGCAATTCATGCATTTTATGTTGTTCTTTCATTGGACGCATGTCTCTGCAGAATGTTTTGAAGAAAGAAAAGTGGGAGATTGATCACTACTTCAGAGATGGGATCAGCTGTTGTCTGCCACTGGATCCTGCAGTCCGTGTAAAGGCATTGGACGTGGATGTAAGAACATTACACAACCCGTTACACCTTTTTAAATCATTACTCTAATCTAAAATGCACACAGTTCTATACCATTTCGGACGAGTGTTTACTCCTTTGATGTTACTTACTTACAGGCCTGTAAGTTCTACAACTCCAATGCTGCTCCTCTGGAGATCTCTTTCATCTGCTCTGACCCTCTGGCCAAGAACGTCAGTGTCATCTGCAAGGTTGGCAATATTTTGTTTTATTGATTCCCACTGGGCCTCATGCAAGAATATTTTCATGTTCTTATCCTAAACTTCTCTTTCTTTTTTCTTTATGAGGTTTGCATTTGTGAGACTTTATTAGCGCAATCAACTCCCCGAAAATTGCCATATAACACACTATCACACTGCAAAGCTTTTAACCTCTAAATTCATTTAGATTAAGGCATTATAATTCTTAAGTCAGACCAGTGTGTTTTTCCCCCCCGTGAAGAAAGGCAGACTATTTGTACGTGACTCGTACGACAGGTCTGGATCAATTGTGCATTTTGTTCACACTTTAGAGAAAATTATTGAATGCAATAAAGTTGATGAATCCTTGTCATTTGTCATAAATCGCTCTGTGCCACTTATGAATGAATCTGTTCGTACGAGTGGTTTTTGCATGAGGCCCATTGTCTGTTGTTCTCGTCTCCTTCAAGGCGAAATCCTGGTCAGTTACAGAGCAGCTTGCAACAATAGCTGAACACAAAGACGATACTTGTGACATGGTCTTGCTGAGTCAAAAACCTCTTTACTTAAGAATTTTCATTACTCAGATAAATATGTTTTTCAGACAGGAGATAACCTGCGTCAGGACATGCTGGTTCTTCAGATAGTCCGTGTGATGGACAGGGTTTGGCTCCAGGAGGGGCTGGACCTGAGAATGATCACCTACAGGTGTCTTTCTACGGGCAGAGATCAGGGTGAGTTTATTTGTTTGTGTTTTTGAATGCACATTAATAGTTCCCTTGTCTTATATCTATGTGGCTATGAATTCATGTTTTTCCACATGTATTCTATGTGGCTGCCAGGCCTGGTGGAAGTGGTTCCAGAAGCAGTGACCCTAGGGAAGATTCAGCAGGAGTGGGGCCTGGGTGGCACCCTTCGAGAAGACACACTGGAGAAATGGTTCCATATGTGGAACAAAACAAAGGAGGACTATGAGAAGGTTAAACCCACTACAAAACTTGTATAACTCAACCATTAAGCTTGACCATACACTTGAATTTTGACCGTTGCTTTTGTTACATATTTTTGTGGCATTGTATAACACTCTTCTACTGTGTATGAGCAGGCTGTGATGAACTTCATCCACTCGTGTGCAGGGTGGTGTGTGGCCACCTTCATCCTAGGGATCTGTGATCGCCACAATGACAACATCATGTTGAAACACAGTGGACACATGTTTCACATCGACTTTGGCAAGATTATGGGCAATGCACAGAAGTTTGGAAGCTTTAAAAGGCAAGTCAATAATAACGCGAGCAGCGTTTCTGTTTGAGCAGCGAGGAGATACAGGAAAGTATAAAGTCAAAGACAATGATGTGAATTGACAAGAACCTTCCCCCTCACTTTCTTGCAATGATAGGGACCGATCACCATTCATTTTTACATCTGAGATGCAGCACTTTATCACAGGCGGGGGACAGAAGCCTCAGCGCTTGCATCGCTTTGTGGAGTGCTGCTGTGAAGCTTACAACGTAATCAGAAAGCGCTCTGCACTGATACTCAGCTTGTTGGAGCTGGTAAGACCTTGACTGAATAACACCACCACGATAACAAACTCATAGCTATACCTGAGAATAGATATTATTACATAAAACACCTTTTCATTCATGGTGTGCATATGGTTTCCAGATGCTGCGTGCAGGAATGCCCGAACTGAAGGACACTAATGACCTGCAGTATGTCCAGAACAACCTCAGACCTCATGACACAGACCTTGAGGCCACATCCTACTTTACAAAGTAATTTAATGCACAAAATACAAATGCATGCAGTCTGTCTTTCTAACTTAACAAATTCTACAAAATTTCCCGTGTTTTATTGCTGCCGCAGTATTGATATGATTCGTATAGTAACGGCCTCTATCCCTCCTGATGTAGGAAGATCAAGGAAAGCATGGGCTGTGTTGCAGTCAAGTTTAACTTCCTTACACATAGCATGGCTCAAGGGAAGAAACAAGAACCACTAACCCGGGACAGGATCCCTGCTCCCAGCACCAACATCCAAGAAGCTGTCATCCAGAAATACACCAACAAGGGAAGAGATGTGGTGAGGCTGCATGTTGCTCTTTGCACTGTGGTAATTCAGACAGAAAATGTTGGCCTCAGTGTTCATTTTTATAATGAAATGTCGCTGAGTTTTTTTGCCCGATGCACCACAGAGCTTTGTGTTACATGCCAGGGGACCTCATGAAACTGACAGCAGGTTCACATTTTCTTATAGGAGGAATAATCCCTGGCGCTCAGCTGACTGTGTGTGTGTGTTGGGTCTGCTGTCACTTATGGCCTCCTATACAGCCGTACTGTGTTTAGAAAGTCTTTCCTGCGCTCTCCAGAGTCGAGTGAGGAGTGTTACTGGCGTTCGCTGGCATTTCACTGTGCTTTGATCAGCATAGGCTTCCTGATGTCAGGTTAAACCATTGGGAGGCAGAGATGGAGAACCTTGTCAATCAGCAGAAACACAGTTACAGTTACTCAAATTTAGCTTTTAACAGAATTAGTGGTAGCGACAAGTATTATGCATTCAGGTATTTACATAAAGGTACTACAAATAAAGGGTTTCCCAGTAGATCAGTAAATGTTAAATACAAGCATGTGGGAATTCTTAATTTTCACTGTTTCTAAGTGCTAGTAGTGCTTGTTTTGTTAGCACAGTAAAAACATGCAAAAATTAAGTATTTCCCAAATTCTTCTTAATTTGGGCTCTTTTCAGAATGCAAACATAAAACAGAGGAAATATTTAAAAGTAAAACTATGTTAAAGACATTACTTGGTTAGAAATTATTTCTATTATAGAAGGCACTGTAAAAGCTCATGGTTATCGCCTTGAGACATGGTGTTAGTTTTCAAAATTGGTGAACGTTTGCAGAGGTCCAGAAACAAATTGTAATATATTGGGTTATCACCCTGTTGGGTTTATTGTATAGATCTAATGTTCTTAACTCAAGATAGAAAAATAGACCTTAAAAACTGAGGGGAAACTCTCCTATGAGCTGCCTCCTTCCAAGAGAGTTTAAGAGTGCGGGCCAGTACCAAAGTGCGCTCATGGAGTTAGCCGGGAATCAGCTGTTAAATAATGTGAATAATATTTAACACCTATCTGGGAGCTTCAACATGGATCCTGGAATATCAACTTTCTCTGCTCACTCTACAACCTAATTAAAAAAATGTGCTTTGTGTGATTTGCAGATCTATGACCTGAGAGTAACCATTGATGATGGTTTTCTGAACAGTGAGAAGACATTTGGGCAGTTTGAGCAAATCCATAGGCAGCTGCAGAAACACTTCATTGAATCCATGCTGCCTCAGTGAGTGAAGAAAAACACGTACACATCCAGCTCATATCGCATGGCTATTTTATTTTGAAGCACTGCTTTTTCTTTCACAATACTGACATAATTAGATGCATGTCTTACCTCCCTTATAGGTTTCCTAGCTGGTATAATATTTCATTCACCCCAGGCAGGAAGATGTCTCTGCTGAATAAATACCTAAAACAGCTTTTTGAGGGGCCATGCAAAGGAGTAAGTTTTTTTTGTCACTGGTTGATTTCTCTCAGTGATCTCTTGTTATACCTGGCTCTAACTTACAAACCTGTTTCACTCTATAGAATGAATTTGTGTGCAGCTTGTTCCTGGATGGCCCCAGCACAGTCCAAGATAGTGTGGTGACAGGTAATTTTCTGCTTTTAAATAAGTTGTTGAATAAAAAAAGATTATAAAAGATATTGAAGGAAAAAACCATCATGCTAAAAGCAATATTTAAAAAATGAAGGCGGCTGTGGCTTGGTGGAAGAGCGGGTCGTCCACCAATCGGAAGGTCGGGGGTTCGGTCCCGGCTTCCCCCAGCCATGTGTCGAAGTATCCTTGAGCAAGATACTCAACCCCGCTTTTTTCCGCCAAACTGCGCCTTCAGTGTGTGAGAATTATTAGTTACTGTTCTGATGGGCAGTTAGCTCCTGCCATCAGTGTATGAATGTGTGTGTATGGGGTGAATGTGATATGTAGTGTAAAAGCGCTTTGAGTAGTCAGAAGACTAGAAAGGTGCTACACAAGTACAGTCCATTTACCATTCTGTGCTATGTCTTGCTGCTATGAACTGATGATTGTCCATCTACAGTACAAGGCATGTTACGCAATGACTTACTGTATGCGCTGATCTATTGCAGGAGCCCGTCCTCAGATCCAGCTCTGCATTTCTTACTCTGACTGTAAGCTCTCGGTCTTGATAAAACACCTGAAGAACATTGTGAGTTGCCTTCACTCTTATTATTACATTGTTTGCAACTTTTAGGAAGAGGAATGCATACAAATGTGTTCACTCTTAAAGATACTTTATGGTGAGTGCTCAAGAGCATGCTGTCTCTTCTGGCCCCTTTTTTCTTTTCAACAGAAGCAAGCAAACGGCTCTAACCCTGATGCCTACGTGGTCACCCGTCTGAGGCCAGACCCTCAGCAGCGATCCAAGAAGAAGACAAAGGTGGTCCGCAATAATGACAACCCCACCTTCAATGAACTGGTACTACTTCCATCCTTCCTACTCTTTAGCCATGATTTAGCCTTTGGTTTTCATATTTATATATATATATACTGACAATGTCAAGTCAAGTTAGTTTTATTTAAACAGCCCAAAATCACAAATGTGCCTCAAAAGGATTTAAAAACTGCACAGCATTCAACGCCCTCTATGCTTAGGCCTTTGATTCAAATAAGGAAACAACCCACCCCCCCGAAAAAGGGAAAAAGCTCATGAAGAGCAACAGAGGAGGGATAACTCCTCTAGGGCAGACAGACCTGCAATGTGTGTCTAGTATAGAGATAACACCTTCCTGTTCTACAAAAACTTAACAACTTTTTTTTGTTACATCCAGTCGCTCTTGAGATGAAGTGCTGTCACTCAGAGCTTTAAACATTCAATCTGTAATGTTCACTTTAACGTGTGCTCTGTCTGGCGGCACTGTTCTCCTTGCTGTGTGATTCTGATGTGAACTTTGAGTGTTGAGCCCTGCAAACTCTGACCAGTAGCTTCCCACATACTTAGTAGCCTCTTACTACCTTATATGTTGCAAAATATAGCCTTAACAAAGCCAAATGGAAGGAAACAAAAGAATAAAGTACCTGTTCAGATAAACATTTACATTCAGCAGACGCTTTTATCCAAAGTGACTTACATATGAGAACATTCACAAACTGAAGGCGCAGCTTCGGGAGCATTTTGGGGTTCCGTATCTTGATCAAGGATGCTTCGACGTGTGGCTGGGGGATCAAACCACTGACCTTCCGATTGGCAGACGACCGCTCTGCCACCAAGCCACAGCCGCCCAGATAAAAGCCAAATTGTACAGCAGAAATATCCTAAAATTACTGGATGTTAACTGAAATATCTGCCTGTTATTCACAGCTGGAGTACAGTTCTGTCCCACTGATGTATGGGATGGTGCTGGAAGTGACAGTGAAGAGCAAGAAGACTTTTGTGGCTGCAACCAACATTAAACTGGAGGACGAGTTGCTTGACAAGGAGACCTGGTTTCCCCTTGGGAACTGTGCAATCTGACCTGCACTGTAGGCCTGCTGCCAGCAGGGGGTGCAACCACATTGAGGGAATGAATCCATCCAAAGATTTCTCAGACTGTAGAAGTGTGACATATTCACCTGAACAGAGGAACTGTGCACTCACATTTATACCTATTTATCAGACGCAACTTAAATTCCCTCCAGAGTTAAACGTATTGGCAATGGATGGGGTATTTGGATAAAGTTACAAGGCTGAGTAATAGACTCAAGGAACGAGACTGTTTACTCTGTGAAACGTCATTAACCTTAATGTTCATTTTTAAATGTTAATCAAATGAAGGACAATTGCTAAATAGTGAGATTTCTGTGGCCTTGGTTATAGATGAAGAAAAGAAACATACTTTTATAATCATACTTGCACTTTCGTTAATACTTTAACTTTGTTATCTTCACAAGGAGTCAAAACACTCCTCGTATAAATGTGTGTGGTCGAGACTGTCAATGTGACAGATTACATAGGAGGTGATGCAGTGCTGTTAGGAGCTGCCTGCCTGATACCTGGCCGACTGATTGTGTTTGTCCCTTTAGACCAACTGAGTGTCCTTGACCAGTAGAATTGGAGGCAGGAAGGTGAGGGAGAGGGGTGAGGAGAGTGTGTGAGAAGGATGACAACTCTGGCCTGAAGGGGTGAGTTAACACTCTCCTCCTCACTCCATTCTCTGTCTTATCCATCAGTGGCATTCAAACACAGCTATGCACACGCATGCAAAAACACGCAAAGGCAGACATTCACATGCCCACGCAAATACCCCAGAAAAAGCACCTCCACACACACACTCACACACACATACACTCCCACACACACTCTTTCTAGGGCAAGGCAGGTCTTCATGTTATCTTAATGCCATCCTCCTTCTGACAGGCCTGCTGACCCGTACTCTCCTCTGCCTCATTCATAGCATTGAGTGATGAACGAGAATAGAAATAGACTGCCCTGCACTAGATTTGGTTCAATAATGTATACCTCTGTGAATGCTATTTATATTATTCCCTGCTGGGTCTCACATGGAGCCAGGCTGGGAAGGAAATGCTGGCTGCTACTCTTTCATAGTAGTATTCATGGAGTATTCATTTATCCCGGCATCACTCATCAGTTTCAGACCTAATAGAAGAATTACATCTTTTGTATTGGAATAGATGATTAATCCAAAAACAACACTGTGTCTTGTGGTTGGGTAAGATCCTCTTATGCGTGTTCAACTCTACCACAGTATGCACTTGCATCAATTATTGATTCTATGATAAGAATCTAATATCCTACTCCAGGGATTTCTCCACTGCTTGGGTGATGCGAGCAGAGAGTTAATCTTCGTTAGAGTGTCTTTTCAGCCCTGTTGGAACCTTCTGGTCTTTTCCTCTGCAGCACACAGTGCAGGCAGTAGAAAAGGCACATCTATTTTTTCACAATAAAACTGGTATTTATATCTGAGGAAATGGTGCTTTTGATTTATTTATATATTTTTGTTGTTGTCGCCGCATCAGCCACACTTCTCTATCTGTTGGCGAGGTGTGTGTGTGTGTGTGTGTGTGTGTGTGTGTGTGTGAGAGAGATAGATATGGAGAGCTGTTTTTAGGAATACCAAACAAAGACAAAGAGGGAGGCTGGATCCAGGCTGCATCCGTCTCGGGACCGGAGAGGAACCCAGCGGTAGCCTGGAGGTGGAGAAGGAGGGAGGTTGTGAAAAGAAATGTACGTATAGTTGCTAAATACATGGGCATCATATGGATATACGAAAGCATTGCCATAAAAACTCCAGAGACCAATCTTCAGTAATGCTGACACTGTGACTGAAGGGAAATACAATGATGATGGTCACACAATGTCACCTGATTTAGCTCTTTATCTGAATCCCAACCCCCCACCCCCTCTCACTCTTTCTGCCTCTGTGGCTCACCTTTCTTCAGGCTGGTGAAGGGCAGGGTAAACTGGCCCACAAAATCACTGCTGAGAATGCCGGTCTGGTCTCGGACACAGAAGCGGATGAGGCAGAGCTCGGGGAAGCTGATGCTGAAGTTCATGTCAGCATCCCAGTGAGGGCTCAGAGCTGTAATGGTAATCAGAATTAACCAGTTCATTAGAGGCAAAAAGCATCAATAGGTATAGTTAAAATCAAATGGGTCATATTACTATGTGAAAGGTGTCTCTCATAGTAATGAACCCACGGAGAATTATCACCCGAGTCTGCACTTCCCCCCACCTATACGGTGCATTTAGCATATTTTAATTTTGGTTTTGGTTTTACTCCCTGCAATTTTATTGTTTTGCTTCACTCGCACAGCTCTCATAGCATAATATTTGTAGCTTTGTAGCTTAAGAGCAAGATATTTTTCTCAGGAGTTAGTGGAGAGCAAAAACCGAGTCAAATGAGAGCGAATATTGGACTTACATTCACCTGGTGGCCAGAAACACGACTCCGACTCTCTATGAATGCTAATGTTGCTCTGTGTGTGGTGGATGTTTAAATAGGCAACTGTCAACAAGTTCGCTGTATCGCAGCAGCGGATGGCCGCCCACCACTGAGTCTGCTTCTGACCGAGGTTTCTGCCTCTTAAAAGGAAGAATTTCTTGCCACAGTCAAGTGTTTGCTCATGGTGGGAACTGTTGGGTCTCTGTAAATAATATTATAAGTTTAGACATGCTCTATAGGAAACGTGCAATGAGATAACTTCTGTTATGAATTGGCGCTATTTAAATAAAAATTTTAATTGAAGTATCAACTTTATGTGATAGTATGATAGTTTTGTGTTTTCAGCTTGATTTTGCTGCTCCCAAGTGGCCAAAAATCTGTTATTGCGCACAGGTACATTATTATAAAGCTAAACCTGTAGACACAAGTTAAACAAAAGCCTTTCTGCAAGATTTAGTTTTGACAAGTGATGGTCAAGATGTCGGTACTCTGAAGCCAAAGGACCCTCGCAGCGGACAACGTACAGAAGGAGTAGAGTTAGCATCACCAAAGAGTAAGAGACCAATAGAGAGGTTGTGCCGTGGAAAAACTAATTTGTTCATTTATTCGGCTTTTTGTTTAACAGGACCAAGGACCGAGGCTGTGCTTTGAGCCACATGCTCACACTGACAATGGCAAGATGCTGATGTTTACCAGGTATAATGTTTACCATGTTCACCATCTTAGTTTAGCATGTTAGCATGCTAACATTTTCTAACTAGCACTAAACACAAACTACAGCTGTGGCTGATGGGAATGTCATTAGTTTGTTGATAGTTTTGCAGGTAAAAATCAGGGAATCCACAAATGTTTCACATCCTGTCAGGGACTGCATGTCTACAAAGTTTCATCTTAATCCGTTGTTGAGATATTTCAGTCTGGACCAAAGTGGTGAACGGCCCGTCAACTGACATTGTCATTATAGTCAGTCAGTCATTTTCTACCGCTTGTTCCCGTTAGGGGTCGCGGGTGACTGGAGCCTATCCCAGTAATTGTCATTATAGAGTAAATAAATATTTATCGGACCCACAATAGCATCTCTAACATGATGACGATACATGACAAGTGCTATTTGGCTGCAATTTTAAAGTGACAAATGAGGAGAGCACACGTAGATAACTAGTGAGTCATCTCTGCTGCAATTCTCTATCCATTTCCATTTCTGATTCAAAACAATCTTCTCAAGTTCCTCTGTTACGTCCACGTTTTTTAATCTAAATCCACATTAATTTGTATTCACCACTGGCCTTATCTGTTTCATAGTGTGAAACGATTTTGTGATTTATGCCCATGCATAAGTGCTCTGCGCCCTCCCTCTTACTGTGTCTCCCACCCTCTCTCTCGCCTCTCATTTGTTTCATCTCACCAGCAGCAATACAGTGTTGTATCCCATCAATGTTATATCTTTATTAAGTTAATTTTCATGTTGCCATTTATAAAAAAAAAAAAAAAAAAAAAAAAACTCCAAATCAAATGTGTATATTCCGTGGTGAATGCCAGCTGGAAGTCTGTTAAACTCCTCGACAGCTGTAGAATTAACTTCCACACTTAGAAGTCTGATGACAGTTACCCAAACAGTCGTTTTCATATCTATCCTTATAAACAATAGTGAACTAGCCCTATTCATAACGAATGTTGCTGATATGGTACTATGATACTTCTGAACACAAAAAGATCTGTGTATGTATGAGGATCGAAGTGATGCTTAAAGTCACTGTAGCACTTCATCCTGTGTGCATAGACTGTCAGCTCCATGTTTCCAGTCATAGCAATAGTGCATGAAAGCCTTCTCTTCAAAGGAAATCCACCTCTACATTTTGAAGAAACTCATCAGCACATTTCTCCTTAGAAGCCCAACAGCAGCTTACTGGAAAATGGATTTAAAAGGAAGCAACCGAAATACTGCTGTCATGGAAAACCCCCTAGAATTCAGTCTAGGTTAGGTTTCTATGTTCTCACTTGAAGGTTTACATTGCCCTAGAGTATGCAGGTACTAGGCATGTTCTCCGATGTCATTTGTACCTGCATTTATAGTATAAAACCAGAGGTGGGCATGTTTTTAGCCATGTTCACTGCATGGCTCTAGGGATGACAACGTCAACCTGTCGTGCAGTTGGTCCACCACTTTGGTCCTGGATGGATGGATTGCCATGAAATTTAGCACATATGTTCATGGTTTTCAGGCGATGATTCCTACTGGCTTTGGTGACTTTTCCTCTAGTGCCACTACGAGGTTGACATTTGTTGTGACATTCGCAAATATTAGCATGCTAAGTAAACGCGCTAAACTAAGATGGGAAACATCATTAACATTATACCTGCTTAACATCAGCATGTTAGCATGCCACTGTTAAAGCAGCTGTGCCTAAGTACTGCGTCTTGGTCTTAGTCTGGTTTTTCATCTTGGTTAGGGTATGTTCATGAATTGTCAAATATACTCTATTGATAATCTGTTAAACATCTACAGACAAAGCGAGATGTGTAATGTTACAAATACTGTATAAACTATCTGTAGGCGGAATAACCAAATAAAGTGTTACCACAAGCCCACAAAACTCTTATAACTTCTGATAAGATTTCAGAAATTAATCTTTTTCGTCCTATTTCTAGAACATTTTCTAAGTTAAACCCTTTGAGCTGAGTCTCGATGCTGAGTAAAGTCTGACAAAATACATCTTAGATTGATAAAAGTAAAGCCAAGTCTGACAAAGTTGCTGACAAAGAGCTGAGCTAGTCAAGCTGTGTCTGGAGATGTCCTAACAAGGCCACGAACAGTTTGTCTATGCAGTACTTACAGTTGTTTTTGACAGTATGTGTGTTTTTTCTGCGCGAGTCCGATGCAATCCCATGCATCTCCACTCTGACAAAGGGGTCGAGAGCTTTGCCACTCCTGGGAACAGGTAGGTTGGACCCACTGATCACCTGTACATACACACAGAGATGCAGTACGAATGGTCACACAGGGAGTGTATGAGAATGTAACTGATATTAGGGATAAACAGTAAATATAAATGAGAATAGAAAACAGGAGAGCCAGTAAGAGTAAAGAAAAGAAAAGAAGGGGCGAGGGCTGTAATTACACTAGCCTGGAGAGAGGCAGGCTTATCTGCAGTCCTCTCACACTGAGCCTACCCTTCCCTGCCTCTGATCAAAGACAAACCTGCATGTACTTATAACGACATGCCCCGCTTGGCACTGATGGAGCTTTACAGTGTCTTGCCCAGAATTACAGTCCCTTTCCTCTCCTTAAGTCACGCCACAAAATGCCCTGCATTATGCTCAGTCAGTTACAACGGTCCCTTCTTGTGAGTGTCCAGGTAACAGCTTGGAGTTATCATTTCATAAAGATTTGCTATTGAAAAACAGACCATTGGTTATAGTTGACAGTTTTATGCTAAATAGACTCATGAAAGCTCAAGGGGAAATATTGTTTTCCTGAGCAGATGAATAATTTACTGTTTAAAGATTGAAAACCCGACCCTTCCTAAGTTACAACACTGAATTCTACTCATGACTCTGATTCCCACAGAGTTGAGAGCTGAGTCAAGATTGCAGGATTTTCCCTGAAGTAATCAAATAATACAAAATGATGATGTGAATAAATAAAGGTGAGGTTTTTCCCAGGGCATCCAAAAACAGAGCACACCACATTTATATTTCATGCCCTGTGCTGGGAAGATGATACAGTGTGTGTGCATATTCCATTTGAAGACGATGTTTGATGTGCTTTTGTTTAACTTGTGAGAGTCTATACATCCTCAAGAACTGCTGTCTGATCAAGATTTATTTTCTTCATCAGACAACAGTGTTACCAAGAATCATAGTAGATGTACTGTACGATTAGACTTTAAAGCAACAGATTGCATGATGTGAATTCTTTAACCGTTGTAACTGGTTACATTTAGAACAGCTGTTATACTGACTGAGCTAGGTCAACTGAGGAAAAGGTCCAAGGTTCTCGACTGGATCTGGTTGAGAAATATAAACAAACACAGATTGCGTTGCAGTCAGTTTAAAGGTCAGTTATTGTAATTTGGCTGAACTGACCCTTTAAGAGGGAATTTCTCTATGATTCATTGCTGTTCATAAGACTGATGACAGCAGAGTAACTATGATGTTCCCTCGTCTACCTCTTCTGCAGGAAGTCTGCATGAATCCCATGTGATCCTAGTCAATTCCACATATTGTCTTTGCAAAACAAAGCCTCAGATAGAGTCCCACCATGATTCTCCACACATAAGAGTAAAATGCTGTAGCTCTGTAATTGGACTTAGAAAAGTCAGAGTGTGACCGTCATCCTTATGGAACACTAAAGAGATGTAACTTGATATGAGTGTTCTCTACTGTCTCATTCCCCTTTTGTCATGTGGCGTAGATACAGCACATTACAAATGCTGCTATTACTGTCTCCTAAGATGCTTAAAATAATGGAAAAGGGATGATTTATTAATTGGACCCCGGGTCTAATTGCATTAGATCACCCTTCTCTCTCCTTTCACTTTATTTTCCGAGGGAGATAATCTAATTAAACGGAGACACTCTCAGGGAGTTTTACATCATTGTTGGTTCACAGCATCCGGCAGGAAAGCATTTATCTGGAGGCAAAGAGTAAGATGGGCTCTGCCACACAATCCCTAGATTGTGAGGCATAGACACACACATACATGCACGTAAAGCGCACACACACACAGTCTTGTAACATTGCGCCATAATCCATAAATCCAACCCAAGTGGATTATTCAGCGTTCAGTGCTCCATTGCTGTACCTTGAGCAGCAGGTGTGTGGGTTTGGGATCAAAGCTCCTCTGACTGGACATGAGCACAGCCGGCTTCAGGACATATCCACAGCCCCCGTTGTCCTGGAAACGGCCATCATTAAGGTCCATAGGCAAACCCAGAGACTGGAAATTGAGAGCCACTGCAAAACACCATGGGACAATGTTGGAACAATGAAAACGAGGAGTCACAGGGCAGTGGCAAAAAAATGTATAGGAACAAAATTGAGAATTCCTAAAGCTTGTTAAAATAAAATGAGCAGCATGAGATGATCTCCTGAATACCTTCTGTTCGGTTCTAAGGTTCTTGTTCATTCTGCAGAAGGGAGCTAAATTATACAATGACTGGAAATGTTTCCGCAACAATAGCGTGCATTGCATCAGGGACGCATTCAAAATCACCAACTGTGCAATAAGTGCATCTGTGGTGGGTTTTCTGCAGTGCAGAGCTCTGTGTTGGCATGTGTGCTGCATACAACATGTCTTCAGTTTCTTTAATGACTACACATTTCAGAAAGCAGCAGCTGTAATCCTGCAGGTCTGAGCTATGTCTCTGTGGGTTTGGATTGTAAACACTGGTGAGTCTGCAAACACATGTATAAATACGCAACAAAAAAAACGCCTTTCATTTTGTCCTAACTAACACATTGCAACGCATCCTTCTGAATCTTTTTCTATACTTTTCCTGTGTATGTCACAGGGTCACAGTGAATGTTCTGCTCATCTAACTGTAATCGATCCATCCAGGCTGCTGCTTTGTACCGCAGTCTCCTGAAACTGTGAAATGTGCCGATCACCATCTGCACAGCTGCCACCGAAGCACGATAACAGTCTGCTCAGCCATCAGCAGGGCTTCATGTCAGAATCAGTGGCTGGCTGACTGAGCGATGGAGGCGGATGAAGAGGATGTGTAAAGACAGGCAGAGTGACAGGAACACTGGCCAAGATGGTGCCGGACAGATCAGGGTTGTGCCTTTAAGTTCATGGGTAATCATGCATTGCCAGAAGGCAATTAAGTTTATGAATGATTTTTTTGAAGCATAGTTACTCTCAGGAGGTAAAGGTATGTGATGTGGAGCCAAGCCCAACGCTCATGCTTGACTCTATAGAAATGATAACTGCACAGGGGGAAAAAAATGCATTTAGAACGGTGCAAATTGATTTTGAAAAGTGTGATAAGGGCCAGGAGAGTATATTTTCCAGGCTCGATGAGGTGGTCAGGCTGTGGACTGGAATGAAATGTTCTTTTCACTGCTAATCGACAGGACACTTGGCCGGCTTGTCCCCTTTGAAGTTTGACAATCTTAGTTTCAGGGAAAAAAAAGCTTGCAATGGATTGCGGTGGTTGTTCTGTGTATGTCGAGAACTTTTTGATTCCTGTTGAAACCCGCTGACGCAAAGGACTCAAAGAAATTCTATTTTCATGTCTTTTTTGAATGGATGTTCTCAGGGTTTAAATCTCAAACAAAATAGAAAAATAGTTGGCAAACAAAGTACTAGTAACTTCAGGGACATTTCATTACCCGTTTAGAATTTAACATATTTATTATTAACAAATATCTGTTGTAAAAAATGTTTAATAATCCTTTTTTATTTTCCATTTCAATATAAATAAAATATTTAATAATGTAATCAATTTATGGATGTGTTAATTTATAAACTTCTTTTATAGAATTCCTGTATTTATTAGATTGGGCCAAACAATAGATTGTTTTGTAAACATTTCCATGACTCCATAACCTCTATTAGAAAACCCCGCATGTAGTGTATGTGTAAACCATATCGATTTGCATTAATCTTGTGAATTTGGAAAATGTGAAAAATTTGCATTGTTTGCTAATTTATAAAATTTATTTCAGATTCCTGTGCCTAAATTCATGTGTGTGTGTGTGTGTCTGTGTGTATGCATGTGGGCATATGTATGAACATTTACTGCATACCTTGCACACAGACCGTGTCAGTGTCCTGTTTTGGACAGGCATGTACAGACTCCTTCCAACTCACCGAGCTGTGAGCCGACGTTCCAAAACTCCTGAGGGTTGTAGTTGGACGAAGACGTCCTGGAGCCTGCTGGGTAAATCCTGCTGAGGAACCTCTGGTTATGCTGAATAAAATCTGCACCTGAGAGACAGGACGTACAACACTCAAAGGTGAAACATCTCCTCTGACACACACTCATTAATGAGAAATTGCAGTGATTCAGACCTCACAGATGTCATTCCTATGATCCTGTACATTTTCGCCTAACTAACTGACTTAGTCACAATGGCTATGGGATGCAGTGATCCAGGAAAAAATTTGGGTTTATCTACCCTATAAGAAAGATACTCCAGTTTAATATTTTTGTTTGTGAAATAGAAGACCTTAGAGAATACCTGGTGGAAACCGTTTGTCCTGATCACAGTTTGATGGTTGTATAATTATCCTCATTCTGGATAGACTAAAAAACTGGCACGCAGATTCAGTCTGCGTGTGATCGAATCATAGCTGTGTAGTTTCCCTGCAGGGCTTGATGATGACAAGAGACTACAAGGTTTTTATAGCTCCAGCGTAGCCAAGACTGTTCATGGTCCCTGCCAACCAAGCCAACCAGCTCATAATATAGCGGTGTGTCTGGAAAGTGTCATTCCTCCTCAGCAGGAGCAGATATCATTTCTCTACATCACTCTGTTTCTCCAATATACTGCCACACAGCAGCGCAATGACAGCTTAACTGATTATCAGTTGATTCGAACCTCTGTGGGCTCTTTCCACTTCCCCAACAGTGAGAGTATAAGGCACATTTCTGGGCTTGTGCTGTTGTACTTTATTCCCTAAAAAGCACTCCTCTATGTCGTATATATCATGTTCAATATGCTTTTGCTATTATGGAGGTTTATGGCACCAGACGTAATTGCATTTTTCATCCAAAGAGGACCTACAGAGAATTGAGCTCAATGTGATTATAAATCATGTGAATCTGCTGGGCTCAATAGTTGTAATAGTTGCAATTAATTATACACATTATTTATTACTTCATAATCCGGCTTGCGTTTTTTCTTCCCATAGTTTCAACTCCATAAATAACATTTTACCTGAGGCTTTGGCCAGCTTGCGAGCTTTCTTCTCTGCCATAGATGTGTTCTCATAGTAGTTCTGACTGTCATTGGAATGACTGAAGCTGATGAACTTGACAGACCTGGTGTATATGACCAGGTCAGATAAAGCCTCTGCCACCACCACGTTCTTCTTCTACTCATTCGATTTAGGATAGAGGGGAAGATAAACCAAAGAGAGCATTCACCAAATTGCAACAAATAGTGTTGATATTCCAAAGAGTACAACACTAAAGTTTGACCTTTTTGTCCCATCATCTTATTGGTTGCATTGTACATTCAACTATATCTGTACATTCTCTCCTCATGCAAACATCTGTCTCTATTTTTCTGTTCTTGAATCTAACTGACTTACTTTCATCTTTGACCCTGCCTTTCTGGGAGACCAGAACTTTGCTTTGCTTTGATGATCCTCTTCCTCCTCATCATCCTCCTCCTCCTCCTCGCCCTCATCTACACTCTCCAGTGCCTCTGTCCCTGCTGCGTCCGTCTTAATCTGAGGCTTTAGCTTTTTATTCTTGATGAGGATCTTAAACTTCAGGTCCTGACATCCCCACAAAAACACATGCAGTAAGAATTCACACATGAATAAATGCAAAGGTGCCTTAATCATGGGCATGTCCATTCACCCCCGCACTCATAAAACCATCACACAGATGCATCAGTCAAACAAACTGTTCCTGCATCCTCAAACTTAGGACACAAACATTAAAACACTTGCTTTGCACAAATAGTCACTCAGTAGCCTCATCCACAGCAGTGCATAAACACAGGCAAGTTTGGTAGGATAAAGAAACAGAAAGCAGAAAGTGTATCGAATCATTCAATCAAACAACTGCTGCTACATTTTACCATCCTGGCTTTAAATATGTTAGTACTCTATATGGCCTTTTATGCAGATGAGCAGCAATATGTCAAAAGTAAAAAACATTATGGTCTGGACTTAGCAGCAGCTCCATGGTAAGCCACACAGCAGGAAGTCAGCTTCACGTGCTGTATGCACAGGCAAAATATGCAAAATAATTACAGATCTGCCAACATTAACAACCTGTAAGAGTCCATATAGTATGAAAATTATAAGCTTTGGAGCTTCCTTTGGTACTGCACTCTTTCATTTTTCATTGCTGTTACACAAAATGATACGGTCTGGAGAGCTAGGAAAGAGGCTTTTCTTATGTTGATGTAACTTACGATATCATATGAGGGTTCCCGAAGATAATTTTGCACATGTTTACAGTAAAAACAGAATAAAGTAGAGTAATAACTTGTTAAACAACTATATCTTATTTCTAATCCCATGATAACGCTGCATAATGGAAAAATACATGGAATACAATTGGGTTTCCCATCCTTCTTGTGGCTTTGATGATTTAAAACCTTTGGTCAGAATGGAGTATTAGGTAATGAAAAGTTTTGAGTATTGCATATTGGCTACACGTTCATAACTGGATGCTAATTTCTGTGTGCTGCTACATGAGTGTGACACATTGGTGCACAAGTTGCTGGGGATTTAATAGTCAAGATGAAACCATTAGTGTTGAGGCTCCTATGTAAGCCCCTACTTCGTGAGTCATAAAGATAAAAAAAACGATATGGGGAAGAGAAATCTTATATGCACACTCAGGGTAAAACACAACTCATTTTATGCAGTAAATTCCAAAGCATTAGAAGTCAGAGGCGGCAAAGAAACCCCGGCGGGACAGCGCACATTCATCCACTCTCAGAGAAAAACCCTTCCTTCTCGTCATATTCAATAGACTGGAGTGACACTGCCAGCATCTTTCAGGGTGGTTGCTCAGTCACGGGTTGAGGCAGACGCTTTCAAAGGAGAAGTCAGAACCCAAACAGGGTAATCTAAATGAGTAATCAGCTCAAGTGCCTCAGCACGTTTAAAATGATGGACACTTCTCAGGATCAACCACATCATATTGGAGTTTGTGAATCTCTGAGAGATTAAAGAGGATTGCAAATGCAGACATCCATCTACCCATGTGTCCCACTGAAGAAGAGAGGCACAGGAAGCCTCAGAAAGAGACTAATGAGGCCTTCTGTGACGACGAAAAGGTCTTTTCTCTTTGTTTTGCTTTGCTATGACAGACGATGAAGATTTGTACATACAAACACTATCATCCCTCTGCCTGCTACAGCAGCTCTAACATTAAACACAGATTCTGCTTCTGATTTACTACTCAGATAGTCACGCTCTCTCTTTTCTGAGTCTTACATTTGGGCTTGGGAGGTCTCCAGTGGTTGGGTGATCCAAGGGAGCTCTCAGCAGCTTGTCCCCCAGGATAGAGATTAGGTACTGGGCCATGACCACCTGCTGCTCTTGGGAGCAATGGTTTTCTAGCGACAGGATCACCGGGTAAGCAGACACCTGTCGAGAAATAATCACATTAAAAAGATCATGATTCGAACCTTATTTCCAACAATAAGCATCAACCTGGATCTGCTGCTCTCTCTGCGGGCTCTATATTCTCCAGACACATCACAGAGAATGGCCTGAACCGCCTGAATCAAAGACAACTTGCAAGCAAAGCATCACTATCAGAGATCCTATTAATTAGAGCAAATGCAGCTAAGTAGGTACTCCTGGACCCTACAGAGGCAGGAGTGAACAGATATATGCCTTGGGCACCACCCCGGGAAATATATGGCAGGTAACATACCTCGAAGGCATGTTGCTCCACAGTGGTGATGACGTCCTTAAAGAGTATCTTGGTGGTCAGGGTGTAGCCATGGAAGACTATAGGCTCCACATCTGGCCCATCCCAGCAGTCAATCTCCAGACAGCGACAGCCTTTCCTCAGAGCACTGTTCCAAACAAGCACACACACACACACACACACACACACAAGCACAGATATGCATACGGAGACACATGCACACACACTGAGCTGTGGCAAGGCTATGATAAGCACTTATAATATACTGTGTCAGAAATTAGAAGTGAAGAGTTGAAGCACAAACCGAGCTATTTCCTTTCAACGCACCAGTAAAATTCTGACAAGTACAGCCATCAATACCACTTCCATACATGTGACAAATTACTGTATATCAATACATCAATACACATCAATTTATTCCAACAGCTTCTTCTACCTGAATGAATCTGGATCTGTTCCTCATTTAACACCAGAAAATGGTTACACATTTCTATTTTATATTTTACAAAAATAGCTTATACAGTACGGAATGTGTCTTGGTGTTATAAAATATTGCTTTCTGTTGGTAGTGGACAAAAATCACTTTAACGGCAGGGGTGGGGCAAATGATGCATTTTCTTGCAACCCTGATGCAAAGTTATTTCACCTTTTTACTTCAGACATTTTAATTCTGGATTGGTTCTGCTTTTTGGGAAATCAAAGAGTTTATTGCTGTTTTATATTTAAATGATGGCGCACATGAACATGCCTGCCGTGTGTTTTTTCAACAGCTGGAGACCATGCATATTTTTCTTAAATTTCAGCTCTCAGCTACTTTTTTCACGTCTCACAAATGTCATGATTATTGTCTTGCTCTAATTTGTGCATTGCAGAGATGCTTTGTAACCCTACAATTGTGACTGAAAAGTAGTATCATATTGTAAGTCACGTTGTCATTGCCTTCCATATTTCAGAGAATGGATGACTAAAGGATCTAGCATCATCTGGTAGACTCATTTTCATTTAGTTCCTTTTTTATTTTTATTTTGTCATTTAGGTTATCTTTTTAATTTATATTTTCTTATATTTTTGTGTTTAATTGTAACAAAGGTTATCAGTGAGATTTAAATCCAGAACATGTGGTTACAAAGTACTGAGTTTGTTCTCATTCTGACAGAGCAAGCTCAACTCATGTCTGTGTGTTGAGAACAGTACTAGAGCTGGGAAATGATTAGCTTAGTTTAGTATAAAGACTTTTTGTTGGTGTGCTTTTGGTTTTTGTACTGTTTCAACACACAAGATACAGTGGTTTACAATGTGTTTCTAGGTGTATTTTTGAACCCTCTGACAGAGCAGGGCTATCTTTTCCCCTCTACTTCTTATCTTTATGCTAAGCTAGGCTAACAGCGACCTCCTTAACGCACAGACTTGAGAGTGGCATCAATCTTTTCATTCCACTCTCGGAAAGAAAGCAAATAAGTGCATTTCCCAAAATGTTGGATTATTTCTTTACCACCTCTACACCACAGGACACAATTAGACAATAATGTCACACCCATTTTCCAAGTGGGCACTATGAATGTGGTATGTTGGTGCTGTTCATTATTTCCACAAAAACACAGTTAAGTTCCTATGTAGCCTAAGTATTTTTAAAGCTAAAATATTTAATTACAACTTAAAGTTTCAGTAATAAAATTATATACAGGCTCTTTTGAATCTTCGCTTGTACTTCTCCCCCCGACAAATGTCTTTTTCTTTTCTTCCCTCTCCCTCCTGTGAGGTAGTGGGATTTCTAAAAGCCACCTTCTACTCCTCTCTAGATGATTCTTTCATTATCTATGTAAACCAGAGCTTCCAGGCCGCTGGTTTGGAGGGTTCTACCAGCCGGCCAGGTCGCTCAGCACTTTCACAGCGACCATAAATACAGCACTTCTGCTGCCATCAGCCCCTTTTGTAATCACCTCCATTACCCCATAAAGGGACCACGGAAATTTCAGTGTCTGCCTCAGCACATGAGTGGGTCAATGAAATGAGAGGAAAAATAGAGTATCCAGATAACACACACGTAGGTCAGGAGGAGAGACTTTACAGAGAAGATAACAGTGTATTCAGTGACATTTAAGATCTGTATCAGAGCCAAATGGTGTTTGAATTGGCCATATCATCACCATATCAGATTAAATAATGTGAAGGATTTAGCAGATTAGTTGATGTTGGCTAATTTCAAATATAATTTAATGTGCCCATGTCATTGTATATATACAGTATCTCATACAGGTCACAGGTTGACGAGTCATGTAGGGAATTTTTGTGTGGCAGTGGGGGTGGTTTTGTGCATGATGAGGAAGAACACAAGCTGTATACACTGTACTTTCCTACCAAACATAGGCATCCAGGTGGCTCTTTCCTACTAGCTGATCCCCAGTCAGGTAGGTGTTGTGTGATGAGGAGATGAAGTAACTGGTGACAGGCTGGTCCATGTCTTGGTAGACAGATTTATGGTCCTGGTTAAACACGCAGCAGTCTTTGGACTCCATGTATCTGAGGAATCCTTCAAACGTCATGGACCTGCTTTCTCTGGCTGTAAGAGCAGGAGGGAGCAGACTAACACTGTCACTGACAGTTAAACTCAACGTCAGTTCTTCAAACAAGCTGTGAAAAAAAATGTTTAAAAAAAGGACTACACTAGTTTTTTTCGTTGTTTTGGAGGACTGACCACCAGACCAATCTCTAGAGCCATGCTACTAGCATAGCTTAAAAACTAGCTCCCAGAAAATGTAGCTACTTAGTAAAGGTTACTGCGTTAAAATTATTTTTGTTAATAGATTTTGATTTCAGCTGTAGTGAAGAACACAACTTAAAGTAAAATTTTAAGTCAAAATGAAAGTGGCAACACAAAAGTATAATTCGCTTAGTCTGGGGTGGGTATAAAAGCATAAAACTGAATAATCAGTCCATAAGATGGGCCCCTTCATTGAAACAAATCTGGCTCTTTAATTAAAAAGGCAAAGGTACAAGACTGCATACACAAAAACTAGAGGAGAGAAGTCCCAATGAACACTACTGTAAGAAACATGCAATCACTGAGCTTAAATTACACCTTTTTCAGGCAGACATTTTGGCATGTCATAGCAGGAAAAGCACCAGTGTAATTGTAATATTAAGAACTGCCCCCATTTAGGTGAACTACTTTTTTTGGTATTGTGCATGCCGGCTCACTGTCATGGCTTACTGCGACACTTGATGGAACTGAGCCATTATTAACAAAATCTGTTTCACCTGCGCCCTTTCTGCTGTCAAAATGTCTGCTGTGAAAAAGGTCTATTTTGTTGCCCATGCTGCTAAAGGTAGTTAGAACCTAGAGATTATACCTTGTGAACCTGCTTTACCATTCAGAAGTTTAGCTCAGTTCACTTTCAGATTCTGGTTAATTCAGCAAGTCTTTAAAAATATAATCACGTATAATCACTCCCTAATCTCTGTTCTCCACTTGGCTCGGAGGTCAGAGCCAAATATCAACACTGCACCTCCTTTGTATTCAGTTATTTGCTGAAAGAAATATACAGTACGCAGTATAATTATGGTACAAGTGCCACAAAAGCTAAAAAACTGCTCCTCAAAACCCTGTCTTACTCGAAGACTATACATAAAGCGAAAAAAGTGAGGTCTTCAGTTAGGCTGGAGCACAGACTAGTTGTGAGCTTTGAGTTTTCCCTGCTTTGCTGTTTGTGATGTTGTGAATTAGCCAGCAGTACACTGGGCCCTAGACAACATCTGGTCTACTATTCCACTGACGTGCCTGACTCTTCCATTTTCCTTCTGTCATTTAAACATCTTGCCTCTGGGCTTACAGCAGATTACTTTGTCAGGCAGGCACCACTGGAGCTTAGGCCTTAACTTCTGTTATGACTAAATTAGTATTATTACGTGACAAAGCCATAGTCCTTAAAGAACAGATCTTTTTTTTTTTTACCCATAGTAATGAGCAGCAAGCAGCCTGACATGATACACAGCTCTCTCTTCACTTACCTGTCTCTTCAATCTCATATCTATCAATCAGACTCTCTGCCGTCTCTTCATTTGCTGTGAGCTCCATCTGCTCCTTGTGGAGGAACTTGAGGAGGGCACAGGCAGGCAAATTTGTCTGGCCTGAGGCGTAGCATTGATACAGATGCTGAATTTCAGCTCTCCTGGAGGACGGGGCCTTGCTTTTCATCATCTCGCCCTGCACACAATCATTATAGCCTCTCAATCCCTTTTTGTTGATCCTGGGAAGTTTTTTCTTTGTGAAACTTCCAACTTGTGTGAAATCATCGTGCAATGAGAATCAGAAGAGTATGTGGCTGCTACTAATTTATTAAAGGCTTGTGTTTTTCGGCAAGGCGGAAAATCTGTTATGATAGTGTTAGATGGAAGGAAATGTTGAATTGAGGGACATTTAAAGCACAATACTTCAGATTATTCCTTGCGTTGTCATCTTCTAGATTTTAATATAAAACATTGTACATTTTTCAAAGACGCAGCACATCACTTGCTCTCTAAAAATATACAGGAAATAGTGAATAGAAATGTCAACTCAGAGATGTATCCCAGCCTTTACCTGAGCTCACTGTTGAAACGCTACTTTTTAAACCCAGCATGAGAGAGAATAAAAGAGAAGTCAGGGTCTTTACTCTCCACAAAGTTCTCCCATCCTCTCACACTGCAGATTCCCTCCCCCCCTCTCCTCTCTGTATCTCTTACTTCCATCAAATACTAAGGCAACATCTGTGTGACTTTCTCATTTTAGTCCCTCTCCTCTCCATGTCATTCCTCTCAGTCAGTGAGACAAAAGTGCCTCTGACTTTCCCTGGCTTTGTGTGTGTCTCTCTCCCTCAGTACCTTTCATCTCTCTGTTCTGCAGCCCTTGACAGTTCATATACCTAACGTTAAGCCAGTGCTGTCACTGGGTACCCTGCAGTGGGCCGTACTCCCGCTGCATCTGTCGCCTCAGTGTGAGCAACACAAAGCAGCCAACTCTGCTATCATCTTCATTAACCTTTTATGCAGTTGTAGCAAATGTAACGTTATCTAAACCAGACAATCCCTGTAAAGTGGTGTATTGTGTGTAAAATAGCTAAAGGTCACAGATCTTAAATAAGAAGTGTATAAACCTTTCTCACATTTGCCAGTTAACCTCTGTCGCTGAGAAGAGGATTAGCTAGTTTATATTAGCTGTTAGATGCAACTCTGGTGTTGAAATGTTGAGTGTTTCCTGAAAATTCATTAGGATATCATGTAAACAGCAGCCTACCTCAGATATTGGAGGTCTCTGAGCCCACGTAGTTTAGATGTTAAGGAAGTAAACAGGAAATCAGCAGGGTATGAAAATACTTAACGTTAATATAATCTGACTTTTTCAGCAGGTTTCTGGTAGTAACCTAACCTAAAGTATACAAAGTTGTTGCCATAGTGACAAAACATTCCGATTCTATGGGCATGTTATGTAAAAAAATAAAATAAAATAAATAAATAAAAACACCTGAAGAACATAAGCACGTTGCATATGGCTTTCTCTGAAGTAGGGCAGAGGAAGATTAAAACTCACCCTGTGTCTGTCTCCTCTCATTTTTTTCAATACAGACAGAATAGAGTATGAGAAGAATGAACTTTTGCCTTCATGTTCCTGCCTAGTGAAAACTCTGTCTGGGGTGAGTGAAGACCTTTTACCTTTCATATTTGTGACATATTCATTATATCGCAGTGTGATTTGAAGTATTAACCTACAGCATAACACAGTGATCAAATATACAGCCCAATTTAGGCCAAGCTAACTCAACATACACTGGTTATTTCCACCATGGATGTTGTAATTTCAGTCCTCTTTGATTGTTTAAATGTCTTAAAAGGACTTAACAGATTTCAGTGACATTTGATGCAAAGTTAGGCCTTGGGCTAAGGAAGAACTGACTCTTTGGTATGGATAGTGCCACCATTTTGCATTTGCCTATTTATAAAGTGTTGGCATACTCTACATTTTGGCTTATTACTCCTGAACTGCAAAGCATATTTTTTATATTTTGCAAAACTACCAAACAGGCCATCTTTAATAGTTTTGATGATCCAGAATTATTTTATTTTATTTGGTGGTGCCACATTAGGTGGGGTGTAGGGATGGCAATTCCGGGGAATCGGTCAATCCACCACTTTGTTCCAACGTGAAATGTCTTGACAACTATTGTTTGGATTGCCATGAAATTTGTTATAGACACTCATGGTGATGGTGACTTTGGTGATCCCTTAACTTTTTGTCAAGGGCCATAATCAAGTCAAAATTTAAATTTTCCCACTTTAGTTTCTGACCAAATACCTGCAAACTTAAATACAATCAGCCAGACAATCAATCATCTGTGCTAATTAGAAAATGGAAGCATACTAACATGCTAAACTAAGATGGTGACCATGGTAAACATTGACATTTTAACATTGTCACTATGTGCTTACCATGCTGACATTAGCATTTAGCTCAAAACACCACTTTGCCAAAGTACAGCCTTGTAGACATAACAGCCACCTCAAACATCACTGTAGAAAAAAATGCAGCAGGTATGTAAGAAATAAGGAATCACGGATGTTAAATGATGAGGGTTCACTTCAGCTAGACACCACCATTTTTTGATGTACAGTAATTCTAATAGTTTTGGAAAAATTTCCAGACATATATAGTTGTTGCGCTTGCAGATTTGTATATCGACTGGACTATTGACCTTGGTGGAGGTCTGCGCTCTCTAAGTACCCTTCAATTTTATAATTGGTGTGGCCAAGTTTGACCTACTTGACATAAACTGCCATTACTCTTAAATGCACTGTGACATGCCACATTTAGATGACAGCAGTACACATCTACTCTGAGTCATCCTACAATTTTATTTTAAGATTATTTTTTTGGCCATTTTAGCCTTTATTTTATAGTGACAGCTGAGATAGACAGGAAAGGTGGGAGTGAGAGGGGATGGCATGCAGCAAAGGGCCCCAGGTTGGAATCGAACCCAGGCCACAGCAGTAAGGACCCAGCCTTAATGGTACGTGCTCTAACAGGTGAGCTTCCGGGACGCCCCTACAAAATTTGATGGTGTTTCTTCTGTAAATGGTGCGGCTGGAATATGATAAATGAAATGCCCATAACTCAGCAGTTATGGGTCAGACCCACCTGAAATGTTGCACATGGCATCTTTTACCAACAATAAAATACTTCTAATCTTGGCCACGATCAGCCACTCAGCATTACAAATGATCCAGGTCCACATTCGGATTAATAGTTTTTTAAGTTGAAATAATCAGTTTAGAGGATCGTGTGGCCTTAGCATTTGTTTGAGCTCCTTGAGTGCTCTCTAAACTTTCACCAAGTAATCTCATCCAAATGACTTCTTGCTTGTGATTTCCTACAACAACATAATAAATTGAAGCACTGGCATCTCAAATGTCTGCCACAAGTGCTACAGGGTGCACTGAGCTGCTGTCTGAATACATCATGCAAATAAATGCAGATTGTCTACAGAGCACCAGAGATTGATTTCAATGGTATAAATTTCATAAAATAATGTCCACATCCTCAAAAAATATCAAAGCCACAGTGGGTGAAAGTGTGAACACATCATGAAAACTCATCTATGCATCAGTCAGTCAAGCTTACAGAACATTTCCACTGATTCTGTGATGGTTGTTTTAGCAAGTTTGACAAGAACTTCCTCCCTGGTTGTCTGTGTAAATCTGAATGTTATTGCTGTGGTGTGAATCACTGGTGCACAACAATAGTCATTGCCTAGTCATAGTCCAGCAGAGTCATTCCTGTCGACACCAGGCTCTAATGGCTTGGCCTTGGGCCTGTCAGAACCATTGGGCATACGAGTTTGATGTGATAATTCCCAGGCAGAGAACGGAGCCGTGTATATGGCCCCTGTCCCTGCATCACTGCACCTCACTCTCCACGGTCGGTTAGCGGGACTCATTTGGGAGTAGAGTGTGCTTGTGTATGCAACTGTTGGTTTTTGCTTCTGTGCTCGCGTGCATCTGTGCATATTGGAGGGTTGACGGTAAATAAAAGATCAGCAGTCCGTGCATGTGTTTGTGTGTGTGTGGGAATGCATCATTACATTATGTGGAGCTCAGATGCACCAGCACGATGCAGCACTGTCCGTGCCGCTCATTGTGGGAAAATCAGATCACTTTGCTTCACATTGCAATGTGCAGAGATCATTGTTTTATCTTAACCCAGGGCTCAAGTGTAATTCTGTGGTATGACAGAGTCAAAACCGCACCTGTTCAGATGCTTAAGATGAGAAGAGCTGAGACTTGTGCACCTTTTTGAAATGTGACTCTGTACTTGAATAAGTGGGTGGGGGGCAGACCATGTTTCCTTTTGACAATGTATTCCCCGCTGGATTTCCACCGGCTCATTTGGTATTCATTGGCCCATTGGAGCTTTGAGTCAGACAGCAGAATGTCAGTGGTAATGCCTGATGTCAGGGAATAACCAGAGAAGTGAGGAGCTGTGAGCTCGGGCATGCAGTATGTGCATGTATAGTTTATGCACTTGTAGCAAATCATCTTTCAACCCTGTGCCCTACAAAATGTATTCATTTACTAGTAACTAGTTTTTTGCCACACACTTTTTGGAGGAAATGTAATTTGTAGTTTTCCCAAGTCTTGTGAACCACAGAGAAGTCGTAAGGAGGAGGTCAGGGTGGGTGGTTAGGCTTATAAAGCAAAGGACTTGGGACCCGAGACATCCGGGTTCCAATTGATTGTTTAAACTACTAAAACACTTGGTTAAGGTTAGGGATTGTAGTTTTGGTTAAAAGGTTTAAAAGTCCACGTGTACTTTCTCCAGGTCAGTGTTGGGCATTTCAATATTTACCAAAGCCGTGATCTTTCCATAAACTTTACCAAGTGCTTTGATTTTCCTAAACCTAATCATAAAAACCTTAAATATGCATTAGCTGGACCATTGGGAAAAACAAATGAAATATGTCCATAGTGAATGTTTTGTATATGGTCAGTACTTTGCATCACGGGTACATATTTTGCAGATACTTTTAATATAAATATTTCCTTGTTATGTTGCCAAAGAAAGTAGCATTATGTATCCTACCAAGCACATTTGCTACAGAAAATATTTTGCATATGAACTTGAATGTTACACATAAACAATCTCCACCCCAGACACACGCTGTCATCAACATGCACGGGCGCGCGCACACACACACACACACACACACACACACACACACACACACACAGAAAATGCATGCTGGCAGAGTTTATTGCCTGCTGGGTGAGGAAGATAATGCTTGTGGGCTCATTATTATGAACAATTGCTTTATTTGGATCTCTCCACATCACTCTTTCTTAGGGTTCTAGCATAACTTTGTCATCAGGAAATCCCAAACTCGCTTCAGTTTGGGGAAACTGATGAAAACACATCCAGCAAAAAAACAAGGTGTTAAATCTCAAATTTAAATATATGAGCAAGAAATTAGTAGGCTGTGGAATCTGCTGTTTACAGAAGATAAATCGAAATTCATGGCCGCTTAGTATTCTTGCTTTTCCATTCCAGAGATATTGCTACAGCCCTGAGCAAGCGGCCATCTGTTGGAGAAAATCACCATCCAGCAGCATGCATGTTGTTGAGGCATAAGAGTCATCATTCTCTGACAGTGCTGGTGTGTTGAGAGAGATCCCAGCCAAGGGAAATCAGTGAGTCAAATCAGCAGGCAGATATGTTCATTTGTTATTCAGCTCAGGATGGAGACAGTGATACAGATCAACAATAGATTCAGCGTAAGGAATGTGTAACACGGATGATACATGCATAAAAAGCCTACACGTTGACACATGTCCTCTACATCCAGCACACGCCACAAAACTTACAGAGTTTGACATAAATAACAGAAATCCGAAATTCTGTGCATACAATGGAGACAGATTTCATGGCATTATTACTGCAGATCTCAAACAATGCTACCAGTCTCTCTCTTATGCCTGTTCTTATCACTTTAAAATCTTTTGGCAGGAGACATGGAGAAATGTTTAAAAGCGGACATAGCTAACTTTCTGATGTGCTGTCATGCTTTTTTTCTCATTATGTTATTTTGCAATTTGTCAAAAGACTCTTAAGCCACTTAAATTGAGCTAAATATAATGAACTGGCCAACACTTTGTATAGCTTATGCAGAGTTTAGCTATAATTAGAAAGCACTACTATGAAGAGTGCTAATTTAATTACTGCTGTTACAAATTATAGCATAATTGTCAAACTTTTGCTGACTGCTGTTTTAATTATAGCTGGTTCCAGCCAATGTGCAGTGATCCCCAGCAAATTACATATCCTCTTTCTGTCTCAGTGTGCTTTGCCCATCCATTTCCCATGTCATTCTGCCCTAAATTAGCCATGGGAGATTAATTGGTGTCTTTTAGCCTAGCTGACTGCCAAGAGTGATGTGGGGGAAGCGCGTCCACCTGACAGGGAAAATTGGACCATTTAGCTTTCTATCATGGTTCACATACCTTCTCCATCCTCCCAACTAATTCATGCACCCACATTAACCTAAACAGAGTTGGGCATCAAAATGTGACTTCCACCCTCTGTTAGGCAGCTTTGACTCTAGAGCAGGATGGAAGAATTGATAGTGTTTAGAGTAAGTCAATTAAGCATCTGTCTACATGTGTTTGTGTGTGTGTGTGTGTGTGTGTGTGTGTGTGTGTGTGGTCCCCTGTGGAAGCCAGCCATTGCTGGCAAGGAAAGACCTGGATACTGTTCATCAGGCGATGATATAATTATATTATAAAAAGATGGGGCACTTTCTCAACCACTCATAGTGGCAACAAACTGCCAAAGCTCATATACATGTCAGATCCTAATACAATGAAAAAGGAAGCCTGATTCAGAGAGGCTTTAAAGATGTAGCTTGGTATGGATAAGTATAAAGTTCTTCACGGCCTCTAGGGGCCGTTAATGGGAGTTTTAGGGTCATGTGCCTTATTTTTGTGCAGGCACACCTTGCAAGTCATGGCTTTATGAAGTGATAGTTCCTTGAGGTATGTTTTGTGAATCTCTATTTGCCAACACGCAGATATTTTGCATTTATGCTTTCTGTCCACAGTAGGAGGAAATAATACTTGCCTCTCTATCAGTGAACTGTTAGATATCAGTTGGGCCACATTCTTACTGATAAAGGAAGTATTCATATATAAGTACCCATGAGAAAATGGGAACAAAAGGAAGATCATGTGGATGTATCACACAGCACACGCCAGTGACAGAAAAATCAAGGTAAAGGTGATCTTGTTTATCAGTACCTACTGTGTTAGGTGTACATCTGCTTCATATCTGAAATGTAGCTCCACTGAGAACAACTGATGTCAAGTGGCTAATTAGGTGACATCAACTGTTTGTCTGCAACCCTGTCAAGTACTGTAATCCATTTTAATGCTACCGTTAGATCCAGTAAAGTGTTTTGCACAGATTTCTTCTTTTAAGTTACTTTCCCACTAACATCGAATCTGATTACTTGAAATAAAGTACTGACCATACTTCAGTCCTCCACTTCTCATTAGGGCTTAAATCTATTTACATGAACTTTAAATTCCCCATGATGACTATATGTTGCAATCAATGTGCTGTCCCTGCAGATAGAGTAACTGATCATTGAAAAAGTATGAAACTGCAAGCATCTGCCTCCATGGAGAAATCTGGGGAAAGAAATCATTGTTTTAATTGTAAAAGTAAAAACATGTCACAACCATGAGGTTGACATTAAAAAGTAAGTGCGTTAAGATAAACAAAGGGAGTGAGTTGCTTACATTTGGTTAATAATAAAGAAATGTGGATATCTTAACTGGATTTCTCATTATATCAATACCAAACCTTTTGCTCTCAAGATTATGCATGTCTCCTGTCACTTTAGGGTGCAGTGAAAGTTCTATGGTGGCGTAACATTTCCCATAGATATAGATTACTCTGGGTCTCTGTTAAACCAAAGTGTTAGAACTGGTGGGCTCTTCGGACCACTGGGACTGAAATGAGTCCACCCATTCTGGCTCCACTGCTGCTCACTCAGGAGGCTCTACTAATTAATCAGTTGCTTAGCAACATCTGGCAGGGACATCATTTATGGCAAACAGTCTAAACACCTGTTATGCTGAGACAGGAATGGGTGGAAGTTGAGTTATTGTGCAGCCCATCAGGCCCTCTCACACTGTGCAAATATCTGGCAGCAAAGTGGAGTTTGACAGTACATTTACATATTTAGGCCTCCCTTGCTCCGGATTGCAGCAGCTGATTGGGTTTCTATTGTAAATGAACACATTAGCCTCGAGGATGTTTCAACTCACATCTTATTTTTACATTTTTCCCCAGGATGGCTTCATCAGATCACACACTGCACATCCATTGTGGTTAAATGAAAAGCATGCAAAACATTCATGCTTGTACAGCTAAGATAAATAGAGGCTTTGTGGCTTCATAAATGTTTCCCTCACATCCTCATTAATCCTTCCCATCATATTCAAACAAAGCTTAACTACAAAGCAGAGATTTCCACGGGGTACCTCCAATTATTGCCAAGCCGCGTCCTGTTTTCCCCCAAATCCTCAAGTAGCTTGCTTGTACCTGCAGGGACATGGCAGTCATCCAGGGAATCGTCTTGTCTTACATTTTGCAAACTGTTCCCCTGGCATCTGTCTATTTGCATCTGCTGTTTTGACATCCATGTCACCTCATAGAGAACTCAGAGCGACACACTGCTGAATCTGTCAGGTGATCACTAGCTTTGTTTCCTGTCTCTATATAAAACTTGGTATGTGTTAACAGGGAATTTGGGGCCTTTTATTATTTTACTTATGCCTAAATTTACATTCCTTTGAATGTGCCTTTAATTTTCTGTCTCCTTTAACATCCTCGCAGACAGAATAACTTCCTTTTCTGAAAGAGGACCTTATGCTTAGCCAGGATGGAGTGTTCCACGCTGCAGTCTGTCTCAGTGAGCTCAGAGGAACTCGTTCATCACAGCTCACTAAATAAATCAGGAATCTATTAATTGCATTTCACAGCAGTCGTGATCTGCAAATTAGGAATCAAGCAGCCCATTTTGCGTGTGCTACTGTAATTGCATTGTCACAAATGCAATTATTCCAATCGTTTCTGCTTTGATTCTTAGCCAGTTTTTGCTCTCTCTGTCATTTTCCCAATGCTCTTTCATGTATGAAGGTGTTTTATTTATTTTTACACTGTCCACAAGTGGAATGCTTGAAGTTCCCAAGGAGGCCAGAGAAAGAAATAACATTGTGTCATTCAAAATATATATTTTATTGGAGCAGTACTCATTAAACAGCTACGAAAAACATTGGATATTGCAGGACAAACTTGTAAGCCATTGTGTTAAAGCGGCCTTATTCTGAGTTTGCCAGTCAGTCAACAACTGGATAGCTGTGTGGACAATTCCCCCACTCTAGAGTAAAATGTTTCTCTGGTTTAACAGGGCGTTGGAAATCAGGGAGGGAGTGAAAATACATGCTTGTAGTCCAGTACTCCACAAGCCAAAGTAGTAACATCCCTGGGAAATCCGCCTGTGTCTAAGCTTTAAAAGTGGTGACAATGGTGGTTTCCCAAAACCTAAGTCATGCTTAAGCTTCCGCATCAGGATCATACAGACCGACCAACCTGGTGAGTGGATTGTTTACTCAGAACACAAAACCACTTAAAAAAGCTCTGTTTTTTTCTACAAAAGGCATAATGTAAATGGTGTAAAAAGAGCATTTCACTATGCTGAGTAAAGTGCAGCACAGGGATAGCCATAACATGTCTGCCCACATTAATTCAAATGCACATTTCTACATTGTGACAGAAAAAAGTGTGGCCCCAGCCTTCCTCTGAAATCTACTCTTTATGGCATCCCTTTGTGTGCAGTCGCTATCCTACTCCCCATATAGTAAGGATTAGAGAGAGAATGAAAAGATGTCCTCAGTCCAAGGAATTATGATTTGATGCATATGTAAATCTGAAGTAGGAGAAGGGACCTGTGAAATTTTGGTAAATGCTTAACAGTCAGGGAGTTTTTCTATGGTATGTTTCTGTGTGCCTACTGTACTGCATGCTTTTTTGTCACTTGTAAAAAAAAAAAGTTTATTATGCTACCATCATTATTGCTCTTCTGACACCTGTGTGACATATATTGTCCCAAAAGTCACGATTGTCATATAGCAGTCTGTCCATCCATCTGCCCGCCCATCCACGTGACTGCTCTTGCTTGCTCTTTATTTATTTTACCTTTCTGCTGAGCACAGCAACTGCAGTAAATGTGAGCCATCCAGCCGACAAAGCACTGATTAATTGTCTGCCAGCAACAAGAGAAAGTGAGAGCAGCAGAGAGAGGTGGTTTAGAGGATGAACGGTAAAGGGGATAGCAGGGGGATCACTGTCCATGCAAGCTTTGACAAGGCGAATGTGAAAAAGGAGATGGTCCTCTGGCCGAATCATTGTGTGCCTCCTACTGTGTATACATTTCTAGTGTGTGAATCCAAATCTGTGCATACCTGTCCTCGTGTATATTCAATTCAATTCAATTTTATTTATATAGCCCAGTATCACAAATCCCATTTGCCTCAAAGGGCGTATATCTGTCATTCAGTGGGTGTTTGCTTTCTCCATACCACAGGTATGCAAGCTTTTTGCTTGTGTACATGTAACGCTGTGTCTTTGTTAAACAGCACAGCACTTACCCTGCTGACAATCCTCCCTCGCTTTCCTCTCCCTGCAGGAGGTCATATGTGTGACATCTCATCAGCCAGGCTGGATTTGAGAAAAGTGAGGAATCAATACTTATTGATTTGGGGAGCTGCCACAATCAACTCTTCCCTCACCCCGCCTGCTTTGCCTCAGCGTCCCGGTATAGAAAGCAGATGGCCCTGAGTACCCCATGTTGGTCAGCACACGGGACGTGTTTAGTGGCCCAGACAGAACCTCTCCACAGGACTCAGCTGTGTCCTACTGCCTCTCCAACAGACTGACAAATTTAGATTCTTATGCACACACACACATACTGTGGCACTCCCTCACTGAAAGAGATGTCAAGGAATAAAAATCATATGATTTTGAGGAACATTGTGAAATTGTCAGGGTTTTGGGAGTATCTTCCCTCTGCTTCCTCATGTTTCCCAGTGTTTTTCCCTGCCTTGTGTTTCCTGTCTTGTTTTGTTTGTCTGGAGCCTTCCACGGAGCAGACCAGTCTCTCTCTCCTCCACACCTGCAATCACTCACCTGCGCCCCGCCTACCTGCACACCTGCAACTCATCCCGGTTCATCACCATCTCCTGCCGTATTTAAACACCGGTTCAACCACCCAGTCTTCGCCAGATCGTACTATCCCTCCCGTGGTATTTACGTCGGCCTCTTCCCTCTACAACTTCCTATGAAGATTGTTCTAGTGTTTTGTCTCAGCAATTTATTGTTTCCCTCTGTCTCCACATCCAGAGATCCTCCCGTCTGCCTGTCTCGCTCCGTGGATCCTCCAACCACCTCTTGCCTGCCTGCCTCGTTCCTCCCCGCTCCTGCAACTCCTCCAGGAACTCTCAGCCTACCAGCCAACACCCTTCATCCCCTGGTTATGCGGACACGCTACCTCCACCTACCTGTCTATCTGGCTTCCAGCCGTTCCCGCTCTCACCTCTCTGGAAAAATAACAAATAAACCTTATTTGTTCCCCTACCGCCGACGTTGTGTCCTGCCTTGTATTCTGGGTTCAACCAAACAAACTACCTTAACCGTAACAGAAATACAATTTAATCAAAGGATCTTTGATTAAAATGGATTTGTATTTTCACTCTTCAGAAAAGATTTTTCATTATGGTGAGTGAGTGTAAACCATTCTTTACATTTCTGTGTGATGTGCAGTAAATGACTGAATGTTGATGTACTACCCTTATGCTTACCGGACCTTGACAAAGGCGAAGTGAGCTCAGATTTCCCACAACCCATCACTCCCACTGGTCGATTCAGACCCAATTTACTGCCCCAGCCCTTTCACTTGACTAAATGAATTTATTTTTATTTTTCGGTTTGTGGTGTAGTTGAGAAATCTGTTTTCAATATTCGAAGAAAACGTTGAACTCACTACACCTGAACAGGTGTGGAGTGGGAGGTAAAAGCCAAAAGCTGTATCACTGACTCAGCAAAATGTGCAATCTGCCACATAAGCAGAAGAAATAAACCACCGGGTTATCCTGTGTGCCAGGAAAAGACAGATATTCAAAAAAGTTTATAATTTTTCTGTTAATCTGTATTTGACAGTGTGGTCTGACCTGAGATCCACTAAGAGCAAACTTGTATTAGTTTCACAGATATTATTAAAAATGACACATAGCAGGAACACTGTGCCATAGGATTTTGTTATGTTTCATTAAAACCATTTATAACAAACATTGGACTATTTGGGTAGAACTCTGGCTGCAAATGACAGGAAAACATGTCCTCATGGTTGACACATCGTTCTATCCCATTTTTAGTTTCCCCATCTGAACCTGTTATGTGTGTTTATTTGATTCCAGTAAATTAACATATTGTGTTTCACTAGTGACTTCTGATGCAGAATGACTGGGAGTCCCTGTTTTGCATGGGTTGTTATATTAACGTGCTGCAAACCTTATGAGGTCTCTAATGACAGATCATTTGTGGTAGAATATTAAATGCTTGTGCACCATGTCAACATAACGTGACGGGGTGTATAAAGCTGTGTGGTTTCTAACTGCATACATCATCAATCAAAGGCTGATCCATTCTTTGAGGAAGTTACTAAAAGAAGTGTGGTGTCATTATATGAACCGGCAGAGCATCTCCTACTCAGTTCTCTCTCTATTTCAGTAGAGAGCTCATTTACTCAGTGCCGAAGGATGTGGGTCGAGTTGTGAACAAAAAAAATTATTAAAGAAAAACAGACACTTCTGTGACAGATAGATGCTTTCTTTTTTGCTTTAGTAGATGTAACTCACTACATTTATTTTTGAATTGACTCTACAAACTCCACTGAAGAGCATGGTTAATCATACACACATTCACATGAATAAACATGGGCTTATTTATTGCAGACAAACAGAGTGACTTATTTTCTGTGGAAATCCAGGATTTTGCAATAACTTCCTGTGTCTGGGACTTAAGAACAATGCCTGTGAGAAATTTCCCCGAAAGGCATAGGGGTTCAACTAAACACCATTTTATGTAATACCAATAAGGAAGTGACTGAAGCTGCAATAATACTTGGATCATGCAAAGATAATGCAGTTTTGCATGACCTTGAATTTTAAAAACTCCAGGCTCAAAATAGCCCTAAGCCGAGCAGATGTTCATACATAAATATGTGTACTGTGATGTCGAAGACCAGGTCATATGTTTCCTTCCTTTTCTGGAATATCTGATTAGACTCTTTTACATAATTAATTACTTTGGAGGTTACTTAACTGGATAGTGGGATATATACTGTATTTTGTTTACATTTTCTTTCAAGGCCACAAGTTGACAGAGAAGTAATGGTTCTGTTAAGCATAAATCTTTTTGTTAATTTTGCTAATTCAGCATGAAAAAACTATTTTTTTTGCCTTATATTTTTTGTTTTTGCTCACGTTTGTATACAATATTCTGTCTACAAGGCTCTTTTTCTTCTGTGCTGGGTAAGATCTGTATTGCAGTTTGCACACCCTATTAAAATGGAATACTTTCCTTTCATCCATTAGGAAATATTATTAATGCATTGTAATTCTTTGAATTTGATAGTAATTGCTGAACAGAGTAGGAGGGACAATCAGATAGCCAAAAAGTTTTGTTTATTGTCCCAAACTTAGGGATCATTTGGGAATATCAGTGTTGTCCTTGAGGATTTCTTGCAATCCGCTTTAAAGAATTATTCCGGGACTGGAGCCTTTCTTACTGTCGCTCACATGACCCTCGCTGCCCTGAGAAGATGCTCATGACCTGTTTGTAACACTGCTCTGCTTTCCCATCAGACACAGGATATGTGTGTCAACAGGGGAGGACTGCATGCTGAGACGTCCTGAATATTGCAAAGCCAAACAGATGCTGTGGTTGCACTGTTATACAGTACATGTCATCAGCTTCTGTGTAAAAAGTTTCTTGGTTGATTTCACATCCCCACCTCAATTAACATTGTACATTACCTCAGATGTTTAAGATGTCTGCAGCGGAATGTGGCCTCGTCCACTCCCACCAGTTAATCATGCCTTTGAAACTGCACTTTTACATTACACTAGCACTAGGTCTGAAGTAGTTCTCCAAGAGCTGATCTATAATCTGCTACTTTAGCATAAATACACTGCAGGGTGAAGGCACAGGCTTGCACTCATGGAGATGAAACCAGGAGGGGCTGCGTGTCAGGATTTGTGATGTCAGCATGTGATGAGCTTTAATGAGCACTGTATACAGGGGAATCACTCCCATGTCAGGTTATTTATGCATTATACCAAAGTGGAGTGTAAGACCCTGATCAATGTTAAGTAGTCCTTCATCTTAATTAATAATCTACGCCATTATTTAAATGACACAGCGGGATCGTTTGAGCAATGGTGCCAGATGCCATCAATAGGGAACCCACTCATGTTATGTGTGGATAATTTAAGGTCCACTGCATTTACAGTAGCCTTCTGTAGTGCTTACTAAGCACATATAGCAATTAATAAAGCATTTTATGATGCAGAGAGAGATGGAGAGAAGCAGGTTAATGTCATTATGTTGCCACAGAGGTTCTTGTCTAAACCAATAATGCCTAAAGAAAACATGTAGGTAAGACTAAAATTATTGTGTTAGTTTAGATATTTAACACATTAATCTTGAGCTGTTGCACTCATGTCCTTCCATGCAGATGTATGATACTTTATTCATGCCTGGTTCTGCTGTTGGCTAGGACTCCTAACCCCAGGCTGGGGATCTGCAGAAAGTAACACAGTCAACCTTTTCAGCACTAAGCATGGATAAACTATGACATCAAACACCAGTCCAGCTCTGTTTTTACTTTACATAGCAAAATAAAACCCAGTAGGTCCGGGAAAAAAAAACTGCTTGAATGTTTTTGCCACACCAGAGCTGCAATGCATTTCCTCTCAGAATCACTTCAGTTAAAACTGACTCAGGCCACTTACAGCATCCTCTAATTCCAAAATAGGGTACCCACTCATTCAGTGACACATATCACTAGTGGAAATCTCATAAAATCTGGAAAGAAAAACATTTGGACTGCATCCAAAAAGGCTATGGATCCAGTGAGGTCATCACTGTGGTGAACATAGAGCCATTTGTGGGTTGGGTTTTTGTCAGACTGTGACTAATAGTGATTCAGGGAAGAGTGTTTAATGATTCAGAGGTGAATTGTGAGAACTACACCTTCTTTCAGGGTCCTTTTTCCACAAACTTTCAAAGCCTAGTGACCCATATTCCTACCATCCGTATTGCTACTACTGCATACCTCTGCATCTACAACTGAATTAAGTGTTATACCATTTTTCCAATGTTGCCTATTACCCTATCCTGCTGACTTGACTGGCCCTAGTAGCTGTCCTGGTTTGTGGGTTATGCATGCCAGTCAAATGATACTGTGTGTTGCAATCAGAGCCGCACAGATGACATCATGTTCACATCATTGAGCAATGTGTAAGGGATGGGATAAACAGTACAGGATCATAGGAAGTTAATGTACCCAGTAAGTGAATTTTACACTGAACATGTGGGCAGAACATTACCCCTTGAGGCTATATTGGGCACTGTTATCTTTATCTAATCAAAGAATGACTAATTTTCCCTCAGTAGTAGTTAAGTGGCAATGTAATAAAATGTCCCACATTTCCAATCCACTACTTTCAAAGCGCTGTGTTCAGGCTGAACGATTGCTCTATCTGTACAGGCTTTTGATGCCAGCAGATGAGAGGTCTGCACAGATGCCGAGTGGCTCCAGTCTAAAGAGGAGAGTCCTTCCTCTTACCTAGCACAGACGGGCACGAGGCTACTGCTGAGCTGGCACTCAAACAAAGCCCTCACACAGCTGCTTGATAATGTGCAACCATTAATTACATTCTGATGCCTCAAGTCTGGCCTCTGTCGCTGAGCAGAGAACCCTCACCTTGCCAAGCATGGTGCAATTATGTAAGAATGAGTTGCACAATGTCAATTAGACACAACACTATGTACTTAAAAAAGATTTTCTCTTGCACTTTTACATATTCAGACCCTGGATCTCCTTAAGGACATAAATTAATATCTTGTGAGTTGAACTGAGGCTTTGAGATGCATTGTGTTAATCAGCTAATCTTCTTTCTTTTATTCTGTCTAAAACAAGGGTGTCAAGTAGAATTGTATTTGCAAGCAACAGGAACATTTTTCTGTAGTTTCTGATCTTTCAAAGTCTCTACAGTCAATTTTATATTTGCATCACATTACGACCAGAGCCTCAGTACAGAGCCTCAGCGTGACATTTAATGGATTCCAGAGAAATCAGTGCCTCACAAAATGAATAAACAAATCTGCAGGGGTCAAGGACTTAATGGCTGCAGAGCTGTTTTTTCTTGTTCTCCATACATTTCCATTTTCTATTTCTCAACTAGATGCTGTTGAGAAAGGTTTACACCACATGCACATCCTGTACTAGCTTTAGCTTTTGCAGAAAGACAAACATACTTTGTCACTCTCATTTAAGCTCCCACTTTAACTAAATGGTATTGGGTTGCTTGAGTGCTGACGATAAGCTACAGTACAGAGAAGCATGTATCATTCACCCGGGCAACTCAGGGCTGCAGTTGAGAAATGTCTGCTCCTGCCAAAAAAGAATAACATGAACTGAACCACAGTGCTGGACTTTCAATTATGTCAGTACTGTCAGACCTCAGAAATTTAAGTCCATGCAAACTTGCATATTTACTAGGGTAGCTGTGAAGTTCTTTTAATAAACCCTGTAACTCAGGATCCTGTGGAGAAAAAAAAGTTGATTAAAGCAAAAACTGAACTGAAATTAGTTTCTTGGCTTTCTCTAGAAATTATTTTATAGTAATACCTTTGACTAATATGCCTATTAATTCAAAGCTTTAGGTGTCATATATCAGGTTAGCCTATAATTTTAAGAGTCAGGAATAGGAAATAGTGCTTTAGTTTTAATAGTTTAACTTTTCTTTTCTGAATGCTATGAGTGGCAAGAAATAGGCCCTCTGAGAAGATTTGCCTTTTGGAAAACTGAGAAGCAGGGACCCTGGCTTTCAAACTACCTCACTTTCAGATCCCACGGGTATACCAGCACATACAGGTAGGTATCAGGCTCTAATCCAATCATTTCCACCCTAATGGATCTTATTCATAAATTCTGAAAGGGATTAAATAGTGATGGAAAAGCTGGGGCTTGGGGAAGTAAGGTATTGTATCTATTTCTGTAAAAAAAAAAAAAAGATACTTTAACTGTTCAAAAAAAGTCTGAATTTCAGAATCAAAATCTATCTAAAGATTTGATCAAAAGGTTAAGGAATGGATTGTATTTAGCTGTGCATTATGCAACAAAGTCTCTGCACTCTCAAATTGATTTCTGGTTAATCAAAAGGGCACATGAAGCTCAGCATTGTTGAATATTGTGTTTTTTCTTCTCATGATGGACCATTGTCTTAACTACATGGGGAAAAACAAGCAGTTCTTTTGTATGCCATATAACCAGAAAGCTGTGCTTCTCTGCCCCAGGTAAGTAAAACAAAGGGCTCAGTGTTTGACATCTGACCAGGCATCAGTGCCTAACTGCTTCCCCTCCCTTTACAGTTATTCTCCAAAGTGGATGACCTGGCACTTGGCAGATACGTCCACTTCCCACCACCACCAGCCGCCTCAAAAGCAGTGGCTTACCATGTGTCCAGAACACAATGCCAACAAACAGCACGGCAGTGTTGGGTGACTTGTCTTTGTATGGTGTGAATGGCTGATGCTGCAGTTTCACAGCACAATGACAGAAGGTGGAGACCAAGAACCTAAAGGTGGAGTTGAGCGTGTGCGTTCCCCAGTGAAGTGTGTGTGTGTGTGTGTGTGTGTGTGTGTGTGTGTATGACAGTCTGTACCCCCATGCAAGGCTGGATTACCAACCAGGGAAAGCAGGCAACTGCCCCAGGACACCAGAACTCCAGCAGCCACAAAAGCTGCAGGTTTACTGCGTGTCATCTGGTTTGTGCTCATTTAAGTGATCCTTTGTTTTGGAATATGGACCACTAAAGCACAGTCGGACATGATAAGGGCCTCAAGGTGGCTCCTGCTGTTACCTGGCCTAGAGGCACTCTCTTGAAGAGGGCCCCTGTGTCAAAATCTAGTTAGAAGACGTTCATTCTTTCAGTTTTGTGCCTACATATTTGTTTTTGTAGATTTTGACGGCATTGAACTTAATAGGGTGTAGAGGGGGGAATGAGAGAAGACAGAGAGATGAGGCAAGACATGAAACAAAGGTCCTCGGCTGGACTTGAGAACTCCGGGCAGTTGCTGTTACATGGTCTTAGACTTCCATGTAGCTTCTTCAATTTCAGGGTCACTGTAGTGTGCATACATGGCTCACTGTCACAATGTTATGTCTTACTGGGACACTTGAATGAAGGAGCCAACGTTAACGTTATTAGTAACACCCGTGCTTTTCCCGCTGTAGTTACTCACATTGTCTTCTGTGAAAAAAGGCATTTATGGGCCCAGCAGCTCTATTTTGCCCTGGGCCCCCCCATAGCAGGTTATTCCAACCCTGCCCCCCCCTGGTTGTTCACACTACTAAGAGGTGTCTTTGTTTATAACAATAAGACACCACAGCCATGCCAAAAGGCAACAACAACACAGCCGGTATAAAACAATGTGCATCCACAAAAGACAACAGAAACACAGCCACAATCAAACAGCAGAGGAAACAAGTTTTAAGGGTACTCGTGTAGCAATATCCCATGTAGAAAAAAATGCGTTTTATTTGTTTCTCAGTTTATGAGTTTAACATGTCAAACAATTGACCGTACCTGCACGCCCTACCCCCCTGGGCTCCTGCCCTCCTCTCAGCCATCCGCCGTTGCCAAGGTTTCCGTGTACGCGCTGCCTGCGAGAGCGGAGCCGCGCGATTGTCATACAGTGTTGCCAGACATGGCGGCGGATCTACAACCCGAGTGGATTTCTTGTCTCCCTTCTTCCTGGAGTTATGGGGTTACTCGGGATGGACGCGTCTTCTTCATTAAGTAACGTTACCTGTCGCCTTCAAAGAAAACAGCTCAAGTCATGTGTGGCCGTTTCTGATTTCGAACAAAGTCACCGTGTAGCCTAATAATGAATGCATTTCCCTCTCTCAACAGCGAGGAAGCCAAGAGTACAACCTGGCTGCATCCAGTAAGTGGCGAGGCGGTGATAACCGGGCACAGAAAAACTCCAGGTAAGCTGTAACCTGACGGCGATCAAGTTTCTCCGCTGTGTTGCACGTCTCCCATGTTCGCCGTCATGTGCTGTTGTTGTTTGCCCGTATCCCCGAACCCGATGCTTCCCACACTGGCAGAGGGGGGGCTGTGACACCCATGCTGTGTTTCTGAATGCATGAGTGGGCTTCGGTCGCTCGCGCTGAGGAAAAGTGAGTCCTCTCGTGCCCACCTCTGCCCTGCTCGTGCCACTGTCCCCGCGAGCCACGCGAACCTCGGTCTCAGCGGACGCCTGGGCTACTTGCGAACTTGTGAAACGGCGACTTTTACTAACAACCACCAGCATGCAAATTAACTTCGGAAGCAGTGAATTCCATTTTGAATAAACTAACGGCTTCTTTTGACCGTACAGCCGGTCGGAGAGGCACACTTGATGTTAAGTTTGATGAGCTAACCGACACAGGAGCCCGCTAAACAGTGATCCGTAGTTTGACAGGTAACGTTATAGCCCCACAGCAACAGCTGCGGTAGACTATGGAGCTAGCTGTAAATCTGCAAAATGTGCTTCCTCTGCGCCACCTCTTGGAAAACCTCTTAACCAATCTTTAAACGCAGCGTGCTACCTGGTAAAATGAACTCCTTGCAATGTCTTTTACTCATGACGTTAACCACGCGACTAACTGTAGCAGCCTCGTCGCCAAGTCTGCAGCGCGTTTCCCACCAACGTTACTGAGTGGCTGCCGCTGCCGCAGGGCTGCAACTAACTAATCATTTTCATTGTCCAATAATCTACAGATCATTTCCTCGATTGATCATTTTAGTCTTCAAGGGGTCGAAAATGGCGACAAAAGCAGCATTTTCCTTAGCCCAAAGTCATCAGAGCTGAAACAATTAGTTGATTAACTGATCAGTTGATTGCCAGAAAATTCATATGCAAATATTTTGACAGTCAATTCATCCTTCAAGTCCTTTTTCAAGCAAGAATACCAAACGGTCCAGCTTGTCAATTGTGAGGTTTTCCCTGCTGTCATTTGCCTTATGTAATAGAACATGTGAGTATCTTTGGGTTTTGGAGTGCGGAGTCAGACAAAACAAGCACTGTGAAGACTTCTCATGGAGCTTTAGGAAAGTGTGACGGGTAGCCTATTATTGTTTTGGTTTTTTTAAACAATTTTATGCAGTTTTAAAGACCAATCAATTAACCAGTTGGTCAAAAGAATAATTGACAGATTAAATTGATAATGAAAATAATAGTTAGTTGCAGCCCTAAAAGTAAAGTTTACAGATCGCTTAATTTGTCCAACCAACAGTTCAAAACCCAGAGATATTTCATTGACTATTTTATTTTTATTTAAAAGCAGAAAATCCTCCTATTTGAGAAGCTGGAACCAGCAAATGTTTGGCGTTCTTGCTTGAAAAATGACAGAAACGATAAATACATTTTCAAAACAGTTCCCAGGTCACGTTTTCTGGTCGACTAATAGTAGAAATACTTACTTATTAATGCAGCTCTGCATCTCAGTGTGTGTGAATTGAAAGCTGGGAATGCATAGCCCTGGTTAATTGAATACACACAACATGTGTTTGTGCCACCAGTTTGTATTCACGTGTTTTTGTCCACCGCTCCCTCTTTCACAGACCTACCTACTGGATGGGAAGAAGGATACACTTTCGAGGGCGCACGGTGCTTTATCAAGTGAGTTCAACACCCTGGCTCCACAAGACACACACCCAACATAACCCCAGAACCTGCGTACAACATTTAAACATGCCATATGAATTCAAAGCACCTCCCCTTTGCGTGTCACCATGATTGCAGCGTGCCTTTATTTTAAACAGGAATTTAACCGGTTTCATCTCCTCAAATGAATGAGTAGCTCGTTCAAATGGGACGCTGCTCCTTAAAACAAAGTGTGTAGTACATTTTGCATGGCCGTAAACCTGGAACCTTTACTCCCTGTTTATGTACTGTAGAAGCCTATTGCCTAGTTAATGATTACACAGGAACATTGTGCAAATACTAGACAGACATGGGCAAAGTGTGTGTGGTTGCTGTCTGTTTTTATTTATACAGACTTACCCTGCTCAGAGCTTAGCCTACTTGAAGAGTTGAGCCAAAGTACAACTTGTTCTCTTTTTCTGACGGTTATTAAATCGTCAAAAAATAGTTGTCCTCACTGTTTGGGTTTATATAGTCTGCTCACAGTTTAAAATGACACTTGTCTTAAGTAGATGCTGGAAAATATTTCTGAGGTACATGCCAACCTACAGTACTAAATACTTCTTATTTAATGTCTCCTTCCATTGATTTTGTTTGAACAACATATCCCCAGTATGCTCATTTGTTTGTGCTGTGTGGGCAGGAGAAAATGTGATATAGCATCCATGTCCACTAAAACACTTTGTTTGTTCAGTTTGTGGCCCTCTCTGTTTGAAGACTAGGATCTACATGAATAACATTAGTGAACTGCAGAATATTTCACATTTTCCTCTCTCTTCTCCACGGTAGCCTGATGCATGCCACTAATGAAAGGAGATCACAAACACTGTCATTCAGTCAGCACTGATTCATCATCATCATCACCTCAGAATGTTTTAAATCCAAGGATATGAGTTGAAATATGTTGTTATTGCAAGTATAGAGATTTCGCAGATGAATTTCTCTGCCAAAGTACAAGAATGCTTCTGTATGATTGAAGACACTGCAATACACAGGCTACGAATTTAGGATATTATGCCTTATTATCCTCACTGAATCCCTTCTCCGTCTTTGACTTCCTCATGAATTTGAGAAGCTTCATGTGGCAGGTTGCCAGGCAGTCCGACTGAAAGGCAGTAATTTTATATTCCAGTATTTTATCACAGCTTCTCAGTGCAAAACAGACTTGCGGACCACATTCATTAGTTGAACACTGTGATTCTGGCACAGTCCAATGAGATGGCAATGTTCTCTTTAAAACAAGTTACAAACGCATTATGTTGTCCCCTACAAAGCATGCAGACTGCATTTTCGAATTGTGCATTGGTTTCATGCATTAGCAACATTTTAGAACCATTTTAAGTTTTAAGACCGTACTGAAGAAGTCATTTGAATTCAATTGTGTCCTTAGAAGCAGCCGGGTGAATTTGCAGCCTTGTTTTACTCTAAACCCAGTTGCTGTGTCTTCTCCAAATTAGCTGACAACAGGGGTCACTGTACTGTATGCAAAATACTAGATAAACCTGCTGTGCACAAGGTTTAACTGAGGATTAAGAGAGTAGACCGTAGTGATTAAGGGGATATATGTAGAGTTCAGATCATTAATTTTTTCAAAAAATGTTTTTTTTTACCATGAATGCTAACTATTTTATCTAATATAATATATTTATTATGTATTAGCTCAGCTGCTGACACTTACATTTAAAGCCAATGTAATATCGTGTGATAAAGGACATTTAAAATCAGCGTCACTCATCTTAATACCAATGGGAAGCGTATTAATTATCTGGCTAAATAGGACAATTTACAGCAACAATGTCTTAGCTGATGCACCACTGCCCAGGAAAAAGGACCCATGGTATTCTTTGCTTGTCTGCAAAGAAGCAGGAGAACCACATGTGAATCTTTTAGTCACCTGTAATTACAAGTAACAGTCACAATAAACAAACTGCAAACATGTGTTCCGCCGGGTCTAACTGAGCCTGTCGAAACTGCAGCTAAGCAAGTAAAATACCGAAACACACAGAAACAGCCTCTCCTTGTTTTGACCTTGATCAAAATCTGAACAGCAATGTGATCAAATCTGTGCAATGTAAAAACCATTTTTGTTATAGAGCAATGTGACAGATCATTCCTTAACATTCGTTTGTGTTAATTTTGCAAGCGTCCACCCCAAAAATACACACCGCAAGTTCAATAGATTACCTTCCCCTCTCCTCCATTATGTTGTCTCTCAGTCCTCTCTCACCTCTCTTTCCCCACTGTCACTCATTAGTTGCGCATGTCACTTACCTCATCTCTTTTTGAACATTACATTAAATAAACTACAGTACCAGACAAAAGTACTGTAACTGAAAGCTAAACCATTCGAGCTCCAAATTTGAAATGTAAATGTATTTCATATTGTCAGTATAATGCAGGATGACCACCGCTCCACCCGGCTAAATATTTGCTAAGGTGCTGGAAGCATCAATGAGTCCAAAACGGATAGAAGACATTCCGCACACTTAGATATATGCAGTGTTTAACTCTATGTTAAAGGGACAGTTCGCCCCAAAATCAGAAATACACATTTTTCCTCTTACCTGTAGTGCTATTTATCCATCTAGATTGTTTTGGTGGGAGTTGCCGAGTTTTGGAGATATCGGCCTTTTTTTAATATAATGGAACAATATGTCCCTTTAAGCTTTTGGTCTATCAGATGTTCATCAGAGCATACATGATTCAGCAATTGACAGGCAGGTTAAAATAACCAATCCCCTTCTCGTCATGGGCAATATGGAAGCCATACTTGTTATAAAATACAAAAAGGGGAGGAACACAGTGAATATAGAAAGTCATACAATCAGGAAGTACCTTATAATAGCACCATACCCTTTTAATCACGCAGTAAATGGGACTTTCAGAGGTATCAGGCTTGAGCCATCATAAATCAGAGATCCCCAGATCTATAAGAAAACAACAAGCATCTCAGAACAGAAATAGAACAAAGAGCTATGGAGGGGTATCGCGGGAGGGCCATCACGAACAAAAGACCCCAAATGTTACATTAGAAATGAAGAAAAGATGAAACATCTTGGATTACAGCATAACACTCCTATCAATATCTTCATTGAGGCCTGTAGGCTGAAGTGTATGTAAAGTGTCAATCTAAAAAAGCTTCCTTTGCCATATCTGTTTATTTTGTCTTATCTCCCCCGCTTGGCAAGACAATGTGTTCAGTGCCCTGGAATCGTAGAGAGGAGATAGGATGTGAAAATTCATTGAAAAGACGGGCAACAGGATAGTTTTCATCATGGCGTCTGATGGAGCTCTTGTGCTTACTAATCCTTTGTTTCAGCATGCGTGTACTTGTTTGACCTATATAAAACTTATCACAGGGGCATTTAAGTAAATAAAGAAACTTTTCTTTGCTGCATGTGATAAAACCCTTAACAGGAAAACTTTTGCCTGATCATGGATATCTAAAGACAGGAGTTTTCCACATGTTGTGGCACTGGGCACATTTTCCACATGGATAATTCCGATCTTTTAGAGGAGCTAAAAGAGTCTGTTTCGGACCTGCCTTAATGTTGGCCTGCATCAACTTGTTGCGTAAATTAGGACCTCTTCTATAGACAAAGAGGGGAGGATCCAGAGGATTAGTAGATAAAAGATGGGAATTATCCATGCTCATGCTCTGATGAAGGTCTGATAGACCGAAAGCTTAATATATTGTTAGTACAAAAAATGTTAAATGTAGTTCCTTTTGTAGTTGGCCTACAGAAAATACTAGTAGGCTTACGATATACAGGCATACAGTATGATGCGCGGCCTGCTAGAGGTCGACCGATATGGGTTTTTCTATAGCCAATGCCGATTTTTAGAGGTCAGGGTCAGCCGATGGCCGATATGTGCAGCCGATTTTTAGGGCTGATATCTTGAATTTTTCCCCTTCATTAGCATGCTAACATGTCACACTAATAATAAGTGGATCCACAACATTTCTAAACTTAACTTCATTTATTGAACACTGACTTGAACCATCTCTCGAATCTTAAATTCTGTGCAGTGCACGATATTAAAATAAAATATTTATCCAACCTGTTTAAGTTTAAGTCTGTGCAGTGCACGATATTAAAATAAAATAGTTATACAACCTGTTTAAGTTGGATAAATAACTGACCAAGAATTAAATATATAAAACAGGTAATATACAAAAATAACTGTCAATCATTAACTTAAGTTTTAGAGTATTTATTAAGCAGAATCCAGACGTTTTTTCTTGGGGTCCTTCACTTGCGGCAGCAGCACGTTCCACCACACCAATATCACGGGGCTGCCCGCGGACGTGCCTGACTTTAAATCGGTGCTACTAAACACGGATATCGGCTGATGCCGATATATTAAAAAATGACAAATATCGGCTCGATATATCGGCTGACCGATATATCGGTCGACAGCTACTGCCTGCTTATTGGGTAGATTACACTGTTTAATTTTAATGAAAGCTGATGCAGATTTAGTGGGTGAGATGCAGGTAATTAGACTACATGTGACCAAGGCTACAGCAGTCTGGCTTGTTTTCACTGTTTTAGTAATACACATTTTCCCAGGCTGCTAACTGGGACTGACCCAAGGGGTTCCTCGTTGTTGTTTTACCTAGCAAGAGCTTTTAGAATTCTAATTATGTGGTTACCAGTTTATATATTCGTGCCATTAAGCTGGCTGTGTGCACTGATACACAGGTATGGTCTATTCAAGGCACAAGATCAATTTGTCAGTCTTTAGTGATGAAGATGTATCTTAGATGTATTTAAACTTGAGTAATTGGGCTATGTAAAACCATGCCTGTTAATTTCATTGTGACTCATTCTTTTGACATAGAGACTTGCTGACAGGTTTATGTGATAACGGTCTTGGACAGTACGTGGGACATTTTGAGGGTTTATGTGAGACTGCCAATATAAGCTTCTGAAAACTGCCCAAAACCATTAGCCCAACGATGGCTGGATAAGTCTATGCCTTATGTTTTACAGTAGGTAATCATTACTTTGACATCAGCTAGTGTTGCCGGGTATTGCAAGTTTGGGGTTATATATTTTTTTTAATGTACATAAAAAAGGGGCAAACAGTTTAAACCAAAAAAGAAGACAACTACCCTCCTCTTGTTTTCAGACTTATTAAATAGAGACTGGATCATTGATTCATCTCTGTGACTCGAGTCTTTTTTGAGCCTGAGAAAGGATCTGGCCCATTCACATGCTGGCTGTGTGGCTTGGCTGTTACCATCGGGTTACACAGTGTGAGCATCAAGGAGCAGATTGTGCTGACGTACACTGTCCTCTGACGGGATGTGTTGGGGAGGATGGAAGGTGCGGGTTGTTGGTGTGATAGTGTGGACTAGGGGCATGGCCCATCACAAGATTTGATTATTTCATGGTACTGTGAGTTTTGAATGAGTGAAGGTCAGCGCAGATGTTAATTGAATCAGTCATGGCTCCCCTCAGACTGAGCAGTCTCTTTTGAGTTTCTGGGTTGTTCGCAGGTGGCCGAATGCCAACACGGCTTTTTAGTTTGGGGAACTATGTGTCAACTGGCCAGTACTTGCTCCCCCACTAACAGAGTGATATCATGAGGAGGTGTAAATCTGCAAACTGTTTGCATTTCAATTTCATTCACAGGCTGACATGTATAACTCAAATCAGGTTGTGACTGTTTTGTTTCCAAGTCAGACAGGACTGCAGGCAGTAAAAACGTGCCTGCTTTTTGTTAAGATGCTACAGTGTCAATGCTGCCTGCTGCCTCTCGACTACTTCACTATTTTTCTTTTTTCTTTTCAAATGCACTTGTTTGTTAATGTCTAAGGAACACATACCTGTCACATACACAAACACACACACACGCAGGATCATTGTATCTTCCCATCTGCTGTGGCTCACTGAGGAGGGAGTCAATACAGGTCAATAACACCCACCCATTAGTCCTAATACATTCAAGTTTCAAACCAGTGGCTTTTAGGCCTGGTCTCATTTGCTGAAATAGGCGATAAATCAGAGGATACTGAACTCCATCCAGCCATTCTGCTGCTTTGTTCCTCCGAGAGCTGAAACAATAATCCACACGTCAGAGTAACAGACACTTTCTCCTTTAGATTAACCTGTCTGTTACTTTGTACCCTGCGTTGAGAGTTGGGCACTGGGAGACTTATCTCTTATTGAACTACACTTCTGTGCAAAGATCCGCACATGGCCTCTGTGATGCCGAAGATGTTAAACACTTTTAAAAAAACACAATGCAAAATACTTTATGCTGTATAGGCTCAGGACGGCATATTATATGGCGAATCAAGCCATTAGACATTTTATTTTCATGACATTTTCTCTGTATCCCTCTCTTGGGTCTACTAGTAAATTCTACAGCCACCCAGAGTGCAGTATCTATTCAGTTTGTTGTTGTTTGTGACGTAAACTGCGTTTTGATGAGACTGCCATCTGGCAGATTTGTGTTTTCCATTTTATCTCTGTAGCACATAATCCCACATTTTAACTTAAGCCTCATTTTAACAAGACGGGGGGGACATGATTTGGGCAATTGAACCAGCATTTTGTCAAAATGTTTGTCTGTCACTGTCTGCAAATGACATTTTTGAAGACGTGTGTGTGTGTATAAGACTAAATGGGGTGAAGTCAGTTTGACTGGTGCAAAAGGCTTAATATTTTAGGAGGAGAGTGATGACCCTAATTATGAGTGTGTTGCGTCATGGATGCAGGGAGTGTTTACAGCAATTATGTTTATGAATAGACAGGTGCAGATCTCCTGGCAGTTCCTTCTCTTTGTTCGCTATTCTTGTCTCATTTATTCCGTCTGTAGAAGGAGGGGGAAAAAGTAACTGCTTAAGTCAGGGCTAATTGCGGTAGTGTACACAATGAGATAGCTGAAATCTTGTTTTGAAGGCTAATGATTGAGTAATAAGTACAGTAAGAGGCTCAAACAGCTGACCCTCACAGTGCTGTGGACCAAAGGTCTTGCTTGATTGCTGCTCAGTTATTAATGTTTCATTTGGTGACATTTTGTCAGGGTCCTTTCAGGGCAATTTTCTGCTTCCGAGTGCTCATCAGTATAAAGTGCAACATAAAATATAAATATTGCACTGGTCTACTCTGCAACCACCACTTTCATTAGGCTGTTCACTTCTACTGCTGCATAATTCACCACTCAGAACAGAGGAAAGCATGTCAATTGAAATTTGGCCAATTATGGCAAAAATCTCTCTTGTGGATCGCTGTTGGCTCATTTTGTGCTTTGAAGGCCCACACACTGGCTGACTGCACAGCAGGAGTAGCGGGTTACTGTGATGTGGATCGATATTCACTTGTGGTAATTGTCACTCAAAGATAAATAATCCAATCCTCTTTTTTGATGACTGTGTTTTTTTTTATTGATAACCCATTAGAGCTTTTGCTCGTCATAATCACCCTGCAATAACAGGAGAAACAAGCTGTGAACACAAAACTGACATATTGCCACCTTTTAAGTTGATATGATAAACGTATTTGCTAATAGTTGCCTATTTAAACATCCAGCAGATACAGAGCAACATTAGGATTCATTTGAAGATGGGTTTCTGGCCACCAGGCGACTGTAAGTTAAATATTCACTCTCTTTTAGCTCTGTTTTGCGTCCCCACCAACTCCTGAGGGAAATATCTGGCTCTTTTGCTGCTAAATGCTCCACTGTGTAGACCATCTATTAGCTAAATATGTCTGTTTAGCCTTTGATGCTGAACAGGTAGCGTACAGTGAGTTTTTAGAGTGTTTTCGCTGAAAATGGCTGCCCATTTTGGCCGAAAACGATGCTATGAGAGGGAAGAAAGTTAACCAAAACAGTAAAATGTGAAAGACACTAAAACCCCGCTTAGAGCTGAGGGGCGCTGCAGAGTCAGATGACCGTTCTCTGTGGGTTCATGACTACAAGTAACCCTTTTTACATTACGCATTGTCATTTGATCCATTGTTGTCAAAAATATTGATTATAGCCACTTTAAAGAAACATTTTTGGGAATACACTTCTTTGCCATACCCAGAATCAGATGGGAAAGTGGTTATTCATTTAAACAGGGAAACTGTTTGCCTCCAAACCTAGTATAGTTCGATACCGCACCATTCAAAATACACCACACTTTCAGTATACTTAATGGGAGGTTCTACTAGCATTCAAATAGTTAAATTCGATGCCATTTGTCCATACCAGTGTTACTGTTCTTGTCTTGGCTAATCTCTTTCTAAGTTCGCTGCAGTTCTAGACACTTTGCATACTGACACTTAAGGGCATCAGTAAAGGGGCATCTTATCAAAGATCTAAAGAATGGATTAGCATGTCACAGACTTCAAGCATAGGGGATTTGTTTTCATTTTCATGAGTGACATCAGCTAAAGAGAGTAAAAATCCCCAATGCTTGGGACAATCTGAGGAATGAGCTCACATTTATTCTATTTTCTGTCAGTGTGGCTTTGCAGTGGCTTTGTCTGTAGCTTTACCTGGAATGTCGTAAGAGTTGAGAGGTGAGTTCTTGATCTTTCAGGGCAAACACGACAGGACGACAACACGGTGAACCCTCCGTAACTGTCAGACACACACATTAATGGCCAACTTTAAAGGCTCTCCCTTCTCTCCAGGGAATAATCCAGGCTTCTATCTGTGCGCAAAGCCTTATATCAGACCCGATTATGTAACTCTCACCGTAGTGAGAGAGGTGACCACGTGTTTGGACTTAAACTTACCTAAAATACGGCTGTATATTTAATCCTTTAACAAACGATCACAATTTTAACTCCACATATAAGATAATCAGGTGAAATATCGACTTGATGGTTAAAGTGCCTGCTCTGGTGCATCAAATCAACTGCTTCCTAGCAAAGCTGTGACCAATCACAAGTGTTTGTTTCAATCACACCGTGATGAACTGTTCTCTGCTTTCAAAACATGATTGCAGCTACAGGCTAGAGCCCTGTCACTACACAGTTAACCTTCAGTGCAATGTAACTCCATTTTTTATGATCAATTATTTTTATGACATGGGCATAGAAAATACTTGGCAGGTGAAAAATTGTATATCAGGACACCTCAATGATAGCTCTTATCAACAGTTAAATGTTAAACCAGCATTGTAAATCATTGTGCATGGTATATTCTCTCTGAAACACTGCCAGGTCCACCAGTGGCTTCATCTATGTATTGTGTTGTGCATGTGTTGTTTCGTGTAAAAAATCCCACCAAAAATGAAAATCAGATTCTATGCAACATACTAAATGCATCAAAAAATGTGTCAAACATGTGACCCAAGTTGTGCACAAAACCAAAACCATAAGTCTTCAGTCAGCATAAACTTCACACAGCTTTATAGGAATTTGGCAACAAGCAGAAACTGACTGCACTGTATTATTTGCTATTGTCTAATAAAGCACAAAAAATGTTTTCTCCTTTTGTTGACATGAAATTGAAGTTGCCACTGTAGTAACCATAAGGCAGCAGTTAACTCCCACTGCTGAAACTAACCTCAAACCTAATCAAACCTAATTAACCTCATCCTGTTCATGGTTGCTGGGGCAGCGCTCACAAATCTTCTTTTTGCATTTTCTTTCAACATCCGTAGCAGAAGTCTACTTTTCACACATAGATGTCTCGGGCTCTGGCTTCCTCAGCTTGTGTGTCCTGGCCGGTAGCACCTAGAAGTACTTGAAGAGATTTATTATAAAGGCAACAAGTAGAGCCAGTTTCTTTTCCATTTGCCGGAGCCACAGCTAATCCCAGCACGTACTGGGTGAGCGGCAGGGTGCACACTGGACTGCTCGCCACTCTGCCACACAAAGACCGACGACCTCATTCACATCCATGGGCAAATTAGTTTCCCATTCACCTAAGCTGCGTGTCTGGCCTGTTGGAGGAAACTTGAGTGCCTACAGAAAGTTCACACAGAGACAGAGACAACATGCAGACATGTAGTCTGTCTGAAGTTACCTTTATGTCTTTGGGAAATGACCATAGTGTAAGAAAAACACTTTGAGGTGTTATCTGATTGAGAATAATGGACTCTCGAGGAAATACCACTCCACCTTGTATCATGCCGATCTTTTTGCCTCTACCTAATCCATTATAATTATACACTGATTTAATGTAAAAAGATAAATAATGTATCTTCAGTATGGAATGAAATTATCCTGATAATTTTAACATTATCGCGAAGCCCGTTAAAATGTCTAACGGTATGTTTGTGAAGAAGTAAGATGTTTGTTCCCATACACATGGCTAACATTAACAAATGGCACACCAGGGACGGTGCCTTATTCAAACTGCAAAGCTCTGAGAGAGTGTTTACTCGCCCCCTTGGCAGGGGGAGGCTCTGATGGCTGTGGCTGCGGCTGCTGACTCACTAACTCTGTCACTGCTCGGTACTCATGCAGCTCACTTGTGTGTGTAATGTGATTTAAGAGGGAAACCAGTGGACCTGGATCTGCTGTACATCAGCCCCGTCTCTAGCTCTATAACTCTCTGTTCGGAGGCTGGGTGCTGACTGGGAGTCAGACAGTCAACTAGGCAGGCTTTGAGCTGCTCAGTCTGCTCTCCCGAGTTTCGGTCTCTGTGGGGTCCCTGCCATCTGGCTAGCACTGGATGAAAAGTGCGTATGTCTTTTGGTGTTTGGATGCTCTGTGTGTGAACATATGTGTAAGAGATCCTCTGATGTCTGTGACTGCCCCAGGTGCTGATTAAAACAGTTTCTCAGTGAAAATCCACATCAGACCAAGTTATCCTCTGCTGTTCATAGTATTCTTGGCTAGCTGATCCCAGAGTTTTGTGATGCAGTTGTTGTTTATAAATTGCGTGCACCAATAGTTGCTTGTTCATCTTTTTATCCTATTGAAATGATTCTCTTCTCAGGATTGAAAACTAAGGGCGTGGCTGCTTTTAACAGGATCAAAAGACTGTCTGCAGTGGTCCCAGTTGCCGTGAGTAAGAATGTGATGGCTCTCTCAGTGTAATCTGACAGGCTTTGTTTGGTCATTTTTAGACTGTCAGAGTGTGCACAAGCTTTGCTGATCATCATCAATATCATCATTTTACAAAATGCACTTTTTGTCAAATCTCCAACTCTGAAAGTACAAAATAATATTAGAGCTTCAACGATTAGGAGATGAATCGATTAGTCGATCAAACTATTGTGATAATCGATTAATTGTCAAACATTTGAAGACGTCGCTTTGCGCTCTGGGATATTGTGTTGAGCATTTTCTTTTTTTTTTGACATTTTATAGACTAAACGATTAATTGTGAATCGATAATGAAAATAATTGTTAGCTGCTAATTCCCAGTGGTATAGAATATGTTGATGAAATGTTGAATGCCTACCTCTTGTGTTTAGTAGGGGAGCATACAGCCTACAGTAATTATTTGATCCTAAAGCCTCTTAGTTGTGTGGTGTCTTTGATTTAATACTAATGAAGACTGAGCTGTTGAATTTGAGAAATCCCTGTAGTAATCTACAATGAGCCGTCCTTGGCTGATGTTGTGCCAGGCTAAATCTGGGGACAACTGCCTTCATGGGGGTCATGCTGTTGGTCACCTATTGTTCTTCACATTGTTAGAGAACATATGAGAACTTGGTATACCAGCATTGTTACAGTTTTTTTTAAGAATCAGCTGATCTACTCACAATTTATATTTCTTAGGGAACTGCTTTGCTTTGCCATAGAACGCAGCTGCTGAGGTCTCTGTCTGCATCCTCTTCTATGCAGTCCACTTACCTTTATTTTTATCAATATAGTTTGAAAGTAGATAAGGATATTAAGTCGAACAGTCAGAATTGAGAAGTTGCCATGTGTGGGACTTCTGTATCGTGGCGGTTCTCTGCTCTCCTCTGATGTCAAATGTTCTAAATACCCATGCAGCCTGACTGACTGCGTCTAAAGGGCCTGTTTAGTTATGGAACTCAATATTGCTTGACGTTTAAACGGGCAACAATCACACTTCTCATGGTGAGATGCTGTAGAAATAAAACAAGAGCTGATAAGTGCATGTGCAGGTGCCAAGCAACGTTTATTCGCTAATGAAACCCTTTTATTTCGGTTCCATGAAATCTGTTCAGGGATCTACGATGGCTATATCTTAAAGAGCAACTAAACCCCAAAGATTTGGCTGCAGTGCCTCTACCTGGGAAATTCAAAAGATGCCTCTAGAACTTGAAAAAAGTATCCATGTGGGCAATGCTGGGAGGGGGCGCAATTGGATAGACCTACAACCACTCAGAGCACCGAAACGTGTGACGTTATGTAGCGCTGAGCGACGGGGCGGCCCAAACGTTCTCAAATTACAGCCAAAGAGTACACTGAAATGTGTTTCTGAAAACAATTGAGAAATAGGCAATGCAGTAACAGAATCTTGATTCATATTTCATCAGCGCTGCCTAGTTTGACAGTTTGATAAGAGCTTCGTGAGCCTGGTGCGTCGCGCTGGATTTAACTGCAAACTGAAAGCAGGCCCAGACCTACAACCAATCAGAGCAGTGCAATGTGTGACACAGAGGTGCAGTTTAAAGCTATGCATATTTATAACACAATATGCAGAATTCAAATACTTTGCACTTAAATGTCAAGATTTGGACCTGAATCCATCAACAACACTACTAAATACCCATATAAAGTGGTTTTGGGGTTTAGTTACTCTTTAAGCTCTTAAAATGGTACAGCTCCCATATCATCCCATGGCAAAGCATACACCTACTCCCTTTTATCTTTTTACTTCTCCCTCTGTTTCTCTAGTCTGTCTACCTCAGTCCAGTGGACAGTGCACGGCCCAGTTGTTTTCCAGATGGTCTGCAATGATTAGGGAGCTTTTGGAAGCCGTCACTCTGCTCAAATGTTCTACAGCTGTGAGCTCTTGGAGCACCATGTTAAAATGTCCACAGAGGGCTTTGGAACAGCGTAGTGTTTCCTGAAACAAATTGTTACAAATTCAGCCTCTGAATTTGTCTTCGTCCACATCCAAACAGTCAGTACTCTCCTTTTTTTTTCTTTCTTTAACTGCTATGCAGAAAAAGAATCCAGCCCTCTGTTTTAACAGTGATCATAACTTCATGAAAAGGGTCCATTAAAATATTCCAGTGTATCTTCTTTTCACACTCTTCCAGATGATTGAATGAAGGGTGTAGTGCTATACTGACAGGTTGCTGCCTAGTTTTCAATTTAGCAGCAGCAGTGGAGGGATTAATATCGAACCCTCCTGGTCCTGTGGCTTTGGCTTATTCCTTTCTTTCTCTCTCCTGGCAACAGAGTCAGCAGTGCTGTTTCCCACAGCAGACCTTGCATATCCAACAATTGTCTCTCCCCGTCATTCAGGCTGGACATAATGTCTGCTATCAGCAGGACAGTGTTTCATTCTATGACTCTTTTAACATAGTTTGTAATTTGGGTGACTGACCCATTAAAAAAAAACTAAGTCAGGTCTAGAAAACACACAGAACAGAACAGAACGATTCACAGCAACATGAAGGAGTCCCATCTGTGGAGAAGACTGTCCCCCTGCTGATACAGCAACTACGTGTGACCCTTTGATGTTTTGTTGCTCACGAGAACCATAGTGAGTGTTAATAAGTATGTGAATTTGATAACCCTTACCCTATCTCTAATGGTCTAAACACTTCTAAGAGAGATTAGATGGTGGGCTTATTTTTTCTCTCGTCCATCTCCAGTACTGGCACTTGTAGCAGCCGTTCATCTAAAAAGTCCTTATGTAATATCATAACTGTGTAAAAGACTTCCATAGTTATTCCCAACAAACAGCTTTTTACAATCACTAATCGGGTCTCTTGTATGTCTGTGTGCATGTGGTTCAGTGCGAGGCCCATCGTGACTTGAGAGCACTGTAAATTCTGCTGCTAGATGGGGCACTTGACAGATATAAATAGTACCCAGGTCATCACGCCTGCTTTAGATAGTACCATGTTCTCCGCTGTGTATTAGAACTATCAGACCCATCAGATTAGACAGAGAGAAGAGATATTTAAAACTTATTTGAAAATAAATCTATGTCCTGATATAGTATCTGTATAGTATGGCAAATTTCTTGCTGGGGATTTGGTTCTCTTTATGGGGACAGGGAGGGATCCATAGACAGTGGCAGTGATTGGATAATACACTGCATTTATCATTAACGACATTTAGTCATTTAGCAGACGCTTTTTTTTATCCAAAGCGATAAAAAACGACAAGCCTCGTCCACATGAGGCTCACCTGACTTTATGAAGCAGTGCTGACGAAGAAAGCCAAACCGTGCAGACACATACGGGGAGAGAGAAACAGAAAGAGGCAGGCGGGGCAAGCCGGTGTGTGTGTGTGTGTGTGTGTGTGTGTGTGTCTGTGTGTGTGTGTGTGTGTGTGTGTGTGCGCGCAGAGACCAGAGGTGTAGGTGTGTGCGTGTGGGTGGTGGGGGGAACTGACGGGAAAAGCAAGGCGAGCAGTTTAAAGTAGTTTGTGAGCAAAAACTAAAGTATGCTGGAGAATTAAGTAGAATTAAAATGGTAACCTACTAGATATAGGGTAATATATTAATGTATTCTTTCAAATATTATACTATTTTCATTTCACAAATATGTTGCAGAATAATGCCCTGCAGTACATACTTTGTTTCTTATTGCATTCGTTTGTTTTTAAGTGAAAATGGTTGAATAACACATTAATGAGAGAAGTTTTTGATATTTATTTTAGGTAAATGAATTGTTATATTAATCAAGTAATAAAACAATCTTTAGAATAATTGATAAATTAGTCATTAGATTAATTGCCTAATCAAAGAAATAATCGTTAGATTAGTCGCTAAAAAAATAATTGTTAGGTGCAGTCCTATTGGATAGTGACTCTTCTGCTGTCCTCTCCCACGCTTTGTCCTTGGATCTGCTGTCCCTGTCTCAACAAATATTTGAACTCTGTGCCAAGTCTCTCATTGAATAATGTGTACCGGCTGTGATTGAGATAGTACATTTGTGGTTCTCACAAGCTTAATGGCATCACTGGAGTTACCATAGGAAGAATGTGGCAGAGAGGGTGAGTCACAAAAACAATCCTATTGAAATTATTGCCCCTCATTACAAATTAGGACATGATTTGTTTGTCCAGCATAGACAAAACCCTGGTAAAAACAAACTGCTAAATGCTCATCCCTTGATCTAAATTGGAGTCTCGGAGGCACTGCGGGCTTCCTGCTCCCCGGAGTTTGAGTCGTCTGTTTGAGGTCAGGTGAGATTAACAGATAGCTGATACCTTGCCTTACCCCAAACTCTCTCTTAGGATGTTCGTCGGAATCCTAAGTAGCCAGAACCAACATTTCCGGATAAATATTTTTGTCCATCTTGCCCTGCTTGTCAGAATCCATTTGTTTAAGCTGAGGTGTACTTGTTAAAGTTTACATTGTAAACAACACTTTTAAAATATTTCTTTATATTTTTATCCTGATAAAATAATTTCCTACCTACCTTTCTACCTAAAACATTAGCAAATTGTTTGCTTTAGCTATTTAGAATCCTGCGTTGTTTACACTGGCTTTTTTTGTCTGTCCTCTTTTATAATGCCTTTTACAACACGACCATCACAGGGTTACTGCACTTTTCAGTCGGCAGAAATGTGTATCACCTGACCCCATGTTTGTGCTTGTGCACGTGTGTCCTGGTGCACATAGTGGCAGACCTCAGGATACAAACAATTCGGTGACCTACTCATTAAAACGTCACTCTTAACTTGCCACTAGTGGTTAAAACGTCCATAGGTTACCTTTTAAGGAGTAGGTGCAATAATATTAATCTGTCCCTCCTTTCATACTGCGTATTAGCGCTATGCAGCCTGCTTTTTAGTTTTAGTTAGCAGGTGTGTGAGAGAGGAGGCCACAGGGGAGTGAGTTGACAGGGGCTTGTTAACTGTAGTAATGGTTGCACCACATAGTGATCCATCAGACTAATCAGCTGTCAGCTCTCTGCAATATGTTTGTGCAGCAGTAGGGATGAATGTCTCTGGAAGTCAAGAGTCTGGTTTAAATATCAGCAGTACTTGCTCATGGATAAATGCAGCCTTCCCACCTCTGTGCTGCTGTTCACAAACCAATGTGTGCAGGTATTCCTCCTCCTCTCTGGGTGAGAGGGAGCCCACTGTTTTTCACTGTAAGACCTCTGCTGGTGGTTCAGATAAATACACCCTCAGCTTTGTGATGTTATGACTGCTATGTGTCTGCCTCTGGGCTTCTCATGCGAGGTAGTGGGGTTTAGCAGAGACCGTTTCAAGACGTCTTCCCTGTGTGACAGCTTTATTACTGCCTGCCCCTGGACTGATGATGGTCCTTATTGAGTGTGTGGGTGGGTGATATGGTGTGTGTGTGTGTAGAGGTTTGAAATATAACTGGTGTGGATGTCACAATGGTGGAGAGATGAGCCATGGTATGAATTTGACTATACTTTTTGCACCAACATAAGATGGGACTTTTTCACATCTCATAAAGTGCACTGTGAGAATCAGCACAACTCACTGCGCGTTAAGAGTACGGATGTAATAGATGTAATGGGTTTTTTTTCTAGGATATTCAAAACAAGTGAGTATACCACATTTAAATCACATTCTCTTGAAATATGGGGGGGGGGGGGG
>CM022474.1:11225375-11274664 GCA_011952105.1 Coreoperca whiteheadi | reverse complement strand
AAACATATATATATATATATATATATATATATATATATATATATATTGTGATAGAAATAATTAGTCTGTGTGACTCTGTGTTTGAACACTTCTGTCTAAGGTTCTTTTTGGTTGGTTGGTACCCCTTCATAAATGTTTTGTATGGATCCTTTCGATCAGTTTTGGCAAGAAATGTATGTTTTACTCTTTGCTTGTACTTTTGCAGGTCATCATACACCCACAATGAATGTTATTTTCTATATGTTTTTTTTCTGTATCGAATCTCCTAACAGCCAGTCAGTCTTTTGAATGTCTTGAATCCACAGCGTAACTACTCGGAATAAAATACAAGACTTCATCTTTAATTTCGTTTGGCTCAGTTTTGTATGACAGTGATGTCATCCACTCTCTCAAGGGAAAACTTCTACTCCTTAGTGAGTCTGTGTTGGAAGCTTCATAAATAACTTTCAAGTCTCTGCATATTTTTAGTCCTAGTCAGACTTGATGTGCATGACTGTACAAGTGATTCTGAAATGCTTGATGAATTCGGGCCCTGGTTCTTGATGCTGCAGACTTGCATCTGTTTGTCTGAGGAATCTGAAACCCTCCCCAAATCTATAGGAAGTTTCTGTGTAGTGATTTGGAGCAAGCTGTAAGTGGACTGTAAGATCTTCTGAGCTGTTACATTTGCCTCTCTGCCTATTTGTTTTCATTGTTTATTTATGGCGGAGGGAGGCTCATTAGTCATTCAGTCTGACAGTGTAAATGTGTACACAAGAAGTTTGCTCTTTGCCAAGAACTAAAGCACAGTTGAAGCTGGCTCACTGCCAAGCTTAAAATTGGCTTTACCCTACCTACAGTCAATGTTCTCAAAAACATGTTTATTAATTTATTTAGAAACCTAACCAGGACAGTGCCTGACAGGAATTGTTGTATTTTTTGGCAGATTGGTCTTACATCTTTAAGTCCCCAGCAACGTCTTTAAATAATGCAGAATACAGAGTGAGTTTTTTTTGTTGCTATTTACTATTACTATTAGCAAAAGGCTAGCCTGAGTATCATAGTGGTATTTAGGTGTGGCGGTTAAGCTTGATACTTCCTCACAGAAAAATCCAAAAGGAGGACAAGGAAAACAGGAAGCTGTACGGACTCAAATTAATCCCACACCCTAGCAATGCAGTTGTGAAGTGGGAAGGGTTATTATGGTGTTCAGTAAAAGTCCCAGTTCATTTTTTCATAGACAGTGTTGGGGTGTGGGTAACTGGCAGTCAGAGCACGTCTGAGGCTTGGTTGGATATGAAACTCTCCCAGTTGAATCGTCAGTACAAAAGATGAGCAACTGTGTTAGAAAATATCCGGTTCTTAGATTGAAAGACTGAGCCTGTGCACATAAAAATCAAAACAATGAACTCTAGTCAACTGTGACTCCAGAGCAACATTTTGATATCAACGCTGAGATTCTGTTGCTTGTGTCACTAGCAGTTGTTTAAATCAACTCACTCCTGGAATATGGGTCAATTTTGGATGAATTCAGCAACTGCTGGTACTGGTGGTACCAGGAGGTAATTGGTAATGTCACCAATTTAGGTTCTTCCCACAGTGGCTCATTTGTTTCTTTCATGGAGCCAGCCACTCAGTAACACCAGACCTATTTGACATGCTCTTCATGTCAAATAGGTCTGTATTGTGGGCAAGAGAGTCTAGGTCTGGGGCCAGGCTAGGCAAGATGGGTGAGAGACACTGATATCTGTGTCCCTTGGTGTTCGTGTTTCTTGTTGTCCTCATGATGACCACACACCTGAAACCTGTTTAGTCAAACCTGGACGGAGGCACTTTGGTGCTGTCCAGTTTCTAAATTTCAGGACTTTAAAGCACCACAGTGACAGCATTGTCTCATACTGTTCCTCTTGAAGCATGACCTCGTCCTTAGGTAAAGCATCCATGTCGAGCCTGGAGGTTGTTGGTTGTGTTCCAGCAATGTTAACAGAGCTATCCTAGTAATGAGGTAGTAATAGACTCATGTGAGAGCTTTCCTCAGGGAATGATGAGAGAGGTGTGTGTAAATTACACCAGCTTTTCATTCTTATACTCCCACATCTCACTGCAACACTGCACACAATTTTAGAAACAGACTAAATAAACCTCAGCTCAATGCTGTATGGGTTTGGGCATTTGGGCATTGTTGCTAAGCCTCAGTTTTTCTTGCTAATTGGGATTTATTTACTGGCATCAGTGTGAAATGTCATGCCTCTACATTCTGAACCTCAACCCCAAACATTTTGAATCACAGACATATTACTTGCCTCCAGAAACAAACAGTCTAAGGTGTAACTCGGTTTAAACAAGGGTTATTTTCCCCCCTGGATAAATACACTAACTCTATGTGACCTGATGGGACATCACCAATAAAAATCAACACTAGGAGAGATCAGTGTGTCTACTGAAAAAGGAGCAGTGTTTTGTTGAGTAACGCAGAACTTTTGTAGCTTGGTCACTGCCAGGAAAAAAGCATGTTGAGCAACAGTAGTACATGCGAGGCACTATAATAAATCAACAACTTTCGCTCACAAATAGGACAATGTTAAACCTGGATGGCGTTCTTAAGTAAAGGGCTTTGGAGTGTCACAAATGTCTAGCCAGGAGTTTAAAATCAGTGACATGCTACAAGCAATACTAGTCATTTCCCTCCTATCACAAACTTGGGGCGGCCCTGTTGCTGCTATTGTATTTCTGTGGTTTTGATGTAAGCGTTAACAGTCACTACCCATATCAAAGGTGCAATAGGCACGGAGATATGAAATCATACAGTATTGCTCAAGGCGATTGTACCAATTGAACAGGTGTCACAGTGCTTTGTTGACAGACTGATTATTCATGTTAATGTGGTATACCCAAGTGTTTCTGTGGCTGATACGTTCATTTCCTTGTTGGCAGTAAGGTGCAGTATTGTTTTGCACCAATACAGTGAATGTTTTAAAGGTTAAAGGCTTTTGCGGAAACTAGCCTTTGCAAAATTCATTTCTTTTTTGCCACCACAGAGACTTTCTTCCGTTCTTCTAACGTGACCTAACAAGGTATGACCCTCTTTTTTTTTTTTTAAACTGTAAATGAGTTGAGATGGCTGATTTTTTATTTTTATTTTGGTTTTGTTTTTTAAGAAAGCATTCTCTGTTGTTTCATGAAGAACACAAGTGTTTCAAGCTGCCTTGTAGGTTTGGTACCTGCTTGTAAAATGGTATTCTTATGTCTCAGAGCTTTTTTACAAACAGAACTGAATTCTTCTGCCTTTTAAGTGGATCTCACTTACCACCTTGTTTTACAATTAGGCTAGTTTTTAAAGCAGGGAAAATCAATCACGGTCTGTTGGGAACAAGTTCATGTTCTGTCTGCAGAATTTCTCCCCTTTTCATCTCACTCCCTTCAAATTGTTATTTTGTCTTACTATTAGCTGCCTTTACCATATACCATATACAACTACACAGAAGATGAATATGATTATCCATGAGTCATCGAAGTCTGCTAATCCTGTTTACATGTATTTTGTATACGGAAAAGACATATGTCACAGTTCCCTGTGTGAGGCAAGGGTTTCCCTGGGTCTACTGCAGGGCTCTTATCAAATATGTTGCAATAAATGGAGAAGGACACTTAAGTCAGACTAAATATGGGTTTGAATATACTTTTGATGTGTCCTTTTTCCTGACATTGTGCTTTTCTGCAAAAGGACTAGTGAACGTCTTTTGATGTTCAGTTTGTTCCTTTATTTTTTCCCGCAAGACATGTTTGTCTTTGAGAAGAAGACGGCTGTTGGCGTGGCAGTCATCTCCTGTCTGAAGGATGACCCATTCTCCTCTTATACCAGCAGTGGCACAGGAAAACGCACTGGATAACGTGATTGCGATTATTTGAGGTTTAATGTGTGCCCAAACTGCAGTATTTGCAAGCTTTTCACCGAACCTGTTCCTTTGTGCAAAATGAATCAATTAACAAGAAAGTGGTTAAAAATGTCCAAATGTAGCTTACAACCGACTAACTTTATTCAAACCCGAGGTGACCTTTGCCAAGCTTAACTGCTTGTGACCATCACTGATCATTCAAGACTATTTGTAGCAACTTCCCAATACACATACTTGTTTTAATTCACTGGAAGGTTTTTATTGTGAAAAGAAGAAGAAGAAAAGAAAACAGCTACAAGAAGAATTCATTTGGCATTTACAGTATGGCAGCTTTTTAGACAAAAAAACGCCAGACGGTTTCAGATTAAGATAGGCAGTGCAGCCCTAGAGGCTGCAAGCCATTTGGCCTTTACGCACTGGCTACATGGTAGCATGTCCTCCTCTTTTTATTTGTGATATTGATGTACAATAATCCAAGGCACAGATGAGGTCAGCATCAGTGTCTCTATTGTTTACAGATAACGTCATTTTAGGCATCATTTGACTGTTACCTCCCACTGAAATACTATTGTTTTCCCGCTGAATGGGATGCAGTCAGAGTAAGATCCAACACCTTTAAATATAATACCATTACTTATTATGTTATAAAGCAAGCAGAAAAGAGATCAGGGATGGGAGCAACTAACAGGAGCTTGCATCACTTTCCGTGACAGGCTGAGGGGTTTAGTGACCCTGAAAAGCTGATCCACTCCGTATTGAGCAAATTGAGGTGATTCAGGCATGTGGAGAGGATGCTTCCACACAAGTTCCATTTTGGAGGTTACCAGGGAACAGGCGACTGAAAGGAGACCTAGGGCCAGACCTGTGACTGAGTGGAGGGGCCACATGTTAAAATTGGCTTGGGGCGCCTGGGAATCCCCCAGAAAGAGCCGTAGAAACCTGCTGGTGAAAATGATGTAGTGACACTCTACCTGCACCTGAAGTGGAGACAAAATTGACGAATGAATTGCTGTTATTTGGAGGTCCTCTTGAAAGTAACGTTTTTGACAAGGCCTGGGCTGTGTGTGTATGTGTGTCTGATTGTCTCTGTGACATATGCGGTTGTTTTATTTTCCTCCAGCGCAGCCATTAGCAGAATGAGTTGCATGTCTATATGTGCAGCAGAGAGATGAAAGGCACTTTGATCTGAATTATTTTGAGGTTCCCTCATTGGATTGAATATATTTTCAAAAATTAAATGTAGGCTATTCTTTGATCAAGGTTTAGTTTCTGACATTGTCTGATTGAGTTTTAAACATTTGTCTGTGCTTTGATCTAAATAATCTCTGCGCCTCTGTGCATGAAGGTATGCTTGTGTAAAAAATGAAAATGAAAGTTTTTCACAGGTTCCCGTCAGAGGCCCCAGTGTGTGTTGCCTGTAGTGTGTGCTTGAGGGAAAAGATAGCTGACAGAAAAAAATGGCTAATTTCTGCTTTGGATTTGTGTCTGTCTATCTGTAAGCCCTCTCTCCTAAACATAGACGACTCTCGACAGTCAAGCAGCTGTGCTCACAAATCCCCGTCTCTGTGATTTCTTTGACGAATATGCATAGATTTACTGAGATCATCCAAGGCCTCCTGTTATGTGGGGTTAATTGTTTATGCCTGTGTGCCTTCCCTTACTCATCTCCAGAGAGTGCTTTTCTTTGCATCCTTTTCCAGCTGAAGGGGTAGCTGACTGTGCTGCTGAAAGTGAGAAATAAGCATTGCGATTAGGTCCAGATGTCAGCCTGCATGCTATTTGTGATTTCGCTAGCCAAGTGTAATCACTATTTTCCCCAGCAGAGGGCCTCGATGTAGCATAAGATGCTCCATGATATAAACCAGTTTTTAAAATTCTAACATGGCAACAGAAGAAAGGAGCTCTGTGTTGAATTTGTCAGATTGACTCAATGGAGAGTCTAGTTCATTTCAAATGTGATATTTTATCTTACAGGATATATTATTTAAGTATTAGAAGCTGGTACCAGTAAACCGTAAACAGTTTTTTTGTGGTTGCACACCCTTGGTTAACTGAAACCATTTCTCCCAAAGTTGCATTTCTGTTACTTACTTGTATTGGATTTGCATGATTATATTGTTATATTTGCCAAATGTTTGCCATATTTTGTACTGTTCTGTAGACATTTTGTGTAACTACTGATTGGAGCCATTGGAGGGCAGTGTTGGATTTTGGCCACAACATCTCCACGAACGTTGTGAATTATAATTAGAAACTTTTCTCCATTAAAACATATACTTCTATTACAGAGTGCACGCAAATGAATGTGAGAAGAGGGGTTCACAGGGCTTTTTAGACAATGTTGTGCACTCTCGCTAACCACACATTTTCTGTGTCCTTTTTCTCTCCGTCCTCGCCCCCACTCTGTGTGCTTGCTTGTTGCATCATCAATCCAGGTAAGTGGCACTTAAGTGCATGTTTCACTTAGAAAATAAAAAGCCTTGCCTCTGTAGGAGGATGTTGACATCCTACCATTCTGTCTTACTGTTCACCGCTTCTCACACAGCTACTACCTATTTTGTATGAAAATAGCCCTGTGCATGTGGCCCATGCTACTGCGGTTTTTGTTTAATCTTTTTCGCAGGTCTGCGTAGTTTCACCTTACCATAAGGAAATGTGGACGGCATATGCACGTTAGTTTTTGTATAGTTTTAGCAGTTCAGTCGGCTAGGTTGAACCATTTAGCCTATTTACTCTTTCTCGCTCTCTCCTGTCTTTCCAAGTAATTCCCTCCCTTCTTATAAGCTATGTACTTGACAGAAAGTTGATGCATTGCCTTTGTGACCCCTTATAACTCTACACCTGACACGTGCAGCTGTTGGTTCGAGGGCTGTAACTAGGAGGGAGCTGCAGCCCGAAACATTTACAACAGATTTTCATGGGGCTTGTTTCTGTGAAACCGTATCATCCCTCCACATTAATCATGAATAAGCTAGACCTGACTGGGCGATTGTAGGCGTGCTGAGCTGTAAAGGAACAGGATTTGAACCCCGTCAGAAGTGGCTTGTTGTTCTTTTTCTCAGAGGATTTGTGTAATGCAGCTGCACCTACAAAAACAGCAGCGGGTGACCTAAGAGGAGACGCTCCCTGTAAAAGTGATGAAAATGTGGGTTCGGCCTCTGATGAGTCCATGTCAGAGATGACATCATCCAAAATCAAAGCTTTACAAAAGCCAGAATTAGACTTTGTCCATATGAATGAGGAATATGAGGGTAGATGGCAAGAGGAGAGATGCCAAACTGCCATTGAAATGAGTCACTAACTCAATTGACTGCCCAGCACTGAAAAGTGCCCTCAGCTTGTCAGCTGGGCATTCCCCTGTACACGCCCAGTCCTTCTTTTAGAGTGGCATTGATAGCCTCCATTTCAAATATGGATTAACAGGGTGTTTTTAATAGGATGTCAAATCAGGATGTGGGAAAGTTCAGTGGAGACATAGTTTGGGATGCACTTAGGCCCTGTACTTTTATTTATTAGCAGTACTCACATGTTATTCTGCACCTTTGAGTAAAAAGTTGTCTATAGGCTCAAACTGGCTACTCAAGTGCTTATGAGGTACCACTACACTATCTCCCTGCACTATTTTGAAAACCGGCGACAGACAGAGAGAGCCAAATATCTCAAATGCCGATACGCCGTTGCTACCTGAACATGTTTCTACACCTAATACAGAAGTAACATGTTCAGATTTGTTGACGGAGAAACTAAATACAGATGAGTCCCTGTGAGTGTGGAGCAATCGTGTTCTGTGTCAGTGTGTTTTTCAAGTTCACCATTGCTTCTCTGTGACTTGGATTAGGCTTGCTGAGAAGACAGCAGTCAGGTTGGAGTTTTGAAGCTGTAGCCAATCCATTTCTTCTAGAAATCAGCATTCAGCGAGACGTCTGGTTTGTTTGTTGTGGTGTCTGCACAGAAGTGTGTACTTCTAACAGGTTTCGTGTCTGTACAGAAATTCTGTCCTGTAAAGTTTTATCACCGTCTTTTGCCGTGCCATTTTATTTGGTTTAGCCAATACATATCATGCACTTAACAATCAAATAGGTCACCAAAAAGTGGGATTTAGAACTGATCAGGTGAGTTAATTAGCTGTTTATCAAGGCTCTTCTACTTCACATGACTGAAACTGTAGACAAGAACTGTAATATGTGCTTTCCACAGTGTTTGTTTTTCTGCAGCCTTGAGGATGATAATATTTGACAATCCACACCACATGATGAATGTTTTTGTGCCAGGGAGCTCATCTGCTTAAAAAAATAATAAAAAGGCCTGAAAACATTATGATTGTAATCAACAAATGTACATGTAATTTTAAGATAGCACTCATGACTCAGTAAATATCAGCTGCATGATTACAGGCGCTGTGTCTTTCAGGTGTAAACAAACACTGTTTACTCCACAAATCATAGACTCACATTAACATGAACTTCCTGCGGCTCTCACTTTCTTTCTCTCTCTGTCTCTCAAAGTATCTCGTGCTGTCACTCTCATGGCTGACCCACTTCTGTTGGTCATCGTTTCTATAATCAGTTGGAATGATGTCTGCGCGCGAGGCAGTGCTGCCCCATCTTTCTGCTCACGCTAGCAGCTATCTTTGCCTGGGGACTGGATGAACTACAGCTTAACAGAGCCTTTGTTGTGCTTCATTACAGTGTCAGTTTCTCAATCTCTCTGTCGGGCTGGAATTAAACTCTTTTTCCTTTAGCTGCAATTGTGGTTGTGGCTTTTCCCCCAACTACAGTATGTCCATATCTTGGCCTGTTAAAATCCTGGTTGATAGACGGATCAATAACGGCCATCACCAGGGGTAGCATTATTTGTTTGTAGCTGCGGTTGATGAGATTGGATTTTCCTCCTATATTGAGGGCACACACACACTCCTCTCTGTCACACACTCGCTGTCGGATTGACACGCACACACTCACTGGAAAGAAACTTTCCATGACATTATTGGTTTTTATCAGAAGTAGGCCAAAGCAGGAGCCTGGCCCTCTGGCAGGCCTACTGAGCATGCTCAGCACTGCTGAAGGCTAGATAGTGGATCAAACCCTGGTTCTACTACCACCACATTTCTCTCTCTGTGTGTGGGTCAGGCTCAATGAGCTTGACAAAGACCACATAGGATTTAAAGAAAGTTAGCCAATGTTTTATTCAAAGGTTACAACAATGTTTTACTATTAGTGTCATTTTCATTATTGATTTTTGCTAATTATTCTGCAGTCTAATCAATCTTTGGTCTATAAAATGTAAGAAAATTGTCTCCAAATTGCTTAGTCTGTCCTGCCAATAGTCCATGACAGTAGAATGCCACTGAACACTTTTGCGTGGATATGTGGTATTGTGTAGGACAAAGAAGAAAAATAAACAAGATGAGAGCTGATGATGACGTGAGAGAGCGAAAAAGACCGAATGAGGAGCCATCTTAAATAGCCTGGTCAACCCAGGTGGATAATGTCAGGTCAGGTGACCCCTTCCATCTCAACATGTGGCTAAAATGTGAGGAAGAAAACACAGCCATCAGGAGGAGGAGCACAGCCTGAGGGTCTGTCCTAGTCTCTTGTGTCCTAGTTCCATACTAAAATATGAACTGTATACAATATGCACTATACCAATCTTCATAGTATGCTGTTTTTGCTTTTAGTATAGAGCAATCAACATAGCGTTTACCATTTTATACTAACAGAAAATGATACAACACCTACGCTGTCGGACTTCGGTCTAACTGCAACTTTAGAATTTCACTTTAAATTAAACTTCAATAGGAAAAGCAAAGTATCTCTAAATATTTACTGCTTACTTTTGTGTTTTCAATGATATTTTTGGAGTTGTCTCAGCCCCCCATTCCAAAATTATTTATTTTTTTTGGCACTGTGAGCAACTCCTCCATTTCCACTGGGAATTACATTGTGGGTCAATAGTTTGCATCACTCAACAGCACTCTCAAAAATCAGTCATTCATTTAGTATACACAGTTAGTTTTTGATTATACTTTGTTTTTGTCACTTTTCCAGTGTGAAAACACTGCGTACTCAAAACCAGCTTAGAATTAGTAGGCACCATGGAGCCAGTGGTTATCTCTCTTGCAGTCTTCATTTTTAAATTTTAAGAGCTTTGTTGAAAATAAACACGGTGATTTTGTTCCAATAGGACACGTAAGCGCGTTTTTAAAAGTGAACCAACAGTTACAGCCACAACAGCACAGAGAGAAATATAAGATACATCAACTTTTTCAATCTCTCTGTGGTCAACTCAAGCATCTGCAATAGCCATTGCTGTAGTACCTCACACACTACCTCTGACTCTCACTCTCTATGACTCTCATCCTGTCCCTATTTCTTAAACATATAGTTTCAGCTAATTCTTCTGTGCGGCTGTGACTAACTAATTTAAAAGAAATTCTTTACCATTTCAGTTCTTTGTTTCCATTCTTATGCATTTAGGCAATTAGCTTGGTCTTCGAATAAGTGAGTGGTGTCATAAAATCCACTTGAACAGTTGAGTTGAATAGACAGTTTTCACTCAGTCCTTTAGCAATAATGGAAGTAGCCGTGAGAGAAAAAAGGGCCTTTTGAGCCAGTAAATTGTTCTCCTGGCTGTGATGAATGGAAATCTGATGTCGATCTGGAGTCAGTCACTGAGAAAATAAAGTTACTGTTTTTTAGAGGGCGATCAATGTTATTTTGTGAATGGATACATAACGTTTATCTTTTATTACATGCAGACACACATTGCCTCATGTCTGGTGGAGCAGGGTTGATTACATTCATAGCATAAAGTTTGTCTCAGCTCTGTTGCTGTACTGTATATAGTAGACTTTTGTGCGGCAGAAGCTGATTCTGCATCTGAAGGCTTCTTCATGATCAATCTGAAACTAAAACGTAATCTCAGGAGGGAAATGAACTGATAGGATCGGCGATGATACCTGCAGCGCTGTGCTTCTCCATGCTGCTGTATAATAATCAGTTTTGTCGTTGGTTAGGGAGGCTCCCCGTGAATGTGGATGGGGTTGGTGATATCAAATCCGCACCATGGCCTACATTATCCACTCCCAACGGGTTCATTACACCCAAAGACAAGAGTTGATACGTTCATTAGGCTCACAATGAACTGTGTGCATCTTTTAATGTGTCCATTGGAAGCTGGAAGTCAGTGAGGCCGGACTTATTTATTAACACTTTCCGCTAGCGTTTACCTGGAGGGAGTGTGAGTGGGCGTTTTAAGGGTCTGTGTAGTTTAACTATTGTTTTTATAATTAGTTCATGACTTAAATGATACCACTGTGAATAAGATTGTATGGTTTGCGTTATTTTAGTAATGGCTTGTGTTGTTCGCATAGACTGTATATGGTCGTGCCACAGTATTGTCTTCAACTGACCATGTGGGGAATTTGACCATGCTCTCATCAAAGAAACCTGAGAATTGTGTCCAAGTTCTTGATTTTCTTTTTATGCTCTACAACTCCATTATTTAACAATATGTCTACTGTGACTATAGAAAGTTGGCCACCATGGTGTTCTCATACACCCATTTCATATGGGAGACATGCATGTCTACTGAATGTAATGCCAACCCACGTTTGGCATAGTTACAGGCGTCTGCTTTCACAGGTTAATCCCTTGTCATTACTCTTTACAGCCTTGAGCCTGCAACTGTAGTTCCTTGCGCATTACTTCAAATCCACAGAAATTACATGTACACTACTGAATTACTATGTCTCAGTTTCAGTTCTCTCGCTGCATGCTTGTGCTCTCCTGCTAAGTGTTGACTCTTGGTTAAATGTTGCTTAAATGTCCATAAGAAGGTCCCATCTCTGATACATATAGTTGTCCACCAAGGCTGAGTAGTCTCCCACCTGCATTCAGCCCATGTCGGGAAGTGCGCCGTCAGGTTAGGTGGTGCATGTTAGCCCATGAAAATGAATCGCTGACTCAGATTTAACTCACATCACTGCGTTTATTTGAAAGGGGTACCAGATGATATCTGCAAGACAAATGGTGGAAGAGGATTTGTGGACACTGTGTCTAAGTGCCAGTTAAGAGGCAATGGTATGGAGCTGAGACCTACATTTCCGTCTGCTTGCAGTGTTAGTTTTGTCATGTATGCACAAGAGCACCTCCTCTTGTATTAATATGCAGGGCCAAAAAAAATCTCTCCCTGCTAGCCCCAGAGCTTACTATTTATATGGCTTGATCAGATTCCAACAACTTTCTTGACTTTTTCACAGGACACAGCATAACAAGCCGCCCCACAGATTGATGCCGTGCTTACCCAAAGGTTTTTGTGTTTATCCTGAACTATACATTATTCATAACCAAATAATTACCTCTGTGTTTGGTTGCCTCAGTGTTGTAAACATGAATTCGACAGGCTGAAGCTGTCAGTTGTGTGATCCGAGATGTAAAGCATCTATATATATTTCTTGGAGAACTGGAGTTGGGAGTTTCTGTACCCTTTGGTGATAGTGAATTTAATGGAAAAAGAAAGTCAAGCCTGGTCAACAAGCTGTCATGAGTTGGCTGTTGTGTTGAAGGGGGCTGGGTTGGGTGAGGGCTTATGCTAGAGCGCATCGCTATTGGTGTTTTGACTTGCAAACTTTGGAATTTGTGACTGTCAGTGCTGCCAAGGCTCACAAAACCCCCTGAGCAGTGAAGCGAGTCTGTCCGAGCCCTTTGTTCTCTGCTGACCTTCTGTGAGGTCACTCACCAGGGCCATTGTGCTTAACAAACACTCTGGGTTCACTGATCTGCAGGCCTAATTTTCTTCCCACTCTTTTGCTTCACCTCTGTTGTTACTTGAGCATCTTGGTGTAATCCCAGGACTGCACATTGCCTGTGCCTCCAACTAGCATATCTGCACTTGTATGAGACAGAAACTAGAAACAGCCTATCGATTTTCAATGTGTCAGTAGCACAGTGATTTTTAGCCTGCTCATTTAATCATGGTCAGTGGGGTGTTGTAATTCATGAGAGGATTCAGCTCTCCTAAACTTCCTGGGAGCCTGGGGGACTGGAAGTTTGACTTCCTCATTGATTGGTCCATTTTGTTAGCCTCTGCAAAATTAGCCATGTTCCTTTTGATCTTTTTTTAATTAGTCTTTTCTTCAGTGTGCTAGTGTAAACACATTTTCCTTTAATTATATCATCCCAAAAAGGCATTTGAAAAGCTCATGGATAAAACAGTTTAAGAGCAGTTGCTTATCTGCCTTTAGTACTTTTACATTCTGTGCACTGTGAAGGACTGTATCGCTTTTGACAGCGACAAATCAATAAAATATTTAATAATAAAGTAAGCGTAATCTAGGCTGACCTGTTCATTCAATACAGTGATACAGCGTTGTCACAGTAATTTTAGGTGTTTTGAGAGAAATACTCAGTATCAGATGCAAATGCTTTCATCCCTGTAGTCAAGGCAGATGATACAACCTGTCTTGTTCTGAGATTTCTCAATTCCCAACATCCTTGTCTCCATCGTGGCTGGTATCTTCCCATAAGCATGCCATGGTTTGTCATAAATTAAGCCGAACACCACTGATTGTATTTCAAGTTATCGAGTGTGTCATTCCAGAATTCACTTTATAAATAAAAATGACTACACTAGTATGCTTGTGATCTGTCAGGGATAATGCCTGACAAGGTGTCCATTATAAGGCAGGCTGTCCTCTGCTTAGCCTCCCCGTCGTCCATTAATTCCTGATTATGGACACCTCCAAGGGCATTCTCGCTTATACCACGGTTTTATGCGTTTTTTGCAATCAAGGGAAACTCCGTTTCTGAGGGTTTGACTAATACCTGTAACAATAATTATCTTCCCATAAGGTTCTTATGTGATGGAAACGTTGTTCACTACTCCAGTAAATATGACAAAGATCTGACTTGGCAATGAGAGATATTTCTAGTCCGCTCAGCTCATAGAAGAACCCCTTGGCTCAGCTATGAGCCAGAATGCTTATGCAAACTTAAACATTACGCTAGATGTGAGATGATCACTTGTGAAAGTATTAGTAAGTTCAGAGGGGCAGTATACTTCTTGCAGCTTCCTGTGGTGTTCAGAGGATGAGGCACTGACGAACTGCACTGAGGGGCGAATTCATAAAAGGATCGCGGGGCTTTTGCGGCCGCTAAACCTGCATAAAAAAGACAAAAAGAAACTGTGTAATTCTCAACGCACTCGCAAATGGTGAACTGCACCCCTAACTGCGTTGCCAAGCAAATAGTGTTTTTGCTGGTGTGTAATATGCACACGTTTGGCGCAAAGTTGGCCCTTTCTATGCAAATGAGCCTTATTGAAAAACAGGGTAAAATTCCCAAACACCAGCGATAATAGCCACACCCAGTTAGAGTGAAATTATTAGTGTTTTTGGAAAGTTGGTGGGTAAGTGAAGCGCATTTAGTACATCATATGCGCACATGTGGCACAGAGACAGTATATTCACCATGAGGGAATGAAACTGTAAAACAACGTAAACCCTCCTGATGTGAGAAGCGGAGACGGTGGTTACGCACTGTAACAGTCCAGCATGGAGCAGAGTAGGAGAGAAAATAGCTCTCCATGCGCCCAGAGGCATGAGGGAGAGCGCACAGTTAAAGCCATCAAATAACAATCCCTCCATACAGGGTGAGTCATAGAAAAATAAGAGCCATCCCGCAGACAGAAACGTGACTGGAAAGTATCGTTCTTGCAGCTGCATTTGTAACCTTTTTTGACTCAAATGTTGCCTAGCCCTGTCAAGTGATCAGTACACCGCAGGAACAAATATCGCTGGGACCACTACAGAGAGTTGCAGATGAGCATTTAACAGACGCAAAACAATGGCAAATTGCACTCAGCTGCAAAACTTTGTGGCTGTGTTTGTGCTGTAATATCGTTAGTGCAATATCTTTTGTGAATCGGACCCTAAACTCATCGGGCAGATGATGCGGAATTCATGGTGCTCTTTGTGAATTCGCCCCTCAGTGTTGTAAATAAGATATTCAGACCATTTTAGAACCGTTCACTGGAACTACTTAGTAGGTGTCCATTATCAGGAATTAATGGATACCCTACAACCAATCAGACTAGAATATTCACCCAGACTATAATATAACTTGGTTTAATCAGCAGAAGTTAATATTCATTATATATTTGACCTTTACAAAGTCCTCTGTTTTAGAAAAAATAACTACTTTCCAATTCACTGATGCCACTGGAGTGACTAGATCTCGCTCGTGTGTCTCTGGATGTGACCGCTCAGGCACCCATGAGTTCGTTGTTGTTTTTCAGCTCTATTTGACACACACAGCTAATTACTGGAGCAGCAAACCCCCCTTTTCTCCACACATTTAAACACCACGATGCACCAAGAGGGTGGCCATTTCAGTCCGTCTTCCCACTGGCTCCCTGAAGACAAGCCGGTAACCGAACTGTTTATGCATGAAGTATTCTTTCGCTATCACTCAGTTGGAACAGAGGCCCCTGCAGAGCGCTGGCAAACGCTCTGATTCTGGCTGACTTCTTCACCATCAACCTCAGGCTACTGTTGCCTGCAGCCACTGTTCCCGCAGCTGTTCAGAACACCAGCAGTTAATAGCCTGCACCTCGGTGACAAAGCAGAGAGCGTGGGAGTGTAGGTGGAAGAGGAAAGAGCCAAAGACGAGAGGGAGTGGGCAGGTAGAAGAGGATCCTCTGAGAGTAGATAAACATGTGAACACTTAGCCATTCCCTCTCCCTTCCCGTCTCTCTCTGACTCTGTGTGGGCAGTTAATGAGTCTGAAAGCTTCTCCTCGGCATCTGTCAGCTGAGAACCGGATGAAGCCTCTAGTGCAAGCTGTAACTGAAAAGAAACACTCTATTACTCAATGATAATTGAAACAATGTACAGGGGAAGGTTTTTTTAAATGTCTTTTTACTTCTCAGCGCCATCCATAGACTACCCTATGGGTCCAGTTGCCCTGTACTGTACTGCACCGGACAACAACTGCGATTCAAAGTATGAATACTTAAAATGGAATAAAAGACTCTCAACTGGAAACAATACTGCAACAGTGTATTAATAATAAGCACAGCATGTTGTACACACCTCAGCTATTCGCACTTTAGATTTATTAAACTTTGTGCATGATATTAGATGGCAAAAATAGTTTATTTTCTGCCATTATTATGTACATGGGGCTGACAGAATATCAGGGACACAAAATAATGCTCTTTACCATAAAATCAAAACAAACTGTGGCCTGAATAAAATATCACAGAGATGACCTCTTCACCTGTCTGATACAGTCTGATCAGAGGTAGTACCGTATATTGCAGGGCTATTGTTCTGCATCGCATTATGTTGTACAGGTGTTGCTATACATAGTCTCTGTACCTAGCTTCACGCACAGTGCATCGTTACTTTACAAGGCCTTCGAAGGCTTCGACGGCCAGACAGGAGTGGTGGAGTCACACGGCTGTGATAACATCTGAGCTTGCGCACCATGTTATCCCTACTCTGTCATAAAGCTTAATGGTGTGTAGCCATAAAATGAGTGTAGTTAAGTTTTGGGTTGAGATGAAACAGTTTGTATGACCCTTGGTATGCCCAATCCCCGCCCCCCCAAAAAAAACAGATTAAAAGTAGGTCTCCCACTCCCATTGAATGCATGATGAGGTAGTGTAAGGACTATTTTTGAGTTTTCCCCTATTAAGCCTGAGCTTTGGCATGTTTCCTAATTTAGTAAAAGGAAAATACAACAACTAGCCTACAGTTGCAATCAGAGCAAATGTTCAGCTGCTGGGTTGATCGTGACTGATTTTCAAAAGTGTTTTTAGTCTCACTAGACGACATTTTAGCCACGTGGCACCAACATGTAAAGCACCTTGAGCACATTTTGAGCCCAGCCTAAAGATGTATCTGTGGGGTAATTCAGTGAAATGGCAAATGTGATGGTGACATTTACTTTTGAATCATCTAGCAGATGCCCTGACTTACAATGAGTGAGCAGTTAGGAACACTGTCTAGGAGAATACCTTGATAAAACTCAGTTGTTAAACACAGCTTGGGCGTTATGAGGATCAAACCTGTGGACTTGATGCACTGTTGTCTGTAACCAGCCTGTCCTGCTTTCATAACAATGTGAATGTTAATTTCTTTTTCTTTAAAACAGTAAACTGTTGTTGGATTTGGACCCAGACAGCAAACATTGATTCAGTTATCTGGATAAAAAACCACGCTCTCCTGTGGCAACACACACACACACACACACACACAGATGGCTGAACAGCTTGCTTTGACTTTCCCCTCTGACACCTTTTTTGTGGGCGTTGGATTAAAGCTCCTTATTGGCCACAGATTCATCTTTCATGCCTGGGGTCACTAAATATCATACCACATATCCTCCAAATACTCATTTTTTCTCCACTCTCTATGCTTTCTCTCGGTCCCTTCTGTGTCCCGTGTGGTGGCCATATCCCCTGGCTCCAAGCTCCAGCATGGGAGGGCCTCTCTGGAGGACCAAGGATAGCTGAAGGACTGAATGTTTCAGTGCACCCCCACCCCCACCCCCTTTATTATGGAAGCACAATGCATTATTTATGTAGTAGAGCTGGTCAAGGTAGTTCACATGTTATTGATGGTGTTAATGTCTGTAATGCCCTTTTGCTGTGTTTTAAACCCATAAAAAATGCATTTAGTATTTGTGTTCAGTTTTTGTTCAGACTAAATGACGTTGTGAGCTATAGTGCACTCGTAAGAAATGTTGAAGTATCAGTAAAGGGAGGGAACGGGGAGAGAAAAGCAGCCACTAAGAGTGTATTGACTGTCTCTGAGTGTCTTCCTGCACCATTGACTGCACTCAGCAGGTTGATGAGTGGATGAGCTGTTTGGCTTCTAGGTTTGGGCCTAGGTCATTGTCCGGGCTTTCATGTCTTCAATAGCTGCAGGCTCCCTGCTGAACCTACTTGATATTCAGTTCTTTCTCTCACTCCATCCTATTGAAACTAACATGCTTCAAGCAGATAGCATAGCTCCAGTAACTGGGATGGACAAGAATGGAAACCAGACCTGAGATACAGTATTACAATTCCTTGAGCCCTGGCCTCAATGTTTCGCAACACATTTACCACAGATTTATCAGGATGATTCAAATGACTTTCAGAATGAGCCTTTTAAAGCCCAGAGCAGCCACAGCTCATTTTTCAACATGCCCCTTTGTCAGGACTTGCTGTGCAGCTACCCACATTCATATGTAAGGCCAGTAAATGCCAGAAATAACATAGCACGCAGAGTTGGGGTGGGGGGGTGGGGGCTCATATCCTTTTATGTGCATATTATTGACCTGCCTGGATACAGTCCCATATAAATAATGGAACAACTTTAAATCTGGGATATGGTGTCACTTCTGTTCTTCCATGCGGTTTTGTAATCCTGCCTTTATATGGCGTGTCCCATATTTTTCCATGGAGTTTTAACATTTCTTCCACGTGTGGAGGAGTTCGGAAATGTGTACATTGCACTGTGAAGAATGAATCCTGTGCGGCTACTGTAGAGGCAAAGTAACCGTCGTCTTTTATTCACTTCACCGGGACACCGTCGCACACACTGTAGCTGCACAATCCCTCTGGTCTCTCTGCGCGCGCGTGTGCCCTGTAGTGTCCACCCTCGGTCCGCTCGGTTTGTAATTGTGCTGGGAGGGAATAGCCCACTGAAAGCGCCGTCGGCCACCTTGCTCGCTCTACATCCGGACCGTGACATCATCGCCTCTCAGGTTTCAGCGTGACTACTACGGGCGCACGCGGCAGTCCGAGCGAGTGCTTCAGCCCTGTGAGCGCGGCGGCGGCGGAGGCGGAGGCGGAGGCGGCGGCGGCGGACGACTCGGCGCACTTGACAACACACACGCTTCTTCAAAGTAACAAGAAACTCTCCCGTCGTTCCATCTGGCGTTCGCACTGAGCTTAAACGGTTACTTGTTTTTCCGCACGTCTTTCCGGCCCGTTTGACTTCACCGCGATTGTTTAACTGCCTGGACATTTATGGAAGCTGGTCATTGTAAGTAGAAAACCTATGCAGCGCTGTCGGTCTGTGCGACATCCATTGAGCGCGGTTTGCTCCTGACGCGATTATTATTGAGGCGTTTGGTGTGTTTAATTGTGATGGCGGTGATGCTATCAGAAGGATATTTAGATGCAGCCCTTGTGATTGCCTGCTGTGTTGCAGTTAGAGCGGCAGCTCCTGCTGGGCTCCCAGTCCGCGGTATTGTTCCTCACATGGCTTTATATGCAAACAGCTCTTCAGCTATGGACACTACCCTGATACCGTATTTTCTCATCCTGCCGTTAAGGCACCTCTGTGTTGTCAAGTTAGAGGGCTCCTTGTACTTTGGAGTTCACATAGTAGCATATAAATGCTATATTACTAATGTGGCCCTTTTTAGTGATATCTTCTCTAATTAGTTTAAGTTAATTTTTTTTTAATGATAATTGGTCTTTTCCTTTCTAGGTGATAAAATAACCTGTGCATGTTTGGTGTAACAAGCACCTATTGCCTGCTCTACTGTGGACCTGTAATGCCAAAAGGAAATTGCAAATATAACATTTTTTCTTTCCTAGTTTAAAAACTCATATTCTTTTAAAGCTGAGCCCCAGGAGTTTCGAGTTACTATACACAAGAGTGAAGGCAAACCCCTGGAGGGAGAATACCTTTGACTTTATTTCTCAGTTTCTATTTTGCTCGTTTATTCTCTTCAGTCTGATTGTGATGCAAATATATTACCAATCAGAAAAGGGAGCTTGTCCTGCCAATTTTAATTCACTGTTTCCAGTGATTGAAAACAGCATATTCATTTCCTTTTTTTCTGAAGTGTTGGCCATCACTTTGCTATAAGCAGTCCTGAAGAGCCACTCTTTTTTTCCCACCATGACTGCATTCCCCACAGTACTGAACTGCACAATAGTTCTGGATGATCTTTAAAAGCTTTTATCTGTTAATCACAGTTGGTTAAGCCATAATTATAGCATTGCCCACTGTCTCTTCTGCAGTGACCTAGACTATGTCCTCTCTTTAATAACCAATGTAGACCGGATCACAACCACTTGATCTGCTAAGCAACGTGTATTTGCTTTTGTGATCTTGTGGTTTGTGCCAAAATTCCCGGGAACACACAGGGAGCAGTTGAACCTGTTCCTCGTGATCCGGTAGGATGTGTTTTTAAGGCAAGGTGTTAGCTTGTCATATATTGTTGATCCGTAGGCCGTGCACAAACGTCATCTATAAAGCCAGCCGTTATTTTTCAAAATGTCTGCATTTCAAAATGTGGCAACACTGAAGACCATTTTGATCCTTCATGTTTTGATTGAAGTATTTCCGTCGGGGCTTGTGGTCAAGACCCTTCCTGTCTGTATGGTCTGATTGGTTGACTATTCGGTGGATGTTTGCATGCAGCACAGTTGTTTTGTAATGTCTAACCTTGTATTTATTAAACAGAATGCACATAGAATAGTGTAGGGTACCATGTGTGTAGTGTTGCTATCAAAGACAAAAGATTATGATGACACATGCCAATCCCACATGGAGAAAAGGAACGGCTATGCTGTCCTTCGTACTTATTCACTTTCCTTATGAGCTCACTCAGTGACCGTTGTCATCGGTGTTCAGTGTTTCCTACATACTTGGACTCATAAATGTTTCAGCAATGTTTCCTACAGACAGAATTTATTTGTGGTGTTCAGCCTGGGGGCGTTCCGTCCCGTCATTTGAGTTGACTGCGCAACATCATTGCACTCACAAACTAACATCTGCTTCGTGAAGTGATTTAGCCGGTCTGTATGATTTTACATAAAATGATTATACCATTCTTGCAGGTATTTTAGACGCTCCAATTTCAGCTGGATTGACTGTTAAAGGTGGGGTATGCGATTCTGGAGAAATCCAATACCATGATATAGAGCCGACAACGACACAGCAAGTGATGTAACCAACGTTAGCCAGGTTGGGAGTTAACAAGCCGTCCCTACAGTTGCTGCTGTGAAGCTAACAGCCAGAGAGGACGAGACGGTTTCCCAGAGTCAGCAAGCCACCTATTCAAATATTCAATACAAAATCTTGGATGGAGCAAATCTATTCAGATGGGCCAACCAAATAAGAGGTACTGATATTAAAGAGCAGGTCAGTAGTAATGGATGGAGATCTGTAGATGCCCCGTTATTGGCTGCTGGTCCAGCCCCAGCACTCACTGAGCAGAAGACATCAAGGGGAGAGGAGGGCAGAGCCGCATTTGATTTCAGGCTTTGATCCATGCGTGATAAACCAGCAAAATGGTAAAAACTGCAGAGATGTGTCTCCTCCCATGTTCAGCAGATTTACTGGTTGTCATATACAGCATAAATAACGTATATTGGGCTAGCTCGCGTGTGCGTAGCATTTTGTAAAGAAACATTTTGAGTTTTGCATGAATTCAAATGCTTCTCAGATAGTTTACCTACTAAAATTCCGTATGGTTAAAAGGGGAATGAATACCTGGAAGCAGTTGTTACTTCCCACTTCTTACTACTAGTTTAGTCTGTAATGGTATGAAACAAAGCTGAAGGTAATATTTTAGACCTTTTTTTCACACATCTTACTAGTAGTAGTAGACTACTAGTGAGTGCAGCTTCCCAGCCTTTCATCCATTTATTTCTTTAAGGAGATGACCTTGATTAGAAGAGTCGGAGTACTATTTTGGGTGCTACTCTTCTGCTCTTTGTCCTGCAATGGACCTACATAGCTTCACAGTATGGATGTGATTTCTGTCTCACTTTCAAGAAATGAAAAGTATCATCGTAGTGTTTTTTGATACAGTAGCCAACTCCTTTGGGTTTTTTCCAAGTACTCTGCCATGAAAGCCACATTGAATGCTAGCCTGCTGTTGTCTTTAATGAAGCCTGAAATTGAACATTAAATGTCTAACAAGGAGAGTTTTACACTGAAAGTGAAGATAGAAACGTTAGACGTGTGGTTAATGTAATGTGTGGAGTTTCTATTTCATAAATAGACCTTTAAGGAACCAATCCTTTTGTCTGATGAGGAACAGCTGTAACATGTTGGCCTCTGGTCAGAAGGTCACAATGAAGCTTGACTACAATGCACTGCATCATCCCCCAGTGCTGAATATGTCAAAATTTCACTAAGTTCAATCAGTGTTCCTTGAGAAGGCAGCTTGTTTCCATGGCTCTGAAATCTTCTTGAATTGCCCGTTCAGCTGTGTCACCTTGACACACTTTGCACACAGTCACAGCTGCTTTGAGGAGGCTGCTAATTGAATTGTTTGTGGAAAAAAATCTGATTTGTGGCTCGAATGAGCAGCTGTTTTCTGTGGTTAAGTAAAAAGGTCTAAGGTCAAAGTCAAAGCTTGACAGGCATTCAGCTGAAGCTGCTGGCTGTGTTCTCTGTAATGATTGTGGTGTAGTGCAGGTATTCATAACCTTTCCTTAAAGATATGTACCCAAATTAGTTAAGGATATTACAGTAATCAAGGTATTGCCATTTTGTAACAGCACATTGCTTCATGTTGCGGCACTGCATTTCATGTGGCCTTTCGGGGACTGCAAAGCCCCTGTTTTGTCTTTTTTGTCTTTTCTCCTGATGCCCTCTACATGCCCACTCCCAAACTGCCTATTCTGCATATTCAGCTCAGCTTTTGTGAGAAGCGCTATTCATACCTCCAGTCAATGTCCATGTGGTATTGAGGAGTTCCACTGCAGCCAAATTTCTTTTTTATGCTAGTTAAGAGTACTCACCTGATAATGTGAAAGCGTTAATCAGTACTCACTGGCCTTGTCTAACGTTGTGCCAAATTCCTTCCTGTGTAATAGGATTAGATTTATTAGCATTAACAAGAGAATTAATTATTGCTGAAAGGCTCTGTTTGGTGATTAGCAGTTGGATTTGTTTAAGGGACCAAGACGTTTTCCTGCTGAACTCTTGTAGGTTTTCCTATGATGTGCCCGCATATTGTGATATTACAAGCATAGAGTTAGATTGAAATCTCACCCACTACCCAAGTAGTCCCATGTGTAAATGCAGAGTTAAATGTGTAACATGGAGATGGGCTAAGGGAGCTAGAGCTGAAATGTGTACCATGCAGTCTGGTTTAAATAGGATGGAATGATTTCTCTAACACTGCACTGCTAGGATAAGGGTGTGATCCTTCTGGGCAATGTGTGCTAAAATGTTCTCACTTAAGCTATTGTGAGGGCTGTGGTGAAAGCATCTACTGCATCTAGTATGTGTCATTACATCATATCCTTGGTTGGATTGCATGATTGCTCTGACCTGCAATGTTCACTTTAGGGCTGAATGATATGGTAAAAAAATAATACTTATTATTCTGACAAACATTACAATTGTGATATGATTCACGATTAGTGGGAATCCTCAGTTATGCATCACAATTTTCACTGAAAAAACGATTAAAATCACGATAATGCAGGGCACGACAACCATTGGCAACCATTCTAAGAATTTAGCAACCAATATTTGGCCTTCGGTTGCCATCAGTGGCAACCACTTTTCGATTTCGAAATCAAAAGCAGGATCAGCGATTCTCCGAGTATTTTTTTCTCTCCACTGCCGCCTACTTGTGCTCGCGTCTGAAGAAAAAACACTTCAAAGAGACTAAGCGTAGCTTACCGGTAGCCTGCAGCTGCACTTTGAGACACCCAAGGACACATGCAGCGAAGTGGTCAAAGAGTCCGAGAGTGTCCGTCGCTAACCTGCCAATGACCCGAATCGCATCAAAATAGTCCGCCGTTTGTGAGGCTGCCCAGGCCTTACGGTCCTTTTTCTGCAGAGTAATTGTGGAAACCAAGAAAGGCTCGATTGAGCAGAGAACCTTTGTACATACTGACAATGAGATAGCTGTCATTGTAGGAAAAAACTATGTTTCAATCGATAATTAAATCTTGGATTTGGAGAATTGTGGCACCCCTACTTTTTAACATATATAAAAATAGGTACAGCAAAACGCACACCCAAAAATAAATACATTTTTAATATTTGTTGCATTGGTGATATTAAAACAGGCCTAGGCTATTGCTGTTATAGTCAGAACCGGAGGAAGACATTGTGTTTACTCGCGTGCGCGCAAAGGCATCTGTTTTAGAGACAATGGCAAAGCCAGTTCGTTGTTTGACTGTGGGGTGAAAAGTTCTACTAACCCGTCAACATCACAAACAAATGCTGGTATATTGTATACCAAGAATTGAGGGTGGACACATTAATTAGTTAAGATTCCAATTCTATAATGTATCAGATAAAACACAACCTATATGTTTGGTAAAGCTTTAAACATTCTTTCATGTCAAATTTTCATCATTAAGCTGACCTATAACTGCGTAGTATCTTAATTTCTCAAAATGTAAGTTGACTGAAAATGGCAACCGTATTTTCAGTTTCGGCAAACAAAAGCTGATGCCTGGTTGCCAGCTTGGCAAATACTCTTGAAAGTTAGTGTTGAGCCCTGCAATGGGACATTTGTTGGGTTCTGTATGAAACAAACATCTTTTCTTATTTGGAAAACAAGACTTGTAGGCCAGGGCATCTCTGCAGAACTACAGTACTTCATTATAATGCTGTTTTGTCAAACATTTTACCTTTTATCAAAAATTGTAGCTTCTGTTAAAAATAAGTAGGATACATTTGCTGTGGTGAGGCAGCATGTATTTATAGAAGTTGTGAGGACAGACAGAAAGGCATGGCTTTTGTAGCTTGAGGTTTCCTCAAGTTAAAAAGCAATGGTTAAAAGCACAGAGCTTGCACAGATGCAGAGACATGCTACATTTGACAGTGAACTGTATTTTTCAAAGCAACAATTCAAGTGTTGTAAAGAAAATAAACCCTTATTTAAAAGAGGACAACTAGTCAGTTTCCTCTACACTGCACACCATATGTTTCAATATAAACTGATCCCAGGTCCATTGTTAGGGCACGCCGTCCATGTCACAAAATACATAGTGGTTAAATAGTTATTAATGGATGTGATATAGTGTCTCAAAGTGTCACGCATCAATCAAAATCCTCCTACTCCCGTTTCCCATACAACACAGGGTAGATTATTTTTCATTTGTCTTAGAATCAGAGTGTCGAAGTTACAGAGTTTTATTTTCATAAATTCCCCCATATCCAAATTAGCTACAGCAGTTCAGACTAGAGAAATAGTTTTTTAACACAACACAGCACAAGGAAATCCCCTTCAGTTTGTTCATTTTCGTAACACTGAAAAATTTGACAAAGCAAATGACCACAAGTAGTGTTTTTATTTTTTCTTCCATCTTCCATTTGACCTGTAGAAAGTAAGGCTGTAAGGATGTTGGTTACCCCCATAATGACTCTTTATGGGTTGACAAATTACACGTCTGTATTTTCCATTATTTTTCCGTATGTATTTTTAATGAACTTAGACTGTTGACTGAACATCAAAGATCATTTCTCAGTGAAAATGGCCCAAAATTAAATGGCTGTGTTTGGCTTCACAGATGACATTAATGGAATGCTGAACCAAATGTTTGCCCCCACCTCACCTCTTTAAAAACGTATCAAGCGATCTGAATTCCAGGTTTGATTTTGAAGGAGTATAATTACACAAAGGAGCTTCCAGTGGAGCCCTCAAACTCTGGCGTTAAAATCCAATGACATGTAGTCAAAACTCATGAAGACCTTTTCCCTTCTCTCTAATGTAAAGATCCTTTCTGAAGTCTCTTTAAGTTTTTTTGTGGTAGAATGGGAGTGAGGATCAAAGACCCACCCACAACAATAAAAGATAAGCCTGTGGAGTGTTGACCCCCTGCTCAGACCGTAAGCTCTTCATTACAACAGCTCACTGCTAATTGTTGTGGACAGGGCAGTCTAGAACCTAGAAAACTGCCCAACCCTCCTCACTACAGGGTGGTCAGCTCTTACAGCTGCTTTTAGTTCCCCCCTTCTATACAACTGAGGTCAAGAGGCAAGGAACCCCCTGTTGCCCTTTACCCATACCCACCCAATAAACCAACATCTCCCTCTAGAAAACAAGAAGAAATCTAAACCTAAATGAAGAGCATACATGTACATTATTTTTGCCCTCTATTGAAGCAAAAATGTTACCATGTGCTCCCTTTACTGTATTGCCCAGTGATTTTATGCTAACTTCATCTTGACTGTAGTGACCACAGGCCACATCCTCCAGTGCATGTGTGACCATTTTAAATGGTGCTGTAAGCTAAGATTAGTTGGCAGAGGTATTTTGAAAAACATATTAACTCAGAAAGAGATTTGATTTTGAGCAGGTAGGTGTGCACCATCAGTTGATTTTGATGTAACAATGGCTGCTGTCATCAACTTTGATTACATTATCATCCAGTGATGTTTTCAAAGGGCCCTGATGTTGTGTGATACAAGGCAACCCACCCACATATTCTGGCAATAATTGTTTTGCAATATGATCCTGTCATATTTGCAATCAGCTATTGATGCCATGCGGAGGCAATAGAGTTTGAATATTATATGTATCGGCACTGTGGGATGCCTTCATCCTTTTCATCCTTTTTCTCAGCCTTGTCAAGCCTGTCACAGTGGTATGCTAAATGTCATGACTGTATAATTTGGATAGGGTAACAAAATTGCTTAAGGATTGGTTCAAAAGGAGACAAGCACTGATTGTGATGGGCTACTTTTGTAGGTTGTCCCAAAGGAGATTTATTTTACTAAACAGGAAAATGTGTATGTGTGTTCCTCATCCTGCTTGTTTTGGCCAACACACAACCACAGCCATCTTGTTACTTCATAGCCCCCATGTTTTCCACCGAGGTTTGAGAACACGCTGTCCTCCCATACCACATGGCTCATGTTGGGAATGTTTAGGACCTTCTCAAATAGCTTCCGTCCAAATAGGTATAGGGACTCTTTGCCGGCACACATCCCCCTCATAAAAACACTGACCTTTCACACGTGTCAGTCCACGCATCTGCAAAAACTTCCTTAATGTAAACTTCCTTAGGGTCTTTCAATTTTATAGTTGTTGTTCTTATTGTTGTATAGTTTATTTTGAAGGTGAATTTGAAATGTTTTTAACTATTAGCCATGAGCACTTGTATTTAGCCAATATGATTTACATCCTTTTTATTTCAGGTTCATCAATTTGTAGCTTGCTAACAGATAAAACTGGATACTGCTTTCAGTTGATTACTTGATTGAAGTCAAACATTTCATTTCATTTTGTTTGATTTTACATTTTATTGATTTTTCCAGGGGAAATTATCCTTATATTATGTCTGCCCTCTCCACCCGGGAGGTCAGTGGGTAGGGTGAGCTTTAGTATTCTGGAGCTGGTCGGGACACATGATCCTGATTAATGAGGCAGAGTCATCAAACAAATATCAATTAGCCATGTGATATAGTGGTCCAGAGGGTATATTTACATTTTTGATCACAAAGAATTAGGGTACATCAGCCAGTATTTTCTTTCTGTCTTCTTTGACTCTGTGTCCCTTCAAGGCGGCGAGATTTTCTTACTGGGAGTTCTACTGAGCTGATACGCTTTTGCATAGTTATAAGGGTTGCATGCCATTCCACACCAGGGAACATGGTAATACATCACTCCAATTTAAAGTAAAGCAGTAAGCATATGGGGTTATGGTGGACAGTGCTTTATACGTCCCTTGGTATTCACTCGATAAGAGAAAATATCCCTGCCATCACGGTCCGAAATGAACACTCGCCAAGCACCAAATGGGGATAGATTTTCTATTTGGCGAGTAAATCACAGAAGGCTATCCGCCACACTGGTGGGTAAATTAGGTCAAAACTCCAGCAACACTTTCAGTATATAGAGCAAGTTTAATGTTAGACCAACGCGTTTTGGCTTGTGGCCTTCATCAGGGTCATGGCTGTGTGTAGACAAGTGCACCACGTGTGTTTCTAACGCGCGTCTAAGCAGTGCCTACAAGACTGTAGGAGCACTCGAGTCTGAGGCAAATTAATTAATAAACTTTGAGAATGTTACCACTCCTGCCTTCGTTTTTTATACAAAGTAGATATAGTGAGGTACATTACGTACTGAAACGAATGTGACCCAAAAAGGCTATTTATTATTTTGGCCGGTAAAAAATATACTTGGCCGGTAGATTTTTTTCATCTACCAGTTCCCCTGGCGGGTGAGTCAAAAAGTTAATTTCAGACACTGCCTACCACAGTGGATACAGTGGTAATGCAGAGTAGATTATCCTAGAAGGTATCAGACACTTTGCTTTCCTATAATGAAATGGCATGCATTGCCAATTAATAGGCAGGCAAAACGCACCCATATATTTAAACCTCTTTTCATTTAACCCATGACTAAAGTACCACATGCAAGAAAACTTGCGGTGCATGAATTAAGTCACAATTTGCAAAGGAATCAAGAGTATCAAAGCAAAAAGATTCCAAAATATTGGATAATTTGGAACTGATTATTAAATCCCATCCACAGTTCCGCATAACATCATTCTTTCATCCCACTTCTGTGTATATCAGTACCTATCCAGACTTTCTTTCTTCTTTTAAATCTGTAGCCAACCTATGTGCAGAGCAGTATAGGCATGTGTGAAGGGATACCAAAGAGAAATGGTGCCGTTGGTCTGCCCGAAGACCGCACAGAGTGCTCGGCTGCCAACAGTGCCTCCAGTAATTATAGACCAGAGCTGTGGAGATTGTTGCTCTCCAGGCTAAACTGAAACTAAACCCCACATTTCATGGTTGGTATTTGCTCTTTTCAGTACATGAGTACCCCATGTTTAAAAACTGTTATTTTTGGGCTGTAGCTTGAATCTCTTCTGTTTATAGTACAGCCTGACTGAGCTGAAATATAGAATAACTGTCCAGCACGTAAAACCAACTAGTAGCTTTCAAGACTGTTGTTGACACTGCAGCTCTTCTCTTTACTCATTTTGTCTAATGTCTTGTTTAATCTCTGCTGCTGTTAATATATTTGATTCATATATTGACTAACATCTTCCCATCGCTGTAACTCACTGACAGTATAATCGAATACCTGTCAATTTTCTGTTTCTCAATTGTAGGTTATGAGATAGGAAGCCGATTAACTATTCCAGTGACACTGTTGAAACAAAAACTTGATTTAAGGTCTACTAGTAACAGTGAGGAACAGTGAAGCTTGTGATTCTTACTGGAAAGTTTACTGAGCCTTCCGCCCCCAAGCCAACCAGATCACACACAACCCTGACCAGGCTCTGGAAAGCTGCTGTTGTTGTAAAGGCCCCAGTTCTTGGACTCCGCCTCTCCAAAGATTGTGTGGTCTGTGTCCTGGTGTTCTAATCATGTTAGGGTGGAAGTGACTGTGGGCTGCTGTAATTGTCCAACAGGATGGGTGGGTGGCATCTTCTGTACCTCTCTCATTAGATGTTGTAGATGTAGGGTGGCACAGCAGCCTGCTGGAGCCTGTAGATTTGGGTCATTTTTATGATTTGTTTAAGGTGAGAAATGGGCTTTTAATGATTTAGAAAATTGGCACACACCAATCTGCGCCTAAATTGCTCTAAATTCTCCTTTTATTATAAGTCGTTATGTCGGTAAAGCTCTGGTGCTCTTATCTAAAAAGGAAAGCGGTATTCCTTCTTTGGACCTTTTGCTATATGTACTGTATGCCCTATGTATACAGGGCATCTTTCTGCTTGTGTTTGGGGCCGTAGTGCCATTCTTCTTCTTTTCATGAGGTACTTAGGCGGTTGTTTTCCCCATACGCTCCATCTATTTGTTTTTGTCCGTATTTTTGTGTGTGCCATGAGTGCTTGTTCCTGTGCATGTATTCTTGTTGGACCAGTTTTCTCAGTTTTACAGTTTGGACCAGTTTTTGATTGATTAATTCCTCCTTTGGCACAGCTTGCTAATATTATTTCCATATTGCGTGTCCATCCTGTCTCAAGTCAGTATTCCCATTTATATCCAGCCAATAAAAACTCTACTTAAGCTGCTCTCATGGTTTGCAGGTGAAGAGTTCTCTCAGCCCTTTACAGCCGGAGTTCTTTGAAAATATGTTTGGGTTTTTAGGGCAAAATGATGCATTTCCATTAACCATTTTTAATTATAGATCAAGCATTGTTGATGGGGTCATTTGTATGGCATGTATTTGCACTGTTTCTAATATTGAACTCTCTTTTTTGCCCCCTTTTCCCCTTCCCAATTCTCAACAGTCATAATGAGCGGAAGGTGACCTGCAAGCATCCTGTCTCAAGCTTACCCTCACAAGACAACTGCATCTTTGTCATCAACGAACAGTAAGTCTCTTGTTTTTGCCTTTTTAGAATGCCTCTGGGTAGCATTTTTGAGCACTACAATACGCTGTTGAAACTCCTTATGTGTAGGCAACATTGCGCAAGTCTGCGCCTTGCCACCCTCTATTTGCAGTTCTGCCCTTTAAGTTCAAAGACTCTTCTATTCAGTTATCTGTCTTCATAAGAAAATTCCTTAGAAATAATAACTAACCTACTGTATGAAAATGTCACATTTTAGATACTTCTTAGACACTCATATTAAAGAGATTTTCTTTATTGCATAATAAAACTGCTGTTTTATACAAGTGCCAAGGCAGGGTTAATAATCTTGATGTTAAGGGCAGACAATATAAAAAGCCATTGTGACATGTTTACTTCAGCTAATGGGAATGCAGTGATTCACAGTTCATCCCTCGTTTTGACCTGGACAAGAGTTCATGGCCTTTTTAAGTTGTCAAAAGTACAAGGATATGTCCCCCAACAATGTTTCTTCCATGTGATCATCTACACTGCTTTCAACACAACCGTAATCACATGTCTGCCCACATGACTGGGTCAGAGGCAAGTCCTCTTAAACTTTCACTTCATGGAGGACGACTCTATGAATCTGTCAGGCTAAACTTACTCTTTAACCCTACCCACGGGGCACTCATAGTTAGGTGTGGACAAATTCAGGTCCAGAGGTTTGCAGAATGTCCAACACAGGGAAAAAAAAGATGCTGATCTATAACTTTGGCCTTCTTTGCAGATTCCCTCTCAAATGTGTGTCCCAATATGTAAGCCCATTAAATATACATGGACTATGATGCTTTCCTCACAACCCGGACCATCACACTAGCCTCAACTTTCACCTTCCACCCTAGTCATCTTAGCTTAATGTAGCGCAGCGTGTATCAGCTCCACTCAGTTTCTCACTTCACTCCCAAACTCCTGTCATGACAGATTCTGCACAATGTTATATAGTTGCATTGAAGTCATGTCACAATTGGTCACAATTATTTTATTGAGCAACGAATGCTAATTGAAATATGTTCTGCTTCAAGATATGCAATTTCACTTCCATGTGGGAAATTGTGGCCAAATCAAGGACAAATTCCCTGGTTCCCGTCAGTTTGAGCTTTTTTTCCAATATGTGGCTTAGAAATTAATATCCTGGTTTTACTAGACTATGATATAGTGAGTTTTTTGTCCCACCAAATTCTTATGAGATGCATTCTGTTAAGCAGAGATGGAATAATTGGAAAATGGTTGTGAAGAAGCTTGTTGTGCCATAACTGTCACACTGCACTCTCTTGACACATTCCTCCCGTCACTGTTACTTTCCAATCTGCAGTTTTTTGCGTTCACAAGGCACAACATGCCATTGCAAGATGATATCTAATTTAGCTATTACTGTTTCGTCGTTCTAAGATAATCTGCTAAATAAATCTATATCAGATGTACTAGAGGTCAGGTTTGGGAAAGCAAAATCAAAGTGATAATCCTCGTACTTGACTCATTGTTGTTTTTTTAGTTTATTACAGTGCATTTCATCCAACAGTTGGCTCTGTTTTAGTGAGGCAAAATCTTCACCCTGGAAGAGTAATAAAAGGCAAAGACGGATTTAAGCTGCCACAGGGATAAGGGGGCCAGGCTGAAAATTACTGCCTAATCTGCTCTGCACTTTAAGTAAATCCAAAACATGCAATTTTGTTTAATTTTGGCATTATAATTTTCAGTACCACTCTAGTATATACATATAAAGAACTTAACCTTCCTTAGGACATATGTAGTTTAAGTAATTTAAAAAAACACACATACAACACAGAGAAAAGGTAATTCAGATGAAGGCAAACCTAGAATAGTTTTGAGTTAATAGATTTCAAAAGACAAATTGCCTTTTCTACTCTGAGACTGGAGTTTTATCCCAGGCATTCTGTAGTTGTAACCAAGATATTCTACAACAAAGATAACACATTACAGAAACAGGTCTCGATCAAAGTTAATTGCCCCCTGATTTGTCTGTCTGAAAAATGCCATTTTACTATCTGGATGTCATGAAGATATGACGCTTGTGAAAAATGGGTCCGATTTTTACTTTGGTGACCATGGGGCGAAAGAATCTGTGCTGACGTTCACTTCTCCCATTGGACTGAATAGACTCAGGACCTGCCGCTAGTCTCCTAAAGGGGCAGGGCAGCGGTGAAACCCATGTGACACAAATACAGGAAATGGGTCTCAAGTGAGGCATCTCTCTGCTAAACCATCAGCTTTAAGGAGACCTGTTATGCTTTTCCTAATTTTCTGTCATAGCCTATATATATAATACAATGTCGAATGTTCAATGTTGAAGAAGTTTCAAATAATGAGGTAAACGTATGTAAAACTAATCCCTGTGAGCAAAAAGCTCAGGCTTCAGACTGTCCTGTCTCTGTCTGTATTGACGACGTATTTGTTTTAACTGTTTGTATACTTATTTTGTCAGTAAAGAAAAAAAGCTCATCTGCGCTCATGAGCTGTTCCAGGCCCAGCTTGCCCACCAAGTACTTTAAAGCTCTCTGTCCATCAGAAAACTCCAGACATCACAGAGAGTTGAGGCAGAGCAGCTGAAGGACATCAGAGGGAAAACCAGAAAATATTTTCTCCTTAAAATATGATCGAGTTTCCCCAAAATCAGTGAATAAAGTTATGAAAGTTGTGTTTTTGTACAATAAGCACTGAGGCCCTGCCCTCAGAAACACTCTGGGCGGATTCTATGGTTTTTTCCAACCTAATTCTTGTTTCATTTGTTGTCTGATAATCAGTAAATTCATCCAATTCAGTGCCCCATACCGCTATTTTCCAAAGCTAAGTAACTGTAGCTGTCGTGTGCGGTCCAGCACGCCGACAAGACAAGGATGCGGTGGTGCTGGCTCACAGCGCTGGGTATATAAAGAAAACTGGTTACAGCTTCTCGCTGCCCCTCCCTGATAGGCATCTGAGAAGTCGGCCAATCAGAAGAAAGTGGGCCCTTAGAGAGGGGGGCCTTAAAGATACAGGAGCTAACATGGCTTGTGTCAGACAGCGGATGAACTGAGGGGCTGTGTAAAGGGCCAGTATAAGATAAATAAGGCTTTGTTTTGAACTGTGAATAATGCAAAGCTACTCTAGTGGAATCCCAGAATCAAAATATAGCGCTGGAAATGAGCGGAATAGGTCCCCTTTTAAAAGGTTTTGATGCTGATAAGCAAAACTCTTTTGACCTTGAACACAACCAGAACAGGTGAATCAGTGATGCCTGGGCCTTGTTGCCCTTGTCAAAATGATTGTAGGATCCACTTCAAGGTTCACTCTGTCCGTTTAGTTTTGTGAAAATGGAGTTGGTTAACAACCCACAGTTGGATAAATTCATGGTAGGAACACACAGAGTAGCGGACGCCACTGTGGTGTTATTGAGGGAACAATTTAAGCTATTACTTGTACATTAGCCTCTCCTAATCTGCCTTAACATTGCTCATGGGTTTTAAAAGGACCTATACAAATACATCTGTCATTTAGACTTGCGCTCTCAGCTTTGCACTGGCCACTATAAGCATAATTCACATTACAAACACAATGTAGTAAATTTGTCTGGTCTGATAAAATATAGGACAGCCTCAGCAGGAGAAAGAGACCGATGGTGGACGGGAGAGTTCGAGTAAAAGTGTTACTGTATATATCAACCAGTTTCCCTGTTAACTTGTGATTGGGTCAGTTAGGCTGTCTCTATGAACTCCTTATCGTTGTCTTTTTCATAAACATTTAAAAAAAAAAAAAATTGTCAGTCATTTTTGGAGTCCTTGCTTTGAGTGAAGCGATGTCTATAACAAGGAGTATTCACTTACATTTTTTAATGCGAAAACAGTTTATCAAAGCTGGGTTGGGCTTTTCCAGGTTTCTGATAAACAAACAGCTGAGAGTGAAATACTGAAAAAAACCTCTTAAAGAATAACATTATAGTAATTGGGCTATTAATGTGCATGTAACTGATGTAACCCTTTTCAGACAGTTTTGGAGATGGTCAAATGTATAGATTCAGTACATAACAGCACAATATGCTGCCTATGTGCAGCTGGTCTTTAAAACTCCCCATTTTTCAAAATGTTTGAACTTTCATTCTCAACAAATTTGTCTTTCCTTTGTTTTGTAGTGTGAATTGTGGAAAATTGTGTCACCCAGCATTTAGCAGGTAATGCACTATTAGGTGAAAATGGATAAATGTGTGTTCTCCACATTTTTTTTTTGAACTTGAACTTGAACATGTCTGTCTGTTTAGTAATCCTTGTTGTTGCACACTAACAACAGACTGTGGGTGTTTTTGAATGGTGTTTTGCCTGTTGTCCTGTTATGCATTTGCATTCCAAAGTCCTGTAAGGTGCACTTGCCTGTCGGAACCATTTGTTGTGTTCATCTAAACCTTTATGAACAACTGACCGCAGGTAGATCATTACTCATTTTTCCTGAGTTGAAGGTCAAGCTGTACATACTTGATGAAAGCAGAGCTTTTGGACAAAACTTGTATATCCCTGCCATTCAGTCCACTTGGTTAGCAGTTTGCTTATTACCCAGGAAGCTTTCAATTAGCAATTTGTTTGGTTGCTGGGTCCTAACAAAAGGTTTCTTTATAATAGGCCAAAAGGTATGGCCATTGTGCACTTTGTCAAAACAAATCAAACACTTAACTGAGTTGTCCATCACAAACTGTCAAAAACCTTGACTTTGTGAACACCCCTTCATGCTCTGTCCCTTATGGATGTACTGGCTACGGGAACACAGGTAAGAGTCTCGACTCTGTTCCTTTGCTATGCTAGAGCTGGGTGGCATGACCAAAAAAATCAATGACATGACAATTTTACATATTTACTTGATATCAGCAAACTGCTCATACGATTAACGAATGATTAAAAATACAAATTCTAAAATCATATTAGATACAACACAATATTAGAAATATCATTTTTACCTACCATCAAGGCTACAGGACAACTGCAAGTCTGCATAACCTATTGTACTGAACAGTCGTGTTTTAAATATGCTGAACTACCAAGGCTTTAGCTTTAGCTCTCATGTTCCATGCTGCCTGATTTTAAAACACAATTTAAAGCAAAAGTGAGAATTTTTCCTTACAGTTGTAGTTTTTTGAGGGGATCGCTCTTGAAAGCATCACACAGACCATAATGACAGGCATGAAATCAGGTTGGTAAATAATGTTGGTATCTGTAAATCTGTTTGGTTCATCACCCAGCTCTGTGCCAACGCTGCAACGTTGAACATGTAAATGAATACACTATCTTGATCTGTGGATGCTTGCCTCGTCTTCTGATCTTTGGTTCGTTAAAAAATATAAAGGTCAGGTTCACCACCAAACAGAAGTGTTCGAAAGCAACCTTATTTCTTTAGAAATGCTGCGTGGTCAGTTTAAAATGCACCCTCAGCCACCAGTTCAGTGCCCCCCCCCCCCAGTGTGCTTAGAGTGCCAAGCTTCAGTGGCAGTGTAATCCCTCCTCACTCTTTTTGCACACGCAGACCCAAACGCTCACACAGGCACACAAAATCCATGCAGGGCCAGGCAGTGATGTGACACTTTGATACATATGGGTTAGTCTTAATATGTGGAACTGATAAAAAGGGCTTTGTCTTGTGGTGTAGCCCAAAAGACAATATGAGAACATCAATGCTTGTTTATGTACGCATCTCGATCCGAATTTTTAAATTTATTGTTTTCATTTAACACATACCATACAAATCATTTAATGTAACTCTAACATAGTTGATATAGCGGTAATAAAGAAAGTGTAGTGTATGTTGAGCTGGGAAGTTAAATAATACTATTGTTAACTGTTTTTAGGTTGGAATCATATTGTAAAGATGTGATAAAACATTGTCATATTCTAATACACCATATAACATATTTATAAAAACACGGACAGAACATATTATACAACAGAGAAAATTAGGTTGTAAATCCTTTAAGCTATGCTTCTTGAATGTAATGTTTTACATTTTGCATTTAGTTCAAATCCACTGACTTCACACTTGTACAGCCTAAAGCCCTTATTTTTTAGACTGGTTACAGTCGTCTTTCCTGAGGCAGCACAGTGCTTAGCAGCACTTTCATCTCCCAAGTGAGCAGGTCCTGAGTTTGATTGTGGGCCTTGATGTGTGGCATTGGCATGTACTCTGTGTGTTCTTCTTGGTGCAGCAGTCTCCTCCAGCACACCAAAGGAATATAGGTTATGTTGGATCCACTAAACTGAATTAGCCCTGGGTGTCAGAGTAAGTGTGCTTGTCTGCCTGTGTGTTGGCCCTGTGATGGACATGCACACGTGTCCATAGTGTTTCTTTGCGGCGTTTTATTGAGAAAGTATGCATGCTCGGTAAACCTACACTGTATTTTTTGCTCATAAACTGAGATATAACCAAGCCGTTTCTCGGCTTTGCAGATCGATCGTTTTTATTTTTTTAGATAGACCATCTCGATTAGATTTGAGATTTATTGACTTTGCTGCCGACATGGAGCTGTGGTAAATACAAAGATGGTTGTTGTTTTTAGCTCTGGTATTTTGCTACAACCATTACTGTGTCCGTACGTCACTGTCGTTTCCTTTGTGGCCTGGGGCTTTTTTTCACCAGACAAGCAGCAACCGAAACACGAAAACAATAATTTCAAGCAGACACACATTCAAAACAGCATGTTGTGGATGTGAACAGTGAACTTATCCATGTGGAGTTTCCATGCTAGCAATTTTAGAGGAAGCCATTAAAGTTTCATTTCAAAATATAGATGTGAAACATTTTTTAGTCTCCATTGTGTGGGTGCATTGTATTTATTGTAAGCGGTTGAGAAAGAAATACTGGAGAGGCCCCAGTGGGGAATGCTTTGGAATAAAGAGTTGTCCTCTGACTTCACATCATCAAGGTTTTATTTACAGTATTTACAACTGCTTTGTATTAGCGCAGGATTCATTTTTCAAGAAATGTTGCGATTGGGATCGAAGCAAGCCCCGCACTGACCAAGTGGAAACTATTAGTCGATTGATCCGCAACTATTTTCATAATTGATTAATCGTTGAAGTCAGGATTTGCAGCTTTTATCTGCACCACATATCTGGAACAAACTCCCAGAAAACTGCAGGTCCGCTGAAACTCTCAATTCTTCAAATCAAATAATAATTGATTTCTCACACTGCACTGTTACTTTTATGCTCCTGTTTTATCTAGTTTATATTTTCTATTCAGCTCTTTTTAATTGCATTTAAATGTCTTTTTATATTGCCCTATGTTGCTTTTATGTTTGACGTAAAGCACTTTAAATTGCCTTGTGTTATACAAATTAAACTTGCCTTGCCTTTTATTTGTGTTATGTCATAGTAAACTGAATGTCTTTGGGTTTTTGACTACTGGTCAGACAAAACAATCAATCTGAAGACGTCACCTTGGGCTTCAGGATATTGTGATGGGAACTTTTGATCATTTTCTGACATTTCATTAGACCAAACAATGAATTGAATAAATGATTGGCAGATTAATGGATAATGAAAACAATCATTAGTTGCAGCTCTAGTTGAAATTGTGTAAGTAGTCCAATTTTGTACTTTTAGCCATTATGTGGAAAGCTCAATGCTTTACCATTGTGTATCTATTAATAAGTAATTAAGTACCATTATATAGTTATTAGGCTATCTGTTCTTGTGGTGATGTTGCTTTTCATTTTTCAGTTTTTTAAGTTGTGTAAGTTGGGCTATAATGCGGCATCACTTCCACTGTTGTTTTCTATCTGCCTGTAGTCGTGGACCAGCTCTTACACTCAAGCAGCCAATTTGATACACTCACTACTTTTCAATTTCCCTGCATGCAGTTTGATTATCAGGCCCAAACTAATTATCAGCCCCGACACACACAAACGCACTGCAGTTTAGAGCCTGGTAATGATCTATTGGCCAAACAGAGCAACGTCTCTTTTACAACTAAGTCAGTCCACTTTCTATACCCCAACCAACCTTCGTGTTTCGATGGCAAGTCGACACACCATTGACTGTTGTTCACTTCGGGTTCCGCCGGTCGCTGGAAGTGCTGAAATTCTTTGGAGCTCATTTTCTAGAGGAAGCTCATTAGATGGAGGAGAAGGCAAATCTCAGTGGCTGCGCATCACTCTGCACAAGCAGCTATTTTAGAGTAGTGAGTTGAAAATTGTGCGCACTTCAACTCGAGAGAGCATTAGTCACCCCACTTGTCCAGCCAATGACTTCCTTGAGGGTGTCTCCGGGGATGTGTCACCTCTACACAGAGCCCCCTTATGTACTTATGTCGCCATTGAACTCTAATTATAAGCCGAAATTATCCTTGTCATGTAAGAAACTCTCTTATTGACCTAGAAATCATTAGAACTCAAGTACATTATAGTAAGATGTTGCTGCTTTTGCAGCTAAGCCTTACCTTGTAACAAACCATGTAACTTTGCTTCTAAATACAGGTAAGACAAAGTCGGTTTGTGATTGCCATTGTTTTGTCTCATCATTGTTTTTGAAGGGTCTGCAGGTAGTTATCAGACCTGTCACTATGCTGCACGGCAATGAACATCCTGTGTGTGTGTGCCTGCTGTTGTGAGCTGAGCTGATGTTATCCCTTGTGATCCCTTTTCGTGTTTGTGCACCTTGAGTATAACAGCATGGAGTCTGAATTGTCAAACCCTTTTTAAATTGAATCGTGCGTTTCCTTTTTTGGAGTGTTAAGTTTTGCCTTCGCGTCTAGGTGGTATAGATGAATGGAAAGTACGCGTAGATGATCAATGAATGGATTGATTATTTATTATCAAAAGATTGCTTCATTTATGCTGAATGGTACCGTATAATCTGGAATCTAGAATTTTAGATCATTGGTCAAAATGGAGGGGTTAGTTGGGGGAGTTTGCTGTGCAGGGGTGGCAGTTTCTGTCCTTATTCAGTGACCTGTACATCTGAGATTACACTTTTTTCACTTCTGCAGTATTTCTGCTCTACTCTGGTTTTCATGTCTTGTTCCCTCTAGACTAAAACGTTGTTCCCTTCCTAAAGAATATAGGACATCTCTATGCTCACAAGGTGTTCTATCCTATGGCAAAAGTATTGGACTCACTATGCTTTCAACATTTGCTTTAAAAACATTTTTCTTTTAGAGGCATCCTGATCTGATTCACTGCTGCATTTCAGTATGTCAGGCAGACTTAGCAGACCATTTAAAGCTGTTAGAGAACTGGGAATGTATCTGCAGTGACATGGTGGGAGTAATTGGCTTGATTCATAAGCCCATGTTGAGATCTCATTATAACAGAGAGTTTGAACTTTAGAGGACTGATGGAAAAGACAATAAAGTCTGCTTCCTCCTATTCTCCTTCTTTAATCGAAGTCATTAGACATAAATCGGCAGTCTATATTTCTGATTATATTGACTAAATATTTGTCTATATGCTCTTGGCATGCTTTGTTTCTTTTGTTTAGATCTGTGTCTAAGGTTCCGGCGAAAGAGAAGACGGACCGGCCCATAAGCACCATGAGTGAGGCATCCAACTACACAGGCGTCTCGGACTACGCCGCAAACTCCAGTAGCCCAGCAGGAAGAGTGAGTGACACACACGAAGACAGGATTACCACGCATGTCTGTAAAATTTGGAAAATAATGGAAAACCAACAGGATCATATTTTAATGCCTTCAAAAGTTTGAGAAACTTTAGAAGAATGTAGAAAAATGTTTTTGGATGTTTACTCATTCATACTGTATTTTCAGCCCTCAAGACCTTCCAAAAAAGTTCACAACTTTGGGAAGAGATCCAACTCCATCAGGAGGAATCCCAGTGCCCCAGTAATCAAGAGAAACTGGCTTTACAAACAGGTGAGAAAGATTATGTGACTTTGAGTAAAACTTTACATTTAGTCCTATAAATCATATAATGTGCTGAGAAGCAGAGTAGGTGACTTGGCATCATTTTCAGCCGTGCTAGCAGCGTGGCTGTATGGATGGCAATGCCGTTCTGTCTGCCGGTTGAGACTGAGATGTCTCACCAGCTACTGGATGGATTACCACGAAGTCCAGGAACAAACATTCATGCCCACCTAAATGATATATTGTAATAACTTTTCATCTAGTGCAAATGTTTTATTTGTCATTTAGGACCCAATACCTGCGCAACTAATGACATTCCCATAAGCCTCAACTGCATTTTGTGTTAAGTGCTAATTAGCAAATGTTAGCATGCTAAATCAAAAAGACAAGATGATGTGGAACATGGTAAAACGGCAGCATGTTAGCGTTGTCATTGTGAGCTTGTGAGTATGCTGACTTTAGCATTTAGCTGTAATTGCTGCTGTGTCTAAGTGCAGTCTCACAAAGCCGCTAGCATGACTGTAGAGTCTTGTCAAATTGAAGTCGGTCCATACATGGTGCATATACTTCACTGCTATGTTTGCATTTTTTGACATTAGCTTAAAAAGAAAATAGCAAAAACAAAATAGAAACCTAAAATAAAGTAACAATAATACAGCAACCTACGCAGCAAAAGGAAATGACTAATTATGATATAAAAATAATATAGAAGTTTTGCATGTCCTTGAGTCTGTTCTACTTATTTTCTGCAAATGGTTATGTATGTTAAACACATGTTCATATTAGTTTATTGTCTGTTTGCATTTATTTGTTTGATAAATGTGTTTATAATACAATTTATATTTAGAAACAAGGATATTTGGGAAAAGTCTATGAATTTAGCATAGAACAAGAGGTCATCTTGTGCAAACTATATATTTATCCATATACAGTATATTTATACTTTTTAAACATGGAACAAGGTTAAGGTCTCCCTCTCCCTGTAAGTAAGTCTTAAGATAAGCACAAAGGTAGCCTTTTGTTGTCTTACGGGATCTGACCATATCTTTGTCCAGTGTTTCTGCTCAGCCAGTCATCCAGTGCGGGCAGTGTTTAAATACCAATCCCTCATCACAGCTCCCTGGTTACTTACAGGAGGGTGGCCAGGCAGGACTCTCTCATGCTTCCTAAGTGGGAAACTCATTTAGTTTTGATTGCAGCCTCCTGGCGCAGCTTAGTGAACACATGATGGCTTCCTTTGGTACAGCTGCCAGCTGCTATTTCTTTGGGGACCTCAATCAGGGTGACGTAGATCAAGCAAAAGACTCACAAATCTGCACCCTGAATAAAAGCTGGATTTGCACTTTTATTTTCCTGCCTCATTGAAACCTGGAAGCTATTGAAGCCCTTGGCTGAGGAAAAGCTGCAGCCCTCCAGTTGATCCATTGGGAGAACAAAATGCCACAGTGATTGATGTGATGGGGAAAGTCTCGTTTTTCTCTTCCCGCCTGAACAGAGCAAGATCTGACAGAACTTTTGATGAAGTTTATTCATAAACACACTGTAAAATGAGTGGTTAAGACCTTGATAGAATGTAGTGACGGTGATGAATTAATGGATGCAATACATTTAGTTAAGCCTTTATTTGTCCCGCAGTGGGGAACTAGAAATTTGAATATTTTTGTTACATTTGTGATGTGCCTCCATTAAGAACACACTGAGCAGCATCTGGTATCGTGACTTTTTAAAAATAATGTGTTAAACATGCTGGTACATGGAAGTGAATTTCCATTTAAAGTAAACTGCAGCCCACATGCTGTTTGACCATAATGACAGAGTTGTTGAGGTCCCTCTCCCTACTTTTGTCTCGGGGTGGAATCCACGATTAAAGACTCTGCCCAAGTTTTCCAATAAAGCGAACGGGGGAGTTAATACCCTTTTCCTCACCCTTCATCCTTTTCAAACAGCAGCCTTAAAACCCCTTTGATCACAGCATTGCGATACCAAAGAACAACTTAAGAAAAGGAGGTTTATTTTTGTTGCCTATTGAACAACCGACTGCCCTTTTTACAGTGAAAGCTGTGTATTTGTTTGAAATTATATACACAGTATTCTTATATTTATTCCATATCAGAAATCAAATGTTTCCCCTGAACTAAATAAATGACCTTTATTCCATCTCAGGCTAAGAATATGTCAAATTTGAGTGGCAGAAATGTTGCAGTACAAAGTGGAAGAGTTCCGCACTGTCTCCATTAAAGCATGTATTCACTTACAAAATGTAAGAGTCCAAGGAGGCATTTTAGACCAGAATATGCAGAAATACATGACTCGACAATACAGCAAAATGACAACCTATTTTATTGCATAATTAAAACTTCAAAATACTAATTTAAAAGTAACTGACTGGCTGCTGTCCTTTTGAATGTACTAACCCAGTCTATTAAGCTACATATAGCAAACAGTCAATCACACATTCAACTAATTATATCTGAGGAGGTGAGTGGACTACCACTAGTACTTTTTCTTTGTCATTTCACAACCATTCCCACTAGTTTGTGGAGTAACTGTTCCCTGTTTCTCTGGTGTCTTTTCAGGACAGTACAGGGATGAAGCTGTGGAAAAAGAGGTGGTTTGTGTTATCTGACCTGTGCCTCTTCTACTACAGAGGTGAGTCCTGTCCTTTCAAGCTACCAACATGTGTTATTAGTATTGCACTGATTACAACAATAGTGGTTTTCAATTATTAGTGCGAAGTGCTGTTGTGACCTTCAGAGCCTCTTGGCAATTGTTAATATATCTGGATCCAAGTCCCTGTGGTTAACAGCCTGTCAGGAACCAACAGAGGGGACATATTAATTCAAAAGGCTCTCCTGCCGTCTGATTTGCCATTTGAGAGATAATTTCCCCCCCAAGCAAAGCCAGCGCTTTAAACAAGGGTTGGACGCAGCCGTACTGTTAACAGAGAAAGCATAGCAGGAAATTGGATTCAGCACTAATGTCAAGTCATGAAACAAGTTTCCAGAGATGATGCTGTTTTTATGCAGTGGTTGCATACTGGCGTAATTCTTGGATACAGTTGCATTAAACAAAAATGATCTTACTGATATTTAAAGATCCGCTTCTAATTCCACATAAGAGAGACCCCTACTATATTATCACTGTGATAATCCTTTTGAATATCTGTGGTATTTTACATGGTTCTGTAATTCAGTGAGGACAACCCATACTTTGATAACCAAGTCATTTTCTATTTTGACTGAAGTGGAAACTTGAATGAAATTTTATTTGATCTGCTATTTTTTATTTTTTTTTTTAATGGACCCTAGCACCTTAATCATAGTCATAATCTCAGTCATGGTTTTTCATGATAGGCTTGTTGTGGGAGTCCCAGTCCAATTTTAAAGATTTCCATTCAATTACTAAAATCTGCCTATCCTTATTGACCTTCCTCTTTGCTACTATTGCGCAGTAGGAAAACATTTGCAAGTGTTAGATGAGATCTTTTTTATAAGATGCTATTGACTGAGCTGCTACTGACTGGCTATTTTAGCCTCTCTCATGCAGTACTAATGTTCACATCAAATATTGACACAGCTGTGTCCAGAGAACGTTTGAGAGCTTTGCTATTTGGAAAAAAAATTTAATGAATACTATCATTGAGGCCGTAAGGTAACTGTAGAGTAGGTCTACTGTTAGGCTGCAACTGCATAGAAAATGTAAGTCTTGTCTGGCAAACGTCCACATATCACAATGCCCTCTGCTCACTTGATGCAAATACAGTCATCATATCTGCTGATCAGGATGACATCTAGTCTGTGTTATTTCTGGTGTCTGCCAGTCCTGTCGCCTTCTTTCCGCCCACTGACTGACAAAAGCCACAGACAGCAGCAGAACCAAAGGCTTTATCCAGACGGACATGTTGAGAAATCCATCCATCAGCAGAGAGTGGGCAGAGAGGTCATGAACTGCGCTGCCCCTAAACTGCTATCTGCTGGAGTTATCAGACTATTATTGTGCGCTTAGGATCTCCCACTATGTTAGCTTATGTTCAGAGACTGTTCTGCTGAATCCTCTGTGTTTGTGTGTGTGTGTTTGTGTGTTGGAGAGAAAGGCAGAGATACGGAGACTTCGTGAATAAATAAATGTGGGGCCAATGGGCTGCAGGTACAGCTGATGCTGGCGAAAATAGCAATCCCTCAGACTTCAGTAATGGAGCCAGGGCTTTGACATAGCTATAGGGCAAACATTTTAACCCACCAGACGCTGATAACAGTTCACAGCTATCATTTATTCCCCCAAATATTACATCACATCCTCAGTCAAGACACACACACACACAAACATGCACACATACCTAGCAGTCAAAGCAAATGCACATTTGGGACTGAAGCAGTAACTTCCCTGATATATTATTATTATGTTTCCTACACTGTTTTGGGTATGCGGTGCAGACTGTTTATATCAAAGTAGGAGGTTAAGCAATTCTCTGCTCAAAACTCAGGACTCAATCTAATCCCCCCTGTGGAGAGTGCTCTATTGTCAATGTGGAGCCCTGTCTGCTAACTTAATGAGGATTAGAGCAGCATAGCTGCATAGGACATTGAATCAATCACTGATTGGCCCCTGCTCATCTCACCAACACACCGCTCTTTTAGTTTTTATCTCGCAATCCACTTGGTTTGTCTCTGGCCTTTTTTATGTTCACAAATGGGTGTGTCACATAAGTGTGTAGTACCATAGACAACTTGAAGTTGACTGACTCCTAGCTCCTAATGCATTGTGTTGACTTGGTTTTCCTCTGCAGATGAAAAAGAGGAGGGGATACTTGGCAGCATCCTCCTACCAAGCTTTCATATATCCATGCTGTCTGTGGATGATCACATTAACAGAAAATATGCCTTCAAGGTCGGTGCATGTTTTCATTCCTGTCAAACCTTGTTAGACTGCACATTTTATGGTTGAGTACATTTAGAGCATTTGAAAAGTAAAGCATTAATATTACTAAAAGCTCTCATAAAATAAGATGAGAAGCTGAATGTATGAAGCTCCAACAAGGTACTTTTGATCACTGGTATACAGTTTGAAAGAAAATATGTTTTGCTGTGGTGGTCTTATATTCCCACCGTGTTTTCTTAAGCATATAAATCAACTTATAGGTTTATTTTGCCTTGAACATGTTTTGTCTTTGCTTTATAAATGTTTTACAATTGGTTGACAGTGAAGTAATGTATGTCATTTTTTAAAACTTGGACTGCACTCTGCTAATGCTAAGAAAGCAAAGAAAGTGCTTGCCAACAGTGATATGTCTGTATTGGCTCCTGCCAGTGGTGTAGTACTAGAGCATTGCAATACTCTCAGTTGAATCGGAAACCGCAAGTTACAGGGCAACAGGCATATTTCATGGGATCTCAGTAATACTGTGTGTACAGTATTTGACTGTGGGTCCTTCATAAACCCTAAGAGACAACAAGTTTGACCTGCCAAGTACAGCCAAACACAGACGCCTAGGAGTCTGCTCAAGGTCTCTCCAACCACACAGCCCACTCCTTTTCAAACTTAGTCTCATGCTGAAAGAGAGAGAGTTGAGGTAAAGAGAGAAACACGAGAGCAGGACACAACCTCTTCAGTTTACAGTGATTCGCTCAGGAATGGGATGACTTTTTGACTGCATATTTTTCCTTCTAAACTTTTCCTGTCTCTTATTGTTGTGGCCAAAATGGCCATGTCATTAAAAGTTCCTTATTTCTCAAGGTTATTCTGAAGTAACTGGAGTAATGACAGTGCTTTTTTTGTTTGTCAGACATTGGTAAACAGGATATTGAGGTTGTTCACTTAACATTCTGTTTTTCTCTTTCTGTGTCTGGCTGTAACAATAAATTGGTTTGTTCACTGCAAGCGAACAGAGCAACTACGGAACAATGTGTCTGCCATACAATGCACGGCGTGGTAAGTCCAACAGTATTGTGGCAGATTTACTGCCCTAATCTAGTGGTATGCATGAAACTCAGGTGACTCATGGTTTGATTTATGTGGATGGCACAGATGCCCACAGCCAGTAGTATTTCACAAGCCACGCAATCACGTAGCATTTTTCACCACTATTTGCTAAGATATATGACATGCATTTAAGTGTCTCACCAGCTCTACATTCTCCTTATATAGTGATAAACCTACATAAAAGCAACCAGCCTTGATTCATCAGTCAGGGTTAAAGTGCTAAAAATCCCAATTGACTTGCTGTTCTCATCTCTCTTTCAGGTAACTTTCTCTATGTGTCACTGTTCCGGTCCCTGATCCTGTCCATTGTCAAAACAGGCAACACATCCCAACATGCGGACATACTATTTTTGCACTGATACAGCGAAAGAGATGGAGTCTTGGATGAAAGTAATGACAGATGCTGCACTTGTGCATGCAGAGCCCGTCAAAAGGTTTGTAAGAACGTCACTAATCTAGTCAGTTTTACAGAGATCCTGTATTTTATTTGAAGTTGGGAGATTACAGTGGGTTGTTTCACTTTTGAATGGAGAAAAAGACATTTAAGAAAGGAAATGAGGACAGTTCTTAAAACAAGTACGATTGGCTTCGCATTCCTTGGTTCATTTCTCCATCCTGATTTTTCTTTTTTAGCATTTCTACTCTAAGCAAGTGCTTTGAAATCCCTCTATTAAGCCTGTTAAGTTCTTAAGCAACAGTTCAACACCCAGTTTTGACATTTCTGGTCTGTGGGTTTGTTGAAGAAGCTGTGACTCTTTAATGTTATCTAACTATGTTTACTGTCAAAGTTTATTACAGAATAACATTAACAAAAGAATGCCATGTGCATGTGGGCATGTGAATGCATGGTGCAGGTTGTTCAGGGGTTTTGCACAGCTGTGCTGGCTGATCAGATCACTAACTCATCAGGATAGGGTTTTTTCATTCCTTTTTTTAAACTGTGTTAAATGTATGTCATTTGGCAGGCTGCCTGTCTAATGCCCTCCTTTTACATGGGTGAGCAGAGGCGTAATGGTACAGTGCTTTGTAATTATACAGAGAAGTAGTGCCTAAAATCCACTGAACATCTCTGTTAAATAGGACAGTGTGATGTTGTTATGAGGATATCTAGTATAGTAACAGCAGTGACATATCTACATAGACTCAAGGCTATCCTAATGTATCTGTTGAGGACTTTTCCCTTTAACGATTTCTACAATCTCTTCAACACACGTATGAGTAAATGCACACAAATCCTTCATAGGGCTAAATGTGTGCTCTACTGGGCTGGTGGAGCCACAGAGGGCTGGAGAAGACATTACGTGATTAGCGCTGCTATTTAAAAGGATACAAGTGGAAACTCTGAAGGAATGTCTTTCCTACCTCTTATTGCTAACCCAGCCATGCTGCTAAGGGGAATTTGCCAAACTTTGAAGCTGTGACCTTCAGTCTGTCTGAGGCCAAGAAGTGGTGGTGTCTATTACCGCTGGAGACGTCCCTAAGGACCACAGAGCTGTAGATAGGTCTTCTAGAGACGAGGCAAAGTCTGTGACGTGCCCAGCAGAGGCAGTGTTTTATTGGAGATATCTGATTTCCTTTTATATGCCTGGCCTCTTCCGGCATCTGGAAGAAACATTGTGTACCTTCACCCATTTTCTTTGAACTTTCTTTTTGTTTCAAGAGCTGCCCCCATTAGCAGAGTTCACAGGGATAGTGCATTAGATCTGCAGTATATTTTATCCGTACTTGATACAATGTCTCAAACACCTTTTACTGTTGAGCTATGACACAGATGAGTATCCCAGCTGCCAATTTAATCTGATGTAGTTATCATCCTTCCATCTCTCCGCGGGTGATCTGATGTGTTTTGATTGTCTTTAGCTTACACAGGGGCTTAGATCTTTCTCGCTTTTATTCTAAGGTGTGCCCTTTGTCTTTATCAGGTTGGACAGGCTAAAAGTGGAGCAGTGTGGGCCCCAAGAGATCAACCATGTGGCCAACCACAGGCCGCCACTCACACAGCCTGAAATCAAGAACAATGAACGCAACCGTGAGGTGGACCGTGAGCGCACTGCAGCAGTCACCTCCACCACAGCAGAAGAAGAAAGGAAGCAGCGAGACGCCGAGCGCTACGGCTTCCAGAAGGATGGGGCAGAGCGCGAGCGTCCACTCACCAAGATCAACAGTATCAAATTGCAGCCAGTCCAGGCAGCAGCCATCAAGGCTAACATCGGCTCACCGCAGACTCCGACAGAAATGGACGGGTCACACCGCAGCCCCCAGGTCAATGGATCTGGCGAGCAGTGTCCACCTGATGGGACTGGAGCCCCTCCTCAGCGAAGTCCCACCCATGAGCCAGATCGCACCCTGAGTAGGACGAGCTCTATGCAGCAACTGGAGCAGTGGGTCCGCATACAAAGAGGACGCAACCAGGACGATGACACCAGGAGGTTGGTTGGATTATATGACCTTATGCAGGTTTAAAAAAATCTTAATGTTTCAGTTATTTCATTGTGTGATCACAAAATGTGTGTGCTCCGAGAGGAGGAAATATGCCAAGACAAGTTGTTTTTAGGTTATTGCAAAAGAGTCCAAACTTTTTCCCACTGCGACAACAAGAAGTGGAACTTGACTAAACTTGGTGTAATCTGGAAATGCTGAATCACCTGCATCTTGAGACAGGAGGGATTCTCCTTAAGCGTCTGAGTGTCCACATACAGGACATATGCAGACTCTGATTTTCCAAAGCTTCTTAGTCCCATTTCTTTCTAAAGCTGGGACGTTTAAAACCAGAGGATTCACACTCTCCTCACCATGATTTAAACACCTGATGTTACCCTATTGAGTGTACTGGGGATAAACAATAGCTGAGCAGAGCTGTTAGCCAGAGTTACTGCCTGCCACTGACCCTGCTGTGAGTCCCATTTTTAATTGGTTGAGATTAAACTCGCTCCCTCCCAGTGTCTGTCTGACTGCCCGTCTGTCAGTGTGTCTGTCTGTCCATATGTTTATCTGTCTGTCAGTTTGGCTTGTGCCTCCTCTCACTCCTTGAATACGTTCATACACTGGGCATACACACCCTGATTTTAGCAGTGCATGAATTTAAAAAGATTATTATTGATGACACTACAACAATGCCATGCACCTTATGTAGTGGTCTTCTATGCTAAGCGTGTGCACTCCCTCTCTGTTCTCTCTCCGTTCCACTCGTTTAACAATCTCTCTTTGTCATCACAGAATGATGTTTAGTTTCCATGTAGTCCACGCCTTTTTTTTTTTTTTTTTTTTCCACTTTCTGTTGGGGAGCCTTAATAGGAAGCTCTCTCAATGCCA